>JAZAYU010000008.1:1478156-2105629 GCA_038501625.1 Corbicula japonica | reverse complement strand
GTCTGTGATGTCATTGGGGTGTTTTACTGTGCAGGATTGACTAGCCGACTTACAAAAATATTATGATCTGGTAAATAACGGTCCAATCCATTGTTAAACAGAAGAGCACTGATTAATTTTAACGGCACTTATATTAAAATTCAGTTTAATGCACGAAATTCTCCATTTTTGTACAATACCATTTATGAAGCCTATCATCCACGACTTATTGAATAGCCATGAATATCACGTGACCTTACGAGATATTCGTGGTTCGGCCAGTCATTTTTGCGCATACTATATTATTATTTTATGTGATGTTTTATTTATTTATTTATTTATATTTTTATTTATTTATTTATTTATTTATTTTTTCTTATTTATTTATTCATAAATGAATTTGCCTGCAATATTCTTATTTTTGTCGAGTTACTTTATCCCAAATTCAAAACCCCCTTTAATGAAATTTACTATTTTAAATATTTGCTAAAGCTGGCATGTATTTATCTACATGCGCGTTACATGATATTGTTTAAACTAGTCAGTACATGAACAATGCATTATATGCGACTAGTTAAGTGGCATATAGATTAGTTATTTACTTAATTTTATAGAGCACCTATATAATACCAATGCTAATCGAGTGTGCATGTTTTGGAAACCCAACGGAAAACACCACATAAAACCTGTGTTCGACATGTTTGTCCGTTTCAGTTTAGAATTTTATTTTGTTTGTGCGGGGAGGGGCGGAGGAGACGGACGGAAGGTACCACCACCCACCCCGACCCAACCCCTTTAGATATTTTTCTGTTAAGAGTTTAGAAATCAAATAAATAATAAAGTTTAAAAGAATGTCGGGAGCGGGGAGAGGAAAGTACCATAACCCACCCTCGACCCACTCCACCAAAGAAAAAAAACAAATTAAAAACTTTGTAAGGGAAAGAATTAGGGTGGAGAGGAGGTTGCTCCATTGTACAGAAAATGCGTCCAGTTGGACGATGAATGCACGCCGTATTTGAGAAATATCAATTTTGCAGGGCGTCGCGATATACATTTCCATTAATGCACATAAACAAACTCAGTTGATCAAACCTGTGATATTTGTCGTGTTTGGTGGTGTTCTAAGTTCCCTTTTCATCAATTTATTTGAAACATACATTTCCTTTTATTTCAATGTTATTCACCAATCCAGTGGCCTTAATGTTTTTTTTTCTTTTTCTTCTGTGCATATTCCGGGGACGAAGACGTTGTCGCAGCTGGAACATGACAGGGGCGGTTCCAGGACGTTAAAAAGGGGAAATTCCCCAAGGAAGTGTGTCGAACGAGGAATTAGCATTTTGAATTATTCTGGATATAGGTTTTCGCAAAGTTTATTTATAAGTTAACTTAATTTTTGCAGCAAACAAAGAAATAATTCGAAGTTAAAAACGTCTGATTTCACATCCTTGTTTTGCATAATTTAGAGTGTAGAACCAAAAATAAGATAAAATTCTTACTATGTATTAGTTGCCTGGAATGCAACGGGCGCCATATAAGGCGGGATTTATCACCAACTCCGGTTCTTGCACAACCACTAACGTATCCTTTCTCTTGACGTCTAGTCTTACACCATAAGGGAGCAAGTGGTTGGGTGTTGCGAAAAGGTTTTTGGGACCACTTGCGGAGATTGGTCTATTGGGGACTCAGGTTACGTTTTAAAGAGGCTTAAATCAAATAATGTTCAGGCGTTCTGTTTGTCAACTTATGATTTTTCTACTTTGTATACCTAACTCCCACAAAACTTAATAAGAGACAATATCAACAGTCTCATTTAAAAATGTTAACAAGAGAAAATAAAACCTGTATCGCTTGTAATTCAGGCTCCAACGTTTACACGTGTAAATGTTAAGATGAATTCTCTGTAAGCACCAAAATAGCATTGCCACTCATAGTCACAGATTTTTGTTATTTTGCATGTGCAGGTACATAACAATGAGTTATGCATAAAATCATAAAAGTTTCGTGTCCAACCGTATTAGTTGCCATGGAAACGGCAACATCGTTTTTTTAAAATGTAATTTTTAGCAAAAATGAGGGTTGCTGCACTATTGTTTAAAAGTAAAAAAATAAACAACTGAAAAACAAGAGATGTTATTTCAGAATGAAAAAGCCATAAATAAAGTTGAAAATGATCTTTACATATATTCCAAAAACGTTTATTTCATTCTGTATGCTGTAAATTAATACATAAATTGGGTGCCCTTTTTATCAGACAGAGGTCGTTTTTTATGCAAGACATAATGCTTTTGCAGCAGTTTTATAACATCTGGTCATATTTTATGGATAGGTGACATTCTATATTGTATAAATCTGAAATAATCTTTTTGGGCTTTTCATAAACTGTTAGACTATCCCGGCACAAATTTGAGTAATTTAGGTAATTTTGGTGGTTTGATACCCACAGAGTTACTTCCCTTTAGAATTTTCACAGTGAAGAATATTCAAAATGGCGGCAAATAGAAATATTCATTGTATTCATTATATTGGAATTTCAGATGTGTTCAAAAGTAATTAAAAATAAAGAGAGAAAACAGTTTGATCAAAATCAACAAAAATAAAATAATAACCAACTGAATGGCTACGATTTCATGCATCTATAAATGTTGACATTTCGTTGTTTGAACACAAACACTGATTGAAGACCAACTCGGATGTGATGTTGAAATACTCCGGTGAAACACCTTGTCTATTGACATTCTTTGAACATACCACCAGTTTTGTTGCGGTTCTGCTCTGGAATAGCTGTGAGAGGTAAGTATGATTAATAAAATATGGGTTACACATCAGAATGTGTTTTAATATGTGCAGTCACTGAGTCAGACCAGAAAATCTAACACTGAAACTTTTGCTTATACCTGGTGCTCTCCAGACTAAGATAATGGACAGCTTACACCATTTCTCCAAACAATGACAGTGACTAGATTCATGCCATGACACACAATCTTGCAGGTTCAAAAACGTCTTAGAGTTTTGGTTTAAAAGAGTTACCAACAATAATCAGGTCTAGGAAACGGCTGTTTTTATGGACTGTCTGTAAATTTACAGAATGTAAGTTTATTTATAGATAAGTGTGTCTATAAATTTATGGACAAGGGTTGATAAAAAAGTTAACACATTTTAAAAATTCATAAATCTAAAGCATTTTTGTTAATTCTGATAGAAAAGAGCATAGCATAGGACATAAATATATATGGTTGAAGTTTGTTCACACTGCTATTTCCTCTCCAGCATAGTCATCGATGACCTAACAACATTTCACATAATCATTTGAACATAATAATGATCTCTTTTAAAAAGTTATGTTTATTTACAATAAAAAATACTAATTTATTTGTAGATTTTCATTCATTTTTATCCCAGTGTGGTGTAGAACCGAGATTTTACTTTTTGACAAATTTTGAAACCACCCTTGTCCATAAATTAACAGATGTTTTTATCTATAAATAAACTGACAGTCTGTAAATTTACAGACAGTCTGTAAAAAAGCGGTTTCCTAGACCTGATAATAAATCTGGTCTATGTTGGCAGCCCTTTTTCTGTGCCTTTTGGCCACATTTTTGGGTCATATTTAGATTGTCTCGAGTCTTTTCATATATTTAGTGAACATAACCACTCATAGAATTGCGTTAACTTCTTTTTAATTTACTTACTGGTTATATTAATATTAAATTCATATTTAAAATACAATAGACACAATATTTGTCTTTATTCTTGCAAAATGTGACCATTTTTTTTTTAATTACCCCTGCATCAATATGACCCCAAGCCCATATATATGGGTTCAGAAGTGGAAACATTCAAATTTGCTTGCACCAAAATGCAAGAATCTGCATCTATTGAAATCACTGTATTTATGTGGAGGAAAGAGTTAATGCCAGCTAATAATTCAATAATTTCTTGAAGGGAGGGGTTTGTGAGAGAAAGTGTAGTTTGGCCCCTCCCACCACCCCTCCCAAATTGTTTGCAAATTGTTTTAGTCCCTTACTGGTTTACTGGAGGATTCAAAACATTAGTCTTCCCTCTGTCAATCAATCCTCCTATATTTAACTCAAGAAGTTCTCAAGATATATTATCAATCATGTAACTTGTTATTAAGCATGTTCAGTTGATTATAGGATTATGCACAACATTTCATTTTTCTCAAGAGGTCACTTTACTTGGTATACATTTACACAGCAATATGAGATTTATGCACAGCATTTTGTTTTTCATCAAATGTCAAAGGTCAGGTTACAATGCCTTACTTGTTTTTACTAAATATAAAAAAATCTACCACATGATAGTTCAAGAAGTTCTCAATATCTTTTTTGCAAAAGGTTGTTGGAAATTTTGCATTAATTTTTTCAACGAGGGTCAGGTGACTAACTAAAAACAGAAAAAAAACTAAATACTGAAATAACTTCAAAAGTACAGTCATCATCATGTAACTTGTTATTAAGTTGATAACAGGATTATGCACAATATTTCAACAAAAACTCAAAGGTTAAGTCAGTTACTTTGAATATACAGTCTCTGGCAGAAATATTACAGGGTTTTTCAGTGTTAAGGGACTCTTTTATTACATGCAGTACTCTGGTACCCTTGTTTTTCACAGTTTTTACATTCTGAAGACCCCCCTCTCCCTCAACCAAAACATTTTTTTTTAAATACTTCAGTTCAACTATTTGAAGAATATTTCAATCTATTCTTCTGACTTTATTGTTTGTGTTGTTGTTGCTGTCCTGTTTTTGTTTAAGTTCACATGCAAATCATGGTATCTTAAAAAGTTAATTTGGTTTGTTTGTCATATTGTGATAAATTTGCATTATAATGGCAAAAATTAAATTGATCACACAAATGGTTTAAAGGTCAAAGTAAACATTGTCTGTGAATTAAAGGATACTTTTTAAGAAATGAATGAAAAAAAAGTTGTTAAATCACTGAATTTTTTCGATATCAGTGAAACAAAACTTGTTATGGTAGTATGTTGCAGGAGTCTGGAGAACCACTGTCCCCTAATAAACATAACAATTTGTATTTCAAACAAAATCTTTTTAAAAAATTGACTGTTCAGATACATACATGTATAAGAGCATGCTGTCATTTTCAGATCCCTTTTCTCTTTATCAGTGAATTAAAAGCTGTTGTTGTTTTTTCCAGGCGGAAAGGTTTTGCAGCACAAGTTGGAGGAGCAGTTATCAAAATGTTCAATCATGAAACCAGAGTATCAAGGAGGAAGACTTTAGAAACTTAACAAGTTCTTTAAATAGATGAAAAGGGAACTTTGAAGACCCTCAACCACGACAAATATGAAAATATTGCAGGCTCAGTTTGATAGAGCCTGTTCATAGGCAGTAATGGATATGCTTTTTACTGCCCACGCCGCCTAGCCCAAGGTTGAGCGCAACTCAATATTTACACCAATCAACAGTACAATTTTGATCCATCCCAAACGATGGTATGCTGTGGTACACAAAGGTTGATTATAGTATTTCTAAATATTGACAATGGTTATTCTTAGTGTTGAGACTTAGGATGTACGAATTGATTGGTTGGACAGCTTTTGTGTGATGATTAAAGCCTTAATCACAGTTAGTGTATAATATCCAAGGCTTATGTAATAAAAATTGGCTAAATAGAATACAGCATGTTTTAACAGTGCTTGTTATTTAAATATTAACAAAAAATAACACAAAATAGGTTGAAACTTGAACAAGAATGTATAATAATATTATGTCACTAGTGAAATTTGAACTATATGTTCTTATATGTTCACAAACAGCAACTCTGTACATCTTTTGTTGGAGAACAAAATACAGTCAAACCTGTCTTAAGCAGCCACCCAAGGGAGTGACAAAATAGACTGCTGAAGACAGGTGGCTGTTAAAGACATTAAATAATTAGAACAAAATGTCAGTTTAGGTCATATTCAAACTGGCTGTTAAAGACTTGTGGTTGCTATTCGCAGGTGGCTGATAATGCAGGTTTCACTGTATGCTGATTTTTGTGGAATTTCCTTGAGTTTGTGATTTATCAACTAATCACTAGTTATGTTGAAATTGATTGGAAATTGTAGAATATACTGTGATGAGTGTGATGAAAAATGTAACAAATCATTTCAACTGATTTATTATTTAATGATATGGGTAAATTTGATGATTTTGTCAGTTTGAATCATTATAAGCTAGTCTAGATTGTATCATTCAGGATATGTCAGCATTTAAACCACCTGAACTTAATAACGAATTCAATAAAAATGTATTGCAATGGAAACAGGCATAAAAAGCATTTAATTTTTACTGCCTTGTGTTTTTTCTTTGATAATCAAACAAAATTTTATGGCCATTTACTTAAATATTTGAGAAAATTCGGTATTAACCATTATTTATATAAAGTCTTTTTTGTTGCTATGGCAACACCTTTTCAAGATCTACAAAAAATGAAACTATAATCATTTAAATGTTTGGTTCTGTGGATTTTGACTTTTAAATTCATTATCTATCAAGTTTTACTGAAGAATTAGTCCATTTTTTCATTATTTAAAAATCGTTGCCATGGAAACCAATTTGTAAAACATAGTTTCCTCTGTTTTCTTAAGTTAGTAAATTTTATATCATGAATGATAAAATTGACAACCTTCTATACACCTGAATCAATTTTTATTGTTAAATATTGGATGTTTAGAATACATAGAATGAAAAAGAAAACTGCATTCTTTTGATTTTACCCCAATTTCATTTATTTGTAGATTTTTCAAATATGAAAAGCCCAAAAAGTTTTTTTTAAAGATTTATAGGACAACCCTTATACTAAATGAATTATTGAGTAAACTATGTCAGAAATGCTGCAAACTTGTTTTACAGCCAATTTATGATACCCCCTGTTACCCATTTTACTTCAAAAATAAAAAAAATGGACACATGGTGTACTTTAAATCATTGTAAAATTGAAATTTTACATAACTAGAATCAATTGTTAACTTTTCAAATAATCTACTAAGTTAGTACATACATTTACGGTTGTGTTTTGTTTGGTGGTTATATACATTATTGGGTCCTGGAAGTCACAAAAATGTCAATTTTGTGAAAAAATTGTGAACATTTTTCTGAAAATAACTGAAAAATAAGGAATGCTGGTTGCCATGGCAACGGCAAAAGATTTTGACTAACCAACATTGTTTTCTATGTATGGGCATCAAACTCAACATATGGTGTGAAAATCAACAAAATCCAAGAGATTGAGTGCCAGACCCCTTCTTTAAAATTTTGGTTCTTACAGAGAACTAGTCTTAACGTTTCGTTTCCGGTTCAAAAATGTGTGTCGGGTTTTGTGCCTCTGTTTGTGAAAAGGTGGTGGGCGTCCCTGTGGGTACTCAAATACTTGGCCCAGATTAATGAATTTCGAAAATCAATCACGTTTTATTTTGGTAATAATAAACGGAATGCATAAATTTGTTTCATTTAGAGCAGTGGTGACTCTAAATCCCTTTTTCAAGAGGAGCCTTAAAATTTATTATTTATACTAAACAGGAATATTTCAAAACAACCAATCTACAATCCGGAAGTACAATGCAATGTATACATGTTCCCTGGGATTTCAGCGATTTGTAAAGTACAGCGTTGTCCTTATTCAATGTCAATAATGGTTTCATTTATTTATCTTAGAATGTTATCTGTCCGCTTATAAGCTAATGTATTTTCCAAATATCTAAAAATAGGGTTTCACTAAAAAAAAATCTAGTCTAATACATGAGGACATGCGCCAGTATAAAAAGCTTTGCATTAGGCTAGTTTGTAAACCGCTAAAGAAAAATTCGCAAGTACGTATCGGAACAAGAGACCATTTGGTAAATCTTTGAGAAGAAGCAAGAAGACAGGTTTTGTCTGATTGACCCACTAGTCAATTACCAATTAGTCGACGTTTCTACGATGTATACGGCAACCGGACACGATGGCAAGCGGCAAACTCTATCGTGTACTGCGAGACGACGAAAATCCAACACATGGAATCGTAGCAAAAGACCTTGGAGCAAGTGTTTAACCCTCTGAACACATCCGTAATGGATCGCACAGAGCATCCCAGCGGATTTCTCTTTCCAGAAGTATAGAAGTTCTTAAACGCATATATCTTAAAAAAATAAAAAGAAGAGGGACAGACGGAAAGGAATAGTATCAAGCTACATTCGAATTGTAGAAATAGATGAATGGAAACTTAGGATGTATTCTGATCGTAATATCGTTTAAACACATTTACTGTTTTAAAATATGCCATATTGGACATTTTAATTGAAAATGTGAAAAATACTTTGCTTAACAATATGCTTTCACGTGAAATAAGAGTTAACTTCGACTACTAAAACTATAGATAACAGAGGATGAATTTAAAGCTTAATTAAAGAGATACTTGTTGACATCCTAAAATGTATTATATAAAACAATGATGCATCGATGAGTTCGGATAAAATCACAATAAAAACGGTTTGCTATAATTAAAAGGTAATGCGTGCAGGACCTTTTTTAAAGACGTCAGAAAAATGTCGAACATATTCAGTGCACCGGAATAAAATAAAACGAAAAGCATTTATGTATTTAAATGATTTATTCTTAGTTAGATTGGTAATATGATGAATAACTCGAAAATAAACTTGCAACACTTTCAGATACGGTAATATAAACGCGATAATTAATAAAAAAATGATTATTATTATTTCTAAATTTTCTAATAATTGTTTGGTTTATAAATAAATACGAATACGTTTTTTCTATTTAACTTGTTGTCTGACATATTGTCACATCCTACATCGGTTTTCATACAGCGGATATATCCATAAAATTAGATGCAAAATCATTATTTTTTTTTCACATAGTAACACATGTTATATTAAACAAGAAATATCTTTAAAAAAGATAAACGGCTTTGATGGAAAAGATTTTTTATATATAAAAGAAAGAAATATAGAGCGGCGAAATGTATTTAAGGATATACTAATGTTTGCAGACTCAAACAAAAGTAAAAACATTTGCATGGATAATCTGAAATTCATGGGCAATATACCAAAACAACTCATACATGAAACAAGTATATGCTAGTCTACAATCTTTAGTGCCGATTAGTCAAAATAATATTAGGGGTTTCGGTTTCAGGTGCAAACCATTTAGATGAACTCGACATTAATTCCCACTGGCAGACCAATGAAAGTAAAGAAATAATATTGTCTGGTGGTTATATATAAGTTTGGATGCTCAAGTTGTTTGAAAAAAAAAATGCTTAACTTACATAGACGGACACACACAAAAAAGAAATACCCTTTGAACTAGAACTCTTTAATATTTACGGTCATCTTTCAAATTAATGTCAGAAATTTTAAGTAGTACATCAAAATGTTTGACCGTCAAACCGAATGTAGACCTGGAAGTAATTTTTTTCCTGAATTTTTTACGAATAGTCACTAATGATTGTAGACCAGCATATACTCATTTCATGTATGAGTTGTTTTCGTATATTATCCATTAATTCTAGAGTTCTCATGCAAACGGTTTTTCTTTTGTTTTAGTATGTGCCTGGTAATAACAACACAAATTGGACTAAACTGTGCATGCAAACATTAGTATATCCTTAGATAAATACATTTCTTCAGTAAAATCTAGGTGGCAATGAGTATTTTCACCAAAATACATTTATGAAATTTAGACAGTTTTCGCCATTTGCAACGTTAGTGATACCTTAAGTAAAAACATGTTGGTATCGGCTTCCGATTGCCTCGTTCTACTTCATTTGATAAACTCTCATCACAAAATTTGAAATAAAAATAAAAATACATGAAAGTGAAGGGGATAATTCATTCTTTCTGTTGTATAATTGTTTAGTATTCTAAATTTACAAATAAAGAAAATGACAAAGAAAAGAAACGGGCTATCCGCAATACCCCGTAATCCGCTGCGGCCTTAACAACTGTATACATACAAACCTTGACCCAGTTTCGTGATAAATGTACTCGTATGTTTTTATCGTGTGCGAGTTGTTCGATAGTTCCACTGATAATATTCTGCGTTATAGTTCTTGGATTTAATGTTTAATGTGGTAATATATGGTCAAATTTGTAACTTGTCAGTCAAGTGAAAACAGTACAAGTAGGCCTACATAGGCATATGAAAATGTTGTTAGGTCGTCGAATATTGAAAAAGGAAACAATTCAAGATGCTAAAGATTAGAGAGAAACATGCCAACGATTACAAAAACTAGAGAAGAAATAGCGCAACCGCGCGCTCAACGAGAATTGCCTGCAGTTCTTAGGGGCGTTATTTTGTTACCTGAACAAGAAGTTGACCTAATTTCAGTGATCGAGTTTTATTAACGATAACGCGTATCAGTTCCTTCTGAGAAAAGTACCCACGTTAAACGGAAGTCCAAAAGAACGCGTGTTAAAGTTTGCATTGGAGCTACTGAAAATTCCCGGCATGTCCGTCCAGCAGTTCGCAAAAGTTCTATTTATATATGACTTCAGATTCGCACAATGTGCAGTGCAGATGTTATTTCCTGGAAGTGGAATAATTTTAGAGATTGGAAGACATAGGGCGTGCTCGATTGGAAATTCCGACTTTTAGAACAGGGAGAACTCCAGTCGAGTGCGTCGGAACTGTGTTCTGGCAGCGTTCTACCCATTCCATCGAAATAGGTGGTGTGAATGGAATCGGTCAGCGTTTTATTCTGCGCCAAACTGAAATATTTTAAGATACTGTTATTTTTGCCATAAAATAAGATAATGGTTACATTTCAGTACTATGCCAATAATTTCACCAACAGAAATACAAGAAATAGTGTTATTTTTCAGTAAATTATAAATATTGCTTTTTGTTGACTGATCTAAAAACTAAGAAAACTTAGTTGAACTATAAAGTATGGCTTATTAAGACTACTAGGAGTTCTTTAGACTTCAAAAGATATAATAAACATGCAATTATGTAACACTTTTTAAAAACCAATCATGATTCTGTTCCGACAGCCAATTTCACTCGTTTGGCAGATTCTGTGGAAGAGTCGGAATTTGATTCTGGCACAGTTCCGACAGCCCAATCGAGCACGCCCATAGACTTCACAGTGTCTAAGCGTACAGTTAACCCAAACGGAAGTTGCTGATCTGTACGCCGATGATCACATAGTTGCTTACAGAAAAACACGCGACATCGGCTTTTTATTTGTAAAATATATTCAAATTAAACGTTCTTTTTGCAGAAATTATTTTTATAATGAGTACATTGTTGATTAATAGTCTTACTGTGATATTAAAGTCTTGAACTAACGGCTAGTTAAGTTGCAATCTGTAATCTTTTCACAATTGATCAGTACAAAATGGGGAAAAAGAGTGGAGAAAATCTGCATTTGTGACCTCATATTTTATAATGTATATATTGGAAAGGTATATATTTGACTTCCCGTGAAAGAAAAATCATTTCCAACGCTCACAAAATGCGTTGAACGGTGCTTGAACGAATTAGCACCGAGAAAATAGTCTTTCTGTGCAGCGACCGAAGATGACAAGACGCAAAGTTGCAGTACTTCAATGTCAGACTGTACGAACAGTTGCGATCATAAGTGCATCATATACTGATCCACTGAAAAGCATCAATGAAGCAAGAACTTGTTAAAGGAATCAATGAAAGGAATCATCCAAATCAAATGTATTATCAATAAAAAATAAAACCTAATATGATCACATTTTAGAGCTGACAAGCACGTTTTGAGCTATAAATTGATAGGTTTTTTACTCTGATCTACTGTTGAACCATATTAACGAATTGGTACAATTTGCAAATAAGACACCGATAATTTCTAGAAATCCTAAATCCCCTGGTTGTGACATTAAATAAAACCTAGTATAAACCTGCTGAAATCCCTGCCGGTGTTGGCAAAAATATACATTATGCACAAATATTATCCAATATCATAGACTTTAACAATCTGGTCTTTGACAGGAAAATTCCATTAAGAGGTTTCAGATTTTGAAATCCACCACTTCGTTACCGAGTTAAGTTAGTCAACAATTACGTCTGCAACTGTTAAGAATTTGATGTTTAAGGTCGTGAAAATGTCGAGTTGGATTTCATTTTGGCCGACTTTTTTTTGTTAGATTTCAGGGATTATGTTAATCTGATTGGAGCATTTTATGAAATCTTTAGAAACTATGGTTGAAGTACTAACGCGTATTTGTCCAGCTATATTATGGCTTCTACTGTTCGCACTTCAGAGAAGAAATGAAAACATAACAGCGGGCCTCTACATATCTTACACGGTCTTGCCACTGATATAGCTCGGTTGAACTATAGTCGTTTTTTCACGCCTCCTTTCATAAAGAGGTAACAAGAGATTTAAAAACAAATCTGATTTTGAAACAGAAGCCAAGATCAGTTATTTGTTTATACAATTGTATTATTAAAAGAATGAGCAAATTTGTTGAAACAAATACTAGTATGCATTTTTCAGGTTCTCTTGCAAGAATTATTAAGGTTAACTGAAGCTAAAATGATAACCTGTCGATATAATCAGAAAGCATGAACTGGAACCATAAATTGTTAATGATCTGTTTGACAACTATGCGTACAGATGTTAGGCATCTGTTAACAACTAACGATCGCGTACAGTTGCAACTATGCGTACAGTCTTATCATTTACAGTGCCATAAAGAAAGTATCATTTTCTCGTTGCTAAGTCGTTCAAACTCAGGTCAACGAAGTACACAAGTTGAATAAATGAATTTTCTCCCATACCAACACAAATTTGGTCCAAAATCTATTTACACAAAGAAATTTGAGCCCAAAACGTCCCGTTTTGTTCAATGTTTTGCTCCTATTTTCACTGATCGAGTTGGGAACGATGATGGATTATAACAATACTAACCTTCCTTTAAGTCTATATGATAACAGCAGGACTAACAATTAACGTTTTGCTTACCACAGAAATATTTTTTTCCAAATGCACATTAAACTTGGTTTATTTACCAATAAATAATTCGATGTCGCAGGTTTTTCTGTAAGCAACTATGTGATCATCGGCGTACAGATCAGCAACTTCCGTTTCGGTTAACTGTACGCTTAGACACTGTGGACTTCCAAACGAAAATATACGCGTAAGACTCTTCATCACATTGAAAACCCATTTAGACAGTAATGTAATAGGTGCAAAAGCTGCGTTGCTTAATTTGAAAGCTGAAATCGAACGTGATAAGATCTTTAATTCCACTGGTGTTCAACAACAGTTGGCACTGGATAGATATGTTATATTTACATGCCTGCGAGTACAGCAGTACGCAAATGATTGTGACAAACTACGGCTCCTTGATCAAATGCAAGCAGCTATTCCAGGAGATGCGGACAGAACATTTGCATCTGCACTGTATCACTGCAAAATGGCCAGAGTTACCCGAGACCAACTTCACATACAACAAGCGTTAGCTCTGAGTCAAAACTGTAATGACCAGTTTCTATGGAAACTGGTCGCTTTAGACATTATGCATGTTTTAAGAGAAAATTTTGCAGAAGACCATAACCAGTCGCACATTGACGAAATAATCAATCAGTATGCTTTCGGACTTTGTTGCGCAGACGATACAGATGTTTTCTTGGCGAGAATAATTTATCTCAACCTGGTGCTTACACTTTTGGGGATCAATGATCGTCTGAGAGTGGATGGAAATGCTTATGTTTCCCATGACAATAGAACATGTGCCCGACGATTGCTTGCCCAGATAAAGGACCACTTGTTCACATCTATAGAGCCCAGACGAAACATGATGTACTGTTTAGCCATGGCACGTGCAAAAGACAATGAAGACATTAACCTGGCACGAGCGTTTGTGGAAGATGCTAAAAGATTGGCTAGTGAAAATACGTTTTTTGACACGGAGAAAATGAACATTGATGAATATTTAAATTATCTTAACACTCGAGACCCTGAGGCAACATTCAACCTACCACAGCCAGCATTAATAGGAAACTAGTTTGGGTTTCAGAACTATGGCAACAAAATAAAATGTGATTTTATTTTGTATTTGATGGCATTTTAAAAATTAATGTATTTCATTAGGATTTCATTGGTACTCCAATTGACATCATTCGCTCCCCCCCCCCCCCCCCCCAAAAAAAAATAAAACAACAACAAAACACACACTTTTCTTCTATTCCTTGATTTAAGCATATTTTATTGCCATTTCATATGTAATGTGATAACATACATATTTGCAATTGGTTTGGGCCACAAGTGCAGAGCTCCTTAATTTAATGGATCAATGTTATCGAACTATTCTACAGAGAACCGATATCGATTTATAGTTAAACCTTCCAAAATTAAACACCATTTTACATTTTACATCTTTTAAACCTTTCGTGAATAGAAAAGAATCCCATAACTTGGCAAGCATGGCTGGTTGAAAGAACTTTTTAATTGTTTATGCTATCTTGGAATACTTTCAACTGATTGATAAGTTGATTATTTGATTGATCAGTCGGTTGGTTGGTGGATGGGGAAGGGTTTGGCGGTGGGTTTGGTGGGATGATCGATCGATTAAACGAATCTCTAAATCTTTTGATACCTTCTTGAAAAACTCGACTGATTGATTGAACGAAACTTTCAATGTTTTTATGCCTTCTTGGAAAGCATTCTACCGTTTGACGTAAATAAATATTTATTCATTTGTTTGTTTGTTGTTTGTTTGTTAGATGGAGTGGGATGAACTTACTCGTAACCCTTCCCACAGATAGATCCCAACTGATTAATACTTGATCACGAACAGATTTTGTAAAAGAAAGGATTTTTCAATGTGTTGTTTAATATTTTAATTATATGTTAAAATATATGACTGGGACATTTTTTTCGAATACCAAAATATAAAGAGGGTATAAAAACTGCTTATTTCTTGAGCTTCTGATATTGAATTACTATCCCTGTCAAGTCTAGTTCATGTTATGGTAATGGCTTCAGTAATAAACAACCGCATACTTCCACCTGCAAAACAAGTATAATATGGTAAGTTAATTTAGTTCCATTCTAGGATTTGCGCCGATTACTAGATTTTTGTCGAACATGCTCAGACTTTTTGATGAGAATTCTTTTATCTACAACTTAAGATTTTTGATGAAAATTGGAGAACTTAAGAATGATAACTTAACGTTTTTGAATTAAGAAACTTCTTTGCTCCGAACTGTTGATCTATCATTATTCTCACAATCTTTCGTTATCCGCGATCTCCATTATCTGGGTACATACCGTGGTACATAAACGTTCTCCTATTTTGGTTGCTTCTTTCAAACTTCATTATGCTGTGTTCTCGATGATCCGGAGCATTTAAGTCGTATCAAGAGATAATAAAACATATCAAACAGATTAAAAATAATATTTAAAAAATGGTAACAAACTTGTTTACTACACAATTCGAACGAAATTTGAACGAAAAAGTCGTTGAAAAATCACAAAAAAATCATCGTTCCTGAATTAATCAACCATGCTGATCATCGCAGGTCAAGGTCGTCCTCATTGGGGAAATGTCACGGGTACCAAATAATCGTAGGTGTTTGCGTCTGACTTCTGGATATGGTCTTGGCTATCTGGTTGTCTGTATGTTGCCTGTCATATTCCGCCACTGATTTGATATAGTCAGCCACCCCTGCCTTTCCCTTGGTACTTGAAGCATTCACTTTCCTCGAACAGGAACACCCATCGCAAGGCTGATCAGCTCCTTCCATAATTTCAGTCTTAAAAATTCTTCTACTGCCTCCTTACCTGTTTTCATTGGTTTAATTTTTTTCCACTGGTCTATATTCCCTGAATCTCTTGACCACAGCTTTTCATTAGATTTTGCTTCTCCACGGAGCTGAAATAATAATATGCCAGTTGTTTTAAATGCATGCTGTATATTTAAGGGAGTAAAAGCCTTCAGGTAGGATTTGCAGGCCATTTTGCACATGTCTTACTGGGTAGCTTTTTTACCCATGTGTCTTTGTAGAAATATGGCACACTCTGGGTAAATGTATGATGTTTTCTGTATTACCATTATCGCCACCACCACCGTCGTCGTCGTCGCTGTACGTTAATTGTCGCCGTCGTCGTCATCATTATCATCATCATCATCAACAACAACAACAACAACAACAACATATTTTTTACAATATCTTTGTTGATACAAGATACAAGATACAAAATGTTATTTAAAGTCGGTGTTTACATAACATTGTAGTTGGTTGACACCGTTTATTTTTCTTATTTACACCGTACATCTTTCTCTTCGTTTCTACCATGTATACTGACATTTGATATTGAAATAAATAAATAAAATAAAATATATACAATCTCTCTCTCTCTATCTCTCTCTTTCTCTTGACACTCCCCTTCGACATCCTCGGTATATCACCTCTTTACCCCCTAGCCCTCCGCTCACTCCCTGCCCTCGGGTCCACGTCTCACTCCACCCTTCAATCCCCGCTCCCCAATGAAAATCATCAGCACACAAAATTGTTACCATATTATAACATGTTAACATTTTCAAAACAATGATGTTTTGAAATCAAGATATATTCGAGTAAATAATAGATAAGAAGAAAAAAAAGCGTACTTATGTTCAATTATTTGCTCGGGTGTACACATGCGTATGTGGTGACCAAAGCATAATACCCACGAGCAGCAAAAGATACGTGCTCCAGTTAACCTTGTATCGCTTGTGGAAGAGACTATCGATTGATAGCCGTTTCGTAAAAAATTAACCGTTTCACATATTTTCCATGCAAGGTTACGTGATCCGCTTCCGGTTCGAAGAAACTTTGCAGCGCGCCACACACAGAAAATGTGATTTTTGTGTATATTTCATTTATTCAAGATATTGAACGAGCTTATATTATGTGGAATGTTAGGCGTTTTGCATAGATAATAGGTAATAGGTTCGTGTTTCGAGGGAAGATTGTTCAACCTTTGAAAATTGTGTTGACAAAACTTTGAAACTTGGCAAAAATGTTGACAGTGATTTTACACAAATAAATGTAGACTTTGTTGATATTAACATTAGAGGAGTCCGAGTGTCACGGTAAGGATCAAGTGACTATATAGGGAGATGATGTATAAGCAGGAGAGCACTCTCCCTGTAAACAAGTGGTCCCGGGTTCGAGTCCTTGTTTGGCCTCACATTTTTCTGGGTGCATTCTTTCCCACCCTGTGACATATGGGCAATCAGAATAAATGAAACTAGTATTCTGATAATAATAATATCAGGCACAAATCCAGCTTCCTGCAACAAACTAGAGAAAATATCAGGCACTTGACCAGTTGAACATTCTCCTGCTCAACTAATTATGCTCCATAGGGACCTGGTTGTAGGACACAATTGTCATCGATATTCAAAGTGAAATACGGATTAAGTACTATACAGACCTCCAGATTACATCCAAATCTGCGTAAATACACTTTAAGTTTTTAAAGAAAATGCAATAAAAAATCAAAGCAGAGTGTATTAATACGCACTAGTTCGCAATATTTGGTACGCATTTCCGTTTGATTAATCCACATATTGTTTGATTAAATAGTTTATATTGAATCAAGCTCAGCCATATCTACATCTACATCAATACGTTAAACTATCACAACTTTGACATTTCTTTAACGGTGTGCAAGAGAAAAAGACAAAGAGAAATAAAATAGAATAGTCAGAATAAAGACTCGGACTATGGTAATGAAAATAAGTGATAAAGAAAGAAATAACAGTAGATAGTTGTGCACAGCTACTTTTCAGCCATCTAGGCAAGACCAATCCAGCTTCCGTGGCGGTGCCCGGGTTCGAAACCCTGCTGGCATAGCTCGAGCCCGTCATTTGGTGGTACTTCCTAACTGTGCATGAAAGTCCCCATTAGAAGGTCAGGGTTGACAGCTCATTCTTGAAGGATGCCAAAGAATGAGCCTCAGCAACGGATGCTGGCAGGTTGTTCCACAACGGGATACAACGAGGAAAGAAGCTGTACTTCAGGACGTCAGAAGATGGTGAATATGGCAGGAAACAGGTACTTGGTCTGGCCTTTGTTGGTGTTAAGTAAGTGTCAGAGTCTATCTCAGCGAGGTGGTTGACAATCTGATAGAGCATGGTGAGTTGGACCTTTTGGCGACGAACTTCCAGCGATTCCCAATTCAAATCATGCAACATATCTGTGACGCTGCTGGTGTTGTTGTTTCTGTTAGTGGTAAAGCGTGCTGCTCTTCGCTGTACCATTTCCACTTGGTATACAAGATTTTTATGATGGGGGTTCCAAACTGTGCAGCAGTATTCTAAATTTGATCGAACAAGTGATATGTAGGCGTTGGTTTTAGTTTTCTTGCTTGTATTTTTCAAATTACGTTTTAGAAAGCCTAGCATGTTGTTTGCTTTTTTGGTTATTTTGTCTATGTGTTGTTTCCATCCAAGGTCTGATTGTAATTACACACCTAAGTATTTTGATGTTTGCTCTTCCGCCAGAGTTATACCTTTCAGGATGTAGTTGGTCCGGAGTGGAGATTTCGTCCCGGTAACCCTCAACACGCTGCATTTCTGAGGGTGGAAGTCCTTTTTTACTGGCCATTTAAATCATAGGCTCTAAAACTCGAAACAAACAACATCTGGAAGGCAACGGTATCTTAAAATATGTTACATGTACGAGAGATTAAAACAATGAAGAAAATTAGGTTGCAATGCAGTGAATAAATGACAAATGTTAGTGTTGCACAAAAAAAGCGAAAAAAAATTTTATCAAAGGAAATTTCAAAAATTCGGTCTGATAACTTAAGAAATCATGTCAGACCGGCCTAGATTTTACTAGACATTCCTTCAACTTTCGGAACACCTGTTTTCTGAACCTAAAGGTCTGCTCCTTATCCTATTTATAGGACAACACAGAAGTTGAATTTGTCTGTCTTAGTTTCCAGATCTTCAGCATGATGCACAGCGTTCTTTTCCCCAATGGGGAAAGGTTCCCTTTCCCCTACAATTGGGAAATTTTTGCTTCGTAAAATCTTGAAATTGGGAAAAAATAAGTGACAAAATAAGCACAATTGGGATTTATTCGTAATTCTTGTAAATTCACACTAGGGGGTTTTAATCAGCTTCGCCGCTCTATATTTCTTTCTTATATCTAAAATCTTCTATCAACGCCGTTTATCTTTTTTTAAAGATATTTCTTGTTAATCATGTGGTTTGTATGATAAATTATTTAACCCTTTCCTCAATATATTCGCAAGTGCGACTGGTGAAGATCTGTGCATCAGATCAGGATCTCACTGTTCACTTGCTTTGTAAAGGCATATAATTATATGGATTAAAGGGTTAAATACAGGGTTGGCAAAATGCCGGCAAATATGAGTATTTTCCATGCCAGGGGTATTTACCGGCAATTACTGGCAAATACTGGTTGATTGAATTGACCAGTCTGGAATTATGTCTCCCACCACGTAGTGGTGTGGGAGACATTTTGATTTGCTCCTGTCTGTCCGTCTGTCTGTCACACTTGTCCGCTCTCTAAGTCAAACAGTTTTCATCGGATCATCACCAAACTTCATCAAAATGTTAGTGGCCATAATATCTCGATCAAGTTCGATAACCAGCCATATTGACCAAGGAATCTCAGAATTATGGCCCTTGAATTATCAAAAATAAGTTGTTTGAGGCTTGTCAACTCTGTAACTTGAACAGTTATCATCTGATCTTCACCATACTTTATGAAAATGTTTGTGGCCATAATATCTCGGCCAAGTTCGATAACCAGCCGTATTGCCCCAGTCATGTCGGATTTATGGCCCTTGAATTATCCAAAATTGGCTGTTTAAGCCTTGTCTGCTATGTAACTGAAATATTCATCAACTGATTTTCAATAAACATTATGATAATGTGTGTGGCCTTAATATCTTGGCCAAGTTCGAAAACCAGCCACTTTGCACCAGGCATATCAGATTTATGGCCCTTTGATTTATCCGAAATTAGCCTTTTAAACATGTCACTAACCTGGTTCATCTCATGATTTGGTTCTTCTCTCATTTTCTGCTATTTTTATTATATGATGTTCACCAAATGCTATAATTATCTGTGTAATAAAAAAACAGCCGCTTTGACCCCGGCACATAAGACTTATGGCCCATTTATTTATTTACAGTTGGCCTTGATAGCCTTGTACACTCACTCTCATGGTCTTTTTTCAGTGCATCTTCACTGATATATCAAAATGTTAATGACAACAAGTTTGACAACCAGCCACATTGACCCTGGCACTTCAGGATTATGGCCCATCAGAAATTGAAACTTATGTTTTTCCTGATCCTCCAAAAATTTGTGACATTGTTTATGACTAATATTGCACAGAACTTCCGTATGCCCTTTTAATAAATTGCCATCTTTATATTCACTTCACCAGTTTTATCCTGTGCATCATCAAAGATGATGCCTTTGTGGGAGACATGTGCTTTTCCCAAAAGCAGTTCTAGTTTATACTTTATTATCTATTATCATCATTCATATAGATAGTGATGTCACGATGATCGAGTTAAATCAAATAATCGTCGCTGGTTGCTAAAGTCCGCAACAATCGATTTCCCTTTCGCAAAATCAATTTCGGTAGTTAAATTTCTTTGCGTTAATTAGTAAGGGACGTAACTCATATATAGCGTCATGTCGGGCGAGGAAGAAATTTTCAACTTTCCGGGCAAGGTTCGCTCCTCGGTCTGGCGTTTTTTTGGCTTTAGAAAGTGTTCGGATGGACCACCAATAAGGCAGAACTTGGACATGACGACTGTCATTTGCAAATTATGTATGAAATCTTATGCAAACAAAGGTGATTTTTTCGAAAACTTTCATCTGTTTCGGACATAACCTTACAACCGGACATTTTGTTTTTGTATCGTTGTTTTCAAAGGAAAGTAACAAAAACTAAAAATAATAGTAATGTTAAAGTGATTTTATATCCCTGCTGGATTTAATCACGAGCTATATGGAAGTGTTTTTGGTGAAATAGTCAAGGACAATGTGTTATACTTTTTTCAGGCAATACAACCAATTTGCAACAGCATTTGGACACCTATCACCGAAACACTAACACTGGTGAGCCAGTACCTTCTAGTTCTGCTGGTTCTAGACCTGCCCCTGCAGCCAAACTTATCCAACCTCGGATAGATGTGCCTTTGCCAACTAAAGTCAAACCGTTGGGAGCTGAACAGAAAAATAAGTTAGATGATCTGACTCTAAAACTTCTGGTTGGAAAAATCCTGCCATTAAGTTTAGTCAGTAATAAGCACTTCCAAGCCTTAGTAAAAGAGTTGGATCCAAGGTAATGAAATGAATCATATAGATAAACTGGTGTCTGAAAAATTAAATTGCTTTGACTTGGTCATTTTAATAATATGATTAAAAAAACATCCTGCATACAGTCACTTGGTTAACATTATTAAAAAATTACACAGTATTATGTCATTTTCTTTCAACATACTTAAAAATGAGGTAGAGATTCAGTACATATTCTAACTGGCAGATTACGTTGATACAATCCCCAACAGCTACATGTACAATGTGATCTTTTTTTCAGGTACGATTTGCCATCGAAACATGATATCAATAAAGCCTTGATAAAAAAGGAGGTGAGCATGGTTGAAAAACTTAAAAAAGACTTGCCCGCAGTATCTCAAGGCGGGTTCGTTGCTATAACACATGACGCATGGACAAGTTGTGCCACACAGAGCTTCGATACTATAACAGTTCACTTCATTAGTAAAGAGTGGGAGCTCCGAAGTGCTGTGCTACAAACTCAAAAAGTTTAAGGGTCCCATACAGCCCAGAATATTGCTGCTAATCTTGAAGGTGGGTGAAGTTTCCTAATTATAATTAATTTAAAACAAAATATTATTAAAATTTGAAAGAAAGCAAGGTTAAATTAAAAAATGTTAGTTTTACTTTATTTATATTTGAAATACACGTATTCTTATTTCTTAATTAACAAATTTGTTTTGTAAAGTGTTTGTCATTTCTTTTGAAAACAAAAATCGAGGTCTATATTTGCTCCCTTGTATAAATGTTGCATTATTGCTCCCTTGTATATATGTTGCATTATTTTTGAAATGTCTTATAATTGCCCAAAATTTCTATTTGTTCCAGAAGGTGTAATCAAGTGGAATCTCCCAACTCCTATTGTGGTAACAGACAATGCGGCAAATGAAGTTAAAGCTGTGCAGACGCTCGGTTGGGAGCGCTTTGGTTGCTATGGTCACCGAATAAATCTGGTAGTAAAACATTCCCTTCAAGTTCCTGAAGTTGCTAGGATAATTGGTAAAACTAGAAAACTTGTTGGTGTGTTTCATCAGTCTACAAGTGTAAATGATTCCTTGCTTGATAAACAGAGAACTCTATATCAGAACAATAAATCAATAATTGGACATAACCTTATTCAAGATGTTGCTACGCGGTGGAATAGCTGCTATGATATGTTGGAACGGGTTGTTGAACAGAGTGCAGCTATTTTGGCTGTGGCAAGTGATGACAAATTAAGCAAGACAGCGTCTAATAATGTGAAAACCTACTGCCTCACCTTTGAGGAACATACTACTGTAGAGGGATTATTACAGTTGCTATTACCATTTAAAATGGCAACAACTATCCTCTGCGCTGACAAAGCTCCTACCATAAGTAAAGTGTTGTTGTGTATGGCAAAAATTCATGACAGCTTAAACTCAACAACCTACTCACCAACAGTTATGAAAGTTGTAAATGTAATGAAACAACAGCTACAGAAAAGGACTGACCACGAGGATATCTCTGTGATGGGGGCAATCCTTAACCCTGACCTAAAGTCATGTTCATTTATGTCTGATGAACAAAAGAATCAAGCACACAACTTGCTCTTGGACAAGTGCATATCAATGTTTGGCTCACATGGCTCACAGGCAAGTGTAGTTAAAACTGAAGTTGATGAAATGGTCACAAGCTCCTCAGCTCTTCCTAGCCTACCTGTACTTGCTCCTGAACCAAATGTTGACGAGAATGACAATTTAATGTCTCCCGAACCTGCTAAGAAGAAAATCAAATGCGCCGACTTGGAAGAGTGGTTTGATGATGTTATTATTACTGGGTATTCATCAACATCAGTGTCCAGTCTAGTGGAGCGGGAAGTTGCCCGGTACCTGTCATCGCCAAGAAGCCCTGAAGATGCAAAACTTAGTTTGCTGGAGTGGTGGAAAAAACACGAAAATAATTATCCGCGCCTTTCTGTTTTGGCCAGAAAGTATTTGGCTATTCCTGCATCCTCAGTACCAAGCGAAAGAGTATTTAGCTTAGCAGGCAATTTAGTCAGTAAAAAAAGATCTCGTCTTACTCCAGAAAAAGTGAATTCACTAATTTTTCTGAAAATGAACATGGACTATTATTGGTAGACTTGCTCCAAGTGTTGTTCAAGAGTTTTTGTTGTGAAATTGTTTCACATAACTTGATTGTTGAAAATGTTATAAAATATAATCATATGCAAATAAAGTCTATTGTTTGCCTAAGTAAATAGTTTGGATTTTTTACCGATTTTAATCGATTAATTATTTTCGATTCAATTCGATCATCGATTATGTTTTCAGTCCGATTCTGCATCACTACATATAGATAATTTCAAGTTTACCCATCAATTGCCATTATATTTATACTTAAGGTTAACACTTTTATCACTTTATCCATAATAAATAAAATATTTAAGTACTGAAAATGTGGCCGTCTTAATTGACCACCCATATAATTTATACAATAAAATGTTTCCCTTATAGTAAGCATGTGGATAACTTCAAATTTTAATTATTAACAATAATGGAGTCAGCTTTTTAGAGGGTTAATTTTAATTATAAACAAGTTATGTACACAACTTACAATAAATATACATGAATACAATAACACATAAGGTTAGATACAAAGAAGTCTCTGTCTACCAGGCAATCTCTTCTTTCCGCTTTAAGTATCTTCAACAGAACACCAGTTTGGCAGCTTTCTGGAGTCGCACCAATACACAATCATTTACTTGCACCTAGACAAATTGTATATGTTATTTATGACACTGTTGCCTGTGTTGCCCCTGGCTATTACAGCCACTTGTATGAACCCTTGTATGAAACATATTGTTTAAATAGTCTAGACCTTTTGGCCTTGCTTGTTAAGTGTCAATGGCCAGGTGCCCAGGTGGACCAGCATTAATTTCTCACCTGCTGTATTGTTAGGTTCTAAGTAAAAAAAAAAGACAGTTCTTTAAGATTTATTTTTACTTTTAAGTGCTGATATGAAAATTAATTAAAATATCTAATTAATTAAATTATTATTATGATAAAACATTAATAACAGTCAACTAAGTTAAGATTTCTGCAGTAATTTTATGGCAAAAACTCATCTGTGTAGTATTTGCCAGTATTTTCCAGTATTTGCCACTTTGAGGAGTATTTTCCAGGGCAGTAAATACCAGTAAATACCACTCGTAAATACAGGGGGTGGTATTTACCGCCCAACCTTGGTTAAATATGTTTAGAAATAACACTTAGGTATTTTAAATTACTGTAATTAGCATGGGTGAAAGTGTATTATGACGGAATTCCGTATTTTAAACCTCGCTAGGGACCGTTTTTCCAAATCGCGTAAATCCGATGAGATTTCGGGGGAGGGGGGTACAGGGCGACAGACGATAGCGAAGACGATAGCGATAATAACAAAACCAGTCGGTAATTTAACCGCGCGGAGTGCAGTTGTATCGGCAATTCTGATTGGTCAGTGAGACTCCGGCATCCAATCGTATGCTTTATTTAAGTTTTCGCTTGAACAACAACAAGTACAAAACAACGCTCGCAAATGAAATCTGTAAAAATGAAGATTTTGCCCCTGGGTTATAACACGAAACAACTTGAAGCTAACATAAGGATTAAATTGAGATGTGAATGGCTAAGCGAAAGTGATTCTCACGGTGAAAAATGGGGAGAATGTCTGCAGGAGCCAGAAGCAAGCGGCATGGCGTTCTGTCAATATTGCAACAAGACTATCAATTACAAATCGAACGGAAAGAAGTCCATTCATCTTCATGCAGACGATGCTGTGCATTTAAAGAACAAAAAGATTGTCAAAACTAACCAGTTATAGAATAGATTACTTCTGAAGGTTGTAGTAATAATTTTGAACTCCCAAAATTGGTGAATGTTTTCTCAACTGCCAACTTGAAATACTTATTTCCCACCCCTTTTATAGTAGCTTCTAGTTGCCAGGAGAGGCCATTTCTACACATTAATTTGCAAGGAATGCAGGAGCTTCCGGGGGCCTCTGGGCCCCTGGACCAACCGGGGGCCCTAGCAGCCCCCAGGCTCCCAGCTTTAGGTTTCAGTTTTTTCAGTTTTGCCAACTTTCACCCATGAATTAGGATAGTTGATAGATACAGTGCTGTGTATTTGAAACAGATTGTTTAATGCCTGATTGTCCAATATGATTAAAAGGAATATTGCACAACTTTGGTGACAGGTGTTTATAATTCCATTATTTGTTTCCTTGAGACATGAATGTTCTTGGTTCATCCTTTTATTATAAAATATAATAGGACTTCCACACAGACTTTGAGAAATAGTACTGAAATTATGCCTGTAATAGTCTCAAATTTGTGGAAGTTCATTAATTTTAATATCTGTTTAAAAATGTCTTTTATCATGAACAGACAGTTCAAATTTGCCTGAATATCTTGAAATTTTCATTTCTGAAATCTAAACTATTCCACTCACCTTATGGCACAGTAGAACTTTGGCAGAGCAGGGCTTTTTCAGGGGTTTTGGGGAAAAAGGCCCCTGCCCAAATTGGGAATTTTTGACGCGGTAAATAGTCAAATTTGGGAAAAAAGTATCAACAAATCAAACCAAATTGGGAAATTTCAACATTCATTTATCTGCACTATAGCCTGATTTGCCTTGCTTTAGTGTCCCTGGAAATGTCACAAATCTCTTTCAGGGTTTGTTCTGACAGCTTTACAGATGTATCACTTATACAGTAGAATGGCCATCTTCTCAATCTCACTAAAGTCAGATCTAACAAATGTTAGATCTGATGACAGCCCGCAGATACCGTGTGTACGTTATAGCGGTTTCCCCGATTACTATTTTTAGAAATTGTCAACACAGGAAGCATGATTTATAACGCTCACAAAATGATCTGAATAAGTCATTACATTAGAAATGAATGTAATACTACACAAGCACATATATCTTCAGTGAAATGTGTCTTACATAGGCTGTCAACACTTCCCATGGTTTTAAATACTATGTCTACTTTCACTTTTGCAATTTTGTAGGCGACAATCTGATTGGTTCAAAGGGTTAGTGATAAAAGCACGTTTTAGTTACTCGTCGTCAGATCCTGATAGCGTAGCGGTTTTCAGGAGATGATTTTAATCAGATTGGCCATCTTCTGATCCTTAGAAACTTGGCAAGTTTCAACTGTGGCAAGTTTCAACTGACTGGGAAAGAACTTTTGAAACATTTGATGTTTTGTTCCACAGAGAGTTTAGTTTTAGAGTACCCTTGGCATCTTTTTTTCGCGGCCTTTTTGCATAGTGTTTACTATTATACGACAATTTTCGTCACTAGTTTTCGCGGGTCAGTATAAAAGCCGGTACTGCACATACCATTTTTAGCTCGACTATTCGAAGAATATGTCGAGCTATTGTACTCACTTGGGCGTCGGCGTCGGCGTCGGCGTCGCCGTCGGCGTCGGCGTCCCGCTTTGGTTAAAGTTTACGTGCAACCTACCTATATCTTAAAAACTACTATAGCTACATCTTTTAAACTTGGCACACTTCTTCGTCATCATGTCTGGAGTGTGTATGCCAAGAACCATAACTCTAACTTTCATTTTGATCAAATTATGGCCCTTTTTTGACTTATAATTTCAGGTTAAAGTTTGCGTGCAAGCTACTGTACAAACTCATAACTTCAATACTACTAATAGTACAGCTTTAAAACTTGGCACACTTGTTCATCATCATGTCTCGAGTGTGTATACCAAGAACCATAACTCTGACTGTACTTTTGTTCAAATTATGGCCCTTTTTTCGACTTAGAATTACAGGTTAAAGTTTGCGTGCAAGCTACTATACAAACTAATAACTTCAATACTACTTACACTACAGCTTTGAAACTTTCAACACTTGATCATCATCATATCCCAAGTGTGTATGCTAAGAACCATAACTCTAACTTCTATTTTGTTCAAATTATGCCCCTTTTTGACTTAGAATTTCAGGTTAAAGTTTGCATGCAAGCTACTGTACAAACCCATAACTTCCATACTACTTATACTACAGCTTTAAAACTTTCAACACTTGTTCATCATCATATTTGAAGTTTGTATGCCAAGAACCATAACTCTAACTTCAATTTTGTTCAAATTATTGCCCTTTTTCGACTTAGAATTTTTGGTTTTTGCCCCTTTTCACTTGAAATTAGAATTAAGACTTATAAATAATTGTTAAAGGTTCAATGTTAGTGTTTTTCATATGTAATGCTTTAGAAAATGTTTAAAACAGATGTACTTTACATACTTTGGTTGAAAGTGTTGAGAAATTGTGGGGTGGGTGGGGGCATATACTATACTATACTATACTATACTATACTATACTATACTATACTATACTATACTATACTATACTATACTATACTATACTATACTATACTATACTATACTATACTATACTATACCAGACCAGACCAGACCGAGACCCAAACCGAGACCGAGACCCAAACCGAGACCGAGACACAAACCGAGACCGAGACCAAAACCGAGACAGAGACCAAAACCGAAACTGAGACCGAGACCAAAACCGAGACTGAGACCGAGACCGAGACTCAAACCGAGACCGAGACCCAAACCGAGACCGAGACACAAACCGAGACCGAGACACAAACCGAGACCGAGACCAAAACCGATACCAAGACCGAGACCGAGACCAAAACCGAGACTTAGACCGAGACCCAAACCGAGACCGAGACCCAAACCGAGACCCAGACCGAGACCCAAACCCAGACCGAGACCCAAACCGAGACCGAGACCCAAACCGTGACCGAGACCCTAATCGAGACCGAGACCCAAATCGAGACCGAGACCCAAACCGAGACCGAGACCCAAACCGAGACCGAGACCCAAATCGAGACCCAAATCGAGATCGAGACACAAACCGAGACCGAGACACAAACCGAGACCGAGACACAAACCGAGACCGAGACACAAACCGAGACCGAGACCCAAACCGAGATTGAGACCGAGACCCAAACCGAGTCCGAGACCCAAACCGAGACCGATACCTCAACCGAGACCCTGACCGAGACTCAGACCGAGACCAAGACCCAGACCGAGACTCAGACCGAGACCCAGACCTAGTCGAGACCGAGACTATTACTATTACTATTACTATTCTATTACTATACTATTACTATACTATACTATTACTATACTATACTATTACTATACTATACTATTACTATTCTATTACTATTACTATAACTATACTATTACTATTACTACACTATTACTATGCTATTACTATTACTATACTATTACAACACCAGCAACACCAATACCACCACCAACAACATTAACACCACCACCAACATCAACACCACCACCACCACCAACAACAACAACACCAACACCCCCACCACCAGCAACAACACTACCACCGCCAGTAACAACACCAACAATGACAACACCAGCAACCAGCATACCATACTGTACTTCACCACGCCACACCACTTTAGGTGGGCAGGGATAGTAGGTTGATGGGTGTCGGATCAGGGGTTTATGGGCTGGGTTGTGTTAACCCTAAAAAAATCTACAATAATAAATTAAGTGTAATTTATTTATTTCCTAACTTGGATTAAGAAACTTTTGTTCATGTGTGTTTGTTGGAGGTGTCATAAACTCCTGAATCACTCCCCAGTTTAAATGAAGCCCAGTTACAATGTGCTTAATAATTCTCACTTTTCGAATAGTCGAGCTTGCAGTCGTTTCCGACTGGCTCTTGTTGATTCATCCTTTCTGTTTTGTACGCAGTCAGAAGTAACCTAACGAATCTAAAAGCAAACAGTGCAGATCCTGATAAGATGGCGCAGATGTGCCGGCTGGTCTGGATCTACACTGTTTGCCCATGCAATAAAAGTGTGTCTATGGAGGAAAGGGTTACAGAAGTTGGCAGCAATATTTTCCAGTCAAATGTTAGTTTATTTCAGTTTTGCTTTCCCTGTTCAAATGATTTAATATTGACTCAATACATTGAGAACTGTCAATTCATTGATTTACAGGTTTTTTTTTCCTTAACAAACTGACGCCGATAGTCGGCGTCTTCCCCGGGAAAAAAAATTCCCCAACGAAAATTTTTTCCCCAATGAAAATCACTTTCCCCCTTGTAAAGTGATAATTTTTTAGCAAAACGTCAAAGGAAGCCTAATTTATAGTTATGCTAAATCTATTTCATCCAAAATCTCCACAATTTTAACGAATATTTGTTAGAAATTAGGTACATACGCAACCTAGTATTATTTGTCGAATGTAACTAAATTTAGATTCGCTACATCACAGACACTGTATCCTGGTCATCAACTTAAACATTACTGGTTCTGGATTTTCGTCGTGTGGGGAATAAAGGCATTCTACCTGCCATTTCAAATTGGATTTTACAACAGTTGAGTACCGTTAGCGAGCGTACGGCCATAAATTACGGCTAAAATACGACTCGTCCGCCGAATTTCTCGTCCCACGGATTTCCGAAAAAGAAAATCACAACCATCAACGTAGACAGTCGTAGTAAATTTAAACCCTGCCTATAATCTTTCAGGTCACACCGTTTACGATTAGATACTAAAAATGTTTTGCTAAAACAGTAAGCTCCGCCCACTTTAAAAATACCAACCAGTCGAGTAAACACATGCGTGCGCCGGTCTAATTATCGCCAAGGAATGTATTCTGACACCGGGAAAAAAAGAATCTGTTGTTTTGATAATTGACAATTAATTGAAGATTAACTGAGTAAATTGCTAGATGTTGTATATTGTCTTCGTCGTGCTTTTAAACAGATGCGGCTTGTTTGCACTGTAAGGTAAAACGAACGACGAACAATGCAAAATACGAATAACAGAATACGGCGCCATGTTCTGTCACAAAAATACTAATCAGGTGAAACACACATTCGGAACTGTGCCGGGCAATCATTTTTGTACCAAGAATTTTATATCCCGTATCTTCCGGAGTACTCATTGAAGTCCAAATTTACGATGTGACTCACAACTACAATAAAAATTAATTATCGCGACATTTAAAAGTCAAAGAACCGTGTAATTTTATAATCATTTATCATCGCCCGTCATGTGTTGTATAAGCATGTGCGTATCAAGGTGGGGGTGTGAGGGGTGGTTAATGGAATTGCTTGAACCGTCCTTTTGAGCAGTAATATTTAATTTTCTTGGGGAATTCAGCAATTAAGTCGGAAATCAATAACTACCCAAGCACTGACCTAAACAAAAGATTTCTGGAAATCTTGCATCCAAAATGATTTTGATTCAAAACACACAATTAATGGATACATTTTAAGCAGGCTCCGAAAGTGAGCAAGTATAAATATAATTATTCTTGTACTGTTAAAGAACAGATAACAAAGAGATATGTCTCTGTATGCTAAATAATGGTAATGAAAGATAAAGTAAAAAAAGACAGACAGAAGCATAAACTTGAGTATAAACATTCACTGCAGCTAATACAAGTAAGAAAACTAAATTTTCCCCAATTTTGTATTTTTTCACACATTTTTCCCCTTTTGACCAGCGTCCAGCATCTTCCCCTCTTCCTTAAAAAAAACCCTGGTTTATGTGGCAGACTTGAAGCTGATCAAATAATTAAATAGAACCTTATTCCTTAAAATATTTAAGAATGAAGGAACAGAGGCTGTAATAAGTTTTCTCAGTCCAGGATTTGGTTGCTTAATTAGTGTGGAAAAACAGTATTTTTAACATTTAAAAATCCAGATTCAGAAAACAACTTGTCAACACTGTAAACAACAACATCAAGAAATTATTTCCTTTTGTGTTTTACAAAACCTTTTGCTTAGCACAATGTATAACAACACTTTAGATACAGGAAATGTTTACTAAATATCCCTGGCCGCCAGAACATACTCAACACAGCAAATTTGAATTGGAGTTTGGAAGCGAAAATATAATTCTTTTTCAAGAAATCTACAAAATGGTTGGGTGTGGAGTGGTTGCAAAACAATGTGTTGTTGTTTTTTGTCAGTGATACTTTACTTTCTCCCACATGACCTCTTTCACTACATGCACACAAACCCACAAAATTTTTACAGCTAAGCAAATTTATGATATTTTGACTTTCAGTCTTTTTTGCATTTGAATATCAAATTAATAAAGCGAAATTGGATCAGACAGGTGGCACATTTATGTGAAATACATTTAAAATGGATAAATGTTTATTTTTAGCTGTTAAATGATGGTTTGATGCATATTGAACACACATGTGAATGCATCAATCAGTCTTAGAATACTGTTAGAATCAATATAAAAGAATTGTTTTAAGTCACTGCATGTTGTATTGTTTCTTGTTAAGCCAGGTGTTTTATAAAGTTAAGTAGCTATCAGAACCGCATTTGGATAAATTATGCATATTGATATTGCAAAGTTTTCCTCAGCCTCATTTTGGAGTTGACTATTGATTGCCACACTGTCTAGCAGCTGTTTATGGAGAAACTGTCGTATTTATCATCCAATAATATCAACGGTAATCCATTATTGGAAAGTCACAAATCAACCAGTAAGGTTTTTTAATTTGATGATGATGGTACCATTGTGACTGTAAATTGTAATGGGTCTTTGTTAATGTTATTTTCAGTAAAAAACATTAAATGTTTAGTACAATAATTCTGTATGAAGTTTGGTGTTGGTCTAAGCTGGGAAAATCATGATTGAAATTGATTGGGTATATACAGCATGCTCAGCCTCTGTTAGGAAAGTTCTGTGAAACATTCTTTTTAAAGTTTCTCTTAAAACATTTGTGTATTCTTATTGTGAAATTAGGATTTAAACCTGAAGGTAGGGTTTTGTGCTTATTGATTAGTAAATATAGATTGTGATTGTATAGGCTTTAAAAAGGTAGCAGGCGAAGTTTTAAAGAAAATCTGTGACTGCTCCATCTCTATTGATTTTCAGTCATGTTTCATTAAGAAAGATAAGTATCAGCTTTGCGTATCTGTTGTCTTATATAATGTTTGATGTATAAATTTTTTGACAGTATACTACCAAAGTCCAGGTTCAAAGTAAAGAGTATTTGCAATTACATGTACTTCTTGAAGTTCGAATTGTCTTTGTCAAAATATAAAATGCTTCCTAGCAGTAACTGTTATTGTATCTAGTTTTAGTTGCTTTTCTACCTTATACTTGTGTTATTTTATTTACTTAAAATGTCTTTGTTTATAAAACTTTTTTTTTCATGGATGACTTTCTACCCCTGGGGACAGTGTTTCTTACAGTCATTTTAAATTATTAAAAAGATTAAAGTACATCATTGCACATTTTTAGATATTTCATGATGACAAGGTCTGAAAAGTAAATCAAAATCAAAATGATTAGGAACCCTGACTATGAAAACTTCTAGCTAACTTTTCCAACTGTTGTATCCATTTTGCAGTGTATTGATTTCCACCAAGTAGAGTCACTGTGGAGCTCCTATTGATTTTTACAACAAATCACAAAGTTTTGTATAGGAATTGTATGTCCTTTTTGTTACTATGGGAACAGATGACAGAACTCGGGTTTAAAATTCTAGCTCATCTTGCTTGTTGTTCTGCCGTTATTTTTAATATATTAAAGTAAGATTTTGTCTTAAATATTGTTAATTTAATAATGACTGAATCTGAAGTCAGTACATGTATATTAGACCAAATAAGAAGATAGAATTAGGCCCCCTGTAAAAACTATTGGTTTCTTTAATTAACCCTGCTTGAATTCCATGTTAGGTAGGAAACAAGTCAGCATTTCTATACACCATAATTATATCACTTCATTAAAAAAATCACATTATTGGCCTGATGACTAGAACTTGTGTTATGCTCAACTTACTTTGGACATGAAACATTAATGAGTAAAATCATCTAAAACTAAAAATATTGTATCATTCACCTTACGTATAACTTTTTAAGGCTGAAGAACAGGTAGTGTCATTATGCTTTTATAATGGTTGAAATTATTTTTGAGCCAATGACAATGCAGTATTTTTCAAATATTTCGAACCTTAATTCTCATAAAGTCGCGCGTCTGAAATGTGTTTATTATAGGTCGATTTCCTCCATAATGCTGTTCAAACATTTATTGATAAACATGTATAGTTCGTCGTCGATCTTCTGCAGTGGTTCAAGGAGGCGTGACTTAGAAAGTCTGAAAAGGGAAAATCTTATAAATATTTTAGCTTTGACTTGTTTGGCTTATGATAATCTTCTTAAATTTCTTAACTCTTTATTTCATATATATGTCTGCTATCACATAGGCGACCAGTTTAGATCAAGATCACCTATTAAATCAATGTCATCTGATCAGTATTTTACACTTTTTTGTCACAAATAACTTACTGAAGCTAACAGGGAGAAGTGTCGGTTGTGATCAGACTACACGGATGAGCCCGTTGATCCGGAAATAAACTATTTTACCATGCTATAAATTTTTTCTTAATGAATAATGGGTAAAATGGAACTTCCACGGTTGAAACCTTGTTACTCAAAGCAATGACTGCTACATAGGTTTTTTTCCTGAGAATCAGTAATGTCGGGATGGTGTTTTCAGATAAAGAAATTTCATAATTCACTTTCTAAAATATTCTCTCAGTATGTTTACGGGCCATTGAATGACAAAACTACTTTCACTTTGACTATTGATTTTTGCATACCCATATATGGTTATTTAGGCGGCGACTGTTTTGTTTTAGGCTGCGCTGGGCCTGACCGTTTAATTTTCATACAAGCCTCAAAATAAACTATAACCTATACATAAATGTTTGGCATGTATTCATTGGACCAGTAAGTGTTACAAGGAAGAAAAGTGTTTTTTGCTTAGGGAAGGGGGCGGGGTTGGAGAGGGAAGATACAAAGTAGAAGCAACATAATTGTACAGGGGTAAGATGCATTTAATAAACACCACAGAGCAAAGATAAATAAATGTAGAGCCGGTGATTATTTGTCTCCAAACCAACCAATCACAATTGAGATTGAGAGAAGTTTATAACTGTATTTGTATCTGTTATAAAGTTATTTAAAAAAAAATGAAAATGCATTTTGAAATATCGACTCACAGTGTCACTGCCCAGGATTTTCAATTCCAGATTTGTTTCTCTTTTCAGACTTGCTGGTGACAATACATAAGGCAAAAATGATAAGCACAAGGGTAGGTAAATTTGTCATACAAGTAGTAGCATGAACAGAATGCTTGGAGATTGACATTCACAAGATAAAACTATATTAAGAGGTCGCAAACATTGCAAATGGCGAAAAGTGGCTATAATTTCAAAAATGAAACTTGGGGGAAATACTAGTGTTAGGGTTTTCAAGAAATTCATGGAAAACTTACTTCCTGGTTCAAACCGAAAGTAGAAATCTATGCAAATCTACTTTCGGTTTGAACCAGGAAGTAAGTTTTCCTTGAATTTCTTGAAACCCCCAACATAATTTTGACGAATTGGCACTAAACATTGTAGACCAGCATATACCTATTTCAGGTATGAGTTGCTTCGGTATATTGTCCATGAATTTCAGAGTTCTCACGCAAACGGTTTTTCTTTTGTTTTAGTATGTGCTTGGTAATTAGAACATGAATTAGACTAAATTGAGCTTGCAAACATTAACTACATCCTTAGCTAAATACATTTCTTTACTAAAATCAAGGTGGCAATAAGTATTTCCCCCAAAATTCATTTTTGAAACTTTAGCCCCTTTTTGCCATTTGCAATGTTTGCGACCCCTTAACATCCATATTAATTCCAATATAAAGATTTCTTGGACTTTAATTATAGCAGAAACAAATATTTTGTTGATTTGTTTGAAACAGAGTCCTTGTTGTTGGAAATTGAAAAAAAAACTCACAACATCTATGAAAGTTTGCTGGTAATGGATACAGAGGTAACACTGCATGTTTGAGTAATTGTTGTAAAAGGCTAAAAACAGATGGACAGACTTTTTCGTTGTAAATGGTATATGAAAAGCCAAACTAAGTTTTAAGATAGTTGCTATATAGGAAACTAGAGCGGAGATTGCAGTCTGGCCTTGTCACAGCCACAGAGATTATTCAGCGTTTACTCCATAGACACACGTTCTACTTTTATAGCAAGGGCAAACAGTGTAGATCCAGATTGGCACATGCATACTGTCTCATCAGGATCACTGTTGGCTTTTACAGTCGTTTGGTTATTTCAAGACAAGAAGCAAATAGTGTAGATTCAAATCAGATGGCACAGTTTTGCCCATGCATAAAAATAGATATCCATGCAGTAAAGGGTTAATTGTATTCTAGGATATTTACAGAGGTCTCACCATCTTTCAAATTAGAAGAATGTGTAGTAAAAATAAAGGTCCCATGTGATAAAAAGACAGTGTTCAACTGAAAACTCCTTGATCACAGATGTTCTGGCTGATCTGGATTTACACTGTTTCCCATGCTGTAAAAGTTGTATCATGGACTCGAGGGTTAAGGATTGCAGAAGTTTAAAAAATGTTGTTTTGTTGTGACACATGTTCCTTCTGTTATTTTTCAGAAACGTAAGGAGAGTTGGAAGGTGATAGAGGAAAGAGAAAGATTGAAAGAGATGCAAGGTATCAGCCATGTTTTTCTTTTTTTCTGTTCATTTAATGCAGCACTATAAGGGCCAATACAAAATTAAAATGGTGCTAATTAGGACTTCAGGTATTCAACACCTCTTGAGATAAAAATGCATTCAACTTAAGAAAAGTTAATATGTAGTTTTGATTAAAATTAATAATGGATAATAAAATAGTATGAGATAAATCATCATCATAAATGAGATAAAGGGAACGATTTATTTATTAATGTCTGTTAGAATTTGGACAGTGCACTTTTGATGTCATTGTTGATTAACATGGACTTTTCCTATTGAAATTCATGGAGGTGATGTGTCTCTATGGAATGTCTTAAACTTTTAACTACATAGATGCCAGTTTGAAAGAAAAGTGTAGATCCAGATCAGCTGGCATAAATGTGCAGGCTGATCTTGATCTACACTGTAAGCACATGCAAGAAAATTTGTACATAATTATGGAGTAGGGTTAAGTTGAACTTACCCAAAAGTACTTGAACCATTAGAATTTTTATTCACTTTCTAGGTGAAGTGATTTCAGTATGGCTGACAAACTGATTTGTTTATATCAGATGATTATAGACAAGTTTGTTACTGATGATTTTACAGTAAAGTTTATTACAGAACTGGTTTTTGAAAAGGTCTTAATTGTCATTTGTCATCATTTATGTTTAAAAGTTATAAAAACCTTATATATTTTGTCTTCCAGCAGATATTTCCTCATTTTTCTGTTCATCATGTTCTGTTACAGAGTCCACTCCAGTCAGCGGGTGCCCAGTCGAGGGATGTGATGGGAAAGGAAATGTCAATGCTCAGTCAAAGAGACATAAAAGGTAAACAAGAGTGCAGACACTGAGGCGCTTATGCTTTCTTTGTAGTAAAGTATATAGATCTGCAATTGCTGCTAATTCCTTAGAGGTTTAATCATTGGATTTCATTCATTAATGACTTTGGTATTTATTAACCTTTTAAGTGGTAAGCCTAGCATTTGTCACATTTGTGACCAGTGTAGACCCAGATATCCTTTGTGAGATGAGTTAATTTACTGATTAAAGATAGGTGGTACAACTTAACAATACATATGTATCAATTGGTAGGTGAACTGCAATAATTATTGCTCTGCTTGGTATTCTTATTATTAGAGTGATAACATTGATTGATTTAGATGCTTGAACGTAGAAAATGTACAAACAAAATTCCAAATGTTGATGAAATATAACTTTGCAAACCGTAAAACTTCAAAAATCTGTTGATTCAATACCTTCCAAAACATTTAGTCATAACGATTTTAGAAATATGAATATTTGAAATTGATTTAAAACTTTCCTTTATATATATACCTTTATGGGCAAACAGTGTAGATTCAGATCAGCCGGCACATCCTTGCCATCTGATCAGGATCTGCACTGTTCGCTTTTTGTTTCATTTGGGTATTTCAATCTGAAACATGAATAGTTCAGATCCTGATCAGACAACACAGATGTGGTCACATGTATGATAAAATGGGTACATGTATTTAAGGAGTAAAAGGTAAATATATACAGTCGCGCTCCGCTATATCGCGATCCGCTATATCGTGAAATCCAATATAACGCGGTCAACCCTTGGACCCCGTTTTTTTTTCATAAAAGATAGTAAAATTCTATCAGTGGCCATTTTTTGTATATTTGGAAAGGGAAAAGAAGGGAAGTAACAACGTTAATACTGCGTTAATCGATAAAGACAATGACGCTCGTTCATTAACGTACCGAGAATCGTTGAAACAATTGTAAAATGTTTCATTATGAACTGTTGATTGTTTCCTACGTTTATTAAAATATCAAACTGTCATAAAATTGTTAAGTAATAAATTGTTGTACAAACACTGGGGCACCTAATCACGTACGCGAAATGGTTAGTGAAAGGTTGTTTTTCGCACCTACTGCTGATAGCATGACAAAGGTGTTTGATGTTGTTAATTGGCTTCTAATTTGAGAAGCTCATGCCTACATTTGACATGTTTTACAATATTATTTTAGAAATGATGATTGAAGATTAAAACAATAAAGATTAAAACTGCAAGCGTATTGTTTTCATTCAAAACAGCATACAAGTCAAACAAATACATGAGTTCCGCATTAGACGAACACCCGCAGTATAAACTTTTGTGAGTTAAATTCACAAAGTAATAATTTTATAGCACCTATTAGATAATAACAAAACAACATGCAAACAAAGGATTTATTTTCAATGACCTTAGAATAGCATAAGTTCTTTGTCCCGTGAATATCGCAGATCCGTTAATAACGCGATTTGAGGGGATGGACCCCACGGACTGCGATATAGCGGAGCCCGACTATATATATATATATATATATATATATATATATATATATATATATATATATATATATATATATATATATATATATATATATATTTCATTGTTTGTGTTTGTACAGTGCAGCAGGATGTCCTTTGGCCAGGAAGAGAATGATGTCTGGAAACATAAGAGATTCACCCGCAGCTAAAATACCCAAACTGAAAGTGAAAGAAGAGATAGACAATGATACAGTTCTACTGAGAGAAGTGTCCGACATACCATGTGAAATAGTGCGGGTGAAGGAAGAGCCAATCACTGAAGACGAGGGTGGTATATTCACCGGGCCAGAGAGGATAACTGTTGTACCGATCAGCGTTAAACTGGAGAAGAGCAGTGATAGACTACATGAAGCAGCACCGGGAAAAGAGAATGAAATTGATGAGTTACAGAGAATAGAGCAAGAGTGTGCAAGAATACAGAGTGAAAACATGAAATGTAGTGACGATTCTGAGGTAGTTTCTGTTCTAAGCCCTGTGGCAATTCAGAGGCAACTTCGAAATGTGATTAGATCAGAAAGTGCAAAGAGAAGAGCACCAAGAAAAAGTCAACATAAAAATATTAATACATTCAAGAAGTTTCAATCTGAGACAGCCCCTTTCAAACAAACAATGGAAGTCAACATTGACGAGTTAAAACAGTTAGAAGAAAGTGATACAGAAGACCTGGGCAGTTTGAGATCAAATTCACCATTTGAACACCCCGATGAAAGTTTAGATAGTATTAACGAACTTGATGAAGACATTGATGATGACGATGATATTAGTGATGATGATGATATGTCAGTTGTCGTACCAAAGAGACAGAAGGTGGCAGATGCTGCAAAGATTATAGTGAAGCAGGATTTGACCAATAGCAGTGATGAAGAAGAAGACATAGAGGACGGTGGGGAGTATATGGTACTGGCAGAGTGGACTGATGGGAAGTTAGAGGAGGCAGGATCTATGACTGGGGATAAGGAAAATGATAAAGACAAACGAGAGCCAAATGAAACAGGAAAAGGTATGGACTCTTGATGTGTGATCACATAAAGCCATTATTTCTTTTAGTAGTGGATTTCTAAAGAACATTTATCAATTACTCGCTATTGATCATTGTATAAAAACTACTGATGCACCTCAGTGGCCTTCAAGTTTTGAATAATTCTTGCAGAAATTGTTCATAGTTCACATCTGTAAAATGTGTTTCCAGGCTGAGGTAGCCAAATCCTTTGTCCTAAGAGCATGACCTAGAATACAGTTAAATAAAATTTGTTACTATTCAAGGTGCGAAAGATGTAGTTTTGTTTGCCAAAAAGATTATCATGAAGTATTTTAGCGGATAAACACAGTTGTTACTTAATCGTTCTATATCATTCTGTGAGGGAGTACATTACATGAAATTTGGTAAAAATGTTTCTTGCTGTAAATTAAACCTGTGGTTTCAATTTGGTAAATTATAAAGTATAAGTAGCTTGCAGTCCAATTTGGAATGGAATAACCTATTTCGGGGAAAGAAAATAAGTTTTTGGGGAAAAAAATATTTTGCAAGGGGAATATATCAGTTAAACTGTTGATTAAAGAAAGAAAACAGGGCCTGATGGTTAATCGTAGGAAATTTGTGTAAATCTAACAGAGAAGCCAAGCTTGTTGGTATGTGGCTGTTGACATAAAACTAAGCAATTTGGTTATGTTTAACCAGTGCTATATTACACTATTTTAGGAGGGAAGTGTCCAACCCCTGGGTGTAATGGTGAGGGTCATACTACAGGGCTGTACACTCATCATCGAAGGTTAGTACTGTATCATCAGATAAAATCTCCGCTAGGTTAAATCAATTATTTGGAAAGAAAAGTTATTTTACTTGCTCACCTAGTTGGATGTGAATTAGGAAAAAAATAAGTGTATATGTTTACTTAATATTGAAATATACTTTACATTATTTTGATCAAGATGCCACTTAAGGTTTCTAGGTGAAATTTAAGATATAAGTCTTGCAAGCTGAAAACACAACAATCTCTACTTAAATTCCTGAAAGAAATACCAAGTAGACTTGAATGGACAAAGCTGAAGAAAGGCCCATTCTTATCCTTCTTTTGATAGAGAAGAAAATGAAGGATTGAATTGTTATAAGAAATAGAAAGTGATTTGACACTATCAGAACATTAAAAATTAATGTTTTGTTTTACTTTCAGTTTATCTGGTTGTCCCAACAAATCTGATGCTCCAGCAGATGGTATTTGTCTTTTCTGTTTTCAATAATCAGTGAATGAAGATTTTTGCTAGAATTTTACCATTTCTGTAGTCCCTATCCCATAATTTTGAATGTTTAGTTCTGTATTGTAATTCAATAATGAACCATATAGTGACCATGTTATGATGGAACAAGATCTTTAACAACCCTGTTATAAAGAGTGCTTTAAGTAGATTTATTTCTATGATAATTGTATCAAAATCAGCTCATTTCAATCTCAGTGATCTCTTATATAAAGTAATTTATTATTTATATTAGATTTCCATTAAATGTGAGATTTCTTTATGGGGGAGCTATGCTGTGCAGAGGAGATTAAGATTAAGTCAGCCAAATGCACAATTGTTTCAGTGGTATATCTGATGCATGTTTTTATTTCAGTAATACAGACAGCTGAGTTAGGTCTGAAGTAAGTTCACATTTTGTTTTTTCAAAATGAGTAAGGTTTATAACATAATATTGAAGTAACTGATTTTAAAATTGTTGCATTATGATGAAATTTTCGTGCAAAAAGTGGCCAGATGTTTAACATTAAGTGACTTTGCAGTATTTAACGATTCCAAAAAAATCAATGACTGTTTTAAACTTTGTCCCATATATAAGCTTTTATCGCATGGACAAAGATCAGCCTGCACATCTTGGTCAGAAATAACCTAATAAATCTAAAAGTGAATAGTGCAGATCCTGAAATATAATACAGTATGGGGCTTTTTCACAGTGTATCAAGGCGCCGATATTGGGCACCATTCACAATGCCAGTTTGGGACTATTTTTCCCAATTTCAAAAAAAAAATCCATTTTAATAGAAATACCTTTTGCCTAAAACATAAAAACAAATAAACAAACCATTAAATCAAGAGACTTATGAAATTCCAAAAATTGCTTGTTTACTTGTGATCAGAGTTCTGTGGATACTAAATTTTGTGAATTTATGTATATAGTTGGTTTAAAAAAAGTTTATAATGTGTAAACAAAATCCCAATGTGGGCTGGGGCATTTTTCCCCCAAACCCCTGAAAAAGCCCAGCAGTAGAGGTAAATTCAGTACAATATGTATAAATACATGGATTTAAACATATCAGATGAACTTATACATTTAAAAACATATGAAACATTGAATCACTAAAGGCACATTCTATGGCATGGCTTGTATATATGAAATATGATGAAATACACACTGTTTGTATGAGTTGTAATTTTTCCCCCATTTAGAAGAAGAGATGGTGTATGTTTTACCCTTGTCCACCTGTAACAAAATTTCTTGTCACAGTTTTCTTAGCAACTATAACATGCAGCAGCCGGATATTTTGCATATTGTTTTATCCTATTGTCCCATATGGTGTTAAACAATTTTATGCTCTTTGCTAATCTACTTTCTGTTTACCGAATACTTAGATTTTTACACATGGCTGACATACATGCAAAATTTCTGTCGCAGTTTTCTAAGCAACTAAAACATGCAGCAGCCTGATATTTTATATAATACATATATTTATTTTTTATATATAGGTTAATACTCTACACCCATAAATAAATATGCAAATTACAATTTGAAAGCTCTGTTTTCTTATGTCAGTAGTTATTGTTTCAATTCTAAATATAACAGATTTTGTGTTTGGTGCAGATTTACCGGATAGCTGTCAAAATATATTAAAAAATAATATCAAGTTCTTTGAATGTCCTTTGTTATTTCAGGTGTCCGACACCTGGTTGTAGTGGTAGAGGTCATGTCAACAGTAACAGAAGCCACCATAGAAGGTAAGAACAATGACCAGGCTTATGTAAGGATGCTTACCTATTAAAAACTAAATATCCCACGTTTTATTTAAGTTCACAGTTTTAATAGTGTGGGGTTTTTTTTGCTTCTGTTTACGTGGACCTGGGCCAGTGATTACCAATAGAAAAAAGCACTTTCTTTATGCTCAACTTGGTTTGATGTTGAAAATTTGATGACTTCTCTTCCTTAAATATCTTACAGTTACTGATCTTAAATTGAAACTATGACAGAATTTATCTCAACAACTGGAGAATAGGCAGTTATTCCTAATTTATGAAAGCTGTTAATTTCAAGTTTGCACACAGAATTTGGTTGTGAATGTAAACGTTTTATAACTTCATTTCTTTATAGCTGTTTGACAAGATGGTAGGTCTACTTGTATTGTTTACTTTATTGGAGACTAAGTTCTTGTTGTTTTGTTTTTTATTTTAGATTATTAACCCTTTCCTCCATAGATACACCTTTATTGTGTGGGCAAACAGTTAAGATCCAGATCAGCTGGCACATCCGTGCTGTCAGATCAGGATCTAAACTGTTTGCTTTTTGATTTGTTAGGTTATCTCTGACCAAAATGCAACCAGTGCAGATCCTGATCAGATGGTACAGATGTGCCAGCTGATCTGCGTCTACACTGGTGGCACATGCCTAAAAAAGGCGTATATATGGAGGAAAGGGTTAAGTTCTTATGATTGATATTGAACATGTTTTGTTAATTCTAGTTTATATTTTGAAGGTGGTCTTACTAACTTTATCCACAGGTTAAAATAAGATTAAGTATTTCTCTAAAGCTAAATGATATTTGTTTAGAAATATTATATTTGTTAAGAAATATTATTTTTATACGCCCGTTTGAAAAACGGGACGTATTATGGGAACACCTGCGGCGGGCGGGCGGCGTCCACAGGGTTTCCTCTCTCTAAGTCAAAGAGTTTTCATCAGGTCTTTATCAAACTTGGTGAATATGTTGGTGTGCATAATGTCTCGACCAAGTTCTATAACCAGCCAAATCCCCCCAGGCACTCCTGAATTATGGCTCTTTAATTGTCCAAAATTTGGGTTTCCGCTCTCTAAGTCAAAGAGTTTTTGTCCTGTCTTTATCAAACTTGGTGAATATGTTGGTGGGCATAATATCTGGACCAAGTTCTATAACCAGCCAAATCCCCCCATGCACTCCTGAATTATGACCCTTGAATTGTCCAAAATAAGGGTTTACGCTCTCTAAGTCAAAGAGTTTTCATCTGGTCTTGTGCCTCATGTGAAATCTGATCCGGGTCTGCATTGTTAACTGTTCAGTTAAAAACAGAAAGCAAACAGTGTAGACTGTAGATCCTAACCGGACTGCATGGATGTGCTGGCTGATCGTATCTACACTGTTTACTCATATCATAAAGGTGTATTGAGGAAAAGGTTTAAGGCTCTTTTCAAATTAACTCCTCTATTTGAAGTTTTATTTTCTTATTTCAGTGTGTCAGGATGCCCTATTGCAGCAATGGGCAAACTTCTGGGTCAAGACTCCAAGCGGAAAGGCAGTAAGTGGTGTTGTCTCACTGTTTGTGGTGCTTATCATCTATGACAATATCTGTTCTGCCCATTTAATTATGTGGTATTTTCAGGGTTTATTTGCAGTCAGAGAAATTGGTAATGAAACTTTTGATTTATGTAACACATAATCTCCCAGACTTTGTGGCCTTGGGTAAGAGAAAAACTCAACCTTCTTTAACCTGTGTAAATATTGTCAAAGTTAAAATTTTGTAAATAAATGTACTGAAATGTATTTGCATGATACCAACAATAAAACTGATGAGTTCTTTTTAGTACCTCTGATATAATTTGTTTAATTAAACATAAAACGGCACACATGCTTGTATGTGATTGTTTGGTAAAATTTTTAAGTAAGATAAGTATCCTACCACTTGTACTGAAGACAAAAACATTGATTCTTTGTACTTCCTTTTTTAATGAAAAATGGTGTACAGGGTCTGACTACGATATATAGGGTTTTGTCATTTATTGGAGTGCTTCTGTAGTAATTAGTTTGCAACATAAAATGTTACTGACATTTGACTCCCATGGTCCTCCAAAGTCTTTGGAATGATAACAAATTATATTCTGTATTTAATTTTTAAGTGCTTTGAGTGAAATGCCATATGTATTTGTTATAAAATTAACTTGAAATGTAATTACAAACAATGAAACGAGAATATTGTTTTTCATTGGTGTGCATGTGTTTATTTGTATTATTTTAGAGGCGGGAAATATGTTCAGTTAATATGAAAAATGAAAAAGTTCAACAATATTCTTTCTTCAAGTTGAGTTGTGGTCTTGAAATTCTTGTTTAGACTCGGAGAAATTGATTCTCCTTAGAAATTGACAAAAATTACTGGTTCTAGTGTCTTTTGTGACTACGCTTTAAACCACTTTTTCATGTGTGAATATGTGTGTATTCTTTACAGGAGAATGTATAAAACTAATGGAATAAAACCATGAGTCATGTTAAATTAACCTATAAGCCCTAAGCACAGCCTTTCTTACATTTTTAAATCAAGGAGTTTTTAGAAAGAAAACATGTAAATAAAATGTCTGTGTTCAAAGACCATTTAATTAATTTGGCAGTGGTACCTTGGTTGAGATAATGTAATAATCAGTTCAAGGAAAAGTCTTTTGGACTTGCATGTTGCTTACAAACTTCAACTCAGTCTGTCATAAGCAAGTTTTGTATCATAAAATTATTTTAAGCCATTATAGTAAATACCTCCCTGTTTGTGTCAAAATAAAATTCATATCTTAGCCCCAAGTTTCTGAAGCCCCCAAAAAACTGGTTGTCAGAAGTTTTGTCTTTTAAAAATGAGATCACAAAACTTTTCCGTTTTGTGATGTGGATTGGTTTTAAAGAATTAGGATAACGTGAAATAAAGACACCAGAATCTATATTTCGAACCCTTTCCTCCATAGTTATATTCACATTTATGGCATGTGCAAACTGTAGATCCAGATCAGCCACCACATCCATGCCATCTGATCAGGATCAGCACTGTTTGATTAATTAGGTTATTTCTGACCAAAAAGCAAATAGCGCAGATCCTGATCAGATGGCATGGACCAACACTGTTCTAACATCCGATAAAAGGATTATATATGGAGGGAAGTGTTAACAAAATACAGAGAACTTTTTCATTGTTCATAAAGGTCACATAATGATTCTCAGTGCTAAGGGTCATTGACACGCTATTTTCTTTCTTTGTTGTTGGTGCTTAGATTACCACCTTGTCATTCTACCGAAGCAAGACGACCCATCCAAGGCCATTCTAGCTGCCTGTACGGAAAAACAGCTCATCAAATTAGCCGCTAAGCAACTCAACCTGTCTAAAGACTCAAAAAAGAAATCTGGTGTGTACAAAAAAGCACTTACTGACATAAACCATTATTGCAACTTAGACCTGTGCAAACTTCTTTATCTTTGCATTTTAAAATGCCTGGTATTATTATGTATAATAGATCTTATGGCTAAGTTTACAAATGTTTATCTCGACTGCTTGGTTCAAAATGCAATTATGCCAACTCATCTTAGACTCATGTTTTTCGGATCATAATTTCAAAAGGTAAAATAGCATTCAGGGAATGATTTAAAAAACTGATTTTATTATGGACAAAAGACTCAAGGATGTGTATAAATATAAACTGAAATAAAAAGATATGTGATTGGGAGAATGTTTAAACTGTATACTGTAAACACCTGGGCTGAAGGTTATAAAGCTGAGATTGGAAACAAGTCTCAAATCTCAAGCATCTGATTGAGATTTGAGACTGGTTTCCATGCTCTGTTTTATAATCTCGGGCACTGGTTGCTAGTGAGTTCAAAAGGAAGAACTTTCTTGTAACAATTATCTGCTTCAGCGTTGGGTATCTTGCCCAAAAATCATTAAACACAAGACTGATGCTGAAGGCCAGTTTCTACATAAATATTGTTGAAAAATTACTTTTTTGACAGAACAATTGATGTGTTATAGTGCACTGTTTTTCTGGAAGTTTGCACAGGTCTACTATGTTGCTGGTTTTAGAGTCAATATGATTTGGCACCCCCTTCCAAAAAGTAAAACAAAATATTTAAGTAAAGCAGTAGAATTGAAGCATCCTGTATTTTTTGTGGTTTCATAAACTATAAATTCCCAGGACCAGAGAGAAGTGGTCAACTTGCTTGGTCGTATTGACTCTTGATATTGTGTTGCCATATGTGGAGTTAAGTGACATTTATCCTTTGTTGTTTTGCATCTTTAAGTTTGAAAATAGAAAGGTAAGTTTAGCTCACATGTTATTTGGGGTTTTTGTGTTGGTTCTATTATTTTAGTGTTTGTTTCAGAAGGAAATTCAGTATTGTACTTTTTTGCTTATGTGTGTTGTGTTGCAACCATTATCTTACAAAGTCTACAGTCCTAAGATAACAAAACTTAGAGTTAAGTCCAGTCTCAAATTCCAAGCATCTGATTGGTTAAAGTAGTCTTGTCTTTCAGCTAATCAGATGCTTAAGCTTTGAGGAAGGTAATCTTCATTCTCAGTTATAATTTTCTACCCAGGTGTTATTTTTATGAATTGATGCAGCTGATTGGTTCTGTTTGTTGAAATTAAGTCCTGTCTGTAATGTGTAATCGGCTTTGTACTAGCTAAAGGTATGAAACTAATTTCCCCTTGAACCAATCAGATACCACAGATTTGAGTCTGGGATCCGATATTAGTGCCCAAGGTTGTAAAACTAGGCATGGAAACCAGTCTCAAATCTCAAGCATCTGATTGGCTGAAATGGCGACAGGTCGCCATTTCAGCCAATCAGATGCTTGAGATTTGAGACTGGTTTCCAATCTCAGTTTTATAACCCCCAGCCCTGTTTACTTTCTTGAAAAGACTGACAGTCTGTTCATATATGGTCCTCTAAAAGCCATGTGCATCATGGGTGAAAAGAAATGAAAAAATCTATCTTAGTGAAGATCTAGTACATGTAAGTTCACCAGGCTATGGCTTAATTAAAACATTTATATTGCTGTTAATGGAGTTGTTCAATCTCAAAGAATTAAACATTCTATGAAAACTAAGAAAGACAGTATATATATAAAGGTAACAAAAAAAAGTGTCTGATTTTAAGACATTTGATTAACCCTTTACTCCATATATATATAGGTTTTATTGCATAGGAAAACTGACTAGTTTCAGATCTGCCAGAAATAACCCCATGAATTAAAATGCTATAATTGTAGATCCTGATCAGATGGCACATTTGCACATGAATTACAGCCATATGACTTGGAGTAAAGGGTTAAGATGAAATAATCTGTTAACTGTTTTTTTTATGTTCTGTGATAGTTTTTATAACAATATGTTGGATTTCTCTATTTTAGCAACAGACAGAGTGTTACGCCCAATGATTCTTGCCAAACAGTTTGACCTGTCAAAAGGTTCCTCTGTCACTCCTAGACTAAACCTTGTCAAAGAGCTCGAGAAATACAACCTACAAAAACAAGAGCCTGTAAAGCAAGAAGTTGAAACAGTAAGTCATGAATTGGACAATGCTTCAGAATTTGAAATTGTTGCTGAATATCCTCCGATGCCAAAACCAGTGCCCAGACCCAACATTCTCAGCAGACGTCCAAAAATGACTACTGTACAGAGATCTTCATCTACATCGAATGCAACAAGTGCATCTTCTCAATCTTCTTCTGGTCCAAAGACAACTACAGTCTCACCTTCAGCTTCAGTTGGACCTTCTGTGTTTCCAAAGAAGACACCTACAGTCTCACCATTGGCGTCAGTCTTGGCTTCGGTGTTTCCGAAAACAGCTTCGTCGAAGGAAGCAGAGAACAGCAAGTTGCTGGGGATTAAGGCTGATGATGATGATGATGATAAGAAGCCTGAAGCTACTGTGAGATTCTTGAGTAAAGAAGAGGCCCCAGTGTCTGCTGCTGCAGTTCTCAGCATACCAAATCCAGCATTCTTAGCCAAGAAGAGGCCCAGTGAAACCTCTGTTACATCAAGTGTTCAGTCAAGGCCTTCATTGCCACCAGTAGACATAATTCCTCCATCAGACAGAGTATCAACATCCGACCGAGTGTCAACATCAGACATAGTGTCTAAATCGGTGTCTAGTGTAATTCCGTCTGCACCAATAATCAGTACTATAAGTGTCGCGTCGTCATCTTCTGTTTATTATACTAAAAAAATAACAAAAACATGTTTTAGTAATCCTCAATCAAACATAGTGATTGGAAATGTGTTAAAGTCAGGTGTAATACAAGATCCAACAACACTGCCTGTGCTGATGCCAGTTTCAACAGACAGGATGTTTCCTGCTAGCCCCGATGACGTAGTTCTTCCTGCAGGAAAAGGGTATGTTGTTTTCAAACCTATGGGAAACTTACCAAAAGATTGTATATACTCTGTTGAACCAACTACAGGTCTTATTAATGCTGTAGTTGATCCATCAAAATTTGTTAAACCACCAGTTACTAAAGCTGTCACAGGATCTGACACTACTAGCAGTCAAACTAAAGTCGGGGATAGGCCACGGCTTAACCCAACAGTAGCTCAGTTGCTAAATAATGCCAAACAGTCAGAACCACGATTGGAGGTATCTCCTCTTAGCAACCAACCAACAAAGTTTCCTTGGACCTACAAGGAACCATATTTAAAGGTTCGAAAAAAATATACTCTTGTTAATCCAGATACTAAAAAGGTACTCAAATCTCATCTTAGTCAGCCTCATCCAACCAGTCCACAAACCCCCTCTCCTTCAACCAGTCTACCTATCAGTGTAATTTCTGTTAATGCTTCCAGTTCCAGGGATACCCCTGCACAAAGTACAAGCATGTCAAGTGATTTAACAAGTAACTCAAAAAGTACTTCTACGGTTATTCATCCTGGTATTGTAAAACTTAATATTCCGTTTAATTTTAAAGGTAATTTTAAAGGTAATGTAGATCTAGTACCTCGTATCAGGATACCTAAACAAGCGTCACTTAGTCAGTTAAATCCATATCGTAAACAGTCTGTGGGAGACCCGGCTACGGGTGATAAACTCCCAGCCGCTCCTGGTGGTATGTTGAAAACAATTTTTACCAACCCAACAGAAAATCTCAGAAAAGAACAGATGACATTAAATCAGTTGGTAAGACTTTCAAAAACATTGAAATCACAACCAGTTTCTTCCTCGCCTGCTTTGAACTCTCAGGCAAAGTTTGAATCTCATACTGATACAACACAGTCCACTGGATTTAGTGAGGTTAAAGGTCACACTCAAGTGTCTACAGGGCTTAGTGAGGTCAAAGGTAACACCAAATTAAAAGAGGTCAAAGATGAAATATTTCCCACAGGGTTCAGTGTGGTTACTGGTGATGTACTGTCAACAGGTTCCACAGAGGTCAAAGGTCAGGGTTCTGATCAAGTAAGCTCGATGCCCTCAGCGGGTGAAAAAGGTAAATCCATGAAAAATCAAAAGAGTCCTAAAACCACAACAGTTTATAAAGTATTTCCTGGTGAACCATGTTCTCTGCATGTACAAATTGAGAAGATAGACAATGTCAAATCTCAGGTCAAAGAACAGCCTGCATTACCCTGAAGCTGTGAGACTGTTACTCTACCTTAAAACTTGACATTACACTTAATGCCTTTAAAACTTACAGCCTATAGTAACCAGACTTGCATGTTGATTGTTGATGGTCAGACGACCCTTTTCGATTTTAGACCACAAAGTTCTAGGTCACAGTGATACAAGCTCGTTTGAACATTGTTCATGCTCATTTGATGACATTATTAACCCTTTTCTGTATAGATACACTTTTATTGCTAGGGGGAACAGTTTAGATCCAGATCAGCCGGCACATCTGTGGCGTTTGATCAGGATCTTAACTGTTTGCTTTTTGATTCATTAGGTTATTTCTGACCAAAATGCGACCAGTGCAGATCCTGGTCAGACGGCACGGATGTGCCGGCTGATCTGGATCTACACTGGTTGCACATGGGTAAAAATCCGTATATATCCAGAAAAGGGTTATAACAGTAACATGTTGGATATGGCAGTTCTCCTGTTATACATGTACTTGTATAATTTAACATTCATATTTTGAGTAGATGGAAAAATAGTATGCTTATTTCATTTGACATTCTAGACCTGGATCAATTTTTTTAAAAAAGTTAAGGAAAGAGATGTTGTCATTCAAGACCAGTTTGCTATTGGATGTAAAAAAAGGAGATATGACTGATTGTTCACATCCCCTGTTTTCAAGTTACGGTATCTGTTTTCTTTAATAGAGAAGTTACATTGTTGACCCCTTCCGCTTCCTAGCTAATTTAGTAGTCCTGCAATTAGAATACACACCATTTTCAAGTACAACCATAAACTGCCTACAGCCTCGAGTTATTCCATGTTTTCTTGACCCGGCTGAGAAATATCACGTCCAGGATCTCACCTTCTATGTTGTTTTTTGAAGTCGACCCAGTGTGAGGCTGAAAATGTTGTTGGTCCGGTACAATTTGAGATTTAGGATTTGGTAGCACAAACATATAGTTCATGTTTATCTTCTTGTCCATCTAAAGAGTTTTTTAGCTTTTTGGGATAATTGTTGTTTTTTTTACATTACAAAAGTATGTTAACTTGTTTCATTATGATATGTCATTCTGACTTTGTGTATGTAAGCATTTTGGGTTACTTGCTTCATAACTGATTTATTTCTTTGTAAGCGAATGATTTATTACTTGATTGCTATCGAAGTATTGTTTGTAAAAGAATACAGATTTCAAATTACTTGGTAGAAAGACACTGGGATAAATGTTGCATTATTTCATTTCATGAATACTAGTATACATAAGAAATCAGGGATTACTTTATTATTTTCCATATGTTTACATGTAATGTTCATTACTTTCAAGGGTTTTGCATTTGCAGGATTGATTACTTATAATTTTTATGTAATTGTTGTCTGCACTTGAAAAATTAATTTTAGGGTTGATCAGTATGGGGGGAATACCATGGAAAAAATTTGGTAAAAGTGTTTTCAGTCAACTGCAAGCATATAAGGCAAAATAATGCACAAAATTAAAGGTTAACAAGTTTAACTTGCCAATTATGCTATTACTTAAAAAAGCTGTTATAGTAAAACCTCACCATTAAGGCAACCTTTGTGATTTGTTGAAAGTGATAAGTGTAGATTTGTAGAAGGTTAGTCTTTATTTTTTGGGTGGAAAATTTTCCAAAATTGGGTGGTGTTATCTTCAGGGTGGTCTTAATTAGGAGTTTTACTGTTCTTGTAAAATTTAAAGAATACAGTAATTAATTTTGATCAAAATGCAAATTTACAATCTTGTAGTCTAGGAAATACAAAGACTAGACACAAATCATGTTTAAATTTGTAGAATGGTCAAATTGTCTACACCATTTTACTTCATGGATTTTGATTATCCCATGGGCACCCAGTGTAGATTTGTGCAGTCTGATCATGATCTTCAGTGTTCAATTTTAGATCCTTTAGATTATTTCTGACCAAAGAGCAAAAAGTGTAGATCCAGATGTTCTGGGTTGAAGTTTATAAAGCTGAGTTTGGAAACCAGTCTCAAATCTCAAGCATCTGATTGGCTGAAATGGCGACGGGTCGCCATTTCAACCAATCAGATGCTTGAGATTTGAGACCGGTATTCCAAACTCAGCTTTATAACCTTGGGCACAGGTATGGGTTATCAGTCATATCCATTGTGTAAAGGATTAATCAAGGCATTTTATTGGAAATTACAGGCCTTTTAATAGTGCTTATTGATTAAACCATACAAGAAATAATCAGGCAATATGTTTATATTTTGTATAAATAGATGCAATAGACCACTTGCTTTTGCTTTTGAAGGATGTTAAAAAAACAACAAGCTACTTTAAGAATTAACATGTTTCCATAATGGATAGGACTTTAATCAAATGAGTGACCATTATAGATGCAAATTGGCCATCACATCCCAGGTGTCTGAACAGGAGCTACACTGTTTGCTTTTTGGCCAGAGGAACTTAAAGGCCATCAGTTAAGATTCTGCTCAGACTGCACGGATGTGCCAGCTGACCTGGATCTACACAGATTGCCCATGGGATAAAAGGCCTATCCTTGGAGTAAATGCTTAAATCATAATGAATAATGATCAACCATTGTCCAGTTTTACCCAGGACCAGATAGCATTAAACTGGAGCCAGTCTTAAATCCCAAGCATCTGATTGGTTGATATGGAGACTATTTTTCAATTTCAACCAGTCAAATGCTTTAAAATTAGGACTAGCTCTGATTGGCTGAATCTGAACTTGTCTTGTGACTGACAAAGTTTAAAAATGTTCGTTTCTATCAATCTTATGATCTGTGGCTCAGTTCTACACAAATTTCTGATAAATGTATGCTTATTTGAATCTTATTAACAAGTTCAAATAGAACATGGTCATTGAAAGGTTAAAATAGACATTGTTAATAGCACTTCCATTAGAAAAATAATTAGTGATTTAGTTTAAATCATATTCATTGTAATATCCAAATGCTCTTTAGTAAATTTCACATGTATTTGGACATCTCAGTGATTTTAGAACTTACTGTATACTTCATGTTACATATTAATTTTTATAAGGGATGTTCAGAAGTTTTGGGACCAGTCATTACATGAATATGTTTTGGGGGAAACTAAGTATAGAATTACACAAAGATAGCAGGCACTATTTGTGATAGTCAAATGTTAACCCTTTCCCTTATGGTACCTATTTAACCCTTTCTCCCATGGTATATGGCTGTTAGTCATCTGCGAGGCTGTTAGCCAAAGGCGCGAGGCTGTTAGCCAAAGCCGAACAGTTAAGATCCAGCTCCAGCAATTTTTGCTGTCAGATCAGGATCTACACTGTTTGTTTTTGATTCATTAGGTTATTTCTGACCAAGAAGCAGACAGTTTACATTCTGATCAGACAGCAAGAATCTGCCAGTTTATCAGGATTTACACTGTTTTAACATGTGATAAAACCTGTATACTCTATAGAGTAAAGATTACAAGGTGGACCAGTGGTAGTCCTAGACCATGCAGTCTTGCCAGAATTTAAACATAATAGTAACGGGCCTTTATTTGAGATAGTATTTTATTTGTCCTGAAACTTGTTAGAACACCCCTTAGAAATGTACAAGTCGGTATGTTTGTGAATAAACATTATTGTTAAAATTGTTGATATTTTTCTATTGTTGATAATAAAATGTTCAAGAATCTTTGTGTCTTGTTTACCATTATAGTATATAATACTTCATTATGATAAATGAAACATGATCTATAAACATGTTCATAGCCAAAGTTTTGTCTTTCTATAGTTTTGTTTAGCCTTGTATAAATAAATCTCCAAAAGTAAAAATATTGTATTTCCCCCACTCCTGAGCCCCACCATCAGCAAAACTTTTGGGAAACTTAATCCTAGTGTCCTAGTGTCAGTTAATATGTCAGTGTTTGACATTGTGTCTTGATATCATAGGGTTACTTTGCTAGTATTAAAAATTGTTCCTGACAACAATGTATCTCTTTGACAGTCTTCAGACATTGTATCGAAAAAAATGCCAGTTACAATTTCTGTTTAAGGTGTCAACATTGTGTTATGATTTCAATCGAAATACCAGTTTATGATACCAGTGACAATGTCAGTTGTCTGCCACTGTTATCCAGGGTGAACAGTGTAGATCCAGATCAGCTGCTACATCTGTGCTATCTGATCAGGATCTGCACTGTTCCCTTTTGAGTCATTAGGTGAACAGTGTAGATCTAGAAAAGACAGCACCGATGTGCTGGCTGATCTAATCTACACTGTTGATACTGTTGGCACATGTGATAAAAACTCTGTTATATTCTTGATGTGGTTTGAGAGCTGTTTAATGCATGTTAGAAACCCTAGAAACAATTAACTGACTTACAAGCTTTTATAGAATATTAAACTGATTCCTACTGATAATAAACTGACTGCTCATTACAGATTGTTTGTGCATTGTGTTGCTATGTGTGTTTTCTATGTTTTGTTAGCAGCAGTAGTTCTGCCCCCTGCAGTCCGCAACCTTGCCCCGAGTCACCTGACCATTCACCCTTGCCATCACCTAGTTCCCTGCCAGAAGAGCCTCTGGAACGAAGGAGCCCCTCTCCGAGTGACTGGTTGCCTCTCACTCTTGCCAATGTTGGTTTACTTGCCATTAATAGAGATTTGCTCACATGTCCTACGCCAGGATGTGACGGGACAGGGCATGTGTCAGGAAATTACAGCTCGCATCGTAGTCTTTCCGGTTGCCCAATGGCTGATAGGGCAACTGTTCAAGCTAATCAGATAGAGCAAAAGTAAGACATTGATTTAGTGGGCCCAAACTGTTGTGGTTTGTGTTACTGCACCAATCACTGTGGTATCATTTAATTTTACAGGTAAAATGTTAAGAATGCAAATTGACAAAAATAACATCAGTAAAAAATGGTTTAAAAATACTGATTTGATATTTTAATGTATGGTCAAAGTTTTGCCTAGGGTTTCAGTTTGCAGATTACTTGGGGTTGTGAAATATGAAAAACATTTAACCTGGAAAAGTTATGTGATGCCACAGTTACAGGACTAGTCTAGTACAATCCTTTTATACTGCCATGGAATTTGTCTCAATGATGCCCAGAAAACATTGGCAGTGCTGCTCACATCAAGCAGCAAAGTTTTTATAACATGAGAAACTGATGCAGAACATTTTAATTTAATAATTAATATGCATAAACAGTTCTAGAATTTTTTTTATAAGGTTCCTTGTTTTAAAATGTTTGATATTTCTCTGTCTTCGTAGACCCTCAGAACTTGACAATAATGGCCCATTAAAACAAGAAGATGACCACACTGGTACAACTTCCATGAAGCACTGTGATCTACTTTGAAATGGAGTGCATCATTTTGTCATACTTCATTCTCTATAATATTATGTGGTATTCATAGTCCTAGGCATTCAACAAGATGAATTTTTCTTGGCAAAACGATGTCATTTCTGTGATTGTCAGGAAGTTGTGTATGCTGTCTTGCAGCTCTTGTAGTGTCTCTAATTTTCAATGTTGTATTTATTTTTTTTGCATGGTTTTATTTTACATTTGTGCATTTAGTATTTATGTTGTGCTTTTTTAAGTTACAAGAGCATTTCAGGTTTTTGGAAAGAGGAACTAACGGCATGGATTCGTGTCAGCAAAATGCTAGTGACCTTGTTGAAGCAGTATGAAACATTACTGAATGCTTGTGGCATGTTTTAACTCCCTTGAACTGAACAAAACCCAATACTCATGTCTTATTATTCTAGAAGAAAAACAGTGTGTATTGCCACTGTAAGTACGATTAACCTTTTCCTCCATATATACACATTTAAGGCATGTGGGAACAATTTAGATCCGTGCCGTCTGATCAGGATCTGAAATGTTCCTTTTTTGATTTATTATGTTATTTCTGAACAAAGAGCGAACAGTGCAGACAGATCCTGCAGTGCAGTGATCAGACAACACTGATGTGCCAGCTGATCTGGATCTACACTGGTCACACATGTTGTAATATATCGATATGCAGGCTTTTACAAACTTGATAGTTTTAAGGGGATCATAGAGAAAAGAATATATTTTGTATTTTGCACATTTTCCTCCAATTTTTGGTTTCTTTTCCAATCGGATAACATGGTTTATATCTTGCTAGTGAATCTGCTTATATTAAGTCATATGTCAAATGATCAGTTTTATCTGTTTCATTTGCAAATTTTACGGATCTCGACTGTCACCAGTTAACAAGTTTTCAGTTTAGGAAGTTTTTACTGAACAATGAATTTTATATCAAGATAGACTAAGTAAATACTTACACTGAAGATGCTAGGTATGTGAAGAACCGACCACAAGTGATTCAAGGTATGTCAAAATATTTTGTCTTTTGTTTTCTTTTATGTTTCCAGTTATGATTTTTTTGTTTTCTTATCAGCTTAAACATTCTTTTATTCTTGCTTCTTTTTTTCTTTCATCTAGGTTGTATACTGAACCAAAAAAGAAACTTTCGCCAAGTTTGATTGTAGATATGTTAGTACAGTTTCAATCCTTTTGGCTGAAAGCTTACATTTTTGTAAAATAATGTATTGTGGTTCTTTTAAAATCGTCATTTTGGAGGAAAGGATCAGATTTCTTGTTGAATTTTAAATTAAAATAAGGTAGGGGTCGTTTCTAAAGTTCACAATCAGTAGCGTGTGTGACCGCCGTGTGCGATGCTGACTGCCTGACAGCGACGTCGCATTGAGAGCACAAGTGTGTTAATGTCAGCCTGTGGATTATTATTCCATTCAAAAAGCAATGCTGCTCGAAGGTCGTTGACGTTGTTTGGAGGGTTCGGACGTCGACGTACGCGTCTATCCAGATTATCCCAAAGATGTTCAAATCCGGACTTTTTGAGGGCCAGTCGTCGATGAAATCAACGTTATGATTTTGTAAATACTGTATATTGACACGAGCAACATGGGATGTGGCATTATCCTGTTGTTATATGTGTGTACATCTAAGTGGTACCCTTGAACAACTGGCACATACTTTGCAAAAGTTTCTTTTTTGGTTCAGTATATATTGTTATGTTTATTATAATAGTTTTAAAGCTACCAAAATGGATCTAAAGACTGAATGGGACTATATAATACATGACAATTTTTATGCCTCAATGAATTGGTAGGCATATAGTGTTGCACTCGTCCGTCCGTTCATCCCCAAATCTTGAGGCATCAACTCCTTATTTACTATCTGGCATATTTCTTTCAAACTTGCACAGATGATCAAGCAGGATGTGTAGTTGATCGTAAAGAAAAGATTTGTTCCTGCGACCTTTTTTACCAGAGTTATGGCCCTTTGTTAATTTCAGTAATGAAATCTTGTGGCATCAACTCCTTATTTACTATCTGGCAGATTTCTTTCAAATTTCAAATTTGCACAGATGATCAAGCTACATAGATGATCATAAAGAAAATGTTATTTCCTGTGGCAATTTTAACCAGAGTTATTGCCCTTTGTTTATTTCAGTAATGAAATCTTTTGGCATCAACTCCTCATTTACTATCAGTCGGATTTCTTTCAAACTTGCACAGATGATCAAGCTGGACGTGTAGATGATCATGAAGAATAGATTTTTTTCTGTGACCTTTTTTACCAGAGTTATGGTCCTTTGTTTATTTCGGTAATATAATCTTGTGGCATTAGCTCCTCATTAACTATCATGCGTCTTTCAAACTTGCACATATGATCAAGCAGGACGTGTAGATGATTGTAAAGAAAAGATTTTTCCTGTGGCCATTTTTACCAGAGTTATGGCCCTTTGTTAATTTCACAGTGACACTTATAACATTTTGTGGCATCAACTCCACATTTTCTGATTAGCTGATTTCTTTCAAACTTGCACAGTTGATTAGACATGATGTGTAGATTTTTGTAAAGGACATTGTCTTGCAACCATTTTCATCAGAGTTATGGCCCTTTGTTAATGTTGGTTAAAAATTTGTGTGGCCCTTGCTCCTCATTTACTAGTCATGATCACCCCATGTTGTTAATACCTGATAAGAATACATTGCTTTGTCTCATGTCAATAAGTAGTCATTGTGAATAAAAGTGGACCATCACTGTGGCATAGATTACATTTCTACAGAAAACCACAAATCAACAGAAACAGAATAATGACCGTATTTTAGTTAGATTTCACTTAAATGTATCCAACTTACCTTCACAGTTACCCATTTCATCACCTTAGTGCAAAATGATAGAAGTGCCAATGAAATAAGGAGATCTACTGTTTTGTACCCAGGTGATGTTTTGTGTAAATTTTTCAAGAAGTTTGGTTGTTAAGCAACTTATAAATACAATTATGCTGATCACTAGATTATTTTTGTCAACATGCCTTTTTAACCTATATTGTTAAATTGCCTGTAGATGTCCTACACCCGGGTGTGATGGATCAGGTCATGTGACAGGAAACTACTCCTCACACCGCAGTCTGTCAGGATGTCCTCGGGCAGCAAAACTCAGGAAGATACTCGGCAAGGAGATAGAGAAACGAGATGATGAACCTCTCAGGTAATACCCCTTAACCCCCCAGAACCACTCGGGTAATATCCCCTAACCCCCAGAATCTTAAAAGTAATACCATCCAAATGTGACAACTTAAACTATTTATGTTTCGTTTAATTTTTCTTTTAAAGTTTGATGCATGCAGTCAAGCCTTTTACAGTTCTCAGCTTGGCTTTTCGAAAACCAATGGAGAACTGGGCATTTTGGCTTTGTAAATTTCATAGTACAAAAAATTAATCTGCATGAAATAATCATGAATTTACAGTATGGATTGCATTTGCAGGTGTCCAGTTCCCAACTGTGATGGTACAGGTCATATAACAGGAAAATACCTCTCTCACAGAAGGTACAACACTTTCTTTTAACTTTAATATTAATATTAATTTTGTTTGAACTCATGAAACTTTATATCCTTTCATACTGGGCATTGTTTGTTTTCTGTTTCTTTTATTGGGAAAAGAAGTCATTCTATTTGGTTGTTAAAAAGATATAGATTTATTTTCTTATTTGATTACTTTCTGTGGCAGAAAGTGATCTGTTAATGTAATAATGAAAATCTTGTCATTTTGAAAATAAGTTCATTAATTTTATTAATGTTACAATTTCAGCGTAATTAATATTTCTGTATTCTGCTATGAAGAAAGCCAGTATATTGCTTTGCATGTCTGACTGTCAGACCAAACCTTGTCCAGTCAATAACTAGTTAACTGGTTTGGCCTAGTTTCTTAAGAGTGGTAGGTTGCTTTGTCATGACAAGTAGGTGACCTGTTTTGACTTGGTCAAGGTCAGGGAAATGGTTCTTGGGGGTTATATGCAAAAAAGCACTGTCTGAACCCTGTCAGATCTAGTGTACACAGGCATTTTTTCTCATGTGCGACCAATGTCATCTGATCTGGATCTGCACTGTTTGCTTTTTTGTCAGAAATAACCTAATACATAAAAAAGCTACTAGTGCAGATCCCATTGAAATGGCATGGATGTGCCGGCTGATCTGGACCTACACTGTTCGCCCACTGAATAAAGGTGTATACATGGAGTAAAGGGTTACCACTGATTTCAATGAAAGAGACAATCGTTTTTTTCTGTATAGTTATTTATCAACAGATTCTTTCGTTGCCTTACAGTGCCTCAGGATGTCCGTTAGCAAACAAGTTCAAGCTTCAGCGTAATGTCTTCCCAGGGCTGGATGGTAACACCAGTATAGATATAGCTGCAGCGCTCAAAATGGAACCTTGTGTGTAAGTTATACCACTCATAAAACATGTATTAGTTGGTGAAAAGAATTCACCATCTACCTACTTAATTGTAATTCATAATAAATTTGTCTGATTTTTCACAGAATTAAATAAATGCAGTAATGTAAAAATAAGTTAAAAAATAAAGAAAGAAACAGTTCTATTTAGAAAAGAGTGATATTTTGCATTGACCATATGCCTGCATGCACTTTGTATTATGATTAAAAAGCTCCAGAACAGATGTACATGTTTATTTTTAAACAATTTAAGTAATAGGTTTGTCAACCATAAAAAAACAGACTGAAGGGTTTAAGTGTCACCATTATGATTATGAAGAAAAGGCGTACATGTAATGATCACTTTGTCTGTCCATTAGTCACGAAAACTTATATTAATTATAACTTCATAATTTCTTAATATTTATTTGAACTAATGAATTTTATTGTTTATGACAACAGGGTCATGATGATGACAAAATCTTTAGGCGAAGGTCACATTTGATGGAGTTATTCCCCTTTTTGTACTTGGATTTTACAAAATGATATGTTGGCTCTAATATAGCTGTTTTCTTTATCAAACTATCAGTTTTAAATATGAAAAAGTACTGGAGGTCATTTTATTTTTTCACAAGCCTGATACATCGGCAAAATATTTACTATGTGTCTTGTATTTGACAGGTGTCCGACACCTGGCTGTGATGGCTCCGGCCATATCAATGGTAATTTCTTATCTCATCGAAGCCTGTCAGGATGCCAGCGAGCATCAGCAGCTCTCAAGAAAGCCAAACTGACACTCTCAGAAATTGTTGCATTACAACAAAGAGTTGAAAATGGTGAAGGTATGTTTGTCACTGTGTTTTGATACTTCTTACCTAGAGCTGGAAACAACTAGCAGCTAATGCATAGAATAAAAAGAAATTGGTGTATGGATGCATAAACCTGGACATCGTTTCTGTTAATTAGGAGCATTTCAAAAGCATTTTTTAACCCATGGGCATCTTTAATGTACTTAAATCTTAACCAGCATTTTGCTCTTAAAATGCTATAATATGACAGGGTAAGTATTTAAATTTTAAGAATTAAATTTCGTTTCTGTGTTCATCAGTTTATGAACTGTAATAATAGTTAAATATCATAATAATGTTGTAGGATGGGGCAACTTCTAATAACTTTACAATTTCTGATCTATTACTACCATATTAAATGTCATACTTAGAGGGCTTCTAACAGTGTTTAGAACTAAAATTTCAGAATCCCAGACATTGGTGCCAAAATTGACTATTCCCAAACTTCTGGTTCACACATACAGCGACTTCTGGTCAACACGTAAAAACTTTCTGGTCAAACTTTCTAATTTTACTGCTTATGACACACAGTCATAATGAAGCCAATTCTGCCCCTTTTTATACTTTGATTTTGACATGAAAACTTAAAGTTGGCTGTAACTTTGCCATTTCTTAATATGTCTTCATGAAACTGATAAATTATATTGCTCATGTCAACTAACTCATCATGATACCAAGTTCTTTAGGTCAAGATGGAGTTTTGCCCCTTTTTGAATTTACATTTTTATTATGACATAGTATTGAGGGCAAAAGTGTTCAACTGAACACTCATCCAGTTAAAAATTATTTTGAAAAATAATTGTCCCGTTCAAATCCAAGTTCAACATAAAAGTTATCATTGCTGATTTATGTACAGATTTGAATGCCAATGAGGAGTTGGAGAAACTGGACCTGAAGATACAGGAGTTGAAGAGAAACAACCTGGCGGAGGAGTCCCAGCTCATCAAGCTCAAAGCCGAGGTCGCCTGCATGGAAACCAAGGTTTGTGAGGACTTAAACTTGGTACAAAAAAAACAACTGAGATTTTAAAAATTATGTCTTCCTGCATAAGCAAATAAATAATCTATATTTACTTGTCAATGTAAGAATATGAATAGAGAGAAAAATCTTTTTCATAGGCTGTCTAAACTTTTTCCTTCATTAAAATTAGATAATATAGCTGAAGACTTTTATTGTTTTATTGCTTTAATCACTTTGGATAGAGATTGGATGGGATGATGTTTATGTCTACAGGAAAACCAACCTTAATGAAAAAATTTCATTTTATGGAAAACTGAAAGTTAATTTTGTTTTAGTACTAGTATATTTGTGAAATAAATGTACGAAAATGACAATCATACTTAGAGTATGTGCTACTGTACAGATTTGAAACTAAATTAATCATCAAAATCAACGGTGTCATAATATTTCTGACATCATTGGTGATGTCATAAGCCTGGGATTTCATCAAATTCTGCTCCATACTGGCAATATAACTTTAACAATTTATGAGCCTGAACACAAATTTACTAGCCCTAGGTATATTTTAACAACTGCATGGGTATACACTGTAAGTTTAAGTCTATCTGTAATAAGGATTTTTTTACATGACATGGGTTGATACTGTTTCAGGTTCAACAGAATGATAATGAGATGGCATTGATTGAGGCTCAAAACCAGCAGCTTCATGAATACCTGCAAACAGTACGCTGTAAAATCATCGCAAGTCTCAACTGTGTTCGCTTTCCTGCAGTAGAGGAAGTGTTCCGAGAAGAGAACTTTGATAACTGTCTCAGCATGATACATCATTTGTACGCTTCTCGTGGATCCAGTGGTGATTATTTACAGAATACCATCAAAATGGCGCTGTCAGACATACCTGTTGCCTGATGATTTCATTCACCAAGTGAACTGCCGATTCCTTTTCTGAATCTTACAGAATAATGAGGAGATATTATGCATTATTCTCATCTGTCTGAACTTTAGAATAATTTGGCATATGGGCTCTACAGGACATTATGTTCTACTGAAAAAAGTTTTTGTGTTCATTAAGTTTGGGTAAAAAATCTTGCTAGTATTTTTTAACATTACACTTTGCTTTATATAACTTTATCATATAAATGAAACTTATTAATATTGCAAAAATGAAAAGAAGGTATATTTCCAAATTCTAGAGATAAACAAATGCATGGCATTGACAATAAGGAAGTTTTCTATTATCATTTTAACATATGTACCAATATACATACAAATCATTAGATTACAAGGCAGTCCATTCAATTATAATGATATCTCTGTGGATACATGTCCCATGAAAATTGTATGGATATATATAGATGAAACATTCCTGTCTTGCGTGATATATTTATTTATTAATGATTTATTTTGAATATAGTGCATACCCCTGGTTTGTAATTCAAGGATGCAACACATTCCTCTATAAATATTGTACTTTAAATACAGATCAATTAAATGATTCACATCGTTGAAACAGTATTTACCGAAGCCATTTTCCACCCCAGTTAATCCTTTCCTCCATAGATAAACCTTTATTGCATGGATGAACAGTGTAGATCCAGATCAGCCGGCACATCCGTGCTGTCTGATCAGGATCTGCACTGTTAGCTTTATGATTTGTTTGGTTATTTCTGGCTAAAAAGTGACCAGTGCAGATCCTGATCAGACGGCATGGATGTGCCTGCTGATCTGGATCTACACTGGTCAAACATGCGTAAAAATGCATATTTATGGAGGAAAGGGTTAACTAATAAAAAAAATTACTTGCCAACTATTTCATTACTAAACAGATCAAACAAGCTTCAAAAGTAGTTAATCAACAGTGAATGAACAAGGTGGATGCAGATGAGCTAGCACATGTAAGTCATGTAATTAAAATCAACTGTTTGCTTTTAACTTATTAAGTTATTTCTGACCAAGAAGCAAACTGTAAATCCTCATCACATGGCATATATGTGCTTGTTATATTTAATCTGAGGTGAAAATTGTTTTTACCCACTGCTCATGTAAGTTGTTTACCTCTCCAGTAGCATATTAACCAACAAAGTGCTCTTACTGTTCCAACCCATCTGCCCTTGTCTATGTTGATATTGTAAAAAATGTCTGTTGTGTTCTTTCTGATGTAACTGAATAAAATTAATAAGTTTGTAATCTGGCTGTTTTACTTTGGCTAGAAAAATAATTGCCAGTGTTTGTAAATCCCAACAAGTAGGGAAATGCAACATAAAAAGACAGTCTTGAATCTCCGGCAGTTCAATTTTGAGACTGAGCTGGATTTCAGCCAATTGAATGCTTGAGATTTGAGACTGGACTTGAGCACCATTTTGCACTCCACCTTCATTGTGGCAGTAGGAATATTAGGCATTACAATGAATTAAGGATGTAAGATAAAATTTATTGGTGCTGATAATTTATTTATTCATAGATTTGTTCTTTTCATATACATGTAATGTAAGTTATTGTATAAGACTTGGATCAGAAAAATCATACAGATATCTGTATTGAACTTGTCAGTCTGTTGCAGAAGATGTTTATTGAGGAAAAACTGAAGCTGTCAAGTTTAACCCAGGGTTATAAAACTGAGAATGGAAACCAGTCTCAAATCTCAAGCTTCAGATTGGCTGAAATGGCGACCAGTCACCATTTCAGCCAATCAGATGCTTGAGATTTGAGACTGGTTTCCATTCTCAGTTTATAACCTTATGCCCATGAATTGTGGGCAAAGTGTTTATAAAAATGAAGCATGTCACAGGAAAAACTGTTTTAAGACATCTGATGTCAAGTTTTGAAATGACATCATAGAAACTCAAATGTTAAAAAAATCTGGAGAAGACACCTTTTCCTGTGTAGTGCCCCAAAATTAACTATCTTGAGGAAATGAATTTGTTTTCCACATAAATATTCTGGTCATGACCTTATTTCTGTAGAATTGAAAATATTTGTTGTCCTAATTTATTTTTTCCTGTCTTTTTTGTTTAGGTTTCAAAACCATTATTACTCAATATTTTTTTAATATTTTCACATTTATCTTTTCATGTGCAATATTGTTTTGTGCAATATAAAAGTGTTCATGTATTTTGATAACAAAATAAATTCTTGTTACTTGATTGAGTTGAGTAATTTCAACAAACTTAAATTGGTGAGAACAGAAATTAGGGTTTAGAAAAATTACTGGATTATTTTTATTTTCATGGTCGTCGGACAAAGTTGAACACAAGATGATCTTTCCCAGTTCTCAACTTCAGAATCACATTTGTTTATATGGAGCGATTGAAGATCCAGATCAGGATCTACTCTACAGTAGTCAATTTAGAAAGATTCATTAGGAAATTTCTAACAGAAGAGAACAGTGTAGAACCTCATCAGATGGTCTTTTGCAGGCCGATTTGATTCGCAACCTATTAAAGGTGTACTACAAGGAAAATGGTTATTGCTGGTACATTTACATTATGTTGAAAGGTTGGGAGAAAGTTAGAACAACAATTACAAAAGTAACCATAGGGAGCCATGTTGGGACAATTTCACATAATGAGGGGGAATAATTTTGTCAAGTATCAACTGAAGGTTCAAAGTATTTTAAAACTGCTTCATATATTGGTTTTAATAGCATGAAAAAAACATCATTGCTATCTGATCAGATTCTTCTTTATTTCTTGGTCATAGATAAACCCATGAATCCAAAAGTGAACAGAGTACATCCTGATTCAACAGCATGTATGTTCTGGCTGATCTTGATCTACACTGTTGCCCATGAATAATGACCATATCCAGTAGAATGAAGGGTTAATATGCAGAAGTGTATGGTGATTCAAACTTGATTTTAATCTTTTTATCACAATCATACAACCAGACAAGCCCATAAACCTTTATATAGCAATACTTAGGAAAAACCTAGTTGAGTCAACATAGTAAACTTGGCTGTAGAGTGTCTTGTTGGTTGAGTCCAACACTGACAGAGGCATAGAAAACTTGACAAAGGAAAACATCGTAATCAAGCCACATTTACTATCGTAGATATCACTAATCAAAGGTGAAGAAACTGCACTGACATGTCTATGACTGGAAATAGTAAGCTGGAATATCTGGGAATTGTGCCATTAGCACCCCACTCCATCCTGCCATGCATTCAACTTTGTTCAAAGAATGCTGGTAATTGAACTTTGCTTTTAATGATTATTCAGCAAATCACTTGTAAAATTTGATTTCATAATCTTTTTTATGATATAATAAACTGCTTCCAGTGATATATCACAGGAATTATCATGGTGTGGAGTTGAGGTGTGCATGGGGCATAGCAACCGAGTGATCAGTAATTTAGTATCTACGCATCAAAATGGTGTCCCAAATAAATTCTGTGATGTATCACCGGCGACTATTTATTATTTCAATTCCAACACAAATATGCTTTATAAAGAGCTTTGAAAATGAGTATATTCCTCGACTGGTTTATGATGTTAGAAAAGGAATATGGGTGCATAACAGTGATTTAATCATTATCTCTTCAATGTAGGTATTGCCTTTGGAGAATCCCAGCATTGATGTTAATTGTAAGTTTAATCATATCTCCTTTATTGAAAAATATATATTCACTTTGATAATTACTGGTTACCAGCAGCTGATTGGTTGAAAATGATCCCAGTCCAAGAAACTGACCAATCACTAGTGAGATTTTTGTTACTGGTCTTCCGTCAGGTGCTGGGGGAAAATAAAGTTTAGTCTATGGCCCAATCTCACTAAAGTCAGATATAACAAACTGTTAGATCTGATGACGGCCCGCAGACACCGTACATGAGCTATAGCGGTTTTCCCCGATACCATTTTTAGAAATTGTCAACACAGGAAGCATGATCTATAACGTTCGCAAAATGATCTGAAGATGTCATTACATAACAATTAATGCAATACTACATAAACACATATATCTTCAGTTAAATACGTCTTAAGCAGGCTGTAAACACTTTCCATGGTTTAAAATACTAAGTTTACTTTCACTTTTGCGATTTTGTAGGCGACAATCTGATTGGTTCAATGGGTTAGTAATAAAAGCACGTTTAAGTTACTCGTCGTCAGATCCTGATAGCGTAGCGGTTTTCAGGAGATGATTTTAATCAGATTGGTCTATGGCCAAAATTTAATGCCCTTAGGTAAATGGGTACAGACAACATGTCATCACACTGCATTCTCTGTCTGGGGTATATTTGATACTATGTATTAATAACACCAAGTTTTACAACATTAAATAACAATAGCAGCATTTCAATATTCAATTTTATTGAAGCAAAAAAACATGGTAAATAATTTCAACAGTTAAATTAGATAAGCGTGCAACTTAATATAACGCCCAAATACACACATCTGCTTTTCTTGTCCTTAAATAAGTATTAATGATGACATGAAAACAAAAAAAAAAGGAAGTTTGCGTTTAAAACTTTTGGTCCCAAAATTATAAACCTGAAGATGGAGACCAGTCTCAAATCTTGAGGTGTCTAATTTGGTGAAATTGAGACCAGTGTTCTTTTCAGCTAATCAGATGTTTGTTATTTGAGACTGATCGCCATCTCAATTTTAATAATTTTGGGCCATTACTTGTGAGAGAGCTCTATTCTTTCTCGGATTGATTTTCAATGTCAGATGACACAATATAAAGTTCTGACAGTATTTTTCATGTTCATTAACACATTAACTATGAAATTCTACAGATTTTAATATATCAATGTCTGGAGTTAATGTCAATATTCCATCTCCATGGACAATCAGTCACTGTAGAGAAGGTTTTTTATATACCAAGTCCAGCCCCATGTTCACAAATTTGTCTGAGAGACCAAGCCCCATGTTTAAAAAGCTCTCGCTAGCCCCATGTTAGCAAACTGTCATTAGACAGATGTTCAAAACACTTCCTCTTGCCTAGCCACATTTTCACTAAACTATCAGAGGCCTGGTCACACATTCACAAAACCGACAGACCTGGCCCCATTTCCACAAAACCAACAGGCCTGGCCTCGTGTTCACAAAACTGGCTCTTATGTTCACTGTGTTGTAAGAATGCATAACATTGCAACTAGTGTTAAGCACAAAAAAGTAAATATCACTTATTATTTAATAAATCTGCAGCAAATGTGCATAGTTAGACATGTTGTTTACTGCATGGGTATCATCATGTTTGCTCCTGTTTGCTTTTTCATTCATTATTTTGTTTCTGACCAAGAAGTAAGTATTGTAGATTGTGATCAGAAGGCACATTTGTGCCAGCTGATCTAGATCTACAGTTCTCTGACATGATAAAACTCATCTGAAGTTAATTGTTAACCTTGAACTAAAGCAAATCAACAAAACTCTATGATTTAATTCTAGCATGTGTGATCAGAACAATTCATTTTGGTGATACAAGTAACTAGTGTTCTGGCAAATAATTCACTTGAACAAAGGTAGGAATAACAATAAAATGCACTTTAAAGCCAAAAAATAAACACAAAGCACAGTATTTATATCAATCAACAAAATTAATTTAAAGTTGCATAATTTGAAGAAAATGCAACATTGGTCAGTTTATGTAAATAGTAAGGGAAATATGTGGATAAGAATCCAAATAACCAAACCAACAAGTCAACAATATTTACATGTATGTACAATGAATAACATAATAAATGAGATGAATTTCATACTAGGAAACTCCATCTAATTGCACATAAAAATCACAATGAGGTTAACTAGCCACTCAGTCAGGAAACTATTTAGAATACAAAAATGTAATGTTGTCCGGCAGAACTTCGCAATGCTCTGTTCAGTATCATGGCAAAAAATCTTTTCTTTCACCAGCCCTTTACTCTAGAGATATGCCTTTATCACATGCATGAACATTGTAAATCCTGATCAGATGGCACATCTGTGCAGTCTGATCAGTAACTTCAATGGTCACCTTAAGATTCATTAGGTTATTTCTGGCCAAGTAGCTAACGGTTTAGATCCAGTTCAGACAGCACAGATACATTGTATGCAGTTTGATCTGGATCTACACTGTTCACTCATGAAGTAAGTCGTATAAATCGAAAAAAAGGCTAGGAAAAGGCAGACATTACAAATTTCTGGTTCTGCAAATTCCTGTATTTTTGGGGCAGATTTGACATAAGTTGGTTTTTTTTTATATTTTCACAATCTGCATTGTGCAGTTTAAACAAATAGTTTTTCAAGTTCAGCTGATGTGAAGAGGTGGTTGTGAAATCTAAAAAAGAAAAACATGTTTTCTACCGATTCCAATAAGACAATTTTTCAAAAACTTTAATTACAAATAATTTGAATACAGTATGTCAACAACTTAATCATACAACTTGATGAATGCTTATTTTGTCACCTTTGTGCAAAAACAGTTTAAGGGCCATTGAAAAAAGAATTATTAACCCTTTCCTCCATATAGATGCATTTTTAAGCATGTGCGACCAGTGTAGATCCATATTAGCCGGCACATCCGTGCCGTCTGGTCAGGATCTGCACTGGTTGCCTTTTGATCAGAAATAACCTAATAAATCAAAGCGAACAGTGCAGATCCTGATCAGACAGCAGGGATGTCCAGGCTGATCTGGATCTACACTGTCCGCCCACACAATTAAGGTATGTCTATGGAGGAAAGGTATAATACCGGTTTTGCACAAATGTGATGATTTCAAAAAAGAGATAATACCGTTTTATGCATAAATGTGATGATTTCAAAAAATTCAATCTTATTTACTTACATTTACATTTTCAGATTACATATTTCAGAATAAAAAATGCATCAAGTACAAATATGACATAACAGAAATCAACATAAATACTCTACATTTATCTATCACAATTTTAACAGGTAAATTCTGGAAAGCACTTTCCAGTCTGTGTTACCTTTCCTCCCCTTTATCATTCATGTTATGTTGACATCTCCAAGAACATGAAGTGCATGACGAATATATACAATATGCTGCTAAATATGTTTCGTCTGTGTTACAGATTATAGTTTAGGGCCGAAGATCATAAAACTAAGATTAGAGACCAGTCTTAAATTTCACGCACCTGAATGGCTGGAATGGAGACAAGTGACCATTTCAACCAATCAGATGCTTGAGAACTGAGACATTCTCAATTTTGTAATCTTCAGTATAGAATGTCAGCAGCATTGTAGAATTTGTAGTCCGTTTCTACACTACCGGTATATCAATGCTCTATTTTACAGACAGCAGAACATTAATCAATAGTTTTATTCTCTGTAATATTTCAGGTATGACTTCATTGAAGTAGGTAGTGGCAAAGAGTCAATGGACTCCCTCATGTACGTAGAGAGAGTTATTTTAGGTCCATCTTCCTCTTCTGACAGCTTTTCATCAGCACTATCATTCTCTTCCACCTCCATTTCCTGTGGTTTATTTCTGGAGCAGCTTGGCTCCATTTCCATCGCATTCCATCCTGGGGAAGTTTTCTCACTGTCACACTGTCCCATCTCCTCATCAAGGTGATCTTCAACAAAAGAACCAATACCTGATGTACTTGATGTGTCCACGCTTGTATTGGAGGAATATCTGGCTTTCCTAGGTGGCTCCAATGTTTTCCTCTTGCTGCCGTCGTATTTCAGGAATTCTTCAATGTTGTATTTCTTCTCCTCACTTTCCTCATCTGTGTCTGACCAGTGGGCATCTGGAGGACTAAGGTGTTCAAAGGGATCTGGGTTGGGCCTCTGACTGTTAGCCATTACATTTGCTATGATTTCATCAATTCTTGACAACGCTTGATCTGTTGTTCTCTGTGCCTCTTCAGCTTTAGTATTGGCATCAGAAACTTTATCAATAGCTTCACCAATCTTACCATCCTCATCACTACCATAGTCACTTTCACTGTCTTCCTTCTTATCACTTTCTTTTTTGGAACCACCTAATCCATTTGACACGAGGCCATTCCCAGCCTTGACAGCTTGCTTTTTTAAGTCTTTTACTCCCACATTATTTGTGTGATCCTTTGCTCCATTTTTCAACTTAGCATTCTCTTTATCATTCTTCTCCTTAACATCTCCATCACTTTCTGCCTCATCTGTGGAAAATTTTCCTTCAATTCCATCATTGCTCTCCTCCCCTTCATCATCCACTGCCTTATTTTCACCGTCCGACTGTTCATTATCCTGTACATTATGGTCATTTTCCTCATCACTATCAGTCAAACTGTTATCTCTGTCAAACTGGTGAAGTATCATCATCCCCATGCTCAGAGGAACTATGTTCAAGTTGGATAGACCTTTTGATGCCTTCTTTTTCAGCTTTTTGGGACGTTTACGCACTTTGGTAAGATGTGGGTGATCCCTGTGGATTTTTGTACGCACCACACGTCTCACAGTGGTTCGGCACAGTTCTTGAAGTGTTGGCTGGTCTGGTTCAGCTGCAAAAATACAAGGTAAACTACTTAAGAGTCTCTTTAAATATCAGAATAGGCATCTATTGAAGTATTTACAGGGAATTAGATAATCTATGTTATTAAGAACACATTCACACAAAATAAGATAATCTAGCTTATTAAAAAAAGTTTATATTAACTGTTTTTTTCCCTACTATTTATATGTCATTAATTTACACCTATTAATGTATGTGACACAGGATAACTACTGATTTAAATTAAGATCAAAGTAAAATTTCAAGATCTTACGAAGGTCAAAGAGATCTTGTTTGGCATCTGGGTTAGGAGATACCAGTGTAGCAAACGATACTGGCAACTTGTTTTTGATTTCCCACTCTGTCTCAGTTTTTCTTCTTGCTTGAATAAGCTGTGTGAAGGATAATAAAAATGTTATTAAAACAAACATCATTCAAGTTTGCCAGGTCACAGAAAACAAACTATCCTGCCATCAAGTGGCCAAACAAAGGAACTTACTGCTGAAAATTCAAAAAGCATCTAAGCATTTATGCTATAGTAATGTAATGGACTGAGATTTCTTTCAAATTGAGAGACATATTTGTTGTTCATAAGGTTGTTTTACTAAGATAAATTAACTGAATTCATTAACTGAATAGCAATTAGCAAGCATTGAAAAGCTGATCAGACAAAACATGAACATATTCATCTAAGTCTAAAATGGTGTAACAAATTTAAATGGTTAATTAATAATACTACCTTAACCAAATTTGTATAAAAGTGGACTAAAGATTAAGATGAGTTAAATGTCTCATAGACACATAAATAATGATGCAAATAGAACCATCATGGATGTTACTTATGATGTAAATGTTGCCTGACACATTGATAATGTATGAAAAAAGTGAGACCACAGATGTTAGTTATCTGATAATTTTTGCCTGTGTAACATGCAACACAAGTTTTGCCATCATGGTAAATGTTACCTGGACATGTGACAAAAACAATGCCATCATTGATGGTAAAAATAGTATAAATATAGGTATATAAAGATAGGCTATATAAATACCCTATCATTCAGTGGCATAACAAGGACTCCCCCTATTTTCAGCAAGTTTTTCATGTAGTTTTCATGCTCAGGTGGACATCCGGCGCCAACATACACCCTATCATACAACTGGCACCCTGAATTCATCTGTAGACAGTTTCCAACAATGAACTTTGGTTCACAGAAGTCAAACTCGTCCATAGCAGGACTCTGCTGCTTAAACTCTGCCAATCTCTCCCTAGCATACTGCACCACATCTTCATACTGTTCAACTCCATGGTTTGTTCCATAAGGTCCTGTAACATTAAACACTTAATATTATAATCTTGACTTCTCACACAATACATGTATAATGATACTGAACTGTATATGAATTCTTGTAATCCAAGGATTTGTTTAGAGGCATTTCTTTTTTCATCAATTTCATGCATTGATTCCTGGAAAATAGCCTCTGTATTTGTTTATTTTTCTAATAATGATACTTTGCAGCAAAAATATTTAGTTAATCTTCATTCTTAACTCTTTACTTCATAGATACACCTTTATTACATGGACAAATAGTGTAGTTGGCTTTTAGATTGTTTAGTTGTTTATTTTTTACCAATATGCAGCCAGTGCAGACCTAGATCAGATGTCACAGATGTGCTGATCTAAACTGGTCCTACACGTTAAATAATATGTATACATGTATGGAGTTATATATGGAGTAAAGGGTAAAACAAAATTACATTTATTTGAAATTAAAGCAACTGATAACTTTAACAAGGCATAAATACGGGATGTACACCGACACATCAAATTATTGATGAGAACTTAACCTCAATCAAGATATTTGCAATCAGAAGCTTTTCTAATTCACTTAATGGATCTGTGAAATTAATTCCATCAGAAAGACCAGAATCAACCATCATAATCTATAGAAATCATATAAAGCTAGTTTCAATATAGGAAAAACATGTTACATCAATATTTATTTGAATAGCAAAATATATTGCTACTATTTTGCTAGCCTGTTGGTATTTAATTATATAGAAAAGGAAAACGTTTGTCAAGGAATCTTCCAACATAATAAATTACTATGATAATAACATTTAAATTATAGGAAAAAACGAAAAGCAAGAAAAATTTACCCAAGATGAGCCCCACCATTGTACTGAGGTAGCCAGTACCACTACCCAGGTTCAGGAAAGATAACCCTGGCTCTAACTGTAATGCCTCCATAACTTCTGAATAGATACATGGAGCAGACATGTGTAGATGCTCATGTTTCCAGGCCAAATCTTTATATGCTGACTCTCTCTGATCTGGCAGGTAGTAATCTGCACGGTCTACAGCTCGGAAAACTTTCTCAACCAGAGGCGTTTTGATGTAGTCTGCCTCAACAAGGTTGTCCACCAGGTCATCATTGTCACTCCCTGTACTCACAGCGCCTCCCATTCTTTATCAAACTGCTGTTTCTGCTTATCCCAATTATTTCAGCCTAAGCCTACAAAATAGAATTATATAATGTTCTATTAATTCTAATCATTGACCACATACGTATATATGTTAATAACAATGTATACATTTAAAACAAATAACTAGCTACACTAAACAGAACTTGAACATACACATATTGAAATCTAAATAAAATCTTTGTTTTCTTAACTCACTAACTGCTGGCCGTTTGTTTTTCAAAGCGTTCAACAGGAAATGATAACTTTGAAGTGCTATGAATGGATATTGAATGTTGTGTTTCCTCGTATCTGAAATCATGGTTTCAATTAATACAATCAGTTTTACTTGCAGATCTATGTCTATTTCAAGGAGCTTTTAATTTTGTGTAATGAAATCCATAACAATTATTATCTATTAAATAATGAATTCACAGAATGTAAAGACACACTTCACAGTGAATATTTAATGTATCAATAACATAGCTTCTGGGTTCTACTTTCGGTTTGAAGTCAAAGCATATTAATGTACTACTTAAAATTTCTGACATTATTTTGACAGATGACCGCAAACAAGGTAAATAAGTGTTTACACCATATCTATATAATTTTTCTAGACGTTTTACATGCACGGTATGTATTCCAATAATCAGCGCTCGGATGACAATGTCAGTCTCGGATGATAAGAGCGGCTCGAGTTGCGGATGAGAGTGAGAAAAGCACAATTATTTTTACTTTTATCTTTTGCTAATGCCGATTTAAATCACGTTAGTGATTGCAATTGTTCTAGGCGAACATAAGCTATATTAAACTGCAATGGTTTTTGCAAACAGCCCCTACATTGTGGTGAAAATCACGAAAGAAGGTGGAAAATTCGACCCATCGCTCAAAATAAAACAAGTTTCCATCTGTATTTTGGTAGTTGAGTGAAGAAAACATAACAATTTGACCCTCTGCAGGGACCGACAAATTTCTAAATTTTCTTGTTGCCCACTGGGCAAGTAAAATTTTTATCTGGTTGCCCGGAAAATCGCGTAAAATTCTAAAAAAATGGCTCAATTTTTTTTACTTTTGTTGTGTATATAAATGGCAATATACAAGTATGGAAATATGCAAGTACTTTGAAACAAGAGGGCCATGATGGCCCTGAATCGCTCACCTGAGTATGAACTCAAGTTATTAACCAGAAACTGAATTTTTATTTTTAGCAACAGTGACCTTGACCTTGATCACAGACACGTGGGTAGCAATCCCAATTTGTCTCTTGTTATAAGCTACTCATATACCAAGTTTGGAGTCAATATGCCAAAGCAAACTCAAGTTATTAAGTGGAAACTGAATTTCTATTTTTAGCAACAGTGACCTTAACCTTGATCAGAGACACCTGGGTAGCAATCCCAAGCTGCCTCTTGATATAAGCTACTCATACACCAAGTGTGGAGTCAAAAAACCAAAGCAAACTCAAGTTATCAAGTGGAAACTGAATTTCTATTTTTAGCAATAGTGACCTTGACCTTGATCACAGACACCTGGGTAGCAACCCAAAGCTGCCTCTAGATAAAAGCTATCCATATACCAAGTTTGGAGTCAATAGGCAAAAGCAATCTCAAGTAATTAAGTAGAAACTGAATTTCTATTTTTAGTTACAGTGACCTTGACCTTAATCACAGACACCTGAGTAGAAACCCCAAGCTGCCTCTAGATATAAGCTATCCATATACCAAGTTCGGAGTTAATAGGCCAAAGCAAACTAAAGTTATTAAGCAGAAACTGAATTTCTATTTTTAGCAACAGTGACCTTAACCTTGATCACAGACACCTGGGTAGCAAACCCAAGCTGCCTTTTGATATAAGCTACCCATACATCAAGTTTGGAGTCAATATGCCTAAGCAAACTCAAGTTATTAAGCAGAAACTGAATTTCTATTTTTAGCAACAGTGACCTTGACCTTGATCACAGACACCTGGGTAGCAACCTCAAGCTGCCTTTTGATATAAGCTACCCATAACCAAGTTTGGAGTCAATAGGCCTAAGCAAACTCAAGTAATTGAGCAAAGACTGAATTTCTATTTTTAGCAACAGTTACCTTGACCTTGATCACAGACACCTGGGTAGCAACCCCAAGCTGCCTTTTGATATAAGCTACCCATACACCAAGTTTGGTGTCAATAGGCCTAAGCAAACTCAAGTTATTGAGCAAAGACTGAATTTCTATTTTTAGCAACAGTGACCTTGACCTTGATCACAGACACCTGGGTAGCAGCCCCAGGCTGCCTTTTGATATAAGCTACCCATACACCAAGTTTGGAGTCAATAGGCCTAAGCAAACTCAAGTAATTGAGCAAAGACTGAATTTCTATTTTTAGCAACAGTGACCTTGACCTTGATCACAGACATCTGGGTAGCAACCCCAAGCTGCCTTTTAATATAAGCTACCCAAACACCAAGTTTGGAGTCAATAACCCTAAGGAAACTCAAGTAATTGAGCAAAGACTGAATTTCTATTTTTATCAGCAGTGACCTTGACCTTGACCCTGTGCTCATGATTTGAACAACTTTTGTAGACATCAGTGCCAGGATGCTTCAGGACAAATTTGGTTAAAATCCATCAAGTGGTTTCAGAGGAGATGTTGTTTAAAGGAAATTGTTGACGGACCACGGACGCCGGACAAAGACGGGTCACAATTGCTCACCATGAGCCTATGGCTCAGGTGAGCTAAAAATGATTTTTTTTTGTGTACTTTTCTTACTAGAACACACAAACTATCGTATTGCAGTTCTTGTGATATATGATTAGCTATGACATGATAAAACGATTACAGTTAGTTGTCCGGTTCTGGTGGGTTTTTCATATTTTGTACATAAACTGTTTTATACGGTCGATCTAGGAACGATGCTTTTTGCATATAAGTAGGAAAATATTATCTCCTCTATAAAGTAGAATTTTCGTTTTTTACGTTTCGTTTGAAAATCGTCTGCAAATTGTTGACTTATCGCTGTTGTCATTTAGCTATTTCCAACGAGTATTTGTCACTTCCGGTGTTTCTGAAAATCACTACAAATGTAACTCAATGTTTGACTAAAGTAATTGTCAAGATACATTTCGCCGCCAACAGGCGCCAACCGGAAATACGTGAGTAATATTCGGAATCCTCCGGAACTAGCAAATCCTCTGGAACCGGGCAAACAACTGTAGTACATATATGTGATTTTTAACCAGCAAAGCTGGTTTTACTAATCACAATTCTGAGACCGCTATCAAACCAAAACGAGGCACTGGCAACCGGCGATTTAAGCATTTCAGAGTTATCAGAGCAAGCAAAGTAGTCCAAGTTTCCTGTTACGTGTTAAAGTAGGCTCTTGCCACGTTAGTATCGCTAAAAGAATACTTGGCTGTTTCACTGCGCTGTCCCTAATTCAGAACACAATCGACAACAGTAAACCAATTTTATCTGGGGGTTGTAGCCGCCAGGGATTCTTTAGCGAGCCACAGATATGTTACCTCTAGGTAGAGATATAAACGATATTCCCGATGTTAGGATATTACAATAGCCAAATATTAATTCTGAAATATTTAATATATCTTTTCTGCTAATTCGAAGCTCAAAAACAGTGAAAACATTTTCTTTATTTTGTCATTTTAAAGCCATTTCAATATTGGACGTTTGTTCCGCGGCTAAACTGTTTGTTTCACGAAATATTTTTTTTTATTTTTATCATTAACAATAACGATAATATATTATTTTAGCATATAAGCGTGAAAAGTAAACAGTAAACTATTGAGATGTTTAAAATTTTACATATTAAAACGAGTATACCGGATATTACTCGCACAGAAATAAGGACATGTAAGATTTAGGCAGATCTATGTATTCGAAACATAAGCACTACAAGCAAGCGTGGTACATGTCCGGCTATCACGTACATGGCAGGAGACACGTCGACAATAAGGCCATCAGTGGTCCAAGAAACGGACTATGATTTTTTTCAGGAATAATGCATAATTTACATTTTTTCCAAAGGTGAAGATGTTAACTAGGTTTACGTTTTCGATTAAGCTAGAGATGACTACTTTTTTTTGTTCTGAGTACATGAAATCATAGGCGCAGTAAAAGATTGAATATGCAAATGTCAGTGACGTCACAATTTCCAGCGTTTTGAAGAAAGCCAAATAACAGTAAAGGTACATGTGAATATAGAGGACAAACCATGATGATGCCTAAAATTAAAAACGACACATCTGTCTGTTGAAACTGATGTTATATGAACGGATTGTAAGCTAATGGACATTTATCCAAGCTACTTAACAACCAAAACTCAATGATATGTTTACCAATGTCTTAAATCTGGCACCTTTTTCTAATAATATGCTACATGAAAAAAACCAACGAGTCCGTTATTATATACAACTTAATACGGTGGAAATTTATGGTATAAGCTATAGTAATTCATTTTCCTCTGAAATTGTCTTCAATTTTACATGTGTGTTATCTAGCATTACATTCCAATGCTTTCGGCAATGTTATGACTCTAGGTTGTTTTATCTTAATATGTAGGATTCTCAATTCTATGATTTCCTTTACATGTTATTCACAATGAAGGAAACAATTATATATTTCTTATTTCAAATAAATGCACAATCTTTCCCATCAATGGGGTCTCACTTTTTATATCATTTGTCGTGTTCATTCTGTCTTTGGGATGTCAGTACACAGATTTCACTATTATAATTTCTTGCTTAAAACCCTTTATTCAATATATACGCCTTTCATCACATAGGTGACCAGTTCAGGTCCCGATCAGCTGGCACAATAGTGCCAGAAAAAAAATGATTCTAAGAGCGAACAGTTTAAATCCTAATCAGATCGCACAGATGTGCCAGCTGACATGGATCTAAACTATTCGCACAAGCCTTCATCCAGATAATACATGGAAACCCTTATTTCCACTATCATATAGACAAGATGAAGGTCTTTGCGGGTGAACCAAGTTCTTTTGCTTTTTTTGTAAATGGATACATGTATGAGAATCATGGCACTGGTTATTCTCAGTAAGCAAAATCGCTTCGCTGGTTTTCTGTACTTTCAGTACTTTGATTAATTTTACAATAGCGAACTACAAATCTGTAAAAATGTTTGCTGTTTTTCTCTCTTTCATTCATATAATATTTATTTAGTAATATTTTAGCGCATACGAAATAATTTGTGCAGATTTTGTAGTTTAGTCAATTTAATAATCAAACTTATTATCTCCCTTTTTACTTTAAACATGTATAGCAAATGATATTTAACTTCATATCACAAAACAATCCATTCTAAAATCTAATTCTAATTACTGAACACAGTAAAGCACATACATCAATAAGTTAAAGCATTATTTTAACATTTAACTGAGGAATTTTCCCTAGAATAAACAGATTAGTCAGTACTGTAAGATATATAGTTTGGATTAACTTTATTAAAGTAACAAGTGTGAACTAATTGACTCAATCATGGGCAATCAACTTACCTATTCTCTTCTCGTCAAAAATTAATTAAGCGCTGAAAAAATGGCTAAATATATACATTTTTTAATAAACAATCACAACATGGTAACACAGTTCGGTAAAAATGAATCTAAATCTTACTTTTTCTGAAGATGTCAAAGCGAGATGAATAATTGCTGTCTTCGGTGATGATAATACTGTAGCTGGCTACATGTGTACATTTAAAATTGTATGGATAATGACCAAACTGACCATTTCACGATAATGTTTATTAACTTTTAAGTAATGTTTATTAGTTTTAAAGTCTATTTTTATCTTCCCTGACCAGAAGTCATTGTCCAACAAATTATCTATTTTTGGTAAGTAATAATAAAGGTCATACAATTTAAATTGGCATATTGATATAGGAATAGCTTAGGAATATGAAACTTACAAATATACCATTCTTTCTTAGAACCAATTCACACTCTTATCAGGCTAAGCGCCACAAAGTTCTGTTCTCGTTGTAATAAATTGCATATTTAATTACATTGCAGAAAATATGAGCAACGGTTTCAAATGCTACCGGTGTGGCACAGAGTGGGGATCTTTGACAGAGGTTGTTTCCCACTTGACACTATTACATGGGGATTCGTGCATCAAATACCAGGAATTTCTACAAGATGAGACATCCCAACAAAAATGCATCTCAGTCACAGACGGGATTATATTCATCATTCATAAAAAAAGATGACACACAAGAGATAATCTCTACAACACCTTTAAAATCAAAAGAATGTCCCGTTAGTCAAGGAAAGAACTTTTATAAGTGTGAATCCCTTCATCAAAAAACATTTTGTTAAAATTTGGCCAGTAGATGAGGTGTCATTTGAAGACATTGTTGACTCACACACACACGCACGGACAAAGGGCGAACATAAAATGTTGTTTCACAGTTGAGAAATGATAAAAACATAAAGCATTGATATATTTTCCAGAAGATAAAATTATAAGCCTGGCCATTATTCAGTTTGAGCACCTATTATCTTTAATAAATTTTACTGAAGCCAGCGATTATCCATCTCGCTTTGACATCTTCAGATTCATTTTTACCGAACTTTGTTACCATGTTGTGAGTGTTTATTAACAGAGGGACAGTAAAGGATCAAATAGTCATGTTTTCTTCACTCAACTACCTAATTACAGGAAACTTGCTTTTTAATTTTGAGCGATGGGTCGAATTTTCCATCTTCTTTGGTGATTTTCACCACAATGTAAGGACTGTCTGCAAAAACCATTGCAGTTTTATACATAGTATAGCTTATGTTGGCCTAGAACAATTGCTATCACTAACATGATTTAAAAGGTATTAGTAAAAGATAAAGGTAAAAATACATATGCTTTTCTCACTCTCATCCACAACTCCAACCGCTCTATCATCCGAGACTGACGTTGTCATCAGAGCGCTGATTATTGGGATACATACCGTGAAAACGCCATTCCAGACCTGGTGCAAACGCTATTTCTTTTTTGTGTGTGTCTGTCGATGTAAATAAAGCATTTTTTCAAAGGTTTTGAAATAAAATATTTTCATTTCTGTTTAAAATCAAAATGACCATGGACCAAAACAAATAAACGGGACTGCAATATTCAGGTCCGAGTTTAGTTTTATGACACTTAGCTGTTGGGTACATGTGTGCCCGAGACATCGTGTCACTATCACGTAATCTCTCAATAAACAGGAAATTTTGGAGCCGTGACCAAGACCAAGTTTCTTAATATTAATTAATATAATTGTAAAACCCATTCTAAATTCAGTTAAATTTATGTTTCATTAATTATCCTTTTCAATACTTTTAAATCCTGAGATTTTGCCTGAAAATCCTTAGATCCGGAGAAGAACCTTACGGTCCGGAGAATTCAGATAAAATCCTGAGATTTTGGAGGTCTGCGGACATTTTATCTTCTTTCTACATCATTCCCGTAACACGTAGATATTCATGAAAGGGACTTAAACTAATGTCTATTGACTATGGCTTACGATTTTATAAAATAAAAGATGGTTATAATAACATGAATAAGACGTAAACTACTACATGATCTGCCATTTCAACGCTACAAATTATAGTTATAGAAATATGGGACTGAACTCGTGAAAATTTTTAGGTATTCGAAAAGTTAACGCTTGAAGTGACAATTACAGTTAAGTTCAATTTGATGATTTGAGATAATTAATTTTAAGTCTCCTCAAATGTCAGATATCAAACAAGTTTTCACACCTCAATATGTCACCATCGTTTTCTGGGCAGAATGGGAATGGGAATATTGTGTCAAATATATAGGGACAATTAACAGTAACACGGTCGTGTTCAAAGTATGATTTCTAGTTATTAAACATAAAAATAATTTTAATCCAGGACTGATAAAAGAAATATACAAATGATTACAATAAATTTTAGTTTTAAACATATGTTGGAAGGAAGTAAAATAGTAAACAAAATAATAATGCTTAACGGGCGTTGAATACAACGGCGATACATTGTTGAATTCATCTGTTTTCTCTTCCAATTTAGGGAGATCAAGTTACATAAAATATATATTTTGAAGTAAACGCATTTTTTCAGAAAAACACGAGACGCTTATATATGTGTCTGTGGCAAATAGACAGTAACATGCAATCCACATTGTCTTTGTTTTTATATAAGACTTTCTGATTCAAATTTGCAACCACGTCTTTGATTGTTTTACGCTTTTCACAGTCAAATCTTGCTGACCAGACTTTTTAAAGCCTGCAATATTCGGAAATTCGTAAAACTTGAATTTATTGTGCCTCATCACAATTATTATTATAATTTATCATAAGCTTTAAGACGACACTGTGATCATGTCCGTTCATTCTGTTATCAATGACACTGTTAAATGCCGCCTCACGCGTCGGTTTAGGATAAAACCAATATTTTCGTACCTAAACGTGGAGTACGACGCATGCACACACAAATGTGAAAGAACTCTATTAGAACATGAATTAGACAAAGTGAGCTTGCAAATACTAGTACATCCTTAGCTAAATACATTAATTTCTTTACTTAAATCGAGGAGGCAATAAGTATTTCCCCCAAAATTCATTTTTGAAATTTTAGCCAGATTTGGCCATTTGCAATGTTTGCGACCCTTTAAGCAATCATAATCCACCCAGTTTTGAGCACGCTTGAACTAGGATTTTAATTGAAGAATTAATTATTATTTAAATTTGCCTTCATTAGACTACGAACAATGCCTATCATAATTATATACTGGATTGTTTTAAAGTAAAATGCAAATGCACAAAATTAACAAAATTCAATAGGAGTTGAAAAATGGGTATTACTATAAAAAATATTTTTGAGATACTTATTGGAAAGGAAATCCAAGGTACAGTAAAATTAGATCATGTGTGTCAACTGTGGATCCTTATCAAATGGCACATCTTAATCTACACTGTTTGCTTTTAGTTTTACTTTTCAGCATTATAAAGTGTAAAAAATAACCTATGTGTGCTCCCAATCCAAATTTGCACACTATGCATTCCTTAAAATGATGCAGTTAGGTATATCAAGTTTACATCATTCCTTGGAATATTGAAAACGATAATAACTAATGTTTGAAACCAAATAAATTGATGCATGGCTATTTATACTTTCCACTATAAAAAAATTCCACTTTGAATATTATGAATAACTGTCTACACCAGTTGTTTGGTGTATCATTTGTATCTGGTGCAGATTCAGGAAAATAATGTAATTCATTTTATTGTGATAGAATTTTCTTTAAAAAGGTCTTTGCTATTGTAAAATAGTCTTATAATACTTTTGTATTTCCAATTAGTATTTATTATGTTAAATGGACAGAGGTTGCAATCTGTTAGCAGAAAGGTGTAAGTATGGAGCGGTACATCTAATAATCTTATTCTTTAGCAGTGATTAGCCATTAGATTGTCTCAGTGATTGACAACTATGACTGTTAACTATGACTAATAGCTGTTTCAGCTTATCAAAATTATTTCAGCCTTAGCCTTTCAGCATTAGACAGCTGAGCCTTCATTTCAGCATACTCAAGGGAGAAGGTTGTGTTTTGCTACCTTTGCTTGGACAAAAAGGCAGGGCAAAAATAGTAAAAAAATGGCAGGGTAAGACAAGCCCCTTTTTCATGCTGATTAATCCACAATTGTGAAAAATTAAAAATTTCACTTAAAGACATCATAATAAAGCCATTCAACATTCACCTTTGAAACAAACAAAATAGAAGAGGGAGGAGTCAGTTCCTTATAGAGCAAGATCTAACTGTAATGAAGTGAAAACCAGGGAACAGTGAACTAGTTAATGGTTTTTATCCTTAAAAAATGACACAATCCAAATGAAATTTTGCTTATTAAAATTGAAAAACAACTCCTTATTTTAAAACTGCAACCATAATTCATAATTTCAACTAGGATTAATAGAAATGTGAGCCCATTACTTCAAGGGATCTAAATATACAGACACCCAAAGTAATTAAAGTCCATAAACGGTTTGAATTAATTATTAACTGAAAACTTTAAAACATTCCTTAAATGTGTTAAGGAAAAAGTAGCCAAACAACAAACAGAAATCAAGATCTGCCAATAGAATAAATGCCGATGGCTGGCATAACGCTTCTATACCATTGCAGTAATTTGACGTTCTCAGCTACAAACACCATAAGTTGGCTACAAGACGACATTCTCCATGACCCAGTCTAAAAATCAGATCAGCTGATTGCAACAATTTGACAGTGTTAAAACAGCATGTGATTATCCAGATATTTAATCATAAACGCATGAAAAACGATCAAAATCTCTTTACTGTTTTAGTTCGAACGTATCTATCGAATAATTTCTACTTACAAAGTCCCTTCTGTATCAAAACAAACATGCACATTCAGGTCATGACGTCATTGGTGGAAATCAACATAAAAAGTTGAGAACGGCACTGTACATAAAGATTAACCCTCAAAACAGATATAAATTGCGGATTTTACAGGCTGGGTCCCATTAACACAAATGTCATAAAAAAAAGCAAAATAAAATGTCCATTTAATTTTTCGGACATTAAGGGAAAGATCAAAACAATAAAACAAATACGACCGGAAATCCTATAACTTCCGCTATTCCGGATTTCTCCCTATTTGCAAATGGCGCACTGACCGAGTGAATTGCGATTCATACGTCAGTTTCTATGATTTAATGTTACGTCGGTGAATTTAAACTTTGCTGAAGAGGTGAGTATTTATTAACCTTTTTTCGGTTTATGCTTGCATTATTTTAATTTTAAAAGTAAACTGTATTTAAACTATCAAAATTCCAAACTGCTTTCGGTTAAGAAAGAAGTTCTCTGTGCGCATGAATATTTCGTTAAAGTTGTGTGCTAAATTAAGTTTTATATTTGTTGCCTGTAAAGGTGCGACGAAGTGGAATAAGAAGCTTCTAAAAAGGAATTTAAATGAATATTCTTACTTTTCAAATATTTTTTCGTGGCAATATCAAGTTTTCCGTTTGTTAATTTTCGGTACATTTTATATCGGTCTGAAACCGAGGCTGCTAACACGGCGTATTTTCTAATTATTTTGCGACAAACTATTTGTATGTATTTGGACATAATCTTACTAAATAAGTTGACAGATATTTAGAACAAAAGCAACTGTTTCTTTGTAAGTGATTGTTAAGTCGCAGAACAGTTTAGGGGAATGAGAATTTCTATTTCATTTTTGCACTTAACCGCAGCGGATGCGTCGCCATTTTTTGTCACAGATTCTCTACACGCTCAGCGATTTTGCAAATAATACAGAAAAATGTATTTAATATTCGTTGACACTTAGTGAAATTCTTTAAGAATATAAGAAAATATTTTCTGCAGAGTTACTTTTAAGGACCTTTTTCATTACATATAACTAGTTGTGTTTCTTCGATATTGAATTTTAACCATGTGAGTGAGGCCACCAAGTGGGCTCTATTGCAAATGAGGCATTGGAAGGGGTGTGTATGACTTTTTCAGCCTCCAGTATTGGTCCTTTCTTTCAATTAGTATTATTCTGTCTAACAATTAAGAATATGTTTTGATGCTGTCACTATTAGTCTTTCTGCGGTAAATAATAATATTTACTAAAAATATAAAGAAATTATCTTTGATATCTGAAAACAAATAAATAAATCAATTTAAAATAAATGCATATAATTATCTCTAGTTTCTGCATACTGTTAATAATTTAAAAAATAAGTTAAATGGGAAAAGTTTTGGCTTTAATTCCTTTAAATTAAACAAATTAAATATTATAAATTAGTACAAAGTTTTCTTTCCAAGTTTGAAACTGACATTTTTGCACTTAGATGCAATTTAAGAGATAGTAAATACATTTTTATTTAATTTTTTTTAAATAATATTTCTTGTGTGCTTGAACTTTTTTTCTGAAGAAGACGTACTGGAGGCGAGTGTGATGTGTTGTGTTTTTTCCTTCTGAAAATGGGATAAAAATTCGGCCCCTTTCACTATTGCCTTTTTTTCCCACCAAAATTATATTAAATTTCACAATTCAAGCCACTTCATATCTTCACTGCATTTGTTTCCACTCCTATAACATTTTATAGACAAACTGTTGGAGTAGTTTAGCTGCTGTTATAATACAAGAGGTCATTTATAGCAGTACTTTAGGTTTAAGCAAACTATGATGTTCACATTTTTTGGCATTTCCATGCTATTTTCACAGTTTCAAAGACCTTGGCCCCATTAACAGAATTTGGTAAAACACTGAAAGGATATTTACAGTACATGTGTGTAGATGAACTCTTAAGATAATGTAAGGAAAAGTCAGAATTGCCCCTTCTCAGACCTAAGTAGATTCCATGAACATGAAGGAGGTTTTTATTTTCATTAAAAAAAGAAGAAAATTGGTGGTTATAAAAACTAGAGAAATAGGTTTTAAAGAGCTTGAACAAATCAAATCAAAATGTTAAATCTATCTATATCTACATCTTGGAAAGTCCAATTTAAAATTCACATGTAACAAATAATTTTATTGTTTAAGCATGTCATTTTGCAACATTTACTTTAATAGTAGTAATTTTTTTTTTTAGAGAAAGTCAACATTGAGCTATGAGCCAGCAACAAGAGTCCGGTGAGCCGCCTCTAAAGAAACTGAGGTCAAGCAGTACAGAAGGATCTTCACCAGTCACATCAGAACCAGTTGTCATGACAACAGCTATCACCTTGACTACCATTCCAAGTCCGGTTACTTTTGATATTGGTGATATGACAGGTGCGCTTATGCATGTATTTTGGAGCAAATTTTTGCAAACAGTAAAGGAATAATAACTCTTGTTTTATTTCATATTTTTAATAATTTTGCCAAAGCTGTCATGTTTATCAGCTAAATTTTATCATGTTGATAAACAAAACAAAGTGCTATAATATATTGATTATTAAGGTGATCACAGTAAGGCAATAGAAAAAAATATTTTAGATTCTCATCCCCGCCCGCCCCTGTCCAAAACCACCCGCCACCAAAAAATTTATTGGTAATAAAATCGGAACATATTCTGTTCCGGACAGAACGGGTTTTAGACAATCCCGGATATGGAAAAAAACATGGCCGACAATAATAAAATGAAATGTTCACCACTTTGAAACTTACCGAAGGTGATAGTGTCACTGTTAATGACTGGTATGGCTTTTCAAGCAAGAATAGGCACCAACCTGCTACTTTTGTAAGTTGTTATCATGATTTTTAAAAGAAATTGAAAAGATGGACGAATATTCTACACTAATGGTTCTGGTAACTATAAATGCCATTTTTTTAAATTTTAAGTTAGTTTTTACTTCTGTTCTCAGGTATTTCATTAATAAAAAATAAAAAGTGTCCACCCGCCCAATTTTTTTCCAAAATCCGGATGAGAATCTAATATATATTTTTCTCTGGCCTAAAATTTCAGCTGATGTTAAAGATTTTGGTAAAATAAATCTAATTACCTCCCCAGTTTACTTAACTGCAACACCTGTACAATACAGGAGAAGGAAAAACTGTGAATATAAGCAGTGTTTTTTTTTGCCAAATATTTGGAGAAATAGGGCCCCATTCCCCCCTAAAAATAGTATATATTTTTCCCCCACATCCGTAAAAAATTCCCCCTTTGCCGGAGTCTGTTAAGCACCGTTCGATAGTGAAGATGATAAATCTGAATTTTGGATATGTTTAACGGATACCCCACTGATGGACAATACAGTGACAAGAATAATTGATAAATTTGCAGACAGAAAAAGACATTTCACTGTAGACCACTGACTTTTTTTAATTAAAAGATCAGTGAATACTTTGTTATGTTGTGTGTGACAGGCTGCAAGTATCTTCCAAATATTCCCCTTTTCCTTTGTTTGCGTCGCAATTTCCCCCTTCCAAAGGGCTGCGACCCCCTTCCCCCAAAAGAGAAAAAAAAACACTGATAAGTAGTTTAATTGTTTACAGGAAAAAACAAATTAATGCCAAGAAATACTGTAGCTGTAACAACTGGAAATATAAGACCAAGCCTGCAGACTCAAGTCACGCAGGTAATGTACCGAGCCTTATATTTTGATGTAAATATATTATACAGATAAATTCCTAGAAAAGACAGTATAAGCATAGAATTTTAAAAGTCTTACTTGTGATGTTACTCAACAGTAATGTCTGATTTAATATTTTTGGAAACCAATGTTATGCAATTTTAATTCTTATTTCTATTTACTGTGATCACAGTAAAATTTCAGCTGCTGTTATTGGGACAGTTAAAGTCCTTAAAATTTACAGGACTTAATATCAACTTTTCTACTTATCTTTATAATAAAGTTACATAATCGTGAATTGCTCGCCTTGTAATTAAATGCTAACTATGATGGACAAGGTGCATTTAGCTTTCAGTCTAGTTATTATTCATAGCAACTGACAATTATATGTTAATCTTCTTTTCTTATTTTTATAGAACCAGCCAGTTCAGGGGGCCAGGTTGACAACTCCACAATTTCTTCCAGGAACTAATCTTGTAAGCTTTCTTCTGTTTTGTTGCTGAATTAACCCTTTACTCCATATATACAGGTTTCATCATGTGTGTGACCAGTGAAGATTCAGGTCACCTGGCTTATTCATAAAATAAATAAATGAATCTAAAAGCCAACAGTTTAGATCCTTAAAGGAAGCAACAGATGTGTTTGCTGATCTGGATCTACACTTTGCCCATGGGAAAACTTTCATATACCATAGAGAAAAGGGTTTTAGTGACATTTCCATATGCTCAAATACACTTAAATTTATGCTTCATGGTTAAATGAATTTCTGCAAAATGTCCACATGAACAATATATGGACTTGCCTTATTATTGAAAGAAAGATGTATCCATTACATTAAGTGAGGATGTTAAGAGTTAATGTTTTAATTTTTATCTCTTCAGATTCCTGTACAGCCAAGTTGGAGTTCTGATGGCAAGTACACACTTACCATTGCCCCTGGGGCATTTACCAATCAGCCCCCTAAATCTCCTGTCAATCTTCAACCTAATGTAACACTTGGTACAGCTAGATATCCTGGTCCCCAGGTTATCACAGTGCCAGGTAAAACTACTGCTTCAAGCACTGGGCCCAACAAACCAGCAAAGCCAGGAGTCACAGTGGTAGATGCAAGGACACAGCAGCCAGTGCGGAGGATAGTTCAAGATGGCTCAGTACCTGTGGAACCAGTAAAGCTGGCACATGGCCAACACCAGATCAGTTTTCAGGTTCCAGTAAATTGGACAACCCAAGGATCAAAATCATTGTTGGATAGCTCTAAAACTGTTTCCTTAGTATCAATAAACCCTTCTGACACCAACTCTCGATCCCTACTACAAGGAAGTGATACGATTATGTCACAAAGCGGGATCACAAATATTACTTTTCCAAAAGTTACAGTTGCTGCAGGTACAACTATTGCTCCGAAAACATTTATTACTGGAGGTAATCTGTATGGAAATTTAGGAAATAATCCAGTCATAACCCCAGCTTCTTCAACTTTCATAGCTACCACCAAACCCAATCCAATTCCATCAATGGCACGCATAACAAAAGGAAGTTCTTTTGTAATAAGTAACAAACAGTATACTATAGTTCCGTCTAGTGCAACACCAGTTACTCAGTTAGTGAAAACGGAGAAACATGTCAAAGGCAAAGTGACCATGGCTGAAGCTCAGATAATGTTACCCACTGGACCAGCAAAAATTTCCTGGCCAGTTCAGGCTCAAACTACAGGCAGTGCAGCTGACAACAAGCATATTCTGATAACATCTCCGATTGTGAAATCTGGTACACAGGTTGTCATGTCCGGCAAACCCGGTAAGCCACAGGTACTTGTTGCAACTACAGATGCTACAGGGAAGATTGCAAGTAGTTCCTCTACTCCTACAGCTAAAGTGGTAGAACTAGGTTCCCCAAATAAATTCATTCTTACAACAGGGAACCATTCTGGTCATAAAATGACAGTACCAATCAAGGCAAGTGTTATTCCAGCTCAGAAAAACTGGGAACTAGTCAAACAGAGTTCACAGTTAATTCCTCAAAATGCAAATAAATCCCAAGGACAAGTTGATAAGTCATCTGGCAAGAAGACAAAAGACCAGCCTGATAAAACTGCTGCAGAAACAGACAGCAAAACAAGGAAAACACCTGATAGTGAAAATAAAGCTAATAATGGTGATAACAAATCCGAAACTGCTGATTCTAAACAGGGAAAGAATGGGAAAAACACAAATGAATCTGAAATGGACAAGAAAGACAGTGTAAAACAGGATGGTACAGTTAAGTTTGAGGAAGAGAAGAGTGACAAGATGAAAGTGGATGCCAGTGAGACTGAAGATCATACCATTAAAACTGATACCATGAAAACTGAAGCTACTGCGAGCAGTACAGAAATAAACAATTCAATGGGTGCGCTAACATGGAAAAATGGAGTGGGAGAATTGCCTGGCAGTAACCTAAAGGTAAGTCACCACAGTGCAAGTGCTGTCAGTATTTGACAGTTTGTAAGAAATTGAAAGTAGATATTCAGAATTTGTCTAACCTGGGTAAGGAAAATGCAGAGTAAATTCTTCAGAGTTTTAAATGTTTGCACACTGATGGCATAAATTAACTGTTCATTCAGTGGAAACAGCTTACTACCCATGTTCTTCAAATGTAGATCCAGATCAGCCTGCACATCCATTCAGTCTGGTCAGGGTTTACAAGAGTTGCATTTAGATTCGTCAGGTTATTTCTAAACAATTCGCAAACAGTTTAGATTAATCCTGGTGACAGTGTTCAGACTGCATCTTCAAAATCAAATTGTATCGATCAAATGAATCTAAAAGTATAGTATGCTGTCTCCTCTGACAGTCCTTTGTCAATTTTGTTTATCACGTAAATTTTATAATAACATACGAAACAAAATCTATCGTCCTAGTGAAATCTCTGTATGAGTGTTTTATTTTGCAATGATAGTTTCATGTTAACGAGATGGGAATGTTGGAAGTGCTGAATGATGAAGACCTTGAGTGCAACGAGACCCTAAATACAAGTGACGAGCTCGATAATATGGATACCACCAATAATAACACTGAAGACAAAAATGTCAAACAAGAAGAAAAGAGCCATATCTCATCTAAAAAAGGTTTTTTGAAAGTTAAACTGTTTAAACTTTTGATTTTAGTGTCCAGCTAAGAGGTTAATGGTTTATACTTTAACCAATCTTTGTCAGGAGTCTAGTAACAATTTGCTTAAGCAAATCTCTTCTGAAACCACTGGATTGTCCAAAGTTCTTTAAATCCTGACATTTGTTAACCCTTCACTACATGCATACAATTATCACATAGATCCAGATCTCTTGCACATCTGTGCCACCTGATCTAGATCTACCCTGTATACTTCGTGATCAGAAATCAACTAATAAATGGTAAAGATGAACAGTGTACATCCTGTGCCCAAGATCATAAAACTAAATCTGGAGATCAGTCTCAAATCTCAAGGATATGATTGGCTGAAATGGCGACCAGTCGCCATTTCAGCCAATCAGATCCTTGAGATTTGAGACTGATCTCAAAACTTAGTTTTATGATCTTGGGCCCTGATAAGACATCACAGATGATTTGCTGGCTGATCTGGATCTACACGAGTAACTCTAGCCATAAGTCATATCTATGCACTAAGAGTTAAAAAAGATGGCCACCAGGGAGAAGAACACATTTCTCTTTATGTTTCAAAAAGTTTAGTGGACACTGTTTAAAAATACATGATGTCATTGACACTTCAGTTAACAACATGTTGAAAACAGCAGCGATCATAACCAGTGGTCTCAATAAAAAGCGGGGTTGGGGGATATCCCTGGGAGTATTGGCCATACAGCAGAGCTTATTTAGTTGAAAACAGCCATTTTGTTGGTTTAAGCACAGAACCTCTCTTCTGTTTTCATTTAACCCTTTCTACTTTGAAAGATAATAAAACCACTGCCTACTTTTAAAAACAATTTTGAAAGAAATAATTTATGCCTTGGAGAAATAAACATTGATTAAATCTGCTGTTTCAGCTGCGGATGGTTCTGGTGAAGTGAGCAACAAGGATGAAATCAACCAGTGTGCCAACTGCGGAGAATATGGCTTCATCACAGACTTCTACAGAGAGGGGCGCTTCTGTAGCCAGACTTGTATCAGTGCCTTCGAAAGCAAGTAAGTCATATCAGAAAACTCAAATAACCATGGACATAACTCAGTCTCATGCGTAGCCAAGTATGCAAAAGGATGATGCCAATAGATAGCAGTAAAAATTTTAAAAAGTATTCTGAACAGGGAATCAAGTTGTGGGTTATAATAGTTGTGCCCATGCTCATATGGGTCTATTCCTTTTCTGTTAAAAATGTATAAGTTTCATTTTCTTAACATTAAAATTTCAAGAAAATGATGTAAAGAATAACATGAAGTCATCTTAGATACAAATTTTTCAGGAGAAAAAAAACATCATTGTAACATCAATACCTTTCAGGCATGTTAGAGAGGTGAAGAAGCAGGGAACCATGTCTAAAGTGATTCTGAATATGAAGAAAGGAAAGAAGAAGATACTGCTTAAAGATGGAGTACCAGCTGATTCTAGAGAGGTCAAGGCTGATCCAAACAGTGCAGGTAGTGTATGACCTGAAACTTCCGTTAAAAGTGTCAAAACATAAGTCCTTTCTAGGAAAATGATATTTTGTAATCTGCGCTATGTAGACACAGGGATCATATTGTCTGGTGTTGGCAGCGTCAGGTAATCAAATAACTTAAATCGGAAACTTAACATTGCTTATAACTTCGAAAATGCTTAATCATATGTAACTCAATGCTTGGAAAATAAGGGCATATATAAAAATGTAAAAAGTATTACAATGCCACTTTTATAACTTATTATCATATACATTATAAACCATAGGCTCTTTGCAAGCAGGTTTCAGGTGTTCTGTGAAACACCAAATTCTACTTCCCTTCCATGTTAATTTTCTTTATTACCAACTTTTAAATGGTATGTGAAATATATTTCAGGAAAGAAGTCGAAGGCATTTGTGTGGACAAGATATCTAGAGCAAGAGAAAGCAGTGGAAGCCCCAGCTAGGCTCTTCAAAAATGTATGATCAAATTGTCTTGGTAGTATTAGTAAAAACTCTCAAGTTTCACCTGAGGATAACTTGGATTTACAATATGTCCATCTGTAAAATATGGATCCTTTCCAGAAAAAATTGATAAGTATAATTTTGAGGTTCTATTATGCTTGAGAAAACTGGGTTAATTGGTTCAAGGTCAAGAATATTGTTAATAAAAACAAATAATCACAATAGTAAGTATCCTTCCACTCCATGGATGTTACTTTTATCACATGGGCAACCAGCATAGATCAAGATCAGCCAGCACATTTGTGCCATCTGATCAGGATCTACACTCTTCACTTTTAGATTTGTAATGTTATTGCTGACCACAAAGGGAACAGTGCAGATCCAGATAAGAAAGCACGGATGGGCAGCTTGATCTGGATCTGTACTGGATGCATGTGCAATAAAACCCATATATGTGGAATAAAGGTGGTATTGTAACAAAACTTGTAATGTACATTGTAGCTTGCTTTGGTAAAGGTTTTTTAAAAGTTGATGTAAAAACAGTAAGTGAGCAAGAGGCTGAAAAACCTTATAATAGCCTATGTGCAAGTTTCAAATAGTGCAAGTTGAAGTATAAATAACCTGATCTTTTTGAAATCCCAATCTTGCAGGCAGAGTAGGAATTTGTTGTACATACATTTTTACCAAGGTTAAAGATAATCCCAGTCAGCGAAGGTTATCAAGAAAACAAAATACAGAAACCATGCAATGTTTCAAATTTTTTGGCAGGACAAGACTTTGCTAGATACAGTTAATGATCTTAAAGACAGCAGTTAAAGAGCTTGTTCTGTTCTAAAGGACACCATGACATCTTCTTTTGAAGTTAGTCTTAAAAATAATCGGCATTTCTTTATTTTCAGCCATTCCCAGCAGTTAAGAACAATTTCCGCATAGGAATGAAATTGGAAGGAATTGATCCTATGCACCAATCCAAGTTTTGTGTTCTGAGTGTGGCCGAGGTGAGCGGGTACCGTGTAAGACTTCACTTTGATGGATACTCTGAGTGCTTTGATTTCTGGCAAGATATTGACTCTCCGTTTATATTCCCTGTTGGTTTCTGTGAAAAAATGGGGAAGCCACTGCAGCCACCAAAAGGTAATGCAGAATTATTGTAGAAAAAATAGGCCTAAAGCTTGAGTACAGTACAAGAGTCATGTGATCATATTATGCTTACATGTCTTTTTATTATGGCTTCCAAGCTAATCGTGGATCTTAAAACTGATATATCAGCCTGATTTTTTTTTCCTTTAAAGACAGTTTATACATGTATTGTGTTTTTCATTATACAGTCGGACCTCGATAATTCGAACTTTGATAATTCGAACACCGTAGATATTTCGAGCTCGTATCTTGGTCCCGGCAATACGCCTATATACCTTATACTCACTAACTCTTGATAATTTGAACACCCGATATTTCAAAGATCGAACTCAAAGTCCAGTCCGTCCTTTTGATTTTCTATTTATTTCACTCTCGATATTTTGAACTCCATTGACATTTATCGCTAAAAATTATGACTCGTAAAAGTTTTCACACTTCAAGCGCATAACAATAGCGGCGACATATGATTAGCACACATTGTGAAACAGACACATATCAGGCAACGCGATACCTGTTACAAACCAAAAATAATAAGTTTTTTATCTCTATAAAATCTGATCAAAAAAAATATTAAAGAACTTTTTAAATAATTAAGACTTGCAAACTAAATTTGCAAACAAAAATTGAGCGAATTAAATTGTCTCTTGGGGAAGCGGTTAGTGTTTGTGAAACGACGAGACGGTACTTTGAATATCAGGATAATAGTGAGCGTGAACTAAGCATGTTGTGCAAGATGCACAATGTTCTGATGAAAAAAGACTTTGTAAGGCGAGCGGCCATTCAAACTAGTATGGCAAAGTTTGTAAATTAAACATCTGTGACATGGAGATTTGTGATTTGTGCTTTTGTTGACTTCGTACTTTACTTATATGAAAATGTATTCGAGTTACGTTCATGTATATAAAAATAATTAACAAATATTTGTTTTGTCTTTTATTTCACATACAAAAGATAATATAGATTAACAGACATAAAAACATGAACAAACAATATCCACTTCCACCCGATAATTCAAACTTTTTTCCTGGTCCCGTCGAGTTCGAATTATCGAGGTTCGACTGTATCTTGTTGTAAAAAGCAGCAATGCTTTGATTAATTGAATCTGAATCATAATCTGCATTCTTTATATATTTATAATATATCTTTATAATCACTATAGGTAGATGTATTACAACATAATTGACTTCTAAGATTTTCCAATAGGCATTGCACGTAAAAGCGACAATGATAAAATACTATATATCACTGCACTGCATCAGTATTCCTTGAATGACATCATTTGTCTATTTGAAGCTGTTGATCCATTGCACCTCTAGTGAAAGTTACTTATTAGTACTGGAATATTCTTGTTCCAATGTTTAAACAATGTCCTGTATATATTACAGGTTTCATGTTGGAAGAGTTTTCATGGACATCATACCTCAAGCTCACCAAAGGTGTTGCCGCACACAAAAGTCTGTTCTCCAATCAACCTGTGCAGGTAATCAGGTTAATGTTATTTAACTCCAAACAAGGCACATTATTCTGAACTATTTTGTGTACTGACTCTAATATGAACACAGAGCTGTTGAAATTCATACTCATTTAAAAAAATATTTTGCTTACAACAACAACAACATCATACTATTCATAGTTATAATATACAGTCTGGTCGCGATTTTACGAATAGGCATCGGACCAAGCTGATTATTCGTAAAATCGCATTTTTCGTAGTATCGCATTTTTGATAGTTTTGGTAGTTTACCGCCGCAATCGTCAATGTCGTTATATGATGTTATGTGTTATTGTTGTGATATGTCAAGGTCAATAAATAAAAAGACTAAGAAATGTTCGCATTTAAAATTTAGTTATTTTAATTGCAAAATTACATGTTATTAATTAAAATTCAGATTCAGCTATCCTCTCCTGAAAAATCCGGACCCTTCCCTGAATTTCTCAGAATGCCGATATTAATTTACTGAATTAATACTCGCCGTAGTAATGATATTATGCAGAATTAAATGGTAGAAGTAGAATTACAAGCAATTCACGTGTTTCATATTTTATACAATTTTAAACATTTGATATTTAATCACTCAAACTGTTTGTTACAACCAATCACGCCCGATGGTTGTTTACAGTGCATTTCGTGTCACAACTGCTTGGGTCGATAATTGCTCAACAATACATAAAACGGATATCGCTCTAAAAGGTGTGAAAATCACCTGTCAGACAGAAATTCGTAAAATTGCATCTTTATAACATTGTAAATAAGCATAAGGGACTGTCATAATTATTCGCTAAATCGCATTTTTCGTTAAATCGCGTTTCGTTCGATCGCATCTTTTTTATATTGAATAAAGAAGAAAAACGGACGGGACCGGCCGCCTTATTCGTAGTATACCGTTATTTCGTAAAACCGCGATTCGTAAAATCGCGACTCGACTGTAATATATTAGGTAATAAAACTGACAACAATATCCCAGATGACTTTTTCCTGTGGCTTGCCTGATATGTGTTGTAGTCAGCATAAATTATTGTTTGTTACAGTCTGTTACACCAAACCTGTTCCGAGTCGGCAGCAAGCTTGAGGCTGTAGACAAGAAGAATTCCTCTCTGATCTGTGTAGCAAGTGTGGCTGACACTCTGGGTGATAAAGTGCTCATCCACTTTGACAGCTGGGAAGATAACTATGACTACTGGTGTGATATGACATCACCTTTTATACATCCAATAGGATACTGTGAGGACAATGAACTTGTTCTGTCTCCACCTGCAGGTATGCTAAGTTCTTATGACTACAGGTGTGATATGACCTCTCCTTTTATACATCCCATAGTATACTGTGAGGACAATGAACTTGTGCTGTCCCCACCTGCTGGTTTGTTAAGTTACCACGGTTACAGGTGTGATATGACAACCCTTTATAAATCCCAGAGGATATTGTGAGGACTTGTGCTGTCCCCTCCTCCAGTTACTATGGTTACAGGTGTGGTGTTAAATCACATATAGATCCCTAAAGAGACTGTTAGGAAAATGCTTGTACATGTACTTTGCTCTTCCGCTGATGTGAATCTACTACTGTTCATGTGACATGACATCATGGTTTAAATGTCACATAACATGCAATATGGAGAATGAACTTGTGCTTTTCACCAGCATACTGTATGTTTTGGTGTTTTTTTTTTGCTTTGACTACTGGTGTAACATGATGTCACAGTTAGTACATTCCATAGGCCACTTGAAGATTAATTTCCTGTGCTGTCCAGAGCTTTTTAATTTTCATGAATTTCAGACTGGAAGGATGTGAGTGCCTTTACTTGGGAGAAATTTCTAACAAAGACCAAATCCCAACCAGTGCCTGCCAGAGCATTTAAGCCTGTAAGATTTTCATCTTATTTCTGAAAGTTTTGTAGTCAGTCACCTTTTGACTTGTTGCAGTTTTGTGATTATGTGATAAATGGGACTGAAAAACATTCATAATCAAATTATTGAAATAAGTAATACCAGCTGTTCAAAGTGAATTTATTTATTATTCAATTCCAATAGTATTTCCTTTCCATATAAGTATTTGGTACTATCTAATGAACAGGTTGTTGTAAAATTTTGCACCATTTATAAACTTAATCTCTGTTTTTATTGTTTAAAGAATAAGAGTTGTTTTTCCCAGCTTAGTTAAATGTTATGTGCAATAAGTCTTCATCTTTAAAATAACAGACATTTTCTCATGGTGTGTGGCAGAGAGAGAAGAGAATCCGGATAAACTAACTAGAAAAACACGTTCATCTCATGAATTAAAGCTGTGTTTGTATTGGTTGCCATTGATCCTTAAAACATCTACACAAAAGGTCAGTATTTAAAGACAAAATTTTGATTTCATTTGCTGTCATAATGAAATGTGTTGTTATTTTAGCGTCAGCCAGTAGCATTTGAGCCCGGAATGAAGGTGGAAGTTGTTGATAAGCGTAATCCTCTGCTGGTTCGAGTGGCATCCATCATGGAAGTGGAGAACTATATGGTGAAGATACACTTCGACGGATGGTCAGACATTTACGATTACTGGTTAGAAGATGACGCGCCAGACCTACACCCGCCAGGATGGTGTGCTAAGACGGGTCATCCACTGGTTCCCCCTATCAGTAAGTCGGGTTGTGTCAGCGGTGGTGGGATTAGAGCCACTGACTGTTAAATCAGAGGTTCTGAGTTCAGTCTTTGATGAACTTGGTGTTCCTTTACCTACATTCTTAACCCTTTGTTCTTTAAATATGTTTTATGGCACATGAGAACAGTGTAGATCCAGATCAGCCAATACATCCATGCCTTATATCAGAATCTACTCTGTTTGCTTTTAAAGTTATAGGGTTCTCGCATCTTGTTCCAATCGAGTACTTGAGTCCTCAAAACCTTTCTCTAACGTAAGATGAAATATCAGCTTCCATATGTTTTAACAATCATACCGGGTATGATCATGCCAGGCTGCCTGTCATTATCGATCACTAAAGAAGATAAACAACACATTTAAAGAAAACAAAAAAATCTTGATGTTTAATCATATTTATACATTTTAATTATCAACGTTGAAAACATTTAACTAAACAATCATTAATTAGCATATGTTACAAACTAGAACATCACCGTAAAATTTACACATCGTGAAAATAGTGTATGTTCTCAAATCAGATTTTATTTCAGTTTTGCAAACTTACAATCAACAATCGCATTTGAATATAATTACTCAATAAACAAAATCAAATAAAACGCCGACGAGAGAAGCGTCGTGCTTAAAATATTCAGGTGCTAATTTTCATGATTGCAAATTGTCTGTGTTACGACATCAAACAATAAAGTCAATTAGGCGCCAATTATCGGATATGTGTGCCCCTAAGTGTCATCTTGTTTATTCGAAACCAGCCGGAGGTGTTGACAATTTACTGGCAGTCGGCCATTTGTAAGATTCCATAAAGACAACTTTATAAAAATTGGTTGATTTTTTTTTGTTTACATTTTTAATCGGGTACCCGAATACTTTATGAACTACTTGGGTACTCGGACGTTAATCGAGTACCAGAGTACTCGATTACTCGTTCCCATCCCTAATATATATATATTGAGTAAATGGTAAAGTGAAAATCATATATTAATCATTGTCATCTTATTTGCTTTACTGAAACATTTGATTTGATGTGATGATTGAGTGGAGGGATATACATGTATACAGATATTTGGTGTAATTTGACTTCCTCAAACCAGGTCTCTGAATGAATCCCTGTGTTACTTGATTTTCTTCTCCAAGTTATCAGCCAAAATTTAATATAAAAATGCTAAAATTTACACAGTTCTAAGACAATAATACATCAGCCTTCTTGTATTTTAGCCCCATCAGATTTGGTTGTGACAGCAGGACCAGGAGTGTGTCCAACAGCAGGCTGCAAAGGAATAGGACATATCAAGGGACCTAAATACTCTGGCCATCATAGGTAAATATACTTCACAAGACATTGTAAGAACATTTAATACTTAGAAAGAAGACCAAACCAATCATACCAATAGCTTTCTTTTTATGGATTTGCCAATAGTTTTGGTGCTGTTGATTTGCAAGCCAAACAAAGAAATTTCAAAATGCATATATAAAAAGTTACAGAATCCTAATACAAAATTTATATCATGAAAGACATACAAATTGCAAATTGTGGCTCTGTCTAGTGCTTGATAACCATTTGTTAGCTCAGATATATAATGTTTATAAAGCAACAGGTAAAAAGCCTGTTCAAGTTAGTATCAGTTGAGAAAACAGGTAACATTACCCAAAAACTAATAGATAAATGCTTCACCATGAAAAAAAACAAGGCTTATTGACATTGTGATAGTGTAGATCCTGATCAGACTGTAAAAGGCTCTAAACTGTATACTAGATTCCTTACTAACATCTTTAGGTTCTTTAGTTATGCCCCCCTTCGAAGAAGCGGGGTATATTGCTTCGCCCAGTCAGTCAGTCCATCTGTAGACCACATCTTGTCCGATCGATAACTAGACATTTCTTTGACATACAGTCTTCATATTTAGTGAGGAGGTTGGTCATGATGAGAAGATGACCCCTATTGATTTGGAGGTCAGTAGGTCAAAAGTCAAGGTCACAATACAATAAGTTTGTCCAACCAATAACTAGACAACACTGACATACAGTCTTCATATATGGTATGGAGGTTAATAACGACCATTAGAAGACCCCTATTGATTTTCAGGTCAGTAGGTCAAAGGTCAAGGTCACAGTTACTTTCAACACAAAAACCTTGTCCGTTCAATAACAAGACAATGCTTTCACCTATGGTTCTCAAATTTAGTAGGCATGTCTTTTATCACCAGAAGAAGACCCCTGTGGCTTTTGAGGTCAGTAGGTCAAAGGTCAAGGTCACAATGAATTTCAACACAAAAACCTTGTCTGATCAGTATCTAGACAATGCTTTCATGTATGGCCCTTAAATTTAATAGGCAGGTTTGTCATCACCAGTAGAAGACCCCTATTGATTTTCAGGTCAGTAGGTAAAAGGTCCGGTGACCTTCATTTCAAAAGTCTCTTCTCACCAATAACTAGATTTAGCGATCAATAACAGCTGGTCAAGGTCACAGTGGCCTTCCACACAAAAACCTTGTCCAATTAATAACTAGACATTGCTTTCACCTATGATTCCTCTTATAAGGTTTGTCATCACCAGATGATGTTCCGTATTGAATTTTCAGTAGGTCAGAGGTCAAGGTCACTGGCGTTCCACACAAGAAACCTTGTCCAATCAATAACTAGACAATGTTTTCACCTAAGTCCTTAAATTTGGAATGGATGTTTGTCATCACCAGTAGATGACCCAGATTGAATGTTAGATCACTAGGTCAAAGGTCAAGGCCACAGTGACCTTCAACACCAATAACTAGATTTAGCGATCAATAACAGCTGTTTACTATCCATTTGGCATTTATGGAGCATGTTTTACAAACATCTCTTGTTATTAAAAGTTTCTTCACAGTTCACTGAGTCATTGTTTAAAACAGGTGAAAGTTCTCATAACAATACCTCTATCAGTGCCCAAGATCATAAAACTAAATCTGATTGGCTGATCTGGAGATCAGTCTCAAATCTCAAGCATCTGATTGGCTGAAATGGAGACCAGTCACCATTTCAGCCAATCAGATGCTTGAGATTTGAGTCCGGTGACAGTATTTTTCCGACAGTAAATTTTTTGGACAGTACTTACATGTCACGGTGGCCTATGGAAGATTCATTGTAAATGAAATTGAGGTATAATAATCCAAAATGTTGCATGTCTCGAGACTCGGCATAAAACCTTTATAGTGACAATGTGTATATGAGATATAATAAAATCAAATAAAATTTTCCAGCACATTTGGATGTCCATACTCTGACATTAACATGAACAAGGAGTCAGTGCTGGGTGATAGGCTGAATGCCATTGCCGTGCGTCAAGAGGAAGCAAGGTCAAGGTTTATTGACAACCAAAAATCACCAGACAAGTTAGTATCATTGATAATGAAAATTAACTTGAACTGAATAAGGAGCTTCGATGGCTAGTTGATTTCTTACATGTAGTCTGGGTAGAACAAAAGATTTCATATGGTGTTAATGGTTCGATCTCAAGACGCCTCACCATTTATTCCTTACAACAAATGATTTATCCCGAACCAGTTATTCTAAGCTATCTGCCAACAAATGCTTTATCCTTGATTGTTTCTGCTCACCTACTTAACAATTATTGGTGGAGAACCTCAGATATGAAGCCCCGAAAATATGCTGTTTTAATTGCAAGTTTGAAGTCTGTTCTTAATCATTTCCTGTTCTACCAGAGGAATATACACTGACTGAAGTTTTACATGAAAAAGTATTTTGTGTGTTTTCACTACAAATTACTAGATCAGCATGTACCAGCAGCTGTTCATTGGAATGCTCAAATTCCTTTTTTTTCTAACTACATGTATTATTAGTTACATATGATTTGTTGTCTTGTTATTGTTAAATTTATTTGACAGTTTAACATGATATGAAAACTGTCATTTTTTTTTATAAAGTGCATCTCTGTGCTGGCAAATAGATATGCTCTTTGTGTTGTTTCAGAAAAAATTACACAGAAGTTGGAGCAAACAGTGATCTGCGAAAGAAATTAGGAGGCAGAGGCAGAAAACCAAAGTATGATTTACATTTCCTATATAACTTGAATTAGAATCGAGTATTGCATTCAAGACGTGTTATAACTCATTACTTCAATGTAGTTACATAAGATTTCCATGCAAACCATAGCACTAGTATTTCTAATATAACATAAAGCTTTGTGAATTTTGAAATCATGTCAGTTGTGGGACTTAAAATGAGGTATAAAATTTCCATTTTACTGTTTTTATCCCCCGCCGATGAAATCGGGAGGGGGATATTGTTTTGGCGTTGTCCGTCCGTCACGGTGTCACGTCGTCACGGTGTCTGTCCGAATTTCGTTTCCGGGCTATTTCTCTGCAACCACTGGATGGATTTCAACGAAACTCTGTGGGAAGTATCAGTACCAAGAGGAGATGCGCATATCGTCGTCTTGTTCCGCTCAGACGATTTAACACAGAGTTATGGCCCTTTGATAACTTATGCATTATGTATATAGGGCAGTATTCGTTTCCAGGCTATTTCTCTGCAACCACTGGATGGATTTCAACGAAACTCTGTGGGAAGTATCAGTACTGAGAGGAGATGCGCATATCATCGTCTTGTTCTGGTCAGACCATTTAACACAGAGTTATGGCCCTTTGATAACTTATGCATTATGTATATAGGGCAGTATTCGTTTCTGCGCTATTTCTCTGCAACTACTGAATGGATTTCAACGAAACTCTGTAGGAAGTATCAGTACCAAGAGGAGATGCGCATATCGTCGTCTTGTTCCGGTCAGACCATTTAACACAGAGTTATGGCCCTTTGATAACCTATGCATTATGTATATAGGGCAGTATTCGTTTCCACGTTATTTCTCTGCAACTACTGAATGGATTTCAACGAAACTTGCTGCAAACTATCTATACCAAGAGGAGATGCGCATATCGTTGTCTTGTTTCGGTCAGACCATTTAACACAGAGTTATGGCCCTTTTATAACTTATGCATTATGTATATAGGGCAGTATTCGTTTCCGAGCTATTTCTCTGCAACCACTGGATGGATTTCAACGAATCTTTCTGAGAACCATCAATACCAAGAGAAGATGCGCATATCGTTGTCTTGTTCCAGTCAGACCATTTAACACGGAGTTATTGCCGTTTGATAACTTATGCATTATGCATGTAGAGCAGTGTTCGTTTCCGCGCTATTTCTCTGCAACTACTGAATGGATTTCAATGAAACTTGCTGAAAACCATCTATACAAAGAAGAGTTGCGCATATCTTTGTCTTGTTTCGGTCAGACCATTTAACACAGAGTTATTGCCCTTCATTAACTTATGCATTATGCATATAGAGCAGTATTTGTTCCGCGCTATTTCTCTGTAACTAGCGGATGGGTTTCAATGAAACTTGCTGAAAACCATACCAAGAGGAGATGCGCATATCATTGTCTTGTTTCGGTCAGATCATTTAACACAGAGTTATTGCCCTTTGATTACTTATGCATTATGCATATAGAGCAGTATTCGTTTCCGCGCTATTTCTCTGTAACTAGCGGATGGGTTTCAATGAATCTTTCTGAGAACCATTAATACCAAGAGGAGATGCGCATATTGTCGTTTTGTTCCAGTCAGACTGTTGAACACAGAGTTATGGCCCTTTGATAACTTATGCATTATGCATATAAAGCAGTATTCATTTCCATGCTATTGCTCTGCAACTACTGAATGGATTTCAATGAAACTTTCTGGAAAACATCAATACCAAGAAGAGATGCGCATGTCATGGTCTTGTTCCAGTCAGACTGTTTAACACAGAGTTATTGCCCTTTGATAACTTATGCATTATGCATATATAGCAGTATTTATTTCCGCGCTATTTCTCTGCAACTTTTGGATGGATTTCAATGAAGATTTCTTGAAACCATCTATACCAAGAGGAAATGTGCATATCATCCTGTTGTTCCTGTCAGACTATTTAACACAGTTATGGCCCTTTGATAACTTATGCATTATGCATATTATAGAACAGTATTCTTTTCCTCTATTTCTCTGCAACTACTGGATGGATTTCAATTAATCTTTCTGAGAACCATCAATACCAAGAAGAGATGTGTATATTGTTGTCTTGTTCCAGTCAGACTGTTTAACACAGAGTTATTGCCCTTTGATGACTTATGCATAATAGAGCAGTATTTGTTTCCGCTCTATTTCTTTTCAACTTCTCGATGGATTGAAATGAAACTTTCTGGGAAACATCAATACTGAGACGAGATGCCCATTTTGTCATCTTGTTCCGGTCAGACTGTTTAACACAGAGTTATTGCCCTTTGATAACTTATACCTTATGCAAATAGAGCAGAATTTGTTTCCACGCTATTTCTCTGCAACTACTGGATGGATTTTAATGAAACTTTCTGGGAACCATCAATACCAAGAGGAGACGCACATATTGTCATCTTGATTCAGTCAGATCCTTTAACACAGAGTTATAGCCCTTTGATAAGTTATGCATTTTGCTTGTAGAGCAGTATTTGTTTCCTTGCTATTTCTCAGCAGGAATCTATGGAAACCATCAATACCAAGACAAGATGCCCATATTGTTGTCCTGTTCTGGTCTGACCTCTTAACACAGAGTTATGGCCCTTTGATAAGTTATGCACTATGCATATAGAGTAGTATTCTTTTATATGCTACTTCTATGCAACTTCTGCATAGATTTCTTTTAAATACAGCACTATATTTTTACTACTGCATTCTTCATTTCAACAACTTGAAGACTTTTTGTCTCATTTTTATATTCTGGTGAGCTGCCCAACCCTTTTCACCATCTGAAGTTTTTTTTCCACCTTTTTTGCCATCCATAATAAATATCTAAATAAAGCCCTATGACTTCAGCTGTTGTGTTAGTAATAACCAGTACTCGGCGGGGGATATAAATTCAACAAATTTGCTTGTTTATTTGTAAATGAAAATTTAACAATTTACTCCATATGTACATGTTTTTACGCATGTGCGACCAGTGTAGATCTAGATCAGCCGGCACATCCAAGTCATCTGATTGGGATCTGCAATGCTCGCTTTTTGGTCAGAAACAACCTAATAAAAGCATGGAATAAAGGTGTATCTATGGAGTAAAGGGTTAATTACAGAAGCATATGAGTCGCATTTAGAGAGATGTGATATATTTGCTCTTGTCAGTAATTGTTATTTTTAGAAAGATTACAAGTTTATGTTTCAAGTTCTATGAAACGCTATATAATTTGGTTACAAATTTTTACTGCATTATTATGATTTCTCTAAAATGTGTAATAAATGTCTTTTGCTCAAATTTGTTAATTTTACAGGGAGTGACATGGCTCATATTATATCTACTAATTTTTAAATCTGCCAAACAAAACTCTTCTATATTTCTTACTCATATAGTACCATTAATGTCCTATACAAATCTATATCTAAACCCAGGCAAGTGTGAGATAGAAACCTGTCCAGTATGCTGAGAGCTCTACTGTTATTACTGTACTAAACTGGAGACTGCATCTGACTGCAATATTTATGTTGAAAACCTTTGTTTTTCAGAAGTTATTATACTGCCATAGAAGAAGAAAAGGCCTCCAGGGAAAAAGAAAGGTTAGAAAAAGGTAAACCAGATTAGCCACACACTTACTCTGTATGTTGATTTTTCAGGGTTTTTTTACTACATGTACACATACTCAGACAACAAACATCTGTATGTAACAACATATTGAATGTTTTAAGGTCCCTTTCCTGCAAGGCCATTTGCTGTATACATTGTACACTTGTTTTATCCATGTTGGTGTGCCAAATAAGACAATTTCTCCCATTATTACCAAGTTGTGACCCTTTCTAAACTTCTAGAATTTAAAGGCAAAAGTTCTAACTAATACTTGATATTCTGTGAAATTTAGAACGTTTGCTTACCATGGTCACATTAGTTGATTAGCCAAGTATACCCACACGTAAATGTTTACTAAAGCTTTGAAACTTTTTACAGTGCCAGCATTAGTGTGCTGAGCACCACGATTCTGTTTTGCATTTTACTCAAATTATGACTGTTTGGATTTTATTTAAAATTAAGTTAACAGTTTACAATAATTTAAGTATGAAACATTAAGCAGATTTCTTGCACCGTTGCTGTTTTACAGAGGAAACGTTGCGACAAGGAATCCACAATTCTGTATTCTCATCCTCTATGATATCAGCCCCTAAACCTGATGTGCCATTATGCTGGGAACAGCACTGTAAACTGTTACCAGGGGTGACCAATATCCGTGGTAATGACGTTAACAAATGGACCACGGAGCAGGTGGCAGCATTCATTAACACACTTCAAGGTTGTGAAGAGCAGGCCAAGCTTTTCAAAGAGGAGGTAAGAGAGTTAGAAAAAACCTTTCTTAGATATGATGCGTGTTCCACTGATTTAACTGACATTGTAGCTATGGACTCTGTAGAAATGTTTTATTGTTTTCTTAGAAGAAATTTGTTAATTATTAGATTCATTTGGTATATTATATCATAAAGGTTACTTAACCATTCAGGATTAGGTATGATGCCAGGTAAACTTGAGAATTATTTAGCACAGCAGATTCATAACGCAATCTGGTTTGTATGAATCAAGTGAAGTTCGTTATTGATAAATTCTGAACCAAAGACAAATGCAGTTTACTATTTAAGAAATAATCAATAGCTTCCGGTGAATTATCGCAGGATAATTCACGGGGCGGAGTTCAGATGCGTAAGGATATATCACGAGGGGCATAGCCCCGAGTGATATATAGCTACGGAGCAGAACGACGCCCTGTGAATTATCCTGCGATAATTCACCGGAAGCTATTGATTATTTCAATTCTAACACGACACATCTGACTGAATAAGCGAAATAATCATAACTCATTTTTAGCGCGTTGTAATAAACGAAAATTGGTTATAAGGCCGGCAGTTAGTGTTTACTCCCTAAACATCTCCATAATTCGAAAACTGATAATTATTAAAAGATTGAATAACAAACTTTAATACATGTTCTTCCAACCGTGAATCCAGCACTCTCCAGTCGTCGTTCGAACCGTATTTGTCCTTCCAACAGTTTAATACTGCACCAGGAAATAACATGTAAACAACAGAAATGACGTGACATCGTTAAAAAATGGCGCGTTAACGTCAACTTAATGTTGCCGCAAAATAGTGGAAAATTATTATAGTATTTTATCTAAATATATCAAATAAACATTATTCTATTACTGTGGTATCATCATATTACGCGCGGGTAAAATTTTCGCGTATATTGTGCTTTTTTAAATGCGCGAAATTTAATCCCAGCGAAAAATACAATTGTCATGTGATAAGTTTATACCGACATGTATTTAGTAGTGATGTAACGATTATCGATTAAAAACGCTTAATCGTCTACGAAAGCCTTTTCGATTTGATAATCGATGTCATTCCCTCATAATCAATTTATATTGATGTTTACCAATGTCAGTTAAGTACAGCATAATAAGGCATATTGTAGTCATTTATTTGTACAAGTCATAAATTTTGTTGATCTTGTAGGTATTTTTTTCCATTTACAACCTGTTTTGGGGGTTGCAGGGATTCAAATAGGTGCAGATTTTTGCATTTTGATGCACACAAATTTTATTTGTTCCACTTTTGACTGGATATATTTTTTGCAAAGCATTGTACTTTCATCCTATTTTCATTCAATGTTTAGTACATGAAAAAAATAATTGAAAGATGTTATATTTTATCTTTAAAACTCCAAATTTTTAGTAAGGGGTAATTTTGTAAGCTACTACCATTTTGTGAATGATGCACTAAGCTGTTACATAAATTGGTTCTTATCAATGAAATCACATTGGAAGTGGCAAATGATTCCAGCCAATGATTGTTCATGATTTGCAACCAATATCCCAATACTATGATTGTGTCTGAAATTGTTAGCAAATAAAGGTTCAAGTTAAAGGGTGGAGTTGTCTCTTGAATAGTGATTATTTAAAATACTTTACTACCAAATGGGATTACATCTGTATGTGATGCTATCATAATTTACAAATGCATTAACAATTGAACATGTTCAGTCATCAATCCAAGATCATGTTGATGCACTTTCATACTGAATTCTATTAGAATTCTGCTTCAACTTATGAAACAAAACTAGCATGGAAATTTTACCAGCAGAATTTAAAGTACTTAGTTTATGTAATTTTGTTCTTGATTTCTCGCAGAAAAAAGCACTGTATTATTTTGCTCATACTTTTCAATGCCTTTGAAATTGCAGCTTGCTGCTTGTCACAGTGTATTTGTAGTCCTTTACATAATTAGTTTTTGAGAAAACTAACCCCAAAAATAGGGCAAAGCATTCATGTCACACAACATAGCACCCAGACTAATCTTCTGTAGATTTTCAAGTTAACATTATAGCTGTACAAGAACGTAGGTTCTGTTATTTATATAATGACTGTATAGTGTTTAATTGAATTGATTCTCTCAATTGTCTTATTTACATTTAAAGTAGCAAGTTTATAGAACATAATTAAACATTAAAAAAAGGTGCATAGCAATACAGGCATTAACCTTCAAAGCCTGTGTCAAAGTTTTCGATTATTTTCCGATTTAAATCGATTTCTTCTAGGAATTTCGATTCGATAATCGATTATGATATTTGTCCGATTCTGCAACAATAGTATTTAGTAATAGCCGTGCCCACGCGCGGTGAATTATCGTGCAATAATTCACAGCAAATTCAATGGGAAAAACGTCAAGTTGTGGTAGAATGCTAAACAAACACATTTTACTCTAGGAGCATGTTGCAGCAAATTTAAAGCTGTCATCAATGATATTGTTTGACTGTTAGTATATTTTCTTATAACTTAAACTGGTGATTTTTATTACATTTTATTATCACACCACTGAAATTTTGAAGAAAATGATATTTTACCATTACATTTGTTTGAGGCATTGATCCAGATGGAACATTAGTATGTTAGGTTACTGCCTTACAAGACCCTATTGCATTTTGCTTACCTTAGAAAAATACAGAGCTTGACAAAGCCTGGTCTTTTTATACTTTTCTCAAAATTGACAAATAAGTTCAGTGTGAGAAAATGAACATTTAACTGTCTTATTATTATTCAATTAAGAAATGGAAACTATTTAACAGCATATAAATATTATATCTGGATCAATTTTCATGGATTTATTTTTTTTCAGCAAATTGATGGAGAAGCTTTCTTGTTGTTGACTCAGGCAGACATAGTGAAGATCATGAACATTAAACTTGGACCAGCTCTCAAAATATTCAACAGTATAGTCATGTTCAAAAACTCCATAGAAGTGTAGAAGTGCTGGAAAGTGGAAGACATCCAAACATGCTTTATTCACGGAGTAAAACTCTGAACATTTTAAGAGATTAATTTGACCTGCTTCATTGCAAGCTATATATCAGACGAAAGTGCTTGCATTACTACATGTCACATCACAAGAAGACAAAATAAATAACTACCAGAGTAAATGACCTAAAATAAAAAAATTTATTTACACAAGTCCTGTGCAATAACCAAAACAGAGCCCAAGCTCTTAAACTTGAGGCTAAAGACAAGTCTAATTTCAAGCACATGATTGGTTGAAATCGAGATTGGTCTTTTAATGGACCAATCAAAATCTATGTGAGACTGGTCACTGTTGTCACTTTTATGACTTATTTTGCATGTTGGGGCTCTTGAATTTTATACTCCTTTGAAAACAGTGTTGCACACTTAGCTATTAAAATCTAACCGGTTCATGCACATTTTTGGCATGGTGACATGAAACAAATACCATAACGGGTAAAAGCAAATAGCTTCTTGCATGTTTAAATCAAAATTAACTGACATAGCTGTTTCTGTGTTAGGATAAAATTCTGCTTGAAAGTTGCAAGATAGTGGTTGGAGACAACTCCAGGTGTTTGTTTTCGGAAATGCTTGGGAGCATATTGTAAAATGGTTATTGTAAACTGGCCTTCCAGCAGTAGCTAGCTTGATTTCTACTAGAGCAGTAGCCATAACAAAGTTTGTCCTTGGAAAGAACTACATTTAACACTTTACTCCATATATACGCATTTTTACGTTTGTGCACCCAGTGTAGAACCAGATCAGCCGGACACATCTGTGCAATCTGATCAAGATCTGTCTGTTTGCCTTTTTGTCAGAAAATAACCTAATAAATAAAAAAGGAAACAGTGCAGATCCTGATCAGATGGCAGAGTTACTGGCTGATCTGGATCTGCACTGTTCCCCCGTGACATAAAGGCATGTATATGGAGGAAAGGGTTAATGTAGTTGAATCATGAATACTGCTTTTTTATTGTTATTGCAAATTCCTTAGGTGTTTTATGTTTTTTTACAAGTTTTTGTTCTGATTTGCTGAAGGATATTTACATTAAAAAGTTAGCCCTTTACTCCATATATATGCATTTTAAATAATGCAGGCTGTCAACCGATTCCTATATTCCTATATTTCTCCTATATTTTGGATCAGAATCCTATATTTTGAAAAGCCTCCTATATTCCTATATTTCTCCTATATTTTTATGTATATTCCTATATTTTTAGTATTTGTTTTTGCCGATTAATGAAGAGAGAAAATTTTGCTTTAATACTGCTTTTGCTTTCTTCTTTTTTTTTCAAGAACAAAACACAACTTTTAGATTGGTGAAAACTTGGCGGGTGGCATTTACATAAGTTTTAGTCTGATTCTCTAACAAGTTTGTAGCAGGTTTCTGTGTATTAAGGCTTACCTAACAAAAACAATTTTCACTTCTATGCAGAATTCTTGTTGCAGTTGCAACGAAATGCAAGAAAATGTTAAAGATCATTTAATTTTATTCACCAACTGCAAGGACTAGAGAACTTATTTTTGGTATGGTGTATGTGGTCGACTTCAAGATGGACCCCTGGGAACAACATGCTTGACTGTGAACAAGAATTCTTCAGCTGACTTTTGTGGTCAGTTTTCCAGTTTGAAAAGAGTGTAACATCATAAGATACAGGTCAAGTTCGATTTTGGGGCTGGTGGGGTCAGTGTCAAGGTCACTGTTACTAAAAATAGAAAAATGCTTTCCAGACAATAACTCATGAAAGGCATCAAATATTTTAAAAATGTTTGGTACACAGGTATAACATCACAAGGTACAGGTCAGGTTCGACTTTAGGGCTGGTGGGGTCAATGTCAAGGTCAGTGTTACTAAAAATAGAAAAATGGTTTTTGGATGATAACTCATGAAATACTTCACAGATTAAATCCTTTTTTGGGACAAAGATGTAACATCAGAAGATACAGGTTGAGTTTGACTTTGGGACTTGTGGGTTCAAGGTCGGTCACTGTTATTTTAACTTCAACACTTCATTTCCACTCAGTAACTATAGCTTGGAATGAGATTTTTGAATGAAATTTGGTGTATTGGTGGTTTCTGCGACTTTTTAAATTGAAAGTATGGCCTGTAGGGTGGAGGTCACTGTTATTAAAAATATAAAAACTGTATATGCTCAATAACTGTAGTTCGGAATGAGATATTGTGATGAAAATTGCTATATAGGTAGTGTTTACGAAGACGAAACTGCGTATTGAAAATGGGCCTGGTTTGGTCCACTGTTACTAAAAATAGAAAAAATGGTTTCTGGATGATTTCTAATGAAAGGCTTTACATATTTTAACATTTTTTAGCGCACAGTTGTTAGAAAAAAGTTAAGTTAAGGTCACTGTTACTAACATACTCAAACCGTTTCTGCTCAATAAATTTAAAAGGAATGAGATATTGTGATGAAACTTGCTGTATATGTGGCTACTTTGAAGACGACACTTTGGATTGAAAGTGGTGCCACTCTGGTAAAGGTCACTGTTGATAAATTTTCAGATAGAAAAACTTTTTATGCGAAATGGCTTTAGTGAGGAATGAGATCTATTGTGATGAAACTTACTGTTTAGGTTGCTTCTTTGAAGACTGCTTGGGATTGATAGTAGATGTAGGTGAAGGTCAAGGTCACTACTGCATGTGTCCATGTTTCTAGTGTCAGTTACATTATGCCATTGATTCTAAGAATTCCCAGTTCAAGTATCAAGCACACATGTGGGGGTATTTAATCACTTTCAGTGATAATTCTAGTTGTGTTGTTTTTTTTTATAAAATCACTTAATGGATACTTTAATTAAGTTAAATTAATGTTAATCTTCGATGAGCCTAAAAGGTATAATGTCCTATTTCCAAGAAGGCTTTGGTTTTGAAAATTATTGTGTTTGTATAGAAATTTCATGGCAGTTTGAATTAAAGTTCAGTTATGGTATTTATTATTTTTCTTGAAACTTGTAGCAATATTCTTTGTATTAAGGTTAACTAACTTATTTGACTGTAGTACTGTTACATGCAGATTGAATAAATAAATGGAATCGTGTTAAAAAATCATTTATTCCGGAACTTCTAGAGTAGTGAAGGGCATATTATTTTGTATGATGCATTGCCTACAGGTTCTTAATAGAGTTTGTCCAAAGGCCTTGGGGTCACTTTTGACTGAACCCTTTTGGACATTGTAACCCAGATTTTTACACACAAAGCAATATGACTATGAGTGGATGAGACAATGCTGTGTACAGTACTATATATCATAGAAGACAAACTAAAACTGAAAAGTCTGGCTTTATTAATACATTTTCTGCATTTCCTCCTTGTTTGAATGGTCATTCAGATGCTTGTGATGTGCTTGATGGTGCTGATGTTAAAGTTAATGGTTTCCATCATTTTTTCAGTGGACATTTTGGACATTGATCATTGTAGAAACAGTAAATGCACAGGTGAAAATCATTTGTATAAGTGCAATTAAATAAAACTATTATCAGTTCCAAACTCCTATATTTTGCCTCAAAATCATCCAAAAAACTCCTATATTTGTTGCAAAAATATTCCTATATTTTTCCTATATTTTGGAGATGACCTGGTTGACAGCCTGATAATGTGCAACCAGTGTAGATCCAGATAAGCCGGAACAACTGTGCCTTGTCATCTGGACCAGCACAAGTTGCATCTTGATCAGGTATTTCCTAACAAATCTAAGCAAACAGTGTAGACCAGATTAGACAGCATGGATGTGCCAGGTGATCTAGATATACGCAGTTCGAAAACACAATAAAGGTACATCTATGGAGTAAAGGGTTAAGCTGATCTGTGCCCAAGGTTATAAAACTGAGCATGGAAACCAGTCTCAAATCACAAGCATCTGATTGAGTGATTGGCTGAAATGGCGACCAGTCGCCATTTCAGCCAATCAGATGCTTGAGATTTGAGACTGGTTTCCAAACTCAGTTTTCTAACCTTCAGCCCTGTACTGTTAATGATTTTCACCGAGCTTATAATGATGATTGTTATTGGCCAATTACTAATCTGAATTTATTTATTAACTTTACCTTGTTGCATTGTTAATTAGTTCCCCTGAGCTAATTGCAATGTCTTTTAAACTTAACTTCTTCGTATTAACTTTACATTTAGATAAACTTAAGTCTTCTACATCTGCAATATTTGATATGATGTTGTACAAGTAGATTTTCTGTCAATTTTACAACTGTTTCAAGACTAAGCATTTTTATATTGATAGTTCCATTTCTTCAAATACACCGTTGTATGGTACGCTTTGTAAGTAGTGGTGCTTTTTGTTAAATGATTGTTAAATGTTAATTCTGTTTCAAATAAAATACTGTAATGAGAAATGAAGTTATCTTTGCTGCATTACTCCATATTCAAATGAGTTTTTATGCCCCCACTCTGAAAGAGAGGGACATAGAGGTTTGCCCTTGTTTGTCCTTCAGTCCGTCCGTTTGAACTTGTGTCGCGCGGAACTCAAATATATAAGAGTAACACTTGTGAAACTTTACAGGTACGTTTACCATCCTGTGAAATTGTGCAACTGGGGTTTTGTTTTGGGCCAGGCCTGTTAAGACCAGAATTATGGCCCCTTGTGCATTTCAATATAATGCATTCAGCATTTAATCTTGTGTGGCATGCAAGTCCAAAAGTATGAGTCACAGTCATGAAACTACATGCATGTTATCCATCATGTGTAGTTGTGCACCTGGGGTTTGTTTCTGGCCACATCCAATAAAACCAGTTTTAGCCCCTAATACTTTTCAATATAATGCATTCAGCATGACATTGTAATCTTGTTTCGCATGTAAGTCCAAAAGTTTGAGTCACAGTCATGAAACTTTACATGCATGTTAACCATTATGTGTAGATGTGCACCTAGGGTTTTCTTTCTGGCCAAGCCCATTAAGACCAGAGTTATAAACCCTTATGCATTTCAACATAATGCATTCAGCATGTAATCTTGTGTTGCATGCAAGTCCAAAAGTATACGAGTCTCAGTCATGAAACTTTACAGGCATGTTAACCATCATGTGTAGATGTGCACCTGGGGTTTTGTTTCTGGCCATGCCCATTAAGACCAGAGTTATAGGTCCTTAAGCATTTCAATATAATGCATTCGTTATGTAATCATGTGTCATATGTAAGTGCAAAGGTATACAAGTCGCAGTCATGAAACTTCAACATCTTAATTGTGTGCCTGGTGTTTTGTTTCCTGCCACACCCATTAAAACCAGAGTTATGGCCCCTTATGTATTTCAGTAATACATTTACCATGTAATCTTGTGTCGCACATAACTCCAAAAGTACAAGAGCCAGAATCATGAAACTACAGGTATGTTGAACATCATGTGTAGTTGTGAACCTGGGGTTTTGTTTCTGGCCAAACATATTAAGACCAGAGGTAAATCCCCTTATGCATTTTATTATAATGTATTCAGCATGTAATCTTGTGTCACATATAAGTCCAAATAGCCACATTCAGAAAAACACAGCATCCAAAGTCAAATAGCAGAGAGTAACAGAAAACAAGAGTTTAACCATATAGCAAACATCTGCAAAGGAGCTTCTTCAACACTCCAAATTCCTGAGAAGAAACTTAAAGCACTCATTTGAATGTCATGAAATCATATATATTACTCTAAATGCAAGTTGAAATACCTTTTTTTAATTTGGGGCCCTTACCTAAATAAGGATATTGACAAGCTTGCCTTGTTTGGGATGGATTGAAATTGTAACGTTTATTGGTATAAATATTGAGTTGTGTTAAACCTGATGCTGGACAGCTTGGGCAGTAATATGCATTTCCATTTCTGCCCACCAACAGGCTCAATCAAACAGAGCCTGCAAATTATTTTCATATTTGTTGTGCTTGGTGACTAAAGTTCCCTTTTCATCTATTTGAAATAATCCAGAGACAAGATGCCAGGTTTATACTTCACATTTATAAAAGCAGAGAAGAAGGCTGCATTTTCAACATGCTCAAATCCTTAAAGCTGACAGCTCTTCAAGATCGTCACAAATATAACCGGTTGGTGATGCTTTCAAATTACAAGATCGCAGGGGCCTGGTGCCGGCAGTTTATCTAAATACACATTTGGTAAAAGACTGTTAAACCTAAGAAATATACTAATCATGACATCCTGGACAATAGAAATTCTGTAAAGTAAACTCTACATCTTTTAAAGTACCATGAGTTGCTCACACTGAACAAGATTTAGAAACATATCTCTCATTAATTTTACAAAGAACATAATTGTCTATACATTCTAAAGAACTTTAATGAGCACATTTTAATATGTACACTATTGAATAAATTAACTTCATACTATCTTTTAAAGGTTTTTGAATAGCTATAAATATGTAAAGCTACACATACAAGCTAACATTTTGCTAATTTTTCATGATATTGAAATTTGAGGCCAACACAAGAGTTGTATTTAATAAGCATAAACTGCTAAAATATTTCAGACTTTAAAGAACATCTGTCTAAATATTCTGCCTGCAATGCTAAAGATTATTTCCGAAGAGGCAGGAATGGCCAGATATTTATTTGCCAGTCGTGCCAGAGATGGATACTCTTTTTCCAGAAAGGCTGTTTTTTTTAGAATTTTAATAGATTAGCTTTCATGTCAATACAGGGTAAAGAGAGATTATCTTCCCGTTCATTTTTCACACCAGAGTAGTTCCTTTTTCTTTGTTTCTCAGATGTTAAAAAGTCAAAAAAATCAAATCTACTCCATTTTTTGGAGGTGAAGAAGAATCATCAGAGGGATTTTTACATGCTGAATCAAAATCACTGACATCCGTAGGTGTTTAAGAACTGAGGATAGATTCCACAGTTCTCTCTGTTCTTGACAGTTTATCTGGACTACCCGCGCAATTTAAACTTTGGAACTAATGCTGCTGCCATCACAAGTGTATCATTATTTTCATATGGAACCAATCTCTTCTCGACATAGTCTTTTAAAGCTGTTACCATCCTGTTGTTGGAAGTTTTATATAGTTCTTGTAATTTAACTCGAATTCTAATAGTAACAGGGATTGACAAACTACCAGTTATGTTTAAATGTGTCATGAAATTTGAGGTTGTTTTGGTGTGCCCAAATATTATTGTAGCACTTATTATATACTATTGCATATTATTGTATGCATTTTCCTTTAAAATGACCTTCTGCATTTTCAGGCAGCACAAAATGGCTCCATAGGTTTGCTGCCATGACTGACAAACTTGAAATAACAAATTTAACACATTCACAAACAAATATCTTTGATCTCACTGTTACCTAAATTGGAAAATAGTTTTAATCACCTTTCATAAATCTGCAGGGGAAAACACTGACACCTTTCAATTTTCAGTTGTAGGTGAGAACATATTGATCACTCAAATTATTGGGTTCAATACATTTTGTCATAATGTATTTCTTATCCTTGTCATAATATTACCTGAGACTTGATATGGCCCTCTAAATCATAATTTAAACTGTTGATAAATTGTTGATCAATTTTGATGTAGGTTAAAATTAAAAACAACAACATATTCAGAGATGCATGTTGTTTTTTTCATTACTCTGTTTAATTTTAAACTTTTTCATTGTTAAGATAAACTTCGTATATGTAATGTATGTAATCAGAATGTAATCGGAAATTAATCATGATTACAGGCAATTTTTCTTGAGTAATTGATTAAATTACAGTAATTTTAATCAGATTTAGCAGATGTAATCATTACATCTGATTACTTGGAAACAATGTAATCATTACAGCTGATTATAATTACTGATTACGATTACCCCAGGTCTGATGCCAGCAGATACAGATACTCAATTTTATCAATTTCAAAATTGACACCAAAAACAATTCATGAAAAAGAGAACCTGAAGAGTTACAACTTTGGAACAGTAAGTAGAAAAATAATTAACCATTGTTAAACCAGGTTGTATGGTGCACCAACCTCTCACTTGCTCCAACAGAGTTATATGCGTCCGAATAATAATTCATTCCGAAACTGTACGTCTATGTAAACAGTCTCGCGAATTATAATGATATTTTGAGAACAAACGATAATTTCGATAAAACATTCCAATTGTTGTTTTTATTTATTTGTTAAATTATCTTAAAATTCATATGAATATTTCTATAAAACGTTTGTCAACATAAATTTTAACTTAATAGACAAAGTCTGAAAATTTTGTTCCGTGTTTGTGTTTACAACAGATTTAAGATTACGTAAACGAATAATTATTTTTAAGGCGACTTTCACTCCGCTTTTTTGACAAAGTTTTCATGTTCTATTTGTTTGCTTTATATTTTGTATTTATATTTATTTTATTATTTATAAATAAAAATAGTTATAACAATTAAAATTATTTTCTGCTCGTACAGGATTTCCGTTTTAATGAAATCGTTAAAATGTCTAGGCGAAGCGGGCCCGTTTAAATGTCAATCATGTTTAGACCTGAGTAAATTGTCAATGAACTATTGGTCAGATTTTCAATACACAGATGAACCAAATATGTCATAATAAAAAATCAGTGAAAGTATTGCTACAGCAAACACGTTTAATATCTGCCTGGACATTATCTTTTTTTTTATTCTGGAAAACACCCCTTGTTCAATATCATCACTGAAAGGACACACCAGGATGGCTGATGAGTTGTATTCAAAACGGATACCTGTGGTATTCAAGTCTTCAGATAGAGAAGACAGGTATTCTATGATTGTTGTTTACATTCCTATCCAAGCATGAATCTGTCTCGGGGGTCAAATCTAGGTGGGTGTGGCATAGATCTTGTATATTTTAGATGGCAAGGGGACCATATGGCCCATTGCCCATACTGCCCTGACGACAGGACCAAGACTGGGGGATGTCATGGCCCAGACCAGCAGATGTTATAGCTATGTATCGTCTTAGTTCTGGGCCAAATCGTCTAACTCGGGGGGCCTTTAATAATTAGATGTACTAAATCTATCTACATTATCTATTCTGATAGTCTTTAACTTAAGATGAGTTGTATCGTCACTATCGTTTTTAATTCTGAGCCATATCACTGTGTTGTTCTCCGTGATGGACGTGGACTGTAAAGTCTGCCAATCTTCGCTGTATCAGTGAATGATCGTAATGTTTCTTATAGAAAGCTCAAAATTTTCAAATAACACATGAAGACTGCTAGACAAGTTTTGGTGTGCAAAAGTGGGAGTGCTTTCCGAAGTACCTAGGCAAATTTATTTTTTCTGGTACTTTAAATTAAATTGATGTTAAATTTAATTTTCAGGCGAGCATCAGTTTCCATAAAGATGGAAATGGCAACGGTTACGTCTCCAACGACCAGGAAGGTGAACAAGTTTTATTTATTTTTTTTATGCTGTAAAATTGTGAATTATAATTTTGTACTGTTGTCACTTTTTTGACAGTGGTTCTAAAATATCTTTACAATAAAAATTGGTATAGATTGTGCACAAAGTTTTGTCATTTAAATGCTTTCTATTAAAAAAGCACTAATGGTAGTAATGCAATTATCAGTCTAAAGAAAATCCTTTAAATGATAACATAGTAGAGTGCCATTAATTAACATTGTATTGTGAAACATGACTATAGATCTTCATGCATTATTAATTGTTTCTTATTAGCATCTTGCATTAAGAAAACATTTAAAACTTTAATAAAGAATTTGTACAGCAAAGACTATAAAGGTTATTATATTATTATTTCTGTATTGCTATTAAATATTTTATTGTCATAAATTTTATAAAAGTGTCATGTATGGTAGAAAAAAAACTAATTGAAAACAGTTCATAATATTATCAACACTCCTTTGATATTTTTAATTGACTGTAAAAAATGTGAATAAACTGTTTTGTTCTGTTTAACATTCAAAGTTTTTTCCAGGAACTGGTTGTAAGGCTGACAGATGAAAAAGATTTGTTTTTCCTATACACGCTAAGGCTTGGAGAGGAAGACTTTCAAACGTGAGTTCTTGTACTACTTTGTGTAAAGAGTTTGGGTTAGTCCTGTGCTAATGCTGGATTGCTGTAACCCTGTACTCCAAACATACAACCTTTTAACTATGTGTGTGACCAGTGTAGATTCAGATCAGCTGGCACATCCAAGCCATCTGATCAGGATCTGCAGTGCTTGCTTTATGTTCAGAAATAACCTATTAAATCAAAACAGTGCAGATCCTGATCACATTGCATGGATGTGCCAGCTGATCTGGATCTACACTGTTGGCCCATGCCTTAAAGGTGTTTATTTGGAGGAAAGGGATAAATGAAGTCACCATTATACTTGAATATACTTGTGTTTGTGCATTTTGATTGATATTACTATGTTTTCACCTGTATTGGAAAACATCATCATACATCCTTAAGTAACAAGATTGTTGTTATGCCCCCACAAAGTGGGAGGAATATATTGCACTCATCTGTACGTACGTCCCCAAACTCTTGTGGCATCAACACCTTATTAACTTTTGGGTGGATTTCTATCAAACTTGCACAGATGATCAAGCAGGATGGGTAGATGACGGTAAAGAAAAGATTTTTTCTACAGCCATTTTTACCCGAGTTATGGCCCTTTGTTACAAATGTTGTAGCAGTGGGGGCATCAGTGTTCGGAGGACACATTCTAATTTAGTGATGTATTTGAACCATTATGAATGACATGAAGCTTTGCATCATTCTCTTGGTTACATTTCACATGATGGAAATGAGTCAAAGATTTTTAGTGTTATGCTTTCTTTTAAAATCTTGGTTGATTTTCTTTCTTTCAGTTTAAAGATGCAACAAGGGTTACTGGTAGACTTTGGCGCTTTTCCTCAAAAATTCATAGATCTGCTTGAAATGTGTTTGAAAGAAGAACATAAAGATATACCCAAGTAAATGTTTATATTTAATTATCAAATGTCCAGTTGAAATAGTTGAAATGGACTTAAACTATTGCACAAGCAGCTTTGGTTCATTTAAGCCTTTTGTAGAAATCATTTTAAATGGTAGACCTTAATTTTTACAAATGACGAATGTGTGTTTACCAAATTTAAATAGAACAAGAGTTTATATTATTTTACTGGCACAGATATGCAAGCTTATCTGGATCTACACTGATCTACGCTGGTTGCCAATGGGATAATAGTGCTATCTTTTGAGTGAATCGTTAAATATCAACAACAAAAAAATAATCCTGAAAATCGGAGTGCCAGTGTTGGTATAAATGAAATCTTGTGCCATAGTTATAATTTTGACCCCATTTGCAAAGGTTTTCTTTATCAATTCTGTAAAAAGACTTTAGCCTAGTCACATCATCTACCAGTCTTTGTTTATTATTTCTTTGGCAACCAAGTCTGTTCAAAATATTCAAAATTCTAAGCACCTGAAATATTTATTTTACTTGATTACTTGTGTTGGTTACACTTTAATACATTAAGTCAAAAGAACAAAAAGTGAGAATTTTCTTACTAATTTGGTTTAATTAATCATTAAAAAAGTTTTTGTTTTTTTTAATTTTGATGTTGTACTACTTAAAAATTCTTAATTTTTCAAGAAATGGCCGTTTCCCCCAAACTCCATACTCCAATTAAAACTTAAAAAAAGCGTTTTCATAGTTTTGAAATTTAAGTTAGGATTACAATTTGTGATACTGATGACTTTATTTTGTGATTTAATACTGATGACTTTAATTTGTTGACTCTATAGATTAAAATTTATTTATAGTAAACAAAGCAATGATCTATAGAGAACTTGGTAGCCAAATGTTTTTCTGCAAAGTATATCTTATATGTAAACTATTCTGTAATGTTGTTGTTGTTTTTTTTCTCGCCAGGTTTGTTTTGCACATTATAAGTCAGGGAAGTTTCAGTGGAGAAAGAACAACAGCCACATTAAACATTGTGGAGACAAACCCATTCAAACATCTAAACCATCTGTCACTCAAGTTTGTACCAGGCTCGGATGCCGATGTGAAAAAATACCTTGCTGATTGCTTGAAACAGTTCAAGGTAACACTGGAATGTATTTAGATGTTTCAGCAGTTCCTCATTGTCTGAAATGCATGCTTATCTTGCATTCAGATGGCCTAGCTTGCCCTTTACTCCATATATACACATTTTTACATGTGTTTGACCAGTATAGATCCAGATCAGCTGGCACATCCATTCCATCTGATCCAGATCTGCACAGATTGCGTTTTGGTCAGAAATAACCTGTTAAATCAAAAAGTAAACAGTGTAAATTCTGATCTACCCAAATGTGCCAGCTGATCTGGATCTACACGGATGCACATGTAATAAAATGGGAATATGGAGTAAAGGGTTATTGTCTGTTATGTTAGCTTCATAATGCTCATTGTTCGGAGCATAATTTTAAGTATATGTAACTATTGGTAAAATGTTGCCATCGTACAATTAGATTTCACATTTTTGTTTTATAAGTTTTAATTTTTCATGTATTTTACAGGAAACAAATAGTTTACTTCAACAAAGATTGGAACACACAGACACAGATCTAAATCATAGATTGAAAACAACACAAGAGGTAAGTTTTATTTTTCACATGTTTTACAGGAAACAACTAGCTTACTTCAACAAAGATTGGAACGCACAGAAACAGATCTAAATCATAGATTGAAAACAACACAAGAGGTACTGAGGCAAACTTGGTTTTAGACAGAGGTGATGATTATTGTTTGTCAATCAAGTGTTTATGAATTCAATGCTTTTTATACGCCCGTTTGAAAAACGGGACGTATTATGGGAACACCTGCGGCGGGTGGGCGGCGGCGTCCAAAGGGTTTCCGCTCTCTAAGTCAAAGAGTTTTCATCCGATCTTTATCAAACTTGGTGAATATGTTGGTGGGCATAATATCTCGACCAAGTTCTATAACCAGCCAAATCCCGCCCAGGCACTCCTGAATTATGGCCTTTGAATTGTCCAAAATTACTTTTTCGCTCTCTAAATTACTTTTTCGCTCTCTAAGTCAAAGAGTTTTCATCCGGTCTTTATCAAACTTGGTGAATATGTTGTAGGGCATAATATCTCGACCAAGTTCTATAACCAGCCAAATCCCCCCAGGCACTCCTGAATTATGGCCCTTGAATTGTCCAAAATTACTGTTTCCGCTCTCTAAGTCAAAGAGTTTTCATCTGGTCTTTATCAAACTTGGTCAATATGTTGGTGGGCATAATATCTCGACCAAGTTCTATAACCAGCCAAATCCCCCCATGCACTCCTGAATTATGGCCCTTGAATTGTCCAAAATTACTGTTTCCGCTCTCTAAGTCTGTCTTTATCAAACTTGGTGAATATGTTGGTGGGCATAATATCTGGACCAAGTTCTATAACCAGCCAAATCCCCCCATGCACTCCTGAATTATGGCCCTTGAATTCTCCAAAATAAGGGTTTACGCTCTCTAAGTCAAAGAGTTTTCATCCGGTCTTTATCAAACTTGGTGAATATGTTGATGGGCATAATATCTCGACCAAGTTCTATAACCAGCCAAATCCCCCTAGGCACTCCTGAATTATGGCCCTTGAATAGTCCAAAATTACTGTTTCCGCTCTCGATAAGTCAAAGAGTTTTTGTCCTGTCTTTATCAAACTTGGTGAATATGTTGGTGGGCATAATATCTGGACCAAGTTCTATAACCAGCCAAATCTCCCCATGCACTCCTGAATTATGGCCCTTGAATTGTCCAAAATAAGGGTTTACGCTCTCTAAGTCAAAGAGTTTTCATCCGGTCTTTATCAAACTTGGTGAATATGTTGTTGGGCATAATATCTCGACCAAGTTCTATAACCTGCCAAATTCCCCCAGGCACTCCTGAATTATTGCCCTTGAATTGTCCAAAAACTGAATTAGCGGTATCTGCTCTCCAAGTCGAAAACTTTTCATCGGATTGTTACGCAACTTTGATGATCAGCATTTTGACGGGTCAGTTTGGCACTCTTATTATATTTGGTATTTCTTTGTTGAATTGAACTATACACTATTGAACATTATTGCTGCACTTGAATTTTTTAATCATTGCTAGGTTCAGTAAGTGGCATTTTGGTTTTGTCACTAGTAGATGTTTTGTACAAGCAATTTTAGTGAAAGAATGTTATTCTAAGGATGTTAAAACAAAGCAAATACATGCACTTTGTGTGTAGTGTGGTGTAATGTGATTAGAATTTTCAGTAAATTAGTTCTAATTATAGTATTCAGAGGTATTTCACATAACAATTGAATTTTTTATGGCTGCAGTTTACTGGTTTTGTCTTTACATCATTTTTTAGCTCACCTGTCACGTAGTGACAAGGTGAGCTTTTGTGATCGCAATTTGTCCGGCGTCCGTCCGCCCGGCGCCTGTCCGGCGTCCGTCCGTAAACTTTTACTTTAAACAACATCTCCTCTTAAACCCCTGGGCCAAAGTTGATGAAACTTGCCACGGATGTTCCTTGCATGAAGCTCTTCCAAATTTGTTCAAAGAAATCAATTCCATGCAGAACTCTGGTTGCCATGGCAACCTAAAGGAAAAACTTTAAAAATCTTCTTCTCTGAAACCACAAGGCCTAGAGCTTAGATATTTGGCATTTAGCACCCTCTAGTGGAACTCTACAAAGATTGTTCACTTTATTTTACATAGACTTATATAGGAAATCTTTAAAAATCTTCTTCTCACAAACCACAATGCGTACAGCTTAGATATTTAGTAAGTAGCATTGTCTAATGGATCTCTACTAAATTTGTTCAAATTATGTCCCCTGGGCCAAAATCGGCCACGCCCTAGGGTCTTCTTGGTTTACATATAGTTATATAGGAAAAACATGAAAATCTTCTTCTTTAAAACCACAAGGCCTAGAGCCTTAATATTTGATATACAGCATCATCTAGTGGTCCTCTAACAAAATTGTTCAAACTATCTCCCTGGGGTCAAAATGGACCTTCTTGTTTACAAATAACATTTGGAGCCTCATTATAAACAGCCAACAATATACCAGAACCTTGAATATTACTTGGATAAGTTGATTGATAACCCAACTTTGTATTTTGGTTTGATATATTGTTTTGATTTTTTTATTAATTATAAATTGAAAATTAAAATAGAAAACATGGGGGTTCCTGTTGTTCACTAGTTGCTACCCAGTACAGTGGACAATTACAGGACTTTTAAAGCACAAAATGTGTTCTGGAAAAAAAAAGAACATTACTGATAAATCATTCCAACTTTTGTATTAACATAAGATAGATTTGCATTTATTTATATTTGAGTCAGTTTAACGATTGTTGTTAGTAGAAATTAATGGTCAGAAAAATAAACAATGTAAACCTTAAATCTGCTGTGAAGATTTTTACTCAAGATTATAAAATCAAGAATAGAGACCAGTCTCAAATCTCTGTTTTAAAACCTTTTGCCTTTGTCTGGGTCTACACTGTTTAGAGAGGTGACTTAAATTTTCACTAGAATTTGATGGCTAAAATCAGAAGATTGATTTCATATTTCACTTGTTTGTGTTTATATAGATGTTGAATTCAAAAACCATAGAACTGGACAACTTGAAGGCAGAGTGGACAGCTAAACTAAATGACCAGATTGCCAAACATAAACAAGAACTTGCCATTGAAAAAGAAAGAACTTACCAGGTATAAACTTTAACCCTTTCTTCCATTTATACAACTATATGGCAAGGGTGACCAGTGTAGATCCAGATCAGCCGGCACATCCATGCTGTCTGATCAGGATCTGCACTGTTTGCTTTTTGATTTATAAGTTTATTTCTGACCAAAAAGCATACAGTGCAAATCCTGATCAGATGGCACGGAAGCAACATCATCAAAATGGTCCATTAACACCACTGATAATGTTGTCACAGTATACCAGAAAATACAGTTTCTTATTTTATTGAAATATGTAAATGCCAAGTTTTTCATCACACAAATAATCATTTATAAAAAACAATTAAGAAAATAAGATCATGTGTGTGCTGTGTTTGTGTTTCAGCTTCAGTCTACGAGTCAGCAAAAACAAGAGCAAGAGAGGAGAGAGCTGGACCAGTCACACAGTAAGATTGTACAACAGTTAGAGACCAGGCTTTATGATGTGGAGACTGTTAACAAGGTATGGAAAGCTTACAGTGCATGGGTTTAGTTCTCGAAATGGATAACAGTTTTTGCATCAACCTTTTGAAGAACCTCTTTTGCCATTGGTCCATCACAAAAACTTAACCTTGGCTATAATTTGGCCATTTTTTAATATTTTTAGCTCGACTATTTGAAGAATATGTCGAGCTATTGTACTCACTTGGGCGTCGGCGTTGGTGTTGGCGTCCGCGTCGGCGTCCCGCTTTGGTTAAAGTTTGCGTGCAACCTACTGATATCTTAAAAACTACTATAGCTACAGCTTTAAAACTTGGCACACTTGTTCATCATCATGTCCCGAGTATGTATGCCAAGAACCATAACTCTAACTTTCATTTTGATCAAATTATGGCCCTTTTTCGACTTAGAATTTTAGGTTAAAGTTTGCGTGCAAGCTACTGTACAAACACATAACTTCAATACTACTTGCCCCGCCCGGCTAGCTCAGTTGGTAGAGCATCGGACTGTCAATCCAGGGATCGTGAGTTCGATCCCCAGCCGAGGCGGGAAAAAATTTCTCCGTAACAATTGAACTCGGACATTGCGTCTGAGAGTCATTTGTCCCTCACCTCTGATTCAAGTGAGGAAGCAGTCAGTCGCTTGCGGAGAAATTGGTTAGTACTGGTTGGAAACCCAGGAACACCGGTTAGGTGGACTGACCGCCGGGATATAACCTAGAAAGCTGTTGAAACCAGGCGTTAAACCCGAAACAAACAAACAAACAAATCAATACTACTTATACTACAACTTTGAAACTTGGCACACTTGTTCATCATCATCTCCCAAGTGTGTATGCCAGGAACCTAAACTCTAACTTTCATTTTATTAAAATTATAGCCCTTTTTTGACTTAGAATTTCAGGTTAAAGTTTGCGTGCAAGCTACTGTACAAACACATAACTTCAATACTACTTATACTACAACTTTGAAACTTGGCACACTTGTTCATCATCATCTCCCAAGTGTGTATGCCAGGAACCAAAACTCTAACTTTCATTTTATTAAAATTATAGCCCTTTTTCGACTTAGAATTTCAGGTTAAAGTTTGCGTGCAAGCTAGTGTACAAACCCGTAACTTCCATACTACTTATACTACAGCTTTGAAACTTTCAGCACTTGTTCATTATCATATCCCGAGTGGGTATGCCAAGAAGCATAACTCTAACTTCCATTTTGTTCAAATTATGGCCCTTTTTCAACTTAGAATTTCAGGTTAAAGTTTGCGTGCAAGCTAGTTACTTTCATACTTCTTGTACTATAGCTTTGAAACTTTCAACACTTGTTTACCATCATGACCCGGACTATGTATGCCAAGAACCATAACTCTTTCTTTAATTTTTAATCAAATTATGGCCCTTTTTCAACTTAGAATTTCAGGTTAAAGTTTGCGTGCAAGCTAGTTACTTTCATACTTCTTGTACTATAGCTTTGAAACTTGTTCACTATCATGACCCTGACTATGTATGCCAAGAACCATAACACTTTCTTTGATTTATATCAAATTATTGCCCTTTTTAGACTTAGAAATTAAGGTTAAAGTTTGCGAGAAATTAAGGTTAAAGTTTGCGTGCAAGGTGGTGAAACCTCATATCTTTCATTCTATTAAAATGACAACTTTAAAACTTTGTATACCTTTATTTTATCATACATCAGGTTGATTTTCAAAGGCCCATAACTCATCCTTGCTTTTTTTTATTTAATTTTTGCCCTTTTTCGCTTAGAAATTAGAATTAAGACTTAGAAATTATGGTTAAAGTTTCAATGTTAGTGTTTTTCATAGGTAATGCTATAGAAAAGGTTTAAAACAGATGTACTTAACATACTTTGGTTGAAAGTGTTGAGTGGTTATACTATACTATGGTATGCTATGCTATGCTATGCTATTCTATGCTATGCTATGCTATGCTATGCTATGCTATGCTATGCTATACTATACTATACCACACCACACCACACCACATCACACCACCACCCACCCCACACCCACCCACCCACATCAGCACCCACCAGCACCCCCACCACCCACCCCACACCCACCCCACCCACCCACCCACCACCACCACACCCACCCACCCACCACCACCCCACACCCACCCACCCCACCACCACCTTCCACCACACCACAACCCACCACCACCAACCACCCACCACCACACCCACCCACCCACCACCACCACCACCCCCACACCCACCCACCCCACACACCCCACACCCACCCACCCACCACCACCCACCCCCTACCACTACCCACCACCACCACCCACCACCACCACCCACCCACCACACCACACCACACAACCACCACCCCCCACCACATACCACCAACACCACCACCAACAATAACACCAACAACACAACCAACAATAACACAAATAACACCAACAACACAGTCAACAACACCACCAACAACAACATCAACACCAACAATAGCATCAACAACCACCACCAACAGCAACAACACTGACAACAACACCACCACCACCAACAACAACAACAACACCAACAACACAACCAACAAAAACCCTAATAACAACAACAACACCAACAACACCACCAACAACAACACCACCAACAACACCGTCAACAACACCACCAACAACAATACCATACCTTACTATACTACACCACACTATAGGTGGGCAGGGGTGTATGGACTGGGTTGTGTAAACCCTCTAAAAAAACTACAATAATAAATTAAGTGTAATTTATTGATTTCCTAACTTGGATTAAGAAACTTTTGTTCATGTGTGTGTGTTGGGTGTCATAAACTCCTGAATCACTCCCCAGTTTAAATGAAGCCCAGTTTTAAATGTGCTTAAATATGTCTGACTTCGAATAGTCGAGCGTGCTGTCGTTTCCGACTGGCTCTTGTTTTTATTAAACTTTAAATTTATATTACTTCTTACAACATGACAACATTATTATGAGGTCAACTGGTGAAAGGCCAGTTAGACCGTAAGTTAAAAAAACTTGTAAGATGAATAACTAAAAATACTTCAGCCTAATGTTTTCATACGTGTTAGGTTGGTTTGTCAAGACAGTCGCATAGTTATGTGTCCCCTATTGATTTAAAGGTCAAAGGTCAGATCATGGTGACCTTCATTGCACAAAATCAGTCTAAGCAATTACTGCAGAACACAGGGACCTGTGCTCAAGGTTATAAAACTGAGCATGGAAACCAGTCTCAAATCTCAAGCATCGGATTGGCTGAAATGGCGACCAGTCGCTATTTCAGCCAATCAGATGCTTGAGATTTGAGACTGGTTTCTAATCTCAGTTTTATAACCTTCAGCCCTGGGGTTCTCAAACATGGTAGGTTGGTTATTCCTGATAAGGATGTGATGCTTATTAAGTTTCAGGTATGCAGGCGAAATATCAAGATCAGGCATGTGTTCCATCTTGGTAGGGACCATATACATCTGCAGTTATCTGTTTTACAAGCACAGTCATTAGCTGCTGTCAGGGTGCATACATGTTTAACAAACATCTCATGTTTTGTGTGGTTGGGATAAGAATGTAAATCTCCCTCTTTTACTTTACTATTGCATTAATATCAAGGAAATGTATTTTTGTAATTATTTGTATTATGTAAGTAACTCTTATCACATTATATTACTCATGGGTTATTTATTTTACTTTTATAAAATATGTTTCATATTTTTCATTCACCAGGATTTGACAGAAAGACGTTACAAAAATGAAGCTACAATAAGAGATTTGAAATCCAAACTCTCCTCCTTGGAGGAAGAAAATGTCCACATTAAACAGGATGTACAAAGCCTGCGCAAACATAACTCCTCTCTGGGTATGTTATGTTGACTTTTTGAGTGCTAATTACAACCTAAATAACATTTGCAGCCAGTGTAGACAAAGATCAGTGCATCCAATTCAATAGATTGCTGTTCAGTTAAAAAATTTCTGTGAAACCTCCCTTTTACTGTAATGACCCATATTTAAATAAAAGTGTGTTCATAAAGTGTTCAGAACAGTTTTATGTCGTTTATGAAGAAGTTTATTGTGCCAGAATGCTATCTACATTTTGTAAGGGATATTGAAGCAGGAAAGTAGTCTTATCATCTTCTGAATGCTGGGAATGATGTCAAATCAAAATTCCTAAGAGAAAGTTGTCAATTTTAAAAATAGATTATGATGTTGCTTCATTTTCCAAACCTTTTATTCATGTTTAATTTTTCAGTATATTGACAAAAAATATATTTCCATTTTATATGTTCTTTCTTCTGCAAACAGATGCAGACTATCATGAGCAAGAGAAGATAATTAACCAGTTACGTATGAGAGTTGCAGTCCTTGAGCAAGAAATCAAAGATAAAGAACAAGTACTCACCCAGTCCTCAGATTTACTTGGTGCTGAACAGGATAAAAAGGTGAATTCCCCCTGGTGGTACTGTCATGTGTTGAATTCCAGGATCATAAACAAATCTGCAGCTCTATTTTAATTTTGTATCTAACAGTTTATATATTTTTTAAATATTTAATCTGTTATAACAAATCTTTAACAAATTGGATAATTAATACTTGCATCTGCAATAAGTTACCGAAATCAGCTGACAAGTCTCTGCCACCGGATCATGGTTTGCACTGGGCTGAACTCATAAACTTTGTACTGAAGTCCCTAACTTTGTGATTAGTCTTACAGAAATTCCTACAGATAAAGAGTTTAGAAATGTAACTTCCTTATTATATATTTGGATAAATAATCTCTGTGTTCGAATCACAGCACAGTGTATTCTGGCATCTAATTCATGAAACAATTACGTTATTACACATCGTGCTTGATCCTATCTTGCACAACTTTTAGCTATACAGACTCGGTATCAATATTAAGATGACTATACAATTTTTATAGACTACTGTTTACATTTTAAGAAGAAAGGTATATAAACAAGGGATCATTAATACAATTATTTGATCCAGTAACCTGCATTTGCTCTTATGGCAGAGCGATGAAACAAGTGTGTAGCACTTGTTTGTTCCACTCATCACTGGATTAAATTGTCCAGCTGGATTGACTGAATTAAAGATACAGATTGTCATTTGTATCTATTCTTTTATTTTCAGCGGCGGTATGAGGAAGACATAGACAACCAGAAGAAAGAGATCAGTAAGCTCAACAACAAGATGAAGGCAATGTCCGAGGAACTCATGAAGGGAAATGAAATCATCAAGAAACTCCAGGGAGAAATCAAAAACTACCATGGCAAGGTAAGTGCCTGGCACGGACTTCAGAAAACAGACCTGTTTATTCTACCTCATTTTGAAATAATTTACTTCATTTAATCCTTTAAATGCTGGATTACATGTTTGTAAGATCCTTATTATACTGCATGTCTATCTGGCCTGAAGGTTATAAAGCTGAGATTGGAAACCAGTCTCAAATCTCAAGCATCTGATTGGCTGAAATGGTGACAGGTCGCCATTTCAGCCAATCAGATGCTTGAGATTTGAGACTGGTTTCCATGCTCAGCTTTATAACCTTGGGCACTGATCTGGCTGATCTGGATCACAAAAATATGTACCAGTATATATGGAGAAAAGTTCAAAACCCCAAGACAAAAATTATACTAAGTTCAACTGACTGGCCTTTTTGCAAAAACCATTTAATTTCATTTTTGTTAATTAATCTATTTTAAAGAAAAAACAATGTTAATGTCCATGAAGTAAAGAGGTTTTTTTCACTTGGTGTTGCAGATCAAGTTACGTACACAGATTGCCACGGAACAGGAGAAGTTACTGACAGAGAAGGAGACAGAGCTAGAAAAAATACGTCAGGAACTCGCATCATGCAAAGATGATCTCAACCATAAAAACGAACAGGTATATTGGTGCTTGGCAAGTGCTATAAATTCAACAGTTGACTTGCATCATTCTGAAATCTCCCCTAATAGGCTGAAGTTTGAAATGTCACAGTTTAAGAGGATGATAGTTTTAAAAAAACTTTGGTTTAAAATTCTACCTGATGCATAAGGGCTGTTTCAAAAAAAATGGCTGGAAAAGTGAAAAAATAGTGAAAAATTAAAGTTCGTTCAAATTCCAAACTTGTTATTCTGATTTTTTTGCCTATTGAAACTGAGTATAAAACTGAAATATTTTTGAAATCGGTCAACTGGTTGCTGAGATATTGTCATTTGAAAAATGGCAAGTGAAGTGAAAAAAATGTAAAGAAATTAAGTTCATAAAAAGTCCAAACTGGTTGGTCCATATGTTTGTACAGTCTTTACAGTGATCAAAATCAATCAAGTTATACCAATATGTGGCAGAATAAAAATTTTATGGAGCTTTATTGACCTATATTAAATAAATCAAAGAATTTTAATTTATGTGCTTAAAATACAAGTATCACTGTATCTTATTATTTAAATGTGTATTTCTGTTAAAATACATGTTGAAGCATCAAATATAAGTGCTTTAGAACTTGTGGTATCGCATAAAGATAAATTATTCATATTGTTAAAAAAATGTGTGTCACACTCCTGACAACCACATAAGTGCAGTGTACTCAAAAATGTTTCACTAAGACCATTCCTGTTTGTCACAATTTAACAAAACATGACATAGACTTCTAGGAAAAAACCTGCTCTTGTTTTCATGTAAAAGATATGTTGCCAGAATATTGCAATATGTGCATAATGTCACACTCCTGACAAATTTAGCTGACATTCCCGGAAGGGAGCTGCAGACAAATATAATTTCAATAGAGGTGATAATATTATAACTATTGCATCTAGAAACATGAAACTTAATGATACACAAAACATTTCTTATGTACTATTAATCTTAAAAGTCCTATAAATCTATAAAGCAAAGAAGTATTGATTTTCTTGAGGTATTTTCTAATCTACCACGCTTGACTTAATAGCATATATTTTGATTACTTTAAGTATAATAAGATGTTATTAACCGGTGTTCAAGGGCCGGGAGGTGATATCGGCCCGGAGGAGCAATTTTGGCCTGAGAGCTTTAGCTCGAGGGCCTATGTTGCTCGGCCGGGCCGATATCACCTCCCGGCCCTTAAACGCCGGTTTATAATCATTTTATTACATGTGCCGGGCTGATATCAATGTCTGCCATTTTTATGCTCTGTAATTCATACATTTACTGAGCACTAGTCTATTCATTAATTAACTACGTCACGATGAATGTTTTCAATACTACGTCATTTAGAGTTTTGTGACGTAATTAAAGATTGTTTACATTTTCAAACTGTAAAAGAGCAAGTTGCTTTCAGTTGATTTTTTAGTTTTATTTTTTTAAAGTGATTATGTCTTCGAACGATTTGATAAAATTTTGCAAGATATGAGATTGTGAAAATGTGAATTCTGGAAGTGTTTTACAGCGGTATGGGTATGTAAAGGCTGTTATTTGCGAGTGTTTCATTCTCATAACGCTGCTGCAAGCTTCAATTCAACAAAAACATAAAAGGCATATCTTGTTTCAAAGAATAATAGGCATAAAGCCTAAAGGAAATATGAAGGAACATGATTCAGTGCGTTTTGTTCTTGGTTATCCCCAGGTATGTACTATGTGTCAGTTTCTCTTGTCATTTTATCGTTCTTTGAATATGTCTCATGTTTGCATGCATGTTCTTTTTAAATATGTTACTTCTTGCATCTAGCTCCAAAAACTTGAATGGGACTCGATCGATTCAATCGTCGCCATCGTGAAATGAAAAAGTTTAATCCTGTATCAATGGTTACCACGTGCCATAATTCGTGATACGGGATTTCTGCCCGCAATATCAGGTTTTCGGCCCGCGATATCAGGTTTTCGGCCCGCCCTTTATCATGCAAAGTACCCGGGCATTTTGGTTATTATATGTTACTATTTATAGTAACACATGTAATAATATGCTTTATTTTATCATTATTTGATGCCTTATAAATGCACCTTTAACTAACACAACACTAAAACTTGTCTTTACTCAAGCTTTTTGTAAAATAATGGTCTGAACAAATGTGATTTTGAAAAGTGTCACACTTTTTTGTCACACTCCTGACTTTTTTGCCCTTTATTTTAGAATTTTTTTTTAATGGATGGTACTATTTTGATGAAACTTTACAAATCTTTAAAGGGCATGATGAGACACCTCTGCAAAGTAGGAAAATGAATGTAACTGTTTGTTGTACATTTTTATAACAGGAAAACCCAAACCAGCCATTTTTTTTAAACAGCCCATAATCAGTTTTTCCTTAAAATGTATCATATTTCAAAATACTTTATTGAGATTATTGTTATAAAGCTGTTTCCACAGAAACCTTGTTGATGTTTCAGAATAAAACCTTGAAGGAGAATTATGATACGACCATGCAGAAGCTTGAAGAGTGTAGAGAGCTGCTGAAAACTAATGAAAATGGTAAGATATTATAAACACAGGACATGTTTTTTGTGAAAAAAAAACACAAACTATTTTATTCTATGGTATTCATGAGATTGAACCAAAAAGAAGGTTGTTTTGACGGCCTCCTTATATTAGGAGAGAACTAGAGATCCAAATACGAAGGCCTTTTCTGTGCCTATTGAAGACATGTTGTTCAGTGATGTCAGGCACAGAAGTGGTTTCCAAAGGTTATTAGGACTCTTTAATTTAAATAAATATTATCCAATCCTTATAAAACTTGGAATATGACCTCTCAGCACTAAGTCTTGGTCAAGTTCAGTAAACAATAAGAGAGAACCAGTACAGTTAATGTTCTTCTATCTGCTATTGATAAAACTTAATGAAAATGTTTTGCAAGTGTGATTTATGGGCAAAGTTTGAAATCCAGGTCCCAAGGTTATAAAGCTGAGATTGGAAACCAGTCTCATATCTCAAGCATCTGATTGGCTGAAATGGCGACCAGTCGCCATTTCAGCCAATCAGATGCTTGAGATTTGAGACTGGTTTCCTTGCTCAATTTTATAACCTTGGCACCTGATCAGTAAAACCAGATTGTTTTCTCTTGAACTATTCAAATTGACATAATAGACATTGTCAACTTTGACAGGTTTTATCTAGTCTCAAAAACAAAGAATATATGTATGTTTCAACATGATGTTTAAACCCAGATTAATAACTAGCCAGTTCAGACCTGTCTAACCAAATGGTCCAAAATCCTTGTCACAAGTAGCAGGTATGTTGAACAAATATCTTATCTCTATGAAACTGTTACCTGCCATTGTTTAGCTATATGTCCAAGGTCAAGGTCACCGTATCTAAAAATTGAATTTCTCTGGTTGAGATCTGTGCTTATTTCAAAACAAAAACAATGTTTGTGCCCTGAGCAATGTGGGATATCCTTGAAGGTGTGTCTTAAGGAGACACTACTAGTTATTAACTGAATGTGTATTGTTTACAGTGATTCAGTGGTTGAACAAGCAGATAAATGAGACACAGTTACAGCATCAGAGAGCGGGTACATTTGAAATGCCAAGTTCAGGCACCACGTTTAGGCCATCTGGAGCAGCCCTTGTAAGTGCTTTAAAAATATCATATGTATATGCCATTTCTTAAATATTGTTTTATGCAGAATTATGAACCATAAACAGACTTGTGATTGCAGTTAATACTACAGATATGCACAAAAATATAAGTTAACAATAAATTTTTATTTTCCAAATGTTTAAATTCATGTTATTTTCTAAATGTTTAAATTCATGTTTAATTATTTTTCTTTTTTCCAGTTGAATCACTTGCAATTGCATATTGTTCTTATCAAGAATACTTGAAATTCAGCAACTTCATTTTCACAATTTGCTCGATAACGAATCTGATCCAGAAATGCTAAATTTTGGAAGTTCTACAAAATATATTGATTAGCAATTTAGACAGTGAACAACACTTTATCAACTGTCTATTGTGATCAGTCTTCTATTTTGATAGGAGCTTTTATTATTTTCAGTGTCTTCAAATTTATTCAGAAAAAAAGGTTGTTTACATCCATGTACGAAATAAGGTTTTTAATATCTGCCTAAACAATGCCTGATTTGAGTTAAATAAAGGGAGGTAATAAAAACTACAATGTTTCATAATATGCATTAGAGATTTGGTTAAAAAATTGAAATCAATTTAGAAGTGCTTATCTTAGGAAGTTCTGCAAACAGTGTAGTGATATTGAAATTTTTTTTCACAACATTCAGAATGAATTGGGCAATGTTGCAATGTTGGGAACCACACAATATTAATCAAATCTGCTTGTGTCAAGCGATTTTTATGTAACACAATTCATTTGTAGTTAAAGATTTAATGTTATTTTTCAGCACAACTATAGTACATCAAGTTACGGGTCTAGTCATGTTTCTAATCTTCCTATAGGGGACAGGGGCATCGGAGTGGGCGTGCCACGTCCCTACCCTAATCAACACAAAGTACCTCAGGTAAACATGATAGATGACTAAATAAATTTTAAATTATATTTTCTTTTTGAAATTCAGAGAGCAGTCGGGGTTATTTCCTAATCTAGCAGGTGTAAATCTCCTCTCAAAATTATTTATAATCCTGCAGTTTGTGTCTAGTTAGTAGTGGGGGGGGGGGGGGGCGATAATGCCCAGGCAGCTTCATGTTGCAGACAAAGCAGACAAATAGATTGACTGTGTTGTCAAAGCTTCCTACTGTATAATCTGCATTCAGAAAGTTGCTATCATAAAGTTATGTAGAAAACATAACTTAAGATATATATTGTTGCTATCAATACTTGAGATTCTCAAAGCTGATTGATATTGTAGCTGTGATATCAGCTGTCTGTACCAGACCAGTGCAGGAGCTGTGATATCAGCTGTCAGTAACAAACGAGTACAGGGGCTGTGATATCAGGTGTCTGTACCAGACCAGTACAGGGGCTGTGATATCAGCTGTTGGAAAATGAACCTACACCAAAAGTTAAAATTCAGTCACTACATATCTTATACTAACAAATGAACAATACCACCATTTTCTACCATTAGGTTCAGTATAATCCTGGAATCCCCAAGAGAAGTGGTCTACCTATTCAGTCATCATTACGGAATGGAGCGCCCCCTATACCTGAAGAGATCCGACCCACAAGTCGACATGGCTCACCAGGGTCTAACATGTCAAATAACTCAGCTGGGGATAAAGAGAAGTAAGACATTGTGAATATACAATATATGTACATTTATTGAAATCACCTGTTGTTAATGAAAATAGCTGCTAACAGTAATTATATCTGATTACAGTAATTTTTTTATGCCTCCACAAAGTGGGAGGCATATAGAGTTCCAGTCGTCCGTCCATACGTCCGTACGTCCCCAAATCTTGTGGCATCAACTTCTCCTAAACTATTAGGCGGATTTCTTTCAAACTTGCACAGATGATCAAGCAGGATGAGTAGATGATCGTAAAGAAAGGATTTTTTCCCGCGACCATTTTCACCAGAGTTATGGCCCTTTGTTAATTTCACTATTTAAATCTTGTGGCATCGACTGCTCCTAAACTATAAGGCGGATTTCTTTCAAACTTACACAGATGATCAAGCAGGATGAGTAGATGATTGTAAAGAAAGGATTTTTTTCCTGCCACCATTTTCACCAGAGTTATAGCCCTTTGTTAATTTCACTATTTAAATCTTGTGGCATCAACTCCTCCTAAACTTTAAGGCTTTTTTTTTTTCAAACTTTCACAGATGATCAAGCAGGATGTGTAGATGATCGTAAAGAAAGGATTTTTTCTTGCGACCATTTTCACAAGAGTTTTTCCCTTTGTTAATTTCACTTTTTAAATCTTGTGGCATCAACTCCTCCTTAAAGGCGGATTTTTTTCAAACATGCACAGATGATGAAGCAGGATGAGTAGATGATCATAAAGAAAGGATTTTTTTTCCTGCCACTATTTTCACCAGAGTTATAGCCCTTTGTTAATTTCACTATTTAAATCTTGTGGCATCAACTCCTCCTAAACTATAAGGCGTGTTTTTTTTTTCAAACTTTCACAGATGATCAAGCAGGATGTGTAGATGATCGTAAAGAAAGGATTTTTTCCTCCTGCGACCATTTTTACCAGAGTTATGGCCCTTTGTTATAAAAAATAATGTTGCAGCAGTGGGGGCATCAGTGTCCGAGGAAAAGAATAGTTTTTTATAATCATCATTAACAATTTGACTTTTGATCTCCTGCAGTGATCCACCTTTAGACCCCAGATATTTGTCAAAGCGGGAAGATGCAATAGCGCTGCGTGGAGTATCGTCAGTAAGGAGCAGTTCACCACCAATGATACAGTCTGTTATTGGCGGCGGTCACATCAATACTCGGCTCAGCCAGCAGCAGGTGGTTGTACCAAAGGCCGTTCACTCACAACCACCACCCCTAGCATCAGCCTACTTTCCTGGTCAGAAAGGCTCTTGATTGAAATCACTCAGCTGTTGGACTTTACTGTTCGAAATAAAATGATGCTCAGTCTATCCTACAGTGACGATCTAGGTTTGGCGGAAAAGAATGGGTTTGCCAGGTATTTTCCTCAAGCCAAGAAAAGGAAGCTGAAAGAATTTCAGAAGATCTGTGGTGTACAGAAGAACTGACATCAGCAAACAAAATTGGAAAATTATAATAGCATCAGATTCAAACTGCTTGAAAAACAATAGACTAGGTGTTGCCTTAGCCACTGCAAAGACATTAATATACCTCAGTGTCTGACTATAACCTACAGAAAGGCAATACAAGCCCAACTCCTAGCAGTTTCTAAGCAATTACTCCATATATAGGCAGGCGTTTTAACATGTGTTACCAGTGAAGACCCAGAACAGCAAGCACATCTATGCTGTCTAATCTAGATTTACATTGGTCGCATCTTGGTTAGAAATAACCTGACCAATCTAAAAGCATACAGTGTAGATCCTGATTAGATGGAACTGATGAGCTGGCTGATCTGGATCTACTCTGTTCACCCAGACAATAAATGTTATCAGTGGAGTAAAGGGTTAAGATATCCAACAGCCTAAAAACTCGGCATATGATTGATTGATTTATCAATATGTTTCAACTAGTCATCTAGTCATCTACTAAAGACTTGTGACTGGAACATTTTGTGTTGATGTTTTGTTTCAAACTTTAAATATTTAATTTCTAATATTTTAATTCAGTCCTATTGTGTAAGATATTTTACAGATGTTTGGTTCAACCACATAAAAATCTATTATTATTTATTATCCAGTTATTTGCTGCTTTTGAGGACCAAATACTGATCCTACAAGTAGACATGTATTTATTTAGTGCTGTAACATACTCTATACTTTTTGGTGTCCCCACAAAGTGGGAGGCATAAAGAGTTGCACTCGTCCGTCCGAATGTCCATCCACCATTCTGTAAGTTCCCTCAAATCTAGTGGCATCAACTCCTCATTAACTATCGGGCAGATTTCTTTCAAACTTGCATAGATGAATAAGCAGGATGTTAAGATGATCGCAAAGAAAAGATTTTTTCTGCGACCATTTTAACCAGTTATGACCCTTTGTTAGAAATGTTGCAGCAGTGGGAGCATCAGTATCCCTAGGACACAGTCAAGTTAAATTTTTATATGAACTTTACTCCATGAGATATGGCTGATACTTAATGTGGTACTAGTGTTGATCTAGATCAGCATGCACAGCGAGCAGTCTGATCAGGATCTACACTAGTCACTTTTAGATTCATCTGTTTATATCAGATCATAAAGCATTGAAGATTCAGGCTGGTGTAACAGCCATATCCCATGAAGTAAAATGTTTTAGTTCTAAAATACTTTTCAGAAATGCATGAAATTGAAATAATTATCATTATTTGTTGTGTTTTCATTGTTTTGTATGCATCTCATATAAACTATTATATTAATAAAATACTTGTTACAAAAATAAACAAAGGTGAATGAATTCATGTCTTGTTTTCAGTAGCATTGTGATAATCACAAAGCTGGTGACCAAAATACATATTAACTGGAATGTACCTGGAGATCACTCAACACTGTATATGACTTCAAATGCTTATTCAATATGCTTGCATTAGTATTGGAGTATATATTTGTAGATAAACCCAGATTAGATCAAAAGCAAAAACATCAAAAAGTTAGTCTGCATCGTGAAAAAGTTCTGGGTTTAAATTGCATGCTGGTCTCCTGGCACCAGGCACTATGTTTTGTATGACAACATTAAAGCTCATCATTTGGCTCGGCAACAACCTTGATCCTGAAATTAGGTTAACAATCTATTTCGATATGTTTTCTGATTTTGATGTACAATCAGCAACATAAGGGTCCAAGCTTGGAGACCAGTCTCAAATCTCAAGCATCTGATTGGCTGAAATATCAACCAGTCTCCATTTCAGCCAATCAGATGCTTGAGATTTGAGACTGGTCTCCAGATTTAATTTTATGATCACAGGCAGAGGTGCTTTTCACACTGTGAAAAAAACAGCTTTGGGCACACAATATTAATTACGATTGCTTCATGGTGATTCAATATGGAGCTCTGCCTAACTGGGGATAAAATCACTTCCATACCTCAATTCACCCAAATGATGAAATTCTACCAAAAGGGAGAGAATATTTTTTTTACTTTCAACCTGCTACAAAGCTTCTAGTAACAGAAACAAATTTTTTTCAAACATCTATGTGTTACATTCAGATCTAAATACAATAGTGGTAGAAAAATTAAGTTTGGCCTCCTAGCAACACACGGGATTTCCAATACTGGGCTTTGGTGAACATTTTACTCCTTATATACACATTTTTGTATGTTAGACCAGTGTAGATCCAGATCTGCTGGCACATCCATGCCCATCTAATCTGGATGTACACTGGTTGCATCGGTCCGAAATAACCTAATTACTCTAGCAAACTGTAGATCCTGATCATACAGCTTAGATGTGCCAGCTGATCTGGATCTACACTGTTCGCTCATGCAATAAGACGTATATAAGGAGGAAAGAGAAAAGAACTTGGGTTTTTTTGCAGCTGACTTCATTCCCCGGTTTAATACAGACATATCTGATACTTTCCAACTAGAGGTGAAATTTCCCAACCAAGACATGTTTGTCCACCCCACAGAGGTACCCCAGAGAGTTATTAATTGTAATACAGCAGTGTTTTGGATGCTCTTTGGAAACCATATCTGATTACAGTCAAACCTAAGGGAGTAACAAAAAGTGGCTGCTGAAGACAGGTGGCTGTTTAAGACAGTAAAAAATTAGAACAAAATGTCAGTTTAGGTCATATTCAAACTGGCTGGTTGTTGTTGGCAGGTGGCTGTTAAGGAAGGTTTCACTGTATATATCTTGGGTAAGCTTATGAGCAATTTGCTGCATAGGGGTTTATGGCATTTTATGTCGTCTTCCGACACCAACAAAATGTTTTTTATCTTACTTCGAACAGTACAAATTTGTTGAGCAACTTATCAAATTGCTGGTTTGTGCATTATAATCTCATTCGCTAATAACAATGGGGAAACTCAAACATACATAAGACCTAAACACTGGAAGTAGTTTGGTTGTAGTATAGATCATAGAAAGGAACTGATCATATTTTGGTCACCGGAATACTTCAGAGAGGAGCATAGTATGAACATCAAACTGTCCATTCATGGTATGCTTACATCTGCAAGCCTTACATATTTATACTCGAGACAATTTAGCGAGTTTTGTCATCAAATATGCTGATCTGGTGATGTTGAACGAATGGAGATTTTATATCTGATCCATCCAGGATATTTAAAAAAACTGTTAACTTGTGTGAGGAAGCGTTCAAAGAAATGCGACTTTATGGCCAGCATAATAAGCATTGACCTATTGCACAGGCAAATTACGTTTTGTGTTATCTGAACATAATTTTCAGAACCAGTTTGACACGATTTAGTCATCAACACATGCTCTAGTAGTAGATCAAACTGATATGAATTATCCTAAAAAACATGCAAAACTGCCGGCCTAGAATCATAAAACTGAGAACGGAGACCTGCCTCCAATGACTCTGATCCTCTGAGCAGGTAACTGGCTAAAACAAAGTTTAACCTCCAAACTGACCAGTCACTAGATAGAGTTGCTTGGCTGGTTTTCAATCTTTGAGACTGTTGATTAAGATTGATGCTGGCCTGTAGATTTAAAGATACTAAACACAAGTCTGGGGATTAAACATGGCAAAAAATGCTTAATTTATCTTAATTAAATTTACAACAAAACCAAATTTAGTTTCATTGTTTTATTAAAATTGTTGCTATGAAATGTCTAAGCAGGGAAAATAATCAAGTTTCCATGTATATTTTGAAAAGAATCTTTGTACTTTTTTTAATACAACCCATTTTACAAGGTGACCGGACTGTCATTAACCTACAGAGACCCATGTGCACAAGATTGTAAAACAAAATCTGGAGACCAGTCTCAAATCTCAAGAATCTGGTTGGCTGAAATGACAACTGGTCGCCATTTCTGCCAATCAGATGCTTGAGATTTGAGACTGGTCTCCTGATTTAGTTTATGATCTTGGGCCCTGGAAGTATTAATATTCTCTACAAAGAAAATCACAACAAAGCTTCTTTCCAGAGAAGATTCCAATTCAATGCAATACAACTGAAGAATTTTACGCAGAATGGCAAAGCAGTATATCAGTTTAATAGAGCTATATTTGGCATATTTAGTGCTGAAACCGTTCTGCATTATTAAGTAACCAACTTGTGTTAGAAATACATAAAATAATTTCTTAAATAATTACACTTATACAGTTATACTGCAAAAATAGATGTGTATAAACAAAACAATAGTTTACAAATCAACATGTACAAATATGCAGTTTTAATTTCATTATGCTACAACCACTAACATGAGCCATGGAAGATACTTAATTATTGTTACTACATCATAATAAATGATTTAACCCTTTCCTCCGTATATAAACCTTTTATTACATTAGCAAACAGTGTAGATCCAGATCAGCCGGCACATCCATGCTGTCTGATCATGATCTGCACTGTTCCATTTTTGGTCAAAAATATCCTAATAAATCAAAAAGCAAAGCGTAGATCCTGATCAGACAGCACAGATGTGCTGGATAATCTGGATCAACACTGTTCGCCCATGCCATATAGGTATATAAATGGAGGAACGGGTTTAGTACATGATTGCTCATATACTTAATTGCAAACATGGGCTTGGAGACAAATATCATGGTCTTGATATCAGCTGCCTTTTTTGGGTTGTAAAAAATCCTACCGGTATTTGTGTTTAACTTGTTTGTTCTCCTCTACCTTGTCTACAGGCATACATGCCTATTTTCGTTTTTGTGAATCCCGTTGAGTGACTTTTTTCTGTTGCTTGCAAATGCTTCATTCTAGTTAACAGATATTCATGTCAAGGGTAAAACACTATCTATTATGAAATAAACCTTATAATTCAGAACTCCATTTAACCCCACCACAAGCCCTTGTCTGCGTGCTTCATTTCAACTTAAATGTATATAAAAAATACTCGACTAAGTAAAAAGCATAAATTTCAATGAAGTAAAAACAACAAAAAAATAATAAAAAGAAACTAAGTAAAAGATGAATGATTCCTGGCAACAAAATTAAAATTCTACAAAAAATAATAAAACAGCCTTTACTGGACATGTGCTCAGTCTCTGCACAACTAGACTTCTAAATAAAGCATTTTGCAAGCACTACATGCACTACATACATTCAGCATTAATGAGTAGGCAATGAGGAGAAGCTTAAGGTGTAACAAAAATAACATACATGTACTATTAGAGATACTCACAACCAAAATTTACCACTACAGTCAAAGAAACCATAATGTGCCATCAAATTGAGCGGAAATAACAATTCAAACATTTATCTTGTAATTTTACTTGATGTATAAAAGAGAAATCAAAGTTAAGATGATAAATATGATCTAAATATACTATTTGGTATATTTTATCCCAGAACCAAAGATTAGATTAAGAATAACTATCCTTTAATATTAAAATGTAAAAATGGTACAATTTTAAGTAAATTTCAACCTTATTATAACTCTATGAAAGTTGATCAGAAACGCTCAACAGCCACAGAATTGATTAAAACCGAAATTACATTGAGATTCATCAAGGTCGGAGGTTGTATGTTATGCAACGGAAGGTTTTAGCTAATACAACAGCTACAACCTTGCTTATAATCCTCTCAATTCACAGTTCTGGTTGCGAAACAAATAAATTTAACAATTTAAACCAGCTTTCAGTGCCACATTCTTATACTTTCATCTTACTATACACACTATGACACTTTAACATTATTGCCTTTTTATCTTTCAAAATGAATCAAGGAATAAACACTCCTGCATCCTTTGTTCAACAGTCAGCTTCTTATGTAGTTCCTTATCTGCTCTCAATTTTCATCACTCATTTTTGTAAAATGTCCATCACACAGTAGATTCTATGTACATGTTTGTCATATGATTTCACAGATGAGTTACTATGGTAATATGAGAATGTACAGGCACTCATTGGTGGCTATTTTTGTCACTGATCACTGATCTAAAGCACATGAAAGCTTGAATTATTGCATCTATATCACCAGAAGGCTTGCTGCATTCTGTAAAAGATAAAAAAATTGTCTTGGAAACAGAAAAAGCAAAACAAAGACTGAAATAAATTGAACATCCCTGATGAACACTTTATTTGTAATAAAATCAAACAGTAGATGTTTGTAAAACATGTATGCCCCCCAAATGCCAATTGGATAGTAATCTGCTGTTATTTTATTGAAGGTCACTGTGACCTTGACCTTTGATGGACAGACCATTTAACCAAAACCAGCAAAGCAATATATACTCCCTATACTTATTACCGCGATATACCTATACATGATGGTGTCACTTCTTTTTCTGTTGAGATTTGTTTACATTTCTCAACATCTCTCAAACAAATTGAACAGCAAAATTGATCAAGTTTATGAATATCTACTTGGTGACACATAAAGTTAACTTCAGACCAAACTGGAAGATCAATGTTTATCAAAACGCAAAACTCCTAAAGGTTTTAAGATATTTAATTCCACGAAGTAAACAGTTTTCAGTTCCTTCATTCCAGTGGGAATTAAGCTCAGTAAGCTAAAATTTATAATCCTAATGTTGTTTCTGTATCCTGATTGGCTGAACTGAAAATATTTCTTTTGTTATTTTTATAAAAGCTGACATCCGATGTTTCAAATTTGTTTTAATACCCTGAAAAACTGGTAATAGGTATGATCAGGATAACCCCAGCTTCTTCGAAGGGGGACAAAATAATGTGTAAGTTGTGTGATCCACTTTCTTACATCCGTGCCATCTGATCAGGACACCAAATCAAAACACCAACAGTACAGATCATGATCTCCATCTACAATGTTTGCTCATCCCATAAAGGCATATAAATGGAGGGAAGGATTCAAGTTTGTGCCACAATATGGAGATCAAGATTTTAACCAAGCTTATACAACTGCCTGACTTATGTAATAATGTTTAAGATCTGATTACACACTGTGTTTTTTCAAGGTCAAGGTATTCTCAAACAAAATTCACAGAGTCAGTCTCTGACGAGTTGTGTACAGTCAACTCCTACATCAATTTTCAGTGCAAGTTTGTATTTTATCTTGCAAAATAACAATATCCATTCCCATAATAAAAGAAGGGAATATTTTCAATAAAATAAACTCTTTATTATGGTTTAAAGACTGGTTAGTAGCCTTACATTAAGGTATCAGTTGCCATTGACTTCTTCGATCTGTCTCATGCACTCTATCTTCTCTACGGACAAGTCAGGATTCATCTTGGTCACTTCCTCTATGGCTGCTCTCAACAACTGAAATTGTCATACACAATATTATTTATATTTTTATTCCCAAAATAACAAAACACACTGTGTATTTTGATTAAACCACACTTTTATCTGACTACATGTAGGGTAAAATGTAGGAAAGAACTGTATATATACTATGTACTATATTTGAACATTAAATTACTACATGAAATCATGATAATCTGGCTAGGAATTACGTTTCTCCAAAGCTGGAATTTTACCCATTAAACTGGAAATAACAGATAAGTAAATTGACTCTCCTGTCTCTGACAAAACAGAAAAGCAATTAGTGAATTACAGTAGATAATGAAAATTTTATAAATTTTAAAGATAAATGTACAAATCAACAATAAATTATTTCTGCCACTGAATAATGGGAATCGTTGAGATCAGCTTCCAAATTTTTGCAATTCTAACATTCCAGTCTGGGTATAACATATGTAACTTAAATGAGCTTTTACTGTTCAGACTTACTGATTTAGAAAAAATCAGCAATAAATGAAAGACAAGAGTGTATTGTACTCACTGCATCGTGATCTGTGTCATCGTTCTCGTCACTGGTGACGGTTATCTTCCTCTCTACACGCGTCTCTATCACACCGTCCCTCTCCGTTTTGTACTAAACATAACAATCAAAGTTGTCACAAATTAATTAATAAACAATAACTAAAATAATTAGTTTGTCTTCCAATCTCATGAGTGTCCATATCAGGCAATCAGATGCTTGAAATTCCAATCTCATTTTTATAATCTTTGGCAAAGGTCTATGGTGGCACACTTTATTTGTCATGACAATAAAAGATTTAGCTCAAAATTGTACTCTTAAGTGTTATGCATTTAAAAATCATTATCATAATTTCTTTTGTTTTACAGTGTTTTTGTCCAGTCTACCAAAGAAACAACTCATTACCAGTAACAAAATTATATTCATATGACTTACTTATTCATTTAAAGTATATATGTATATACTTCATGCATACATAAAATTGTGGAAAAAAATTATACTGGTGTAGGATGAATAGCTGAAAACAATTCCAAAACACAAATGCTTAACATTATTCTAAGAAAAGAAATTGTAGAAACATGTTACAAGCTGTTGTTTTTATTCACAGAGTTGTCTAGCCAGCTTTAGTTCATTTTAAATGCTTCCAGAAGAATTACACCTTTTCTGAAATCTTCCACAAGATGCATTATAAAATGCCTTTGGCTATTGTTGTTGTTTTTCTCCGAAAAAAAATAAATAAACAAAATCATCATATATAATGCATGAAGTAAGAGCTTCAAGTCATGTAACAAGTATGCATGCATCATCAAATTTCTTATTATTTTTTTCCAAGAAGCATCAATAGAGAAAATGACATGAATTTAGGCTATTTATCATGAAGTTGAAAGAGGCAAATATGTTAAAATGTGTTTTTGGTCTTACACCAGTAGATTTTAAAGTTCTATGTGCATAAATAAATAATTTCATCTGGAAATGTCATGTTTTAGTGTGTGCATTAACAACTGACCATGTAATGTGTTGTTGGACTCAAACACAGAAATTTAAGAAAGGAGCACCACATGAAAAACCCACTATACAGTACTCATGATGTTTGCAGCTTCAATACAGCTACAGTAAACTTAAATATAGATATTGTAGGGAAATTAAGAATCTTGTTCAAACTAAAAAATTCGCACAGGTACAATTTAAGTGCCATTAAACTTAACCCTTTCCTCCATAAATACACCTTTATTGCGAGGGTAAACAGTTTAGATCCAGATCAGTCGGCACATCTGTGCCATCTGATCAGGATCTGTGCCATCTGATCAGGATCTAAACTGTTCGCTTTTTTATTCATTTGGGTTATTTCTGACCAAAATGAGACCTGTGCAGATCCAGATCAGACAGTACAGATGTGCCAGCTGATCTGGATCCATATTGGTCGCACACCCATAAAAATGCATATATATGGAGGACACACAAATGGTCTGTAATTTAACAGATCCGATTCTTAAGCGATTCAATCAATCCAGCACACACTATATGCTTTAAGCACATTTTTGTGACCTTCAAAATTATTTCAAAATGTGTTATACAAAACAAATGCTAGCCATGCATAGCATTCCTACGCAACTTCATCAAAAACAAAATCTAAACTCATATTATCCTGAACATAATTTCTTCACCTGACTTCTGATCACAATAATAATGTACAAACCAACAGTGTAACATTTATAGGCTATTCATTTTTATAATATGTACAATAATTTGATTAAAAATGTTTGGAAAGAGCAATTTTAAGGGTATTAAAGGCATTCACTAGCAGAAAGAATATATCTTAAATTACATAAGAGTGAGGGTAAGTTAGTTTTCACTGGGATTGATTTGCTTTGAAAAGCATGCAGTCTTTTCATAAACTTCCATAATAAAAACATCCTTATAAAATCTTTAAAATGGGATTGATGATCGGATTTAGAAATAAAACTGAACTAAATTTATATACTGAAAATATCCACCAGTAAAGGCAGATGGATGATCAAGGCAAAAATTTCATGCTTAACAAAACAAAAGGAAACAGAAAACTAGGGCTAGTACAAGCATTGCTACAGACAAGCCAAACAAGGTGCACCTAACTCTCCATGCCTGACCGCACAACAAAACAGTTCCCTCTAAACAGTTATTTTAATATTTTTGTACGAAAGCAATACACTGCAGCTCCATTATATCATGGTCATCGGGGGTACACAACCAGCATACCTCAATGTAAAGGGCGATATAAGCAAAAAATAGGAAACAAACAGCAAAAATGTTGCACTTATATTATGATGTCCACAATACAACCCACTGTGAAGAACAGAGGATTACCACTTACCACTACAGATTGATAAAAGAATGGATTTCATTTGACATTGAAGATTAAAATATCACCTGTAGTTTTCTTACAAAAAAAACAACACAAAAATTACCAATCCTTATTTTCATCTGAGAGGTGATTTTTGATCTGTGCAATAAATAAATCGGTGAATACTACAAAACTCTTATGTCCTATACTATGAAGCTATCTGCAGCTGACCAATGAAAAACACAGTTTTTAAAGAAACTGCATCTAATATTGCAGTATAAAGAATTTGTCGATCACAATTATCTTGTGAAAACTGGATCAGAATAAATTTGACAGATGAAATGAAATGAACATTGATACTCTGTTTTACATAATCAATATTTGAAAATCAGGATCAATAAGCAATACACAATATATTGAATATCGCCAAAAATCAGATCATGTTATAATGGAGCTGCAGTGTATTTATATGGCAGAAAGTTTTGAAAATAAAACTGATGGAAGAAGTCAACAGAAGTATAAAAATGTTATTTACCCTGTTGAAATATTAAAATTGTAAAAAAGTACAGTAAAGAAATCTACTCCAAATCTCTGGCAGAATTCCCATTTCTATATTTTGTGTTTTAACAGGAATCCTGGTGATCTGCGTTACTTAGCAATAAATTAGCAATAGCTGGATTCAAGGACTTCTAGACAGAAATTCAATGAAACATGCAAGTTGCTAGAGTTATACATGTAAAGGGTTTAGAGGGATTAACTGTAAAACAACATCACGCCAGAGGCCCTTACTGTAGTTGTGTCGATAGTCGTGGATTTTGTGGTCACAGAATGAGCGCTGATTAATATACTGTCTTCTGTTTCATACGGGATTCCATCTTTTTCGTATGTTACCTTATGAGTCTTTGTTTCAACAATAGGAATATTTGACGTAGATCGAGGCATATCATTCATGTCAGGACTGTACTTGTATGATTCCGTCTTCACTGTTATGGGCTGGGTAAAAAATACGGAGGCTTGTTCTAACATTTGTCTTTCTTACTTGAAAGATTTTGTATTAATAAACCTCACCAGTGAAAACTAACGGTAAAATTAGGCTGCATAAATTAATGATTAGTTTCATAGGAACTACAGATCCCAAGATCATAAAACTGAAGACCAGGCTCAAATCTCCTGCATCTGATAGGCTGAAATGCAGACTAGTCTCCAATTAAGCCAATCAGATGCTTGAGATTTTAGACTGGTCTTCAACTTCAGTTTGATAATCCTAGGCTATTTTGTGGAAATCCTGTAAGGAAGTGTTCTGTATTTGTTCTAATTGATGCTGATGATGTTTATACCTACGATGAAACAGATTTTATCAAGAATTTTTCTGCTGCTTTGAGCATAAACTATACATATGCACTTAATCACAAATTGTGCAAATAAACTGTTCACTAATAGATTAGCAATTTTGACCCCTAAGGTTTCTCTGTTGGCTAATATGTTTTACATGTAAAGTAAAAGTGCTGCACTTCAAATTTGTCATAAATGGTTAACAAGAACTTAGAAACTAATCATGAATTTTGTGTTACCATAGTTAATTTAAATTCTGTATCAGAGAAACACCCAAGAAAACACTGAAACATTTCTGTAGACTTTAGAATAGCATTAAAAGCAAACTGAAAATATTTTTTTTTTTTTGCAAAACAATGTTGAGTTTGCACGAACTAAGATTTAGAAATTAACTGTGACTGGTTGCCAAAAACAATCCTCTGACAAGGACATGCCAGAAAAGAAAGAGGTTACAAGAAGTCACAATTTAAAAACTCCACTGCAGATGATTTTAGTCTATTGGACGCATCATAATCTAAATATCCGTATTTTAAATCAAGTATTTGCTTAAATTTCTGGATTTTTATAAGATCTTTTCAAAAAGGCAATTTCATCAAATAGCATCAAATACCCCAAACATCACCCTTCACCAGTCACAAAATATTTCTAAATCAATGCACAGTATGACCACTTGAAAGGATCAACTTAGGAAAAGGAGAGATTTTACAGTAAAGGCAAACAATGGAGGACAGCATACCACGCCAGTCTGACTATGTAACAATCTGTCTTCCTCAGAATCGTAGCCGCTGTGAGCACGTGGTTTCTTAGCAACTGGTGGAGGCATCCTCTTCCTGCCAAAGGCGTCAACATCTGTTTCACCCGGTGGTTCAAAGAAAGGCATGGGCTCATCAGTCGACTTTGTTCGCTTTGCCTATTGAGTACATAATTATAGTTATACAGTTTGTAATTGCTTGTCTTAAAGCTTATTGTCTTAAATTTCATCTCAAAATTATTGTTCCATAAAAAATAAAACTTATAGGTTCTCCTCCCATCACAATGCCCTTAATATTTTCTTATAAACTTCTAAGTTTGACATTTATGAATATTTCTTGCATACCACTTTATGATTTGAAGTGTTTACAACTTTAACTCACCATTTAAGATGAGCTGCAAGCTGTTGAGTTATTGGACTAAACTGAATGTACCCAGACACCATAAAACACAGTTAAAATTCAGTTATAAACAAAATAGAGGGAGACAAAGAATATGAAGAAACCTTTTGGGGGTCGGGGGTATATGTAAAATACATGTATTGTTATAAACTGTTTTGCAGAGTAATTTTATTGCTGTCGTTGTCTTTTTTAATAAAATGAAACAAAATTCATTGAACAATATTGTTTAAATGGACTAACAGCAAATGTCAAACAAATTAAACTAGGAGGAACAGTAAATAGCTTGAACTTTTTAGCATTTCATTTTCAAATAGGTTTAAATATGTCAATGTTGTAGTGACAAAGTGACAACAATCAGTGCTTTCAATTGGGAATGCAATGATGACCTTTTTGCATTTGTAGTAAAGCTTAAAAACAGCTGTTAAATCATTCACAAAGAGAATACTGGTTGACTTACTGTTGACACTGGTTTAATGGGGAGGAATTCTTGTCGTCTGTCTATGGACTTGAATCCACCGACAGTGAGACCAAAATCTACGTCTCCATAGCCTATACCAGCCTAAAACACATGATAAAACAACTTTTATCTCTATTCTGATACATATGTAGTAAAATTGGTGTAAAAAATTAACTTACCACCCTGGCTACAAACACCAATTTTCTTCCCAAACGTATCATCTGTGTGTACTTAAACCAGTTAAAAGACCACCGCTCAACAAAAAGCACCTGCTGGTGTTCACAAAGGCAGAATTTATTCACAAGATCTGAATGAAAATGCCATTAGGAAATGTTTTGTATGGAGTTTAAAAACTGTAAGGGTGCTGGAACCAATTTTCCTTGCATTTCTGACCAGAATTTAACCTGCATTTCTAGGCCATTGTTTCTTATTTCTGTACTTACCAGTTTATTAACGTACTGGTTGAACCATTGTGCCCTATGTAAATCTGTGTCAACTGCATGGTAACGAGGATCTGTGTCGATGAGATGTTTGGATTCGTGCCACCTGGAGTATGCTGTAATGTCAGGTGTATCTTGCAGTAGTTGGATGTAACCAGCCTTTTTCTGAAACAGATCATTAAATGAAAATGTAAAATTACAAATGTTCTGTAGCTCAGTAATGTAGAAAGTGAGTGACCCAGTTTTATTTGCTAGAATAATATTCTACCTGCATCCCCCACCCCTTCCCTAAGTTAACTGCACAAAATTTATTGAAAATTCTTCTTTGTCTTCATAAAATGTACTTAACAGGTTTTTTTTTTCAGTAAATAAACAGTGTAAACAAATTTTTTTGACAAAAATCAAATCTTAAAAGTCTGGACAACATTTCAACAAAAAATTCATTTAAATTTCTTGGAAAAACATTTTTATACAATAAATGCATAAAATGGTAGTTGCACCTTTTTTAATGAATTTAATGTAAGTGAAAAGTTAGACAGTACTGTAAACTATCTTCTACAGAAGAAATATGTATATTAAATTTTAACTAGAATGTTGTGTTCCGCGGAACACGTGTCGCCTGCATGGAAAAAGTTGAAATGTGGGCCTATTTTTAATCATATATAATAAAAATATTTTATTTAAGTTGATTTCAATACTAGACCACAGAACACATGTGTCATCTAAATTGCATTTAAAAGGGGAATAACTATTATAATGGTGAAACCCGAGTTATCATCTTCAAAAATTGGTTTGTGCACGCAGATGAGTTTTTCAAAGTATTAAGTGAATTGAACAAGTACTTTCCATTTTACAGGCAACACTAAGTTTCATGTGAAGGTTGCATTTGATAGGGACATAACTCAAAAAATATTCAAACAGGAGTTATAATTTTTGTAGTTGTCGATCGCACTGTTCATGTTGATGATACAATCCAAGTATTCAATGAATAGGGCAAGTACTTTCAAATTATACGCAACATTAAGTTTCATGTGAAATTTGCATTTGAAAAAAAAAAGTCAAACAGGAGTTATGATTCTTGTTGTAACCCATGTTGTTGTTCATGAAGATGATATATTCGATGAGTGAATAGGACAAGTACTTTAAAAGTTATAAGCAACATTAAGTTTCATGTTAAAGTTGTATATTAAAGGGACACAACTCATAAAATAGTCCAGCAGGAGTTATCATTCTTGTTCTTCATAATGACGCTTTTCATGAAGATGATTTATTTCGAATATCAAGTGAATTTTCAAAGTTAAAGTCAACATTAAGTTTCATGTTAAAGTTGCATTTGGAAGGGGCATAACTCAAAGTATAATCAAACAGGAGTTATGATTCTTTTTGTTACCAATGTTGTTGATCATGCTGATAATGTTTTCCAAGTATGAAGTGAATAGGACAAGTACTTTCAAAGTTATAGGCAACATTAAGTTTCATGTTAAAGTTGCATTTGAAAGGGGCATAACTCCAAAATATTGAAACTGGTGTTATCATTCTTGTCGTTACAGATGGCGTTGTTCATGCTGATGATATATTCCAAGTATGAAGTGAATAGGACAAGTACTTTCAAAGTTAAGGCAACATTAAGTTTCAGGTTAAAGTTGCATTAGAAAGGGGCATAACTCAAAAAATATTGAAACTGGAGTTATCATTCTTGTTGTCGTAGATGGCATTGTTCATGCTGATGATATATTCCAAGTATGAAGTGAATAGAACAAGTATAATCAAAGTTATAGGCAACATTAAGTTTCCGGTTAAAGTTGCATTTGAAAGGGGCATAACTAAAAAAATATTGAAACTGGAGTTATCATTCTTGTTGTCACAGATGGCATTGTTCATGCTGATGATATATTCCAAGTACAAAGTGAATAGGACAAGTACTTTCAAAGTTATAGGCAACATAAAGTTTCAGATTAAAGTTGCATTTGAAAGGGGCATAACTCAAAAAATATTGAAACTGGAGTTATCATTCTTGTCGTCACAGAAGGCATTGTTCATGCTGATGATATATTCCAAGTATGAAGTGTATAGGACAAGGTACTTTCAAAGTTATAGGCAACATAAAGTTTCAGATTAAAGTTGAATTTCATAGGGGCATAACTCAAAAAATATTGAAACTGGAGTTATCATTCTTGTTGTCACAGATGGAATTGTTCATGCTGATGATATATTCCTAGTATGAAGTGAATAGGACAAGTACTTTCAAAGTTATAGGCAACATTAAGTTTCAGATTCAAGTTGCATTTCAAAGGGGCATAACTCAAAAAATATTGAAACTGGAGTTATCATTCTTGTCGTCACAGATGGCATTGTTCATGCTGATGATTTATTCCAAGTATGAAGTGAATAGGTCAAGTTCTTTCAAAGTTATAGGCAACATTAAGTTTCAGATTAAAGTTGGGGGACTACCGGACGACGGCACCGACGACGACGCCCCCGGACAATAGCATCCCTATGTGTCTACCTGGTATCGCAGGCGACACAATAAATCTGCAGTTCCAAGTAACAACCTGGAAGAAAACTATGACAATGATACTTACCAAATTGGTTATGTATTCATTGAAGTATTTTTCTCTCTGGTCTTCTGTGTCAACATTGTGGAATCGGGGGTCGTGCGAGATTTCATCTCTAACATCAGCATAGCGGGAATAACTTGTTATGTCTGGCGTTTCATTCAGAAGCTGCATAAACTCTTCCTTTTTCTGAAACAAAAAATGAATAGTTTTTTGCTTCAAGTCCGAAGCTCAGTGTCATATTTGCAACCAGTGTAGACCTGGATCAGCTTTGGTGCAGTCTTATCAGGGTCTACAACAAGGTGAATAAAATTAGTAAATTTGTGGTAAACTCTACTATGAACAATGAATTGACTATATATTTCAAACTGAAAGGAAGCTGTGTCAATTACATTAATTTGCCAGTTAAAAACTTTATCTATAAAATTAACTACAGTCGGGCTCCTCTATATCGAGATCCGCTTTATCGCTAAATCCAATATAACGCGGTCGACCCTTGGACCCCATTTTTTGTTTCATAAAAGATAGTAAAATTCTATCAATGGCCATTTTTTGTATATTTGGAAAGGGAAAAAAAGGGAAGTAACAACATTAATACCGCGTTAATCGATAAAGACAATGACGCTCGTTCATTAACGTACCGAGAATCGTTGAAACAATTGTAAAATGTTTCTTTATTAACTGTTGATTGTTTCCTACGTTTATTAAAATATCAAACTGTCATAAAATTGTTAAGTAATAAATTGTTGTAAAAACACTAGGGCACCTAATCACGTACGCGAAATGGTTACTGAATGGTTGTTTTTCGCACCTACTGCAGATAGCATGGCAAAGGTGTTTGATGTTGTTAATTGGCTTCTAATTTGAGAAGCTCATGCCTACATTTGACATGTTTTACAATATTATTTTAGAAATGATGATTGAAGATTAAAACAATAAAGATTAAAACTGCAAGCAATCTGATTAAAATCATCTCCTGAAAACCGCTACGCTATCAGGATCTGATGACGAGTAACTAAAACGTGTTTTTATCACTAACCCCTTGAACCAATCAGATTGTCGCCTACAATATCGCAAAAGTGAAAGTAAACATAGTATTTAAAACCACGGAAAGTGTTGAAAGCCTGTGTAAGACATATATTACTGAAGAAATATGTGTTTATGTAGTGTTGCATTCATTTCTAAAGTATTGACATCTTCAGATCATTTTGCGAACATTATAAATCAAGCTTCCTGTGTCGACAATTTCTTAAAATAGTAATCGGGGAAAACCACTGTAACTAATGGACGGTATCTGCGGGTCGTCATCAGATCTAACATTTTGTTAGATCTGACTTTAGTGAGATTGAACTGCAAGCGTATTGTTTTCTTTCAAAACAGCGTACAGGTCAAACAAATACATGAGTAACGCATTAGACGAACGCCCGCAGTATAAACTTTTGTGAGTTAAATTCACAAAGTAATAATTCTATAGCACCTATTAGATAATAACAAAACAACATGCAAACAAAGGATTTATTTTCAATAACCGATAAAATGTTACGAGTAATACATGTACGGACCTAAGAATAGCCTAAGTTCTTTGTCCTGCGAATATCGCGGATCCGATAATAACGCGATTTGAGGGGATGGACCCCACGGACCGCGATATAGCGGAGCCCGACTGTATACAGATTTAACTATTTCCTCATACATATGCCTGAATAGTGTGGGCAAACAGTGTAGATCCAGATCAGCTTGCACTTACATGCCTTCTGATCTGGATCTGCACTGGTCACATCTTGGTCAGAAATAACCTAATGAATCTAAAAGTGAACAATGTAGATCCTGGTCAGGTAATCTAAACTGTTGGCCCATGCCATAAAGGTGAATCTATGGAGCAAAGAGTTAACTTTACAGATTTATGTCACCAACAGAACTTCTCAAGATTTACTATGAGAGAAAAGTTTATTTTTCTACTTGACACAGAACATACCTTTTTCCAGTACTTATAATGTTATTAATTTCTAATGCACAGCTAGGGTTCTGTCTCAATTCAAGCATTTTGTTTTTTATTTCAACACCCACAGTAAAATAAATTCAGAGTTATGGTCATTTTGAGTAATTTGAATATTTTATAAATCTAATTCATTTTAAAACTTGTTACTTTACATATGACCGGTTTCTTACCAGGTTTTGAATGTATTCATCGAACCAGTCTTCCCTTTGAGCATCGTTGTTGACGGCCTTATAGCGAGGATCATACTCCAGGTAGTCTCGGACTCCTTCCCAGCGTGCCTGGCTGTGCACTGCTGGTGTGTCCCTCAACAGCTCCATAAATTCTGACTTTATCTGAAATAGACATACAATATTTCTATTAGCAAAATTTGTTTTGTATCAATGTCTAGTTTATGCCGCTAATTATTAATTGTATTGTACATTCACAATTTGACAAGCTGCTGGCCAAAAAGAGACATACTGTAAATTCAACCATCAAAAGAAAGAGTGTGTGCATGCTTGCGTTATTTAGTGTTTATTTAGTATACACCAAGCTGTAAGAATTGAACAGTATTATTTGGCTTAGAAGCAAAATATTTCCGGATACAATATTATTACTTTTATAACATTCCTTGTTGGACGACTATTTTAAAGAAATTATGTTTGACATGAATTATTGGAAAGTTGCAACATGCTTTAAAATTACAATTTAACCCTTTCCTTCATATATACACATTTTCATGTGTGTGGCACATCCGTGCTGTCTGATCAGGATCTGCACTGGTCGCTTTTTGGTCAGAAATAACCTAATAAATCAAATAGCAAACAGTGCCAGCTGATCTGGATCTACACTGTTCGCCAATGCCATAAAGGTGTGTAAATGGAGGAAAGGGTTAAACAAAGGTCCAAATTTGGATGTTTTGTTTCCTTTGTTATACATGTGCTATGTTGTATCCAAGGACACATACAAGTCTTGCCTGAACACTGCATCACCTGCTGAAGCCTATGAGAAAAGTGTAAATATGATTTTCTCATGCTTTAGGTACCTAGGTATGCTTGAGGACCTCTCACTTAGAACTGTATGCGCCAGAAGTTCAATGGCCATAAAGAATTTCTGCTAAAAGTCAGAAACTACCAAAAAAATCTTAAATTCTTAATATCAGGAAAATGTACAATCATGTTTTTTAATCAATGAATCAAAAATACCACAAATACACTCTTAATAATTACAACTTCAACATACTTATAAAACTATCTTAACCTGAATAAATTGGTACACCACATAACCACTAACAGTCTGCCCTTCTTGTAACCATACAGCTATTTGCCATGCTATTCTCACTCTATACAAACATGCACATGATTTTAACAGGAAAAAATGCTGCACATTATCAACTCCAAAGCAGTGGAAGAATATGTTTGAACAAGCAGAGAACAATTCAACAGAAAGAGGATAAGTTAGATTTATTTATACTTATCATTTGCAGTAGTGCAACACTGAAAATGTCCTCAAGTATATGAAGTACTTGACTTAAGTATATTCCTAGAAAAAACAATTAGTAGGTTAAAAATGCTTCTTGGGGTGTCAAAAATAGTATTCAGGGTGGTGGTTTCATAATAACCAACATCCTACTTAATTTATGTGTCCCGATTAATTCTATCCATTACAATGTTCAAAATGCTGCTGGGAAAAGACTTATTTACTAAATTAATTTGAGAAGTGTTGACCCAAATCAAACAGTCTAGACATACACATGTAGGAGTGTATAAACCCTGTGTAGGCTGAACTGTGTTCCACAGTCTTAAATGTGTCACAGATAGTGCCAAAAAACATGGCAGTAAATCAGAGGAATCCAAGATTTTGGAATAGAGATGGTACCTAGTTAGGTCTCATCAGTGGATAATTGAACCCAAGATTCAATTGCTTTCATTATGTAATAGCTCCTCTGCATTTCTAGGTCACTGTCACCTCTGGGCCCCCATGATCATATAACTAAATCTGGAAACCAGTCTCCATTTCAGCCAATCAGTTGTTTGATATTTGAGACTGGTCTCCAATCTTAGTTTTAATGATCTTGGGCCCAGCAAATGCTTATTTATTTCAAGTTGATAGTGGAACTGAAGTGTGCCATTATATGGAAATATTAAATGGATAAGAAGTGCAAACAGCTGCAAAGAGGGTCAATGGGATAACAGTAAAAGCTCTCTATAATGCAAACTAGATGAGTGTTCAGTTGAACACTTGTGTCGCCATTAGGTAAAACAACATCAGAAAAACAAGCAAAGTTTGATGAAGATATATTATGAAATGGCAAAGTTATAGCCAACTTTAAGTTTTTGTGACAAAATCCAAGTACAAAAGAGGTCTAACTCCATAAAACGTGACCCTGACCTAAAGATATTGTCATCATCATAACTCTGTTTTCATATATGCAATATATAATTTGAAAGTTTGACCACGAAATCCTAAGAAAAGGCAGTAAAAGATAACGTTAAGTTTTCATGATGGATGGACAGGCTGGACAACAGACAAAACGATCCCTATGTATCACCTTTGCTTCGAAAGGGTGACACAAAAACACATTCACAAAATCTGGTAACAAGAAAATTCAACAAATGGCATACACAGACAAAGCTCCTAGTGCAATCGTCAGGGGCAGAGGGGATATGTAGCTAGCAACTTCTAGGAAAACCCTTCTTCAGAATTCCTACATCATACCTTATGAAACCTGTTATCAAGTTTGTATGCCTCAAAATCTACACAGCCCTTAAAAAGAATCACAGGAACCTTTTTAACAGTCTTTCTATGCCTTGTAATTTTAGTGATTTTAGATATTTCAATCAACTTAAACCCTCTTCTCCATGAATACTCCTTTTTATCTCACATGGGTGACCAGTATAAATCCAAATCAGTGGGCTCATTTGTGCCTTCTATCAGGATCTACACTGTGTTTCTTGGCCAGAAATATCAAATGAATCTAGAAGTGAACAATGTAGATCCTGAACCTGGATCTGCACTGGTCATCCATGAGATAAAATCCCACGGAGTAAAGGCTCAATAGATCTTTAATTATGTTTGCAAGTCTCACACAGTATTCTGGGTTTCTAACCAGTATCTGACTGCTTATACAAGGGGTGATGACGGACACTGTCAATGCGAAAAACTACAGTGTCAACATTTGAAAGGGGTTCATATATTATTAAGACAGCAGTACACACAACAGACATGAACATGCTGATAAATACCTATCACTTTATTGGTTTGTTACATCCAAAGATCTATCATAAAATTCTGTACCAATCTTGAAAATCTATATGGATTTTTATCAATCTAAAATATAATCTTTAAAAAGTCATATCATACAGAATTCCAGATCAGTTCTTTATATCATCACCCCTGTTTTGATCAATAAAAGACCTGAGAATACATTGTATTGGTCTTACATCATATTCACCATAAAATTGAATGGATAACAGAATCCTAACCTGTAACCCTCGTATTAGTGCAATAGCCTTGCCTTTCCCTGGGTTTAAGCAAGTCCATTCATTGTTCTTTAACCCTTTCCTTGATATTTACGCATTTTTACGCATGTGCAACCAGTGTAGATCCAGATCAGCCGGCACATCCGTGCCGTCTGATCAGAATCTGCACTGGTGCATTTTGGTCAGAAATAACCTAATGAATCAAGAAGCTAATAGTTTAGATCCTGATCAGACGGCACAGATGTGCCGGTTGATCTGGATCTAAACTGTTCGCCAGCAATAAAGGTGTACCTATACAGGAAAGGGTTAAGGTGTTTGACCCTTATCTATTGAATGAGTTGTGAACAGTGAAGAGCATGCACAGACTGCTCAGGTGCCCAACATCATAAAACTCAATCTGCAGACCAGTCTCAAATCACAAGAATCAGATTCTCCATTTCAGCAAATCCGATGCTTGAGATTCAAGACTGGTCTCCAGTTTTAGTTTTATGATCTTGGGCAAGTGTCTGCCTGGGTTACAAATATGACTCAAGTCTGGGTTAGCAAAGTTTTGCAAACTTAGTGTGGTGAGACAAGACAAGACAGTTGTAAGTAATCTAACAAGATAGGTACCTGCTATTTATTAAACACATGAAAACTAGCCAAGCCAAAATGCAAAATGGATAAAGCATTACTGGCAAATAGGTATTACAAAAGAGAAGATGCACAATAAATCTGTTGAATGTATTGATACAAAAAGGGTTTTATCAATGAAATCAATATGGTTCTAAGATGCTTTCCCTAGAGCTAATTTGAAAATTGACAAAAATTAGTTCACTGGTATCTCAAACATTCCAAGTCATAGTCAATACCAAAACATCACTTTTATTTCATAAAAAAAAGAAGGGAAAGGGCTTTTTACCAAATTAAAGGGAGGTTAATGAAAACAAAGGAGTCTGGGTTTCAAAATAAACATTATGGCAGCTGTTTCAATGAAAATATCTGGGTCATATACAGTATATTTTGGCAAGGAGCAACCCTAGGCCCAAGTCTTAATTACACCAATGACACATTTATTTCATGAGAACCTTTCTTTCAGCAGTTTTAATGAAGGAAACTTTTTTGAAATTTGGAAGACTGGCAGGTCTGAATATCATAAGCCACTGAAAGGCGAGTCAGTGTAATTTATCCTAAAACACACCTTCCAGCCAATTTCACCCTTGGATTACACCAAATCCCACATTGTAAACAATGTAAACTGGATGAAATTTATATCTCAGTTTACTAAATACAGACGGAGATCAAACCATTTCAATTAATCACCTTACCAACCAAAAACAGGAAGTACAAGTTGTGGTTAGAACATAAATGCATTGTAGTTAATAGGATGTGAGAGAAACTAGGGACCAAGATCATTAAACTAGAATTGGAGACAGGTCTCAAATCTCAAGCATCTGATTGGCTGAAATGGCAACCTGTCACCATTTCAACCAATCAGATGCTTGAGATCTGAGATTAGTCTACAATTTTAGCTTTATTATGCATAAATGCACAACTACACAAAGACACTCACCAAACCGAGTTTGTATTCATCAAACCAGAGCTGCCTCTGGGCCTCGCTATCGACAGCATGGAATCGTGGATCATTGTCGATCTCTTGTCTCGCTTCTGGCCAAGTCGACTGACTTGTGATGCTAGGAGTCTCCCGTAGAAGGCGCATGAAATCCGACTTCAACTGAAGAAAAAATATTAGCACTGATAATTTTTACTGTTGGTTTTAAATCTTAGTAGAAATTACTGAACACAGATACATTGGGTTAAAGTAGTTAGGTAGTTTCAAAGAACAATTGTTATGTAGTTCCAGTTATTAATTTACTATTTTATATATTTGTTAATTGAATCTATTTTTGCACCAACAGTAGTGTTTTTTGACAAGTTAATTACACAATTGTGAAGAATACTGTCTGACTTGATCGCTGACAATTTTTATTCATTCATCAATAAATTATGATTTTCAATTCTTTCAATCCAAGCAAGACATCCATGCAAACAACTACAGGATAATTAACATAATGTCCCACTTTTTCTGCTAATAAAGATTCTCTTACTGTTTTATAAGGATCTTGATGATGTCATATGACCTAAAGTAGAACTATCAACCTGTTGTAAGCTATGTCAGTACCTTAACCATTTCCTCCATATATACACATTTAAAGTGTGGGCGAACCATGTAGATCCAGATCAGCCAGCACATCCATGCTGTCTGATCAGGATCTAAACTGTTCCTTTTTTTTAATTTTTAGGTTATATCTGACCAAAAAGCGAACAATGCAGATCTTGTTCAGTTAGCATAGATGTGCCTGCTGATCTGGATCACACATGCAATAAAATGTGTTTTTATGGTGGAAAGGGGTAACCACTTACCAACAAAAGCCCCATGTTATTTGCCAGTTCCATGGCAGAGACGTAACCATTAAATAGCTCAAGTGAGTCAGGATGTGGCTATTTGGAGTCAACTCCATTCACAATAAGGACAAGGGTACAAGAATAAACAAGTATAAACAATGTGCTTTTACCATATCGTCCACATATTCATTAAACCACTGTTTTCTTGCATCACTATCTACAGCCTTGAATCGTGGGTCGTTCTGAATTTTGTGCTGCACGTCTTCTAAGCGGGATGTGCTTGTGATGTCGGGGGTCTCCCGTAGTAACTGTAGGAAGTCCTCTTTCAACTGCAAACACAGAAAGAAAAATATAAGGTAAGGCATTACAGTAAGAATCACATTGTACAATCTATTCTTTACATCTATTCTTTACATCTATCTATACAAAGCCAATAAAATCTGTATGGTTATTTTCCTTTAAACTTATACGTTGCCAAGGAAGTATGATGTGGTGCAAAGAAATCTCTGTAAAAGTCTTATTATTGGTATCAAAAAAACTATTTTGTAACATATTTCTGTTGTTTACAAAAGATAACACAGATATAAATATGTCAAAATAACATGTACATGTAATATGGTATAAAATTAAAGCCAGAAAATATTAAAGTTTTAGTGGGAAGCTTTATGATGCAAATCATGTAAATATAAATCTGAAATTTCACAATAAAGGATGCACAAATGTGCAAATACAGCCAAATAACACCAAGTCCCATTTTATTCAAAACAACTATAACTAAGGAGGCTTCACAACACCTGTAATCATTGAAACTATGTTATTTTAACTTAACATAACTGTTATAATCATTCAAATATATAAACACACAAAACCCTGAAAAGAAAAAACAAGTAGATCAGGCATGTTAGCATTCCTGTACAACAATGGTTTTGGAGGGAGATCAAATGCAACAATACATGATAACAATGGCAACTGAAACTTGACAATATTTCCATTCCAGCAGGCACATTACAGAAACCTGGTCATCTGTCAAGGCTTCTCCAGAAGAGTTATCTCCTTCCAAATCTACAGAGACAGTAGAGTGCTCTGCTCCTGGTATAGACTGGTTTACTGGTGCAGATTCAGACTGGTAGTCTGTTTCATACTCTTGAATGTCAGGATCTATATCTTCTGTAATATTGACTTCTTCCACTTCTATTCGGGGTACTTGGAGAATTCTTTCTGGTTTTGCAGAATCCTATTCAAACGTACAACATTCATTCTGATTATGATCTATTTGTGTAAAAATGTTCCTTTATAATACAAAAATGTCCAAGCAAAAATTTTCCTGAATTCAAAATGTCCAAGCAAAAATGTTCCTCAATTCAAAATGTCCAAGAAAAGATGATGTACCGACCAACTCAAACCAAATGAACCTGTTCATTACATAAATAGATTGGTGTTCAGATGAACAATTGTGCCGCCCTTGGGTACTTTGTCAGAAAAAACTGTTATTTTTATGAAGAAATATTAGGAATGGCAAAGTACAAGCCAATATTGTTTTAGAGAAAAATCCAAGTATAAAAGGGTCATAACTATATCAAATGTGACCTTGGCCTAACCAATTTGGCTTTGTCACAACCCTGTTGTCATGAGCAATATAATTTGAAAGTTGATGAAGAAATATTAAGGAATGGCAAAGTTATAGCCAATATTAGATTTTCATGATGGAATGATGAACAGACAAAGGGATCCTTATTTAACACCTCATCTTGGAAAGGGCAACACAAAAATTCATGAAACAAGCAGTCATATTCAAAACTATATATAAAAATTTCAGTATATTTATCTCCCATACAAAGTAGTCCTTTTAAATTCACTTTTTCTCATTGAATGATGAAGTTAATGACTAACTAAATGTACACCACAAGCACATCTTCCAAACATATTCATCACAATCTGGGCTAAAGATTATAAACTGAGAACAGAGACCAGTCTCAAATCTCAACCATCTGATTGGCTGAAGTGATGCTTGAAATTTGAGACTGGTTTCCAGTCTCATCTCCATTTTAGCCAATCAGATGCTTGAGATTAGATGCTGTCTCCATTCTCAGTTTTATAATCATGGGACTAGAAAATTCAAAACTGGACATAGAATGACTATGAGCATAACTATCAAGATATCCCTATTACACATATTTACTAAATACAGATTACAATGAATGTGATGTAACTGACAACATGTGATCAAACATGTGTTGTGAAGGCACATGCAGATAAGGCTTATGTTAGCTTAACTCATTCCTGTATATATACGCATTTTTACGCATGTGCGACCAGTGTAGATCCAGATCAGCCGGCACATCCGTGCCGTCTGATCAGGATCTGCACTGGTCGCATTTTGGTCTGAAATAACCTAATGAATCAAAAAGCGAATAGTTTAGATCCTGATCCGACGGCACGGATGTGCCGGCTGATCTGGATCTAAACTGTTCGCCAAGGCAATAAAGGTGTATCTGTACAGGAAAGGGTTAACTCATTCCATCCACTATCATTTGAACAAGTATTTTCAGTTTCCACTTACTCAACCCATGTGGTAGGCAGGCACAACATTGATATTGTATTACCAATGAACAAGTGAGAAAAACCGATGTTAATTTATTTCTAGCCAAAGTTCTTAACTATTGCATGTCCTGAAATCATGCTATAAAAACATGACTGATGATAAAAAAGAAAATGAAACAAAACTTGATAACTGAACTATAGTGCAATCAGGCAACTGGGAATATGATTGTTGTAAGTTACAGTCCACATGAATGGTTGACGATTCAAACCATGCCTAGATGCAAGAAACAACCTGAATGGCTCTTTTCTCCATCATTTCTTGCATACCTGGCAAAGCCCAGGTTGGAACAGGTTTGGGTTTCTGCAAAACATTGCATTCTCACTGACATACAAATATTGTGAATAAATATTTAACATGTATTTCTAAGCATAAACATCTATATACATATTAGAGTAAATAAACCCAAATAAATATTAATTTAAGCAGAAACAAATGATAATGGAGGATAATTATTTAATATTTAGTTTTATTTTTAATGGGCTGTCCAAGGAGAAAGCCTACTTAACCATAAGTCTATGGCTTTTATCACATGTCAGCTAGTGTGGATCTGTGCAAGCGGATCAGCATCTACACTAGTTCCTTTTAGATTCATTACTGGAAATTATTCTGATCAGGATGGTATAATATTGACTGAAGTGGATCTAAAGTAGTTTTAAGGCGGCGAACCAAGTGCAAACAAACTTGAGTTGGATGAGTGACGTGGAAACAACTGCAAGGCCCTCGAGCAAGTATGAAAGCTCTCCTTTGATTAGTCAAGGTAATAAAAACTATCCCAATTCAACTTTTGAAGTAAATAATATGAAGTTGTTTCATATTTACATTAATTTTCATTAATTAAAAGGTCTACCCTGACACAAAACAAGCAAACATTTCAAACTTATAACATAAAAAAGAAAATTAAACTGTGCAACCCTTTACCCAATGTAGAGTTAGAGTGCAGATCAGACTACTATCTACTGTAATAAAAGGGCAAAGCAAAGCTCTGTTGCTTTACAGGCTGAACAAGCATGGCCTTACTGGGCTGAACATTAAAAGCTGAGAATGGAAACCATTCTCAAATCTCAAGCATCTGAATTACTTAAATGGAGACTTGTCACCATTTCAGCCAATCAGTTGCTTGACATTCAAGGCTAGTCCCCATTTTTAGTTTTATAATCTCTGACCCTGGCCTTTGTTTGACTTTACCCATTCCTCCATAAATATGCATTTTTACGCATGTGCGACCAGTGTATATCCAGATCAGCTGGCACATCCATCGCATTTTGGTCATAAATATCCTGATGAATAAAAAGCGAAAAGTTTAGATCCTGATCAGACGGCATGGATGTGTTGGCTGTTCTGGATCTAAACTGTTCGCTCACGCAATAAAGATATATCTATGGAGGAAAGGGTTATATTGATCAGTAAATTGAAATTGTAATTCTTGTCACTATTTCAGAAGATAAACAGTATTTTATTTAAAAAGACGAAATTCCAAACACACACAAATCATTGATTTTTCAATTATTCAAATGATGTGTGAGAAATTTATGACAAATCCTAAAATATCAACAATATTGAATGCCTTAAAAAAGGTAATGGGAGGTATCAGATCTGTAAAAGTGTGCTTGAGTGACATTTCTCGCACATTATGATCAAGGACGGCAGACAAAAAACTATCCTCGTGATAGTTAAATATTTACACACACAAACTTAAATCACCAGCAACTCTGAATTGGGTTTTATACAATTTTCAATTAATATGCTCTTAGTCACATTTTTCCCATGCAAACAGTGGCAAACTGCTGAACATAAAAAGATTCTCACAAAATTTTCTGCTAATACTAAATCAAATATTTTAATAATTTTTGTTGAGATATAAAATGTTTTGTGAGTAATATCAAATTATCTAAATAAGAAGGAAAGAGCGAATTTCAGCCAACCTATTGAAGGTGTTTTTTTTCCCTCACTTGCCTATCCATACCCTAACTTGTTTACATGTACAAAATAATGATTGTTTTCTGTGGACTTGCAAGTCCAGATTTAATGAAGGTACTGTACACCAAGCTTTTTACATCTTTAACTGCCTTAAAATAACTGAAATTCAAGAAAAATATTTTACTAAATATTACTCTCTCTCTTGGCCATAGAAAAAAAAACATTTCTTCAATGGTGGTCTTATATTAAATTACAGCAGCTATAAATCTTAACATTGATATACAAGTTAATCTTTTCCTCCATACACACGCTCTTATGGCATGGGTGAACAGTGTAGATCCAGATAAGTTTGTAGATTGGGATCAGTTGGCACATTATTGCCATCTGATCAGGATCTGCACTGTTCATTTTATTATTATTAGGTTATTTCTGACCAATAAGCAAACAGTGCAGATCTTTATCAAATTCCAAAGATGTGCAGGCTGATCTGGATCTACACTGGTCAAACATGGGTAAAAAGGTGTATATATGGAGTAAAGGGTTAACAGCAGATACAGGCAAGCGATTGGGAATACATCTATTGTATAAATGATGCTGAGAACCTGTTCCTCACGATCGTCGACGGGCTGCGCTACCACAGTTTTAGATTTTCCATCCTTCTCCGATTTACTCTTATCAGATTTATCTCTCTGTGATCGTCGGAGAAGGCCTCCGAACAAACCAACACTCGACTTTTTGTCCTCTTTCTCCTTCTAAATGGAAATATTAAGTAACATCTATTGCTACTTGTACAATACTGATTCTATAAGCCTATACAACTGACTTGACTAGCTCCTGATACAGACTAAACACAGCTATTTTTCTTGTTTCTTGTATATTTGTATCAAATTGTACAGACTTCCAACAATACAAGTTCTTCAACTAAATACATTTGAGTGCCTTTTCATACTAAAGGAATAAAGTACATGTGCATCAATTTAAGTTATTATAATGTGTAATTTGTTACTTATTATTTCAGACAATCTGCCAAAACGTACAACAAATATTAAAATAAAAGTATTAATGCTAAGCGAAGAATTCACTTCTGTTTCCATTTAATGTGATGCATAGTTTCTTTGATCCGTTAGTATATATTTCAACCTAATAACAGTGAGTTGAAAAGCTATAAATTACACTTGCGATATCTCATAGAACAATAATGTAATTCTTTGTTGGTAATTCTTCTAGATAACATTTGTTTACTAATTTGACTTTGTAACTAACAATAACTATGAAAGCTGTTTTTTGAAAGTTCTTTTTCTTGTGATAAAACTGTTCATTTTTGAGTAGTAGAGCATTAAAATGTAAAACTGACACGACACAATTCCTGTTTCTAGGCTATTTGACTGATTGATTTGTTTTCAGACTTTTACTCAAAGAAAGCAATAAATCATATCTTGAATTCTATGCAAAATGCAAATGTCATAAAAGAAATGCTTGTTTTGGCACTTAGGTGACCACATGCATGCAGTGTTAACTCTTTACTCCATAGATATTACTTTAATCCCTTGTGCTGCCAGTGTAGATCCAGATCAGCCCGATCTGAATCTACACTGTTTGCTTCTAAATCTAAATCCTGGGGAGTAAAGCGTTTAACAATTCTTCCAACTTTCTTGCATATCTTCTATAAGATGTGTACATGTAATGGGAGATAATTCTTGAATAAGTAAGTGAGAGATGTGCATGAGAGTGCTGGTTACTGACCTGTTCAAGGACTGCAGGGTCTGGCATAACATCGTCTATGGAAGTCTCTTGGGCTTTACCCTGAAATACGTGTGCATGAACACCAAGATGCAGTGATTTATTAACTATAAATTACAGAGGTGAATCATCACAATATAAAAGTGAAATTTTGAGAAACAATCAACTTATACTTTAAATGTGCCAAGTTGTGCCACTTTACAAGGCTTGTAATAACAACCTAAATAGAGACTTGAATTAAGCACATGCAAAGATTTTTGTACAAACATGTGATTGTAACACATCTCAGAAATGTGTTCATGCAAGAGATAAATATATTAAGGTTTTAGGTTCATTCTTAGGTTTTCCTATTACTAGTATGTCCATTCTATCTTCATAGAGACATTTACCTTCTTCTTTTCTTTTTCTAGCCTCTTTCTCTCCTTCTCTTCTTCTTTCCTTTTCCTCTCCTCCTCTCTCTTCCTCTTCTTTTCATCCTCCTTATCCTTCTTGGCTTTCTTGCCACCATCTGACAGTGCCGAGGCATCAGGGCTGTATCCAGGTGGACCTTCCGAACCGGGCTGCAAATAGTTCAACAGGCTAACTCTTACTCCATATAAATCCATTTATTCACATGTTCTACCAGTGAAGATCCAGATCAGCTGGCCCAGGTCTTCACTGGTTGATTCTTGGTCAGAAACAACCTAACAAATCTTAAAGCAAACACTGTAGATCCTGTTCAGATGACATGGATGTGCCGACTGATCTGGATCCACACTGTTTGCCCATGCCATGAAGTTGTATGTATGGAGTAAAGGGTTTAATATGTTCTAGCAGTTTCTGTAATGGTAAAACTCTGTTAAAAAGAAAACAGAGAGCAATCCCTTCTAGTTAAAGATTTTTAAGATTTCCAATATAGTCAGTTTGTTCATTAACTTAAGCACAAAGAGCACCACCTGCTTTGTTTTATTTACTGGTATTAAGAAGAAAACAGATGCTCATTTCAATAGGCATTAAGAAAATATTACAGTAATGACCTTGTAGTCAACCCATATGTTAACACACTGAAGCAAAGTATGAATATGGCTTTATCACATGCATGACAAGTGTAGATCCAGATCAATCATAACTGAAATGAAAGAGTAGGTTTAGGCACTGGCCTTATTACTAACCTCTTGTCCTGGTTGGTGATCAAGCCTGTCAGAAGCATCTTCACCATTTGGACCCTTGGCGTTCTTTCCATATAGGCCAGCAGCAGTCCGGTCTCGCTCGAGGGTAGCATCAGGATCGCCATGCTTTCTGTCATGTAAATCATTCTCATCGTTCGGCCTTCTCTTCATAGCCACTGTAAATAAGGATGACACTGTCTCAGGTGTTACTTTTCAATCTATTTTTTGCAAACTGAGCATACAACAGTAATCCTTACTATGACTTACAGAACTGTAAAGAAGTTAACCCTTAACTTCATATTATAAATGTTTTTACGCAAGTGTGACCAGTGAAGATCCAGATCTGCCAGCACATTCGTGTAGTCTGATCGAGATCTGAACTTTTCCTTTTCGATCAGATATAACCAAATAAATCAAAATAAAAAAGAGAACAGTGAAGATCCTGATCAGATAGCACTGATCTGGATCTACACTGTTTGCATATGCAATTCTAGGTGTATATATGGAAGAAAAGGTTAACCCTTTTGCTGCCAACGTCGAAAACCCAAATTGACGTCGTCAGTGCCAAGAGCTTTTTAAAAATACCAATGCCAAGGTCAGAATGAGGATGGTTATTTATAGATATATCGACGTAGTTACTATGTTTACATGTGAAAACGAAAGCAATAACATTATTGGTCAATACTTCAATGATCTGCCTACGTCAGCATAGAAACACCCGCTTTGCGTTTTGCATGCTGGTCTATATATAGAAACAGCAAAAGCCGTCCATATGGCAAATACGCCGAAAATAATAGGGACGGCAGTGAAAGGGTTAATGAAGCATCACAAACACACAGAATATGATGTATTTATTGCTTCCATTTAACATTCAATTTACTTACTATCATCCATACTCTTAGCCTTATCGCTCATTGAGCGACGTTCAGCTGTACGTGCTATGTGGGGCTCTTCTCTATTGGTCAGCTCCGCTGCCTTCCTTGCCTGCACAGCTGTTCTACCCGAGTAACGGAAGCGGGAGTTGAATCGTGGGAACAGGGTATCTGAGTTCGGAGGATCTGCAGTCTTCAATCTTCAATGAAACAACAGTAACACCTGAGCTATCCATAGAAATGTTTTATTTGTTGAATTCTGCTTTTGATGTTCCATAAATGACCCTGTTAAAAATTCTTGACAAGGATCAAAATGAACCCAGGTTTTCAAAACCTAGTGAAAAGTTGTTGGCACATTTGTCTCGTCTTATCAGGGTCTATCTACACTGATTGTTTTTTTATAAATTTGATTATTTCTGACCAAGATATGACCAGGATGTGCCAGCTGATCTGGATATACACTGGTCACAAATGTGTTAAAAGATGGAGTGAAAGATTAAAGAGTTGAAGAAGTCACTTTAAACTAAAAAAAAAAGACAACAAACAAAACAATTGCCGGATTTTCTTCTTATAATGATTTAGAAATTGCAACCTGTACAGAGCCTGAACATAAATGTTACACTAATTAGTTTCTCCATTGAGAATGATGTACTGCTATTCATTAATCATAAGCTGAAGATATTAATGCTGTGGAAACACACAGTTGCATTATGGCCTAGATAATTAGATTCATTATTTAAGCTTAATTATTTTTCCATAATGTTTTCTTTTCTTGCTGAAGAAGAATCTGCAATGATAACAAATCTGCAAACTAAACGGAATGAAGGTTAATTTCTTTTCTATACTCAAATGTTCTTTGAGAAACAGTTGTTGTTTCTGCCCTTGAATATAAAGAAATACCTATTAATAACTAAATGGTCTCAGTTTCTGTATCTTTTGTGATGTTCAGAAACAGAAAGCTTGACAATCAGGCTAAAATCAATTACATCACTTATCTAGAAAGGATTTCAACTAAGTGTTTCCTGTAAATTACTATTAAAAAGAATGATGTTTTTATCATATGCATTATAAATGTAAACAAGAGCTATCACTGAAGGTGATTAATACCCCCGCAATATGGCTTTGACAGAGTATACAGAAATAATGTTCGCATCTTTTTAAAATGCGACACAAATTGTGCATGTATGTCATCTATATATAAAAATCTAAGTATTCGGTAAACAGGAAGTAGGTGAGCAAGGAGCATTAAATCGCTTAAAACCATATGGGAATATATGATAAAGCAATAAGCAAAATATCAGGCGGCTGCATGTTTCAGTTGCTAAGAAAACTACAACGGAAATTGTGCATGAATGTCAAGTATGTGCACAAATCTAAGTATTCGGTAAACAGGAAGTAGATGAGCAAGGAGCATAAAATTGCTTTACACCATATGGGACTATAGGATAAAGCATTATGCAAAATATCAGGCTGCTGCATGTTATAGTTGCTTAGAAAACTGCGACGGAAATTGTGCATGTATGTCAACTATGTGCACAAATCTAAGTATTCGGTAAACAGGAAGTAGATGAGCAAGGAGCATAAAATCGCTTTACACCATATGGGACCAATAAGCAAAATATCAGGCTGCTGCATGTTTCAGTTGCTTAGAAAACTACAACGGAAATTGTGCATGTATGTCAACTATGTGCACAAATCTAAGTATTCGGTAAACAGGAAGTAGATGAGCAAGACGCATAAAATCGCTTTACACCATTAGGAACTATAGGATAAAGCATTATGCAAAATATCAGGCTGTTGCATGTTATAGTTGCTTAGAAAACTGCGACGGAAATTGTGCATGTATGTCAACTATGTGTAAAAATCTAAGTATTCATCGAACAGGAAGTAGGTGAGCATAGAGCATAAAATTGCTTTACACCATATGGGACTATAGGATAAAGCATTATGCATAATATCAGGCTGCTGAATGTTATAGTTGCTTAGAAAACTATGACGGAAAATTAACATGCCCTTTGGTTGATGTAATGCACCTTTATAGTAACAAAACCTAAAATATTCGGCAAACAGGAAGTAGATGAGCAAGGAGCATGAAATTGCTTTACACCATATGGGACTATAGGATAAAGCAATATGCATAATATCAGGCTGCTGCATGTTATAGTTGCTTAGAAAACTGCGACGGAAAATTAATATGCCTTTTGGTTGATGTAATGCACCTTCATAGTAACAAAATCTAAAAATATGCGGCAAACAGGAAGTAGATGAGCAAGGAGCATGAAATTGCTTTACACCACATGGGACTATAGGATAAAGCAATATGCAAAATATCAGGCTGCTACATGTTATAGTTGCTGAGAAAACTGTGACGGAAATTTTGTAACGGACGGACGCACGCACGGACGCACGGACGGACAAGGGTAAAACAGTATACCCCCCTCTTCTTCGAAGCGGGGGTATAATAACCAGTTAAACTTTATTTTACTGGAGAAATGGTTAAGGTGTAAAGGGTATTCTAGAGTGCTCTGTATATGATACACTATATCACCATCAGGTGATAATCTATAGGGATTTAATGCAACTTAAAGAAAAGTATAACCATTTGGTATCTGAGACATTTTATAGACCCTCAAACAGGTAACATGTACTAGGTCCCAAGATCATTAAACTAAAGGACCAGTCTCAAATATCAAGCATACAAATATCAAGCATATGATTGACTGAACTGGCAACTAAAGGTCCCCATTTCAGCCAATCAGATGCTTGATATTTGATACTGGTCTCCTGATTTAGTTTTAAGATTTTGGACACTTACTTCACAAGTACATAACTTACCTAAAGAAGGCATGGTGTTCAACACAGGTTTTCCACAACCTTTTAGCTAGTTTATGAGTGTCACAACGGAAGCATATTGTTCTCTCATGTGGTTCAAACTGCAAGAATAAATGAAGTCTTTATTGTAAAAACTAATCTTTTTGCATTTGCTAAGTAATATATTTAATATTTATCAAAATATAAATGCAGTGTTGTACTTCAGCATAATTTTAGAATAGCAAAATCAATGTTGAAATTCCAAGTATTTCCTGTGTTAATTTTATTTTGGAAACAAGTGTGCCAAACTGCCACAAAATGTTCCTGTATGAGGAGGGAAATGAGATTCCATAAAATTATTTGTCTGTCTAGGACATTTAACCCTCTCCTCCATATATATGCATTTTTACGCATGTGCGAACAGTGTAGATCCAGATCAGCAGGCACATCCGTGCCGTCTGATCAGGATCTGTACTTGTAGCATTTTGGTCAGAAATAACCTAACAAATCAAAATGAGAACAGTGCAGATTTTTCTGATCAGATGGCACAGATGTGTCGGCTGATCTGGATCTACACTGCAATAAATGTATGTCAAGGGAGTAAAGGGTTAATATCTCAGAGCGATTACAAGAGGCACTGTGAAGCTGCCATGTCACTTAAAGGCTGAAATACTCCTCTCAAGTGTTTAAGTGTCTGGATAAAAACCAATTAGCTGGAGTCACAGGACTTAAGCACTGCTATTGTCCCAAGTGAAAGTTGGAAATGGATTTTTTATTAGCGAAGTTTGTACATGTATACTGTTAAATAAAAAGAGACAAAAAAATATGTGCATGAGAGGTCAAGTGGTGTTGTGCATGATGATTTGTTGAGAGTGGATGGCCTCATCTATGTTTATAATATTAGAACATTCATCATCTATTGCATTTATTACAGTTGAAAAATAATTCATGTAATTTATCATCTAACTAGAGCATGCTGTATTTTTTACTCATAAACATAAACATGTTTTGGAAATGCATTATGAAAACACAACTGTATGTCAGAATGATAAAAATTATTTCATTACCTAATCAACAGTTATTTTAAAGAAACTTAATAAAACAGCCTCTGACTACCATTTTCTTCAAAGTGATTACTCTTGCTTCAAAAGTCGTCAAAGGCATAAAGTTATAAAATAGTTAAAATCACCTCGGGTATATTTAAGAAGTAATACAAAGCTGGCCATGATATAATGTGTACCACTGGGTGGGGTTAAGATTTGTAAGGAAATATCATGAGGATCATAGGTTCAAGGGATACATATCATGTATTCGAATGACACTTGCTGATATTCAAAGATTTATAAGAGGCTGATATTTATTATATTAATTACAACAGGACTTCGCTTTATGAAAGGTCAAAAATACTGAAACACTCATTTACTTAGAACTTCATGCTATTTATGAAGTGACGTTATGTAAGGAATACATCCACAAAGCAGTAATATATGGAGCATTTAATCTGCATGGCCTACGGGTAAAAGATGCCATAACGCTTTTTCTTACCAAGAACTTTTTTAAATCAAAGCCTTCTAAGTATTAACCATATACTCCACTGATTTGACCATTAAAATGAGCAACCAATGTAGATCAAGATCAGTTGGCACATCCATGCAGTCCAATCAGGATCTTAAATGTTCCATTCTTGGTCAGAAATCTCCTTTCACTGTTCGCTTTTTGATTATTTAAGGTTATTTCTGAACAAAATGGAACAGTTCCGGTTGATCTTGATCTTTACTTTTTGCACACAGGATAAAAACCATATATATGGAGTAAAGGATCAATGCCTCCAAGACATATATGAATATCCTGCAACTACAATCATGTTGCTAGAAGTAGCTTTACTGAGTCTGATGTGGTATTCCAACATTTAAAGTTTATCATAATACATGAATAATCATCCTAAACAAAATGAAATCCTTTGCTGACACAGTGTCACTGCAACAGTACAAATATTATTTAGTTAACAGTATTATAAAGTGACATGTTTAAGATATTGTGTCAATAACTAAAAATATGTGAAAATATGTGAATATTCCCGAGTTACCATTCTTTCAGTTGTATGTAACTTAATTATGATGGTAATATCTCCCCTGCATTATTGCAATTGTACAAATAATTTCCAAGTTGTAAGCTAAACCAAATAACCAAAAATTTGATAAAATATTACTTTGAGATGGCCCCTTGATCTTAATAATTGAGCAATTTTCTGGCATGGATTTTTCATAAAATATTAAAAGAATTATTGCAAGAGTGTTTCTCATTCTTTTGTGCGAATCTATAAATGCAACTCTTAGAAGGTGGGACAGGATGTTAAAAACAAGTTTCAGAGAATAGATACACCACATTTATTACTTTAAACTGGGGGTACCCACTATTGTTAATCATTATTTGCTTTTAATTTTGTTTGTTACACGGTTTGAGGTGTGTTAATAAGAATTATGAATATTCTTCGAAATTAACCCATTACTCCATATACACACCTTTATTGTGTAGGCTAATAGTGTAGTTCCAGATCAGCCAGTATATTCTTGACATAAAATCTGTATCTGCATTGTTTGCTTTTCGATTCATTAGGTTATTTCTGATCAAGATGTCATCAGTGTAGATCCAGATAACATTGCACAGCTCATCTTGATCTACAACGGTCACACACTTGATAAAACCCATATATGGAGAAAAGGGTTAAGTCAGCTTCAAATGTAGTCATGAGCAATAAGAAGTACCTCTCCAGGACGGATTTTGACATAGAAAGCATCTCTCTTGTAGGAAAGTTTCAGTATTTTAGGCCAGACAAATCTGCTGATCCTCAGTCGGTCCTTGTAGACGAGGAGACCTGTGGCACAGATACCCAGAGACAACCGCTTGTTCTCAGAGTCCTGAAACAATGATCACATATTGAAGCAAGCTATCTTTATAAGACTAAGAATTATCTTACATACATTTTATAGTGGTTTTGCAGCAAAATACAACAGTTTCTTTGCTTGTTTTGTGTGTTTCACTTTGCTTTATTATTAATATTTGGGCTGTTTCAAAAAAAATGGCTGGAAAAGTGAAAAAATAGTGAAAAATTAAAGTTCGTTCAAATTCAAAACTTGTTATTCTGAATTTTTTGCTTATTGAAACTGAGTACAAAACTGTAAGATTTTTGAAATCGGTCAACTGGTTGCTGAGATATTGTCATTTGAAAAATGGCAAGTGAAGTGAAAAAAATGTAAAGAATTTAAGTTCTTAGAAAGTCCAAACTGGTTGGTCCATATGTTTGTACAGTCTTTTCAGTGATCAAAATCAATCAAGTTATACCCATATGTGGCAGAATAAAAATTTTATGGAGCTTTATTGACCTATATTAAAAAAATCAAAGAATTTTAATTTATGTGCTTAAAATACAAGTATTACTGTTTCTTATTATTTAAATGTGTATTTCTGTTCAAATACATGTTGAAGCATCAAATATAAGTGCTTTAGAACTTGTGGTATTGCATAAAGATAACAAGAGCTGTCAGAGGAGACAGCATGCTCGACTATTCGAATCATTTGAAACAAATGCAATTTGAAGATTAAAACAATAATAACTATGGCCATACATTCATGTGCAATCAGGAAAAATATTAACAAGTGAATGGTACGGGAGAAATTATTTTCAAATAACAGAAATAATTCCTAAATGTACCATAAATATTAAACTGAATAGGGGAATAACTATGAAATATTTCTGAATTTGTTAGAAAACTTGTTAGTAATTTTTTATTAGAGACATTTACTTTTAGTCAAATATCAATCACTTCAGTAATGTTACAGAAAAAGAACTGAAATGAAAATATAATGGTAGTTTGAAGTTGATACCTTAAGTATTTGCAAAGTTATCGATGAAGTGCACTTAAGTGAAAATATAAGTGAAACTAGAAATGTGTCCATAGGACACGGATGCCCCGCTATGCATCATTTTCAGACACTCAAGTGCAATGATGGGAATAATACGCGATACACTGCCCTTTCATGGTGAACATTTGTGTCAAGTTTTTTTTGAAATCCCTCCATTTATAATGAAGTTACAGCCTGGACAAGAAAATTCTATTTTTAGTAACAGTGACCTTGACCTTGGACCTTCAGGCTTGGGTATTGTGCGGACACACTGCCTTTTCATGAACATTTGTGCAAAGTTATTTTGAAATCCCTCCAGTTATAACAAAGTAACAGCCAGGACAAGATAATTCTATTTTTAGTAACAGCGACCTTGACCTTTGACCTACAGGCATGGGCATGGTACGTGACACACCGCCCTGTCATGGTGAACATTTGTGTCAAGTTATTTTGAAATCCTTCCATTCATAACAAAGTTACAGCCTGGACAAGAAAATTCTATTTTTAGTAACAGTGACCTTGACCTTGGATCTACAGGCATGGGTATTGTGCTGACACACCGCCTTGTCATGGTGAACATTTGTGCCAAGATATTTTGAAATCCCTCCATTCATAACAAAGTAACAGCCTAGACAAGAAAATTCTATTTTTAGTAACAGTGACCTTGACCATTGACCTACAGGCTTGGGCATGTAAGTGACACACTGTCTTGATATGGTGAACAATTATACCAAGTTATTTAAAAACCCAATAAGAAATAACAAAGTTACAGAGCGGACAGGATTTTGCAAGAAAATTCTATTTTTAATAACAGTGACCTTGACCTTGGACCTACAGGCATGGGTATTGTACGCGACACACTGCCTTGTCATGGTGAACATTTGTGCCAAGTTATTTTGAAATCCCTCCATTCATAACGAAGTTAAGGGCCGACTGTATATTTTGCTTAACACAAAATGTAAGCGAAAAAGAGGCATAATTTGAAAAATATTGGAAGAAGGGTTATGGGTCTTGTTGGTTATGATGTAGATTTTGATGGTGAAAATATATTTCAAGTTTCAAGGCAATATCTCAAGTAGTTTTAAAGTTAGGGGCAAAATGCATATTTTGTTGACACAAAATATAAGAAAAAAGGGGCATAACTTGAAATATATTGACAGCTGAGTTATAGGTCTTGTTGGTAATGATGTAGAATTTGATGGTGAATATATATTCCAAGTTTCAAGTTGATATCATAAGTAGTTTTCAAGTAATGGACCAAAGTGCATTTTTTGTTTAACGGACGCCGACGCCGACACCGGGGCGAGTAGGATAGCTCCCCTATTCTTCGAATAGTCGAGCTAAAAAATTCATATTGTTAAAAAAGTGTGTCACACTCCTGACAACCATATAAGTGCAGTGTACTCAAAAATGTTTCACTAAGGCCATTCCTGTTTGTCACAATTTAACAAAACATGACATAGACTTCTAGGAAAAAAACATGCTCTTGTTTTCATGTAAAGGATATGTTGACAGAATATTGCAATATGTGCATAATGTCACACTCCTGACAAATTTAGCTGACATTCCATGAAGGGAGCTGCAGACAAATATAATTTCAATAGAGGTGATAATATTATAATTATTGCATCTAGAAACATGACACTTCATGATACACAAAACATTTCTTATGTACTATTAATCTTAAAAGTCCTATTAATTTATAAAGCAAAGAGGTATTGATTTTCTTGAGGTATTTTCTAATCTACCACGCTTGACTTAATAGCATATATTTTGATTACTTTAAGTATAATATGCTTAATTTTATCATTATTTGATGCCTAATAAATGCACCTTTAACTAAAACAACACTAAAACTTGTCTTTACTCAAGCTTTCTGTAAAATAATTGTCTGAACAAATGTGATTTTGAAAAGTGTCACACTTTTTTGTCACACTCCTGACATTTTTTGCCCTTTATTTTAGAATATTTTTTTAACGTATGGTGCTATTTTGATGAAACTTTACAAATCTTTAAAGGGCATGATGAGACACCTCTGCAAAGTAGGAAAATGGAAGTAACTGTTTGTTGTACATTTTTATACCAGGAAAACCAAAACCAGCCTTTTTTTTTGAAACAGCCCATTTCAGCTACATGATGATGATCAACATGATCAACATAAATGTGTCACTAAGAAATGAACTAGAGACATTTCAAACATAGTCTTTTCTTCTGTTGGCAAACTAATATATATTTCCAATGAAACACGATAGAGTGCCTTTTAGGAAGGAAAGTAACTGATGTGAAAGGGAAGTAATCTATGATTACATGAAGAAATGTGTGTTAGAGCAGTCCATCACTGCTGTCAACAGTACCAGATACACTACCATCTCTGGAGACTGGTAGCACACTATGTGACATAAACCAGGGACAGTTGTATTGATGAAAAACCTGGGACAATGTTACACTATAGAAAGCACATTTTATTTTCAGCAATGTAAGCTCATTTGAAAGTAATAAACTTATTCTCCATGAAGCCTGGGAGACATAAAGGGTCAAGCCATTAACGCCTCTGACTTGTAATAACTTGCATCTAACCATGGTCACTAAACCCTTTATTCCATATACACTCTTTTTAATGCGCGGGCACACAGTGTAGAATCTGTCTGATGAGGATCTGCACAGTTTGCTGTTTGTTCATAAATGACCTAATAAACCAAAAAGCAAACATTGCAGATCCTCATCACATAGCACGGATGTGCCGGCTGATTGGACCACAAACAAGGGGCAACTGGGGTCTTACCTCACCTGTCTACAACCTGAAGTAATCTTTAAGTTACCAAGGACTGTCTATAATGTTATTATTATTTTACAGATTTTGACCATCAATACCTTGCCAATACCCTTTTTTTTACCATTTTCAATAATAATGTAATTAGTTTTAACATTCAACATAGTTTACTTATTTTTTATCAGCAATATTAGCATTTTACCATCAATTTAGCAATACATTAGTAACATCAGCAATATATCAGCACAATCAGCTAATATAGCAGCAATGGTGGAAATGCCAGGAAACGAACTTGTATATTTCACTTACTAAAATTCAAATTAAGTATAATACAATATTAATTTGGCTGCAACAGTAAAATAATATCAATTTGGCAATTTAACAGTGCAGTAACAGCCACCAAATAAATATAAACTAGAATTATCACTGAAAGTGATTAAATACCCCCACATGTATGCTTGATAATTGAACTGGGAATGCTTCGAATCAATGGCATAATGTGCCCCACTTTCAATCCAAAGTGTCGTCTTCACAGTAGCCACATATTCAGCAAGTTTTATCACAATATCTCATTCCTTCTAAATTTATTGAGCAGAAATGGTTTAAATATGTTAGTAACAGTGGCCTTTATCTAACTTTTATCTAAGAACTGTGTGCCAAGCATTGTTTATGAGAAATCATCCAGAAACCATTTTTTCTATTTTTAGTAACAGTGACCTTGACCCCATCAGGCCCAATTTCAATACCAAGTTTCGTCTTCACAGACACTACCTATATAGCAATTTTCATCACAATATCTCATTCTGAACCAAAGTTATTGAGCATACAGTTTATTTTCTATTTTTAGTAACAGTGACCTTGACCCCACAGGCCTTGAATCCCAAAAGTCATCTTCACAAAAACCATCAATACACCAAATTTCATTTAAGAATCTCATTCCAAGCTATAGTTACTGAGTGGAAACGAAGTTTTGAAGTTTAAATAACAGGGACCTTGACCTTGAACCCACAGGCCCCAAAGTCAAACCTAATCTTTATCTTGTTATGTTACATCTGTGTCCCAAAAAATAATTAAATCTATGAAGTATTTCATGAGTTATAGTCCAGAAACAATTTTTCTTTTTTAAGTTACAGTGACCTTGACACTGACCCCTCAGGCCCCAAAGTCGAACTTGACCTGTATCTTCTGATATTACATATATGTACCAAAAAAGGATTTAATCTGTGAAGTTTTTCATGAGTTATTATCTGGAAACCCTTTTTCTATTTTTAGTAATACTGACCTTGACATTGACCCCACCAGCCCCAAAGTCGAACTTGACCTGTATCTTGTGATGTTACATCTATTTACCAAACAAGGATTAAATCTGTGAAGTGTTTCATAAGTTATCATCCGGAAACCATTTTTCTATTTTTAGTAACAGTGACCTTGACACTGATCCCACCAGCCCCAAAATCGAACTTGACCTGTATCTTATGACGATATACCTGTGTACCAAAAATTATTTAATTCTGTCAAGCCTTTCATGAGTTATCATCTGGAAACGAAGAATCCGACCGACCGACCGACAGACAGACCGACCGACCCACAAGCTCACTCCTATATACCCCCTCAAACTTCGTTTGTGGGGGTATAATAAATGATTGTCTAAATATATACATCACAGACTACATTCACAATGTTGGATTGTTTTTATTCAGTTCCTTGGTAGCTTAATGTAACCTATAATATGCAGGTATCTGATAATGATTTGTGTACAGGAGGCCCCTAGTCTAGACTGGTTGAAATCTCTACTGTTCCCTTTTCAGCAAATGAAATAAATGGACAAACCAAATTTCAAAGTCACAACTATTACACAAATTTAGCAAGCGAATGTACCCTTCCTTACCTTAACATCATGCATGTCGACACCATACATGGCAAGCTTTTTAGCATTCTCTAGAAAATGGGCTTCAGATACAGTCGGAGTCTGGCCTCTGAAATGTACACAAGCAAAATGTAGTGCATGTACAACAGACAAAAACTAAGACCCAAGATCCCAGACTAAAACTGGAGACCAGTCACAAATTTCAAGCATCTGATTTGCTGAAATGAAGACCAGTAAAATCTCAAGCATCTGATTGGCTGAAATGGCGACTGGTGGCCATTTCAGCCAATCAGATGCTTGAGATTTGAGACTTGTCTCCAATCTCAGTCTTATGATCTTGGGCCAAGTAACTTTATAAATGAAAACAAAATGAAAACAAAATTCATATACAAAAATTCATATACAAAAAACAGTTAAGTCACAAGATCAAACCATTAAATCAAGAGTCATATGTACTGCCTAAAGCTATGACCTTCAGCTTACATGCATGACAGCATACAGGAGTTTTTTTTTTTGTTCAAAGATTGATTGGGAACATCTAACTTTCAACATTTAAATTAATAGGTTCACCATTACAAATAAATTGCAATAAATAAAACATCACTCAATAGTTTCTGTATCAGTGATGAAGAAAGCTTGAATCATTGATTCTTTTTATTAATTTTTCTAGAACACAACTATTTACCTATTATTTCTATGAAGTTCTGCAATTTTTTCTAGCAATTCCTGATTCTGGTTTGGTGCAAAATCAAAGTCATGCAAATAACTGATGGAGTCTCCAAATTCCTTCTCATCCCAGTCTCCCAGCTCTCCCTGCACGGTGTATGATCCCAGGAGGGCATAGGTCGCAAATGAACATGGAAGTCTGTAACAATGTAAGTTAATAGTTGTAATATTATTGTGAAATGTAATATAATATGTGTGATCAATTCCAACCATGCATAGCTGCAGCAGTTTTTGATTACAAAACTGATTTTTACAGAAAATAATGTGACTCCAATGGTGTCAAGCTACACTGTTCAGGAGACCTGCCTACTTTCAAAGAAAAAAAAAACAAACTAAAAATCTTAAAAACATTCTATGTGGAAACTGATGCCCCCAATTGACCTTACGCTGGAGCTTCCGTAACCACGCCCACCGATTTTCAAGGGGAACTACTCTTCCGATGTCCGTCAAACAATATGGCTATTCGAGTCGGTACGCTTGCAAGCATACCTGATGATTTTGAAATAAATTACTTTAAATGTAACTTATCGTCACCAAAGAAACAAAAATCACAAGCTTTTATATCAAGCTGTTACCTGAAAGATTTAAAATTAACACACGATTAAGGAAGCCAATAGAAAAAGGGGTGTTTGGACATCTCAACCCCTCGACATTATTTTCAATCCATTGTTCAAAATGAAGACATATTAACCCCTCGACTTATCAACTCCTTAAATGAAGACTGTTCAACCCCTATCCCATTGGAGATTTTAGCCCATGAAATGAAGACATATCAACCCCTCCATGTATGTTTCAACCCTTTATATCGAAGACATTTCAACCATTATTATTAAAGACATTTCAACCTCTCCTGTGAATGTATAAGAGACCAGTGCTTTACAATGATATATCAACACAAAATTTAATGACGGCAATAGTGGCGAACATTTTAATAATTTCAATTACATTAATTAATCCTACAACTCGATAATATAATGGATGGCAACGAATATTCGGACATTTGAACATTCGAATACCGACGGGACATTCGAAAACTTGTTAAAAGTTTTTAATATTAAATTTTGTAAAATTAAATATAAAAAGCAAATAAATTAAAAATATTATCGAAATTCAATGTAAAATTAACTGAAACACCTTTTGTTATTAAAAGACGTGTCATGATCTATCTACTGGCCCTAATTAACAGTGATTGACAGAATGCAAATTATCTTAATTATCTTTACCGTGTAATAACAATCATTTGATGCGGCTTTTTAGCTTCATCCAATATTAAAGTTTTCAATTTTAATTAAAACATATACCACCATTGTTATTCTTAAATTAGTCAGGTTTTTGTAGAGATTGTTTTGTTCTGGTTTTTTTTTTGTTTTATTATTAAGATTATGTACATATTCAACATCCTGAATCATTCCAAAAGCAAAAATTGTTAATAACAACTATGAAGTATGACAGAAAATTGAAATTTAGAATAAATTATCCCCGTAAATATTTTTTATCTAATTAATTATTTTAATAAGTCCCCAGTTTTAACATTTAAGCAATATATTTAGCTTTTTTCCAGATTTGTTGTTGGTTTTGGGAATGGAATAAACCTTATTCCATTCGCTTGCCTCTCCGTATATCTAGTGTGAGAATTGCAAGTGCCGTAGCAGCACCTTTTCACCATTATTTAAGAAAATCTTTTAATAAACTTGAAAATTTGATGCCAGACACGCTGGTCAGTTTGATGGACGAATGGCGGATAGAAACAAGGCTTATGAGCGCGCTACTCTGATTGGTTAATTGCACTGTCAGTCAGACGGCCAGCGTAAGGTCAATTCTGTATGTATGTCACATGAATTGTTGTATAATGCCTAAACAGCATTCATGTTATAAATGACAAGTTTGACAAACATGGTTTCAAAGTAAATTCTCAAAATGCGGATGTACAGATGGACATACAGACAAGGACAACTCTATATGCCTCCCACTTCATGGGGGCATTAAAAACTAGAATGAAATGAACATAAGAGTCTCCAGTCTCAATTTTATGATCTCTGGCCTAGAAGTTCATGGTCAATATATACAAAGCACTCAGTTTTTACAACACCTTTATTTACAAACTCTCAATTATTTACAGTTATTATTATCTCAACTGACCAGGCTTACAGGAATATTGGACGGGGCATTCTAAAGTAACAGACATTATACATTGTACACTGGTGCCACCATATTTCATGATTTAAATACCAAACACATTGATATTCTGAACAGGAAACTAACAGTAGCAATATTTTGACATTTGTCACCTGTTATTTGAATTTCATTCAACATTATATGGTGCAAACAGACATTTAAAAAAATCATCAGCACAAAAAAGTTAATACACTTTTATGACCTGGCATCCTGGACAAAAGGTGCGATAACAAGATAACTTATTTTGATTTTTAACATAATATTTCCTGTTTTTGAACTTGGTCACTTTAATTCATAAAAAAGAAATAAAAGTAGCTGTTATAGAAATGGATAAAAAAATCCTTGCTAATTCTGAAGAAAATGTACTCTCCTCTAAACAAGCAAGGAAGTATTTTCCAACATATATTGCAAATTAATTGGGGAATATGGCAATATTTTTATATTTTGTTAAGCCATTAATTGGGGAATTTGGCAATATTTTTATATTTTGTTAAGCCATGAAAAATAAAATTAAGTAGATCTACTTATTAAAATTTAATAAACTAGACTAAACAACAAAGGTTAAAGAACAGTTTCACCTCACTTAACAAATAAGTTGCAATCTTAAAAGTTTTAAACTCTGAGCAACAGTTTACCAGGCTCACCTATATAAAGATGAAGTGGAAATATTTAATAACATTGGCATTTATGTAAATACCAATTTAATATCATTACACTTTGAGTGACAGCTTGCTCAGTGCATACTATAATCATTTATCATTAATCTTAAAGATTATATCAATATTATACACAGTAGTTGTAAAGTGTTTTTTCAATGTTTGTCAAGTAAAGACCAAGGCCAGAGTAGGCACCAAACCACTTAAAAGAAACTTAATGCTTCAATCAACTGGCACAGTTAATAATTTAATGAGAATTTTTAAAACAACTGGGTCTATTGCCATTACCCCGTATTAAGATTACCTAATCTGTGATTGTAATATTGTATTGCATGGGCAAACATGGTAAATCAAGATCAGCTGGCAAATGTTTGCTTTCTCAATCAGGATCTGAAATGTTTACTTTTAAGATTACCAAGGTTGTTTCTGACCAAAAAGCAAACCGTGTAAGTGTGTCAGCTGATCTGGATCTACACTGTCACAAATGTGATAAAAGTTGTATCAATAAACATTATAAAGTAAAGGGTTAAGTAACCACTGAGTCATTTGTGGTAATCTGGAATAAATTACAAGACAATTAGAACTGACCAAACAACCTTATGACAGACAGGCACTTGAGTCTATCAGCTGTGATTTACTGATTAATTCACCTTAAATCATCAAAAGACATACAGATGGTGATTAAAACTAACAATGTGCTATGATATCTCTATGATAATTACCTGCCATTGAAGAGATCTACCCTGACTTGTAAACACAGTTGGTATCTGGTAATGTCCTCCTTCAGTGACATCGGGTCTGGAGGGTAAAACTTTACCTGGAACTCGAAAACCCATGTTCCACCTGAAAATACACAAGCATTTAGTTTGGAAGGGTTTAACTATTTTTTATCAATATTTACACCTTTATGGCATGGGCGAACAGTGTAATTCCAGATCAGCTGACACTTCTATGCTGTCTGATTAGGATCTGCACTATTCACAGATGTGCCATCTGATCTGGATCTACACTGTTCAATCGTGCAAAAAGGGAACAGATATGGTGTAAAGGGAAAATATATAGAAGTCTTGTTCAAAATGATTTTCCATAATATCTTTAAAACAGGTGAAGTTTTTATCGCACATTCATAAATTTGGTATCGATGGAAAGAGGACATTTATGTGCATTCCATGAAAAGGAATTTTGGAATTTGAATCAGTACTGCCAGTAGAGTAATGTGTTGAAAATTGCAGACTGGTCAAGACTTTTGTCCATTAGCATAGATAGGGCACAATGGCTCATCTATAGCCCTACAGGTTGATGGTGGTTCAGGTCAACTTCAGGGGCCATGTTCTAAGGGGAATTGCAATTCGAAATACTCAAATAGTCATCAATCAGGATTTTAATCTGTTTTAAATACCACCAGTCTGTTTTTAACCAGTTGCCATATCAGCCAATGACATGCTTGAGATTTGGTCTCCAGATTTAGTTTTATGATCTTGGACCCAGTTCAACATCCAATAAACACCACCACAACAATGCCTTATCTTGTAAAACTGCATTGAAAATGACAGACAGGGTCTGGTTACAGGAAAAATTATATTCTGGGAGTATTTATCTGAGAGGTAAGCAGACATTTTTCTGATTCATTCCAAGGTGTGATATGAAATAACTACTTGGGCCAACTAGGTCACTAACTGATAAGTTTTAATGTCTATTTTTCCCATCTCTCCATTGAATTACATAGATAACATTTCATTGGCTGTTCACATTACAAGTACATGATATCTGATTTACATTTTACATCTGATAATCTTGTCCTAAATACATACCAAAATTAGTAACTAGTTTATTTCTGTTATGTATTGCTAGCCATTGATGAATGTTGTTACCATTATTAAACCCCACTCTAAGATGGACCCTGAACCATGGTCTTACCAAGTATTTAAGTGATGATGAAGTCTTTCTTGGAATATCCATAATATAGGAATGTTGATCTACATTAAAACAGTGTATACCCTGACTTTATTAAGCTCTACATTACTCAAAACTAAAGAATATCAGTCATCCTAGTAGATCTTAGGAGATGAAATATTTGTCTGTCCGTCAAAGGACCATAAGCATTTTTAAACAGAACTTGTCTTGATAGCTACTTACAATAATGTTTAATACAACAAATATGACCAAAAAAACCCCACATGGAATACACTGAGAATTGTTCTACTGTTTAAAGCCCCAGCCCTAAACTTAAGTAAGAATATATTATTGAAAAATCATATTTGTCCATATAGACTACAATATATAAACTCTCTAACAGAACACAAAAGGTCCAATCGAATTCTTTCTTATAGACGGGATTTTCAATGATATTGTTGAATTATAGTTAACGAACTTTTAAGAAGCTAAATATAATGGAACTATATTTAGCACCGACGAAGAGACCACTACATGCGCGATCTCGATTTCTGTGACGTTTCGGGAATCCTGCTTTCACTTTTAGTCGCGCGGACCAAATTTATTTTAGTAAATTAAAATTTTATTAGCCCGAACTAATGCTGCAAATTTGTGCCTATAGTTCTAAATACATGTTATATTTCATACAATAGCGGGTTAAATTGAAGTAATGCCGCTTTAAAACAGGAGCTGGTCACTGTCTTTCTATATAGTATACTTCTAAAGTCTTTTAGATACGTTTACAGTAATGCGATTTTATTTAATTATTACTTGCAATACCATGCGCTATTCGGGTTTCTAAAGTTACGATTATCAGTGGCGGAGCCAGAGGTTAATTTACGGCAGTAGTACAGGTTTCGCATAAGGTCTAAATCTGTTTAAAGTCTACACTGTAATGAATGTATTTTGTGCTTGTCATATTTCCACGCGGGACAATAGTGACCTGTGTCCGACATATTACGGTGATTGTCAGGGTTAACATTGTAAAGCCTCGTGGGCAAGGCATATGGTTTTATAAAGATGCACACAATAAGCTAACGGCATTTTGAAATAGCGGTAAATCTGATATTAGAAATAAACATTGTTTACATGTGTTTGTTCGCCAAAGATTTTTCAAATTTTCTGTTGATTTATTTAATGTAGTAGACTGAATACGACAAAAGAGCCGGGACGGAGTCTACATCAGTCAGCTAAATCATCGTATTTCTTGTGTATGTGCATGCGCTTACTTTCTATAGGATATAGGTCTATCTGTGTCCAGGGTCCTCCGCTACTTCAACTAAAATTCTAATTTTGAATCGTGTTCCAGTGTATAGAATCTATCCCCCGCCTTAAAAAATATCTAGGGATAATCCTTTAATTCCGCTGTATCTTGCCCTAGCCTCCGAAAATCTAAAATGACTAATAATTTTCTCTAACGATGATAAATAAATTTAAATGCACAAATGGTTTTTAGTTCAATTTTTGAGACTCGCTTCGCCTCCTCAGTTTTCTGCCGATCACCAAAATCAAACTTTATTTTACACCTCAAGAACAACATACCACCACACTACGTTGCATCTATCCAATGTTGTCGAATTATTTGAACTTATAATCTACGGTTTTGTGTTATTGGCATCAATATAATTGCACTGCGGAACGTGACATTTTAAAAGAATGTCGATATTTTTTATTTACGATGAGATTGTGTCCTTTTTTCTATCTATTAGGACCATAGACGGACGAGAACAGGTACTGATGCTAAATTAAGACGCACACTTTGGGCGTGCAATCTAGAATGTACACGTGGTAATGAACGTTTGAGATCGTACCTAGTCCCAGAATTAAATCAGACTTAGCTACGGTGTTCCGTGGGGTCATCATTGTTTCGCCCTGTCGACCTCTTGAACGAGACCATGAAAACTTTAAAGAGAAAGATCTTGAAAACACGATGCGAAATCGCAAAGGCACGATGCGAGATCTCGAGAACTTGATGGGAGGGCAAGATGCGTCGTGTTCTTGCGATCTCGCCTCGTTGTCCAGCGACCTTGCATCCTGTTCTCTCTTTTTGAAATCTTATGAAGAACGAAACCACGAAAAGACGAGAACATGACGACGCGAGGTAGCGAAAACGTGTTGCGGGGCCCTCTCATCATGTTCTCGGGACCTCGCATTTTGTTTTCGAGACTTCAAATCTTGTTCTCGCGTTCGTGTCTACAGTTCAGCGGAACAGAACAGAACATCATCTTTATTTTTCCAGACGTGTAGTATATGTAACATGGGAACAGTCAATATCTAATATGGTGGAGAGCAATCTAGATTATAGGTTTATTTAGCATAAATATCAAGGTGTTAACAAACATATTTTGAATACAGCGAGAGAGATGCTAAATTTGGTTGGTCAACAGCAAAAATAAAGGAAAGATAACTGTAATCACATTGCGCGGGGTATGGTGGATGATCTGCATTTGTGTTTGTCTCAAAAGCTCCCGATCAATATCTAATTTTCTATATTTTTGTTTATGTTTTCCATTTTCCCACTAAATTCATTTTTAATATTAACCTGTATGCTAAATGTTACGATTCTCGGTTCTTTTCCACTGAATCGTTAATGAGCAAAAAAAAGAACACGCTAAAAGAAAAAAACTATAAATACAGAACAAAGGATTTCAAAGTCAACCTTTGACTCAAGTACAAAATAACAAAAATATAGTTTTTTTCGTGAATGTTGACATTCAGTCGTAATAAATATTTAAAGCGATTTGTAAATTTGAAAGCGGTCTCGTTTACCAATGTATAAACTCCTGTTACGCCCCAGTAAAATTCCTAAATACGTCATCAAACACTGTCATTATTAAGGTCAATGAACTTTGGTGCAAGTTTAAAGATGTCGGTGCGATCATAATTATTTAGAATGACGACATGTCTATAGATGACGAAAGAAAATACAAGTAAGTTGTAGATTTTTTTTTATTTTACCCACTTTGTGTATAAAAATAACTCACTTTCTGGACATACATGTTTTAATCATTATTCATTCATTATTCATTACACATCTGTTATTAACACTAACAGAGATGAAAATGTTAACACGACTTCGCCATAATAGTAAGTTAACAAGAACGTTGAAACAGCCCCTTCATGACGTTGTGAAATTTATCACACATGAGATATCGCAGCAATAAATGGACGTAAACAAATAACATTAGCGTCTATGGGGAAAATGAAATTTTTACAAATAACTATTTTGTAGGTGTTTAAATCCAAAAAGTAAGGAAAGACCATTCCCATGGATTTTTTTTCTGCGTCGATTGGTGGTATTCTTTTTTTCAAACGATGCATAATAAATTCAGAACTAGAAATGTGTCCATAGGACACGGATGCCCCCGCTACGCATGTTTGTCATGGTGAACATTTATACCAAGTTATTTTAAAATCCAATAAGTAATAACAAACTCACAGCCCAGACAAGAAAATTCTGGTTTTAGTAAATGTGACCTTGACCTTGGACCTACAGGCATGGGAATTGTAATCAACACAACGCCTTGTCATAGTGAACATTTGTGCCAAATTGTTTTGAAATCGTTCTGTTAATAACGAAGTTATAGCCAGTACAAGAAATTTCTACTTTTTGTAACAGTGACCTTGACCTTGGACCTACAGGCACGGATATTGTACACAACACATCATCTTGATATAATAAACATTTATACCAAGTTATTTTAAAATCCAATAAGACATAATAAAAACAGAGCAGACAAGAGTTTTATAAGAAAATTATATTTTTAGTAACAGTGACCTTGACCTCTGACCTTTAGGCATGGGTGTTGTACCGGACACATCGCCTTATCATGGTGAACATTTGTGCCAAGTAATTTTGAAATCCCTCCATTCATAAGGAAGTTACAGCCTGGACAAGAAAATTTTATTTTAAGTAACAGTGACCTTGACCTTGGACCTACAGGCATGGGTATTGTACGCGACACACTGTCTTGATATGGTGAATATTTATACCAAGTTATTTTAAAATCCATTAAAAAATAACAAAGTTACAGAGCGGACAAGATTTTTCCAGCACAATTCTATTTTTAGTAACAGTGACCTTGACCTTGGACCTACAGGCATGGGTATTGTACGCGACACACCGCCTTGTCATGGTGAACATTTGTGCCAAGTTATTTTGAAATCCCTCCATTCATAAGAAAGTTACAGCCTGGACAAGAAAATTCTATTTTTGGTAACAGTGACTTTGACCTTGTACCTTCAGGCATGGGTATTGTACGCGACACACCGTCTTGATATGGTGAATATTGATACCAAGTTATTATAAAATCCATTAAGAAATAACAAAGTTACAGAGCGGACAAGATTTTTCCAACAAAATTCTATTTTTAGTAACAGTGACCTTGACCTTGGACCTAGAAGCATGGGTGTTGTACGCGACACACCGCCTTGTCATGGTGAACATTTGTGCCAAGTTATTTTGAAATCCCTCTTTTCATAAGGAAGTTACAGCCTGGACAAGAAAATTCTATTTTTAGTAACAGTGACCTTGACCTTGGACCTACGGGCATGGGTTTTGTACGTGACACACCGTCTTGATATGGTGAACATTGATACCAAGTTATTTTAAAATCCATATAACAAAGTTACAGAGCGGACAAGATTTTTCCAACAAAATTCTATTTTTAGTAACAGTGACCTTGACCTTGGACCTAGAGGCATGGGTGTTGTACGCGACACACCGCCTTGTCATGGTGAACATTTGTGCCAAGTTATTTTGAAATCCCTCTTTTCATAAGGAAGTTACAGCCCGGACAAGAAAATTCTATTTTTAGTAACAGTGACCTTGACCTTGGACCTACGGGCATGGGTTTTGTACGCGACACACCGTCTTGATATGGTGAACATTCATACCAAGTTATTTTAAAATCCAATAAGAAATAACAAAGTTACAGAGCGGACACGATTTTCGAACATACACACACACTGACACACTGACACACCCACACACAGCCAGGGTGAACACTATATGCCCTTCCGCCATTACATGGCGGGGGCATAAAAAGTGTTTCACGGTTAGGTGGGACAGACTTTAATGTAGAGTACATAGCCACCACACTGAATGTTTGAAGTCTACAGTTTGAGTGCTAATTAACCATAGATAAATATTATAATCTTGTCCACAACAGTTAATTACAGAACAGCAAGGTTTTAAGAAGTTAACCAAAGCACTGACAGTGCCTGAAACTAGTAAAGCATTAATCATTATTATAAAATAACTTTAGAATATTTCATATAACTGCATTAGTTTTGGTTTTCAAAGTTCATAACCGAGTTTAAGAAATTTTACTTTGTTTTCTTAAAACACTAATTCCTGCAACTATTGTCTGGCTAAATTTAGACCCTATTCACTTACACATCACCCTGCATATGTTGCCCTTGACAACATGGTACAGAACAGTTAACCCTTTTCTTCATAGATAAACCTTTATTGCATGGGTGAAAAGTTTAGATCCAGATCAGCCGGCACATCCGTGCTGTCTGATCAGGATCTAAACTGTTCGCTATTTGATTTGTTAGGTTATTTCTGACCAAACTTCAACCAGTGCAGATCTTGATCAGACGGCACCATGTGCCGACTGATCTGGATCTACACTGGTCTCACATGCCTAAAAATGTGTATATATGGAGGAAAGGTTTAATATATGCACAACCCTTGTCGCTGAAGTTATATAATCAACAGACACATTCATGTATAACAACAACTTGGCATGCCAAAACCACATTGTATAACTTTATCTTTTTGCAGAAAAGGGAATACAATTTCCTATAAATTTTGTCTCTAATACATTCCAGAGAGGAAGGCACGTATCCATAAGACTCTCCATTGAGAATGAGACACTGACTCACTGTTCACCCACTTACAGTCTACTCATCATGAACAGTTATACCATTCTCTAGTTTTTGTTCTGTCATTTAATGTAATCATTCATGATTATATGCCATATTTTCTATTCATGACATGACAAGTTAAGATATTTGTACAAAATTATTCTCTTTCATCCTTTCTTTACTTCGCAATTTGACAAATATCAGATACAATCTTCCTGCAAAAAACAAACGAAACATCATTATTATCCATGAAATTTCTGCATGTCTCTCTTGAATATTTTAACAACTGTCTTGATGTAAAACATGGGCAGAATGCGACTGCTGACATGGTGCCAGTTACAGATTATATCCACACTGATATTTCAGTAATTGGCATTTTTGGAATAACCCTTTTCTCCATATATATGCCTTAACGGCAAACAGTGTAGATCAAGACCAGCCAGCACATCCCGGTCAGACGACATCGGTGTGCTGACTGATCTGGATCTACACTAATCGCCCATGCCATTAAGGTGTATACATGAAGGGATAAGAAACAAGCTTATCTGTCTTTAATTTTAAAAATGTATTCAACATTTCAGATAAACTTATCTCCAATCAACTCTACAACAATAATTCTTCTTTGGGTTGGTTAGGGGTGGGAGTGAGTGGGTGGGGGTGGGGGGCTCTGTTTTCACATTTCTTCATGGAAAGAACACTTAGACCTTCTACTTAAAAAAAATAATGAGAGCCCTGTAAAATCTATGAAAAATATCGAATGTACCTAAACAGTATATTTCAGACTTATGTGTCTTAAGGTTTTAGAACTGTAATATGCACTTTTGCAGATTGGGATTTTGTTGTTTTCATTTCCAAGTACATCCATTTAGACATCTAAACACGAGTTTTAAAAAACATTTACCGTGCGTAACTCGAGAAATTTAGTATTTTAGAAGGGGACCCTCTGTTTCGGAAAATGGGCTGTAAAATCAAACATACTAGAAGCTAAATTCATCTCTATTTCTTTGAAACCTTGTAAAATTTTGTAAAATAAAGGCTAATTGTTTAAGGACATCATATCTGAACAGGAAAAACGAGCATTATGTTTAGAATTTATTTCTAACACTTTATAAATTGACTTTTTTAAAGTGTACCCCATTTTCGGAAATGCACATTTTTCCGATCTGCAAAAATTAAGCAAGTTTTTATCTGTAATTTTGTGCATGTTTAATGCAGTAAAATAATCGTGTTATACGTTAAAATTATCTGCAATGTGTATAGAATCAAATAATTAAAAGAAAAGAGCACCTCACCGTCTTCGTTTTCATTTTATTGGCCTACAAAATAGGTACCTATGGCCCAGATGGTTTACGAATGGTGATTTTTTTATACCCTCTCAATTTTTTTTTAAAAACAAGAAATACGCAAGCAATCAGCTATGCTGGTTAACATTTAAACTCAAAAAAATAATTTTGGCAACCGTAACCATAGCAACCAAAGCATTCTTTTAAAGGAAAAAATCATCGTGCAAACACATAAAATTAGTTTTATAAGACAAGTATCACAAAATTACTGTTCAATTATAGAAACAATAAAATAGCAACATTTTCCTAAATGAAAGTACAGATTCCATAAGCATTTTAGTTTCATATCGTGATTCTGTTGCTGTATTATAAAAGAGTCAGTATTTTGTAATAATATCATTACAATATTTCAGTTTTCATGGCTACTAAATGAAGATGAAGAATAACAATTATTTCCGAATTTTAAACCTATTGATTATACTATTTTCTCAAAAAATTTCCTCACAATAATTTAAAAAAAAAAAAGAAGAAAAAGGGAAAAAAAGGGTTCCTCTCCCGAGGATTGAACCCGGGTCCGTCAAAATGAAGGTCTTTGAGCGTTACCATTAGGCCACGGAGGATTGATCAAACCGTGGTCAATTTCATATAAGCTTTATTCATTACTGAGTGTTGTTCGTCTATAGACTTATTTTGAGTATTTGTTATGAAAATATTTGTTTACTTTACATCAATTTTATATCCGCACTTTGTTATTATTTGATTTAGTTATTAATGACGTCATAATCGCGGAAAACACCTAAAGAGTAGACTCCTTTTACGAATAATAGTATCAACCAGAAACGTACGATTCGGCGTTCGGAAAAAAACGAATTAGTGACAGCATAAGTCGATGTTTGGCGGAAATATTACAGTTCTAAAACCTTAACAAACAGGATAGAGCTGATGATTAAGCCGGTATATAATTAATGTTCATTTTGAATCACCATCACACAAGATGTCCATTGCCTGTATATGGGGTTAACCAAACTAAATCTTTACTCATTGTAAAACCATTTCCTCATTTTAAATATAGCACACAGGTGCAGTCATTATTTTCAATAAACTTCAAAGGTATACACAATACAAAACTGACTGATTTCAATCATAATTAAAAAGAGATTGTACTTCCACTGCAATAAATATATAGTACAAAGTTGAAAAAATCCCTTTTTAATGGTTTTTAGATAACAGTAATATTTAAACATTTATGATAGCAGTATCAACTAAGATCGTTTTTTTTACTACAATAAATCACTTGATTGTGTGTGAAAGTGGGAGTTTTATTCTGGTTGTTATCTGACTTGATGTCCCCTCCCCTTGACACTCTTACTTTTGTTGTCCTTATAACTGACAGGTTTCCTGTGACCTCACATCACCCACCGCGGTAAATACAATCCATATCAAGTGTGACACAATCTCTATCTTTCCTGTTCCCATTAAGTTTCAATGATAATACATGTACTGAGTAAACAAAACCCCACCCACATCTAATTTAGCCCAGCTTTTCCTACAGGCCAATATAATAAATAAAATATTGTTTAAGCAAAAAATCAAAATAGGCCAAGGTGTCAAATGATTTGTATGATAAGAACATCCATCATTGTCTGTTTATGACTGTTTCAATGATTCCAGCAAACAAAATGAAATTCTGTCATATTTTTCTCAGTGTCACAACCAATCTGATTAAAATCATATCCTGAAAACCGCTTCGCTATTAGGATCTGACGACGAGTAGCTAAAACGTGCTTTTATCACAAACCTTTTGAACCAATCAGATTGTCGCCTACAAAATCGCGAAAGTGAAAGTAAACATTCTATATTAAACCATAAAAAGTGTTGAGAGCCTGCGTAAGACATATTTTGCTGATGTTTTTGTGTTTATGTAGTATTACAATTATTTCTAATGTAATAACATCTTCAGATCATTTTGCGAGCGCTGTATATCATGCTTCCTGTGTTGATAATTTCTAAAAATAGTAATCGGGGAAAACCGATAAAGCTTATGTACGGTATCTACGGGCCGTCATCAGATCTAACATTTTGTTAGATCTGACTTTAGTGAGATTGTGTCACAACCTCTGCCACGGGGATTATGATACTGTACCACAGCATGTTGCAATTTCACTAATTCCCGGAAAAGTACATTATTGCTATTATTTTCAACCATTACTATGTTATCAGATATTTGCTCTTGTTAAACAATGCCAAATGCACTTGCATATCCATTGATCAAAATCAACCAAGAATGAATTTGAAACAGCTTGACAGCTCCCGCAATAATAAATCTAATTCTACATCAGTCAACAAATTGCAGTCAGTTAACCCTCTACTTCATGGTATGGCTGTTTTCTCACATGGGAACAGTGTTGATTCAGATCAGCCAGCACATCTGTGCCATCTCATCAGGATTTACACCATTGGCTTTTTTATTCATTCGGTTATTTCTGACCAAGAGCAAACAGTGTAGATCCTGATCAGATGGCTTGCAGGGTTGACTTCTGGTCAGACCTAACAATAACGAAGAAACAGAGACATTCTCAATTAAACTCAAGCTTGTTGCTCTTCTGACCCCGTTGTCTTCATTTCTACTAATCTCTAGCCCAATTCATTACCAGCCGCAAAGCTTACTATGCTCTGTAATGACTGATGTTCAAACAAAATTCCTGATTCGATAGTGTATAATGATTTTGTATTGATTTCTATTCAGTGAAATGATTCACATAACAAGCTGTTCCGAGATATGGATATATCACTCTTTAACACAGCTGACCTGGCTTTAACTGATGCCGTCAATTTCTATCTGGAACTAACACATCAATCATTTTATGTCTAGGAAAAGCAAACCAGATAACTGATCTGTAAGAGTAGGCTAAAACCCCATGGGATATGGCTGTTATCTCATGGGCAAACAGTGTAGATCCAGATCAACAGGCAAATCTGTGACCTAGATAAAGAATTTCACTTCACTTTTTGATTCATTAGGTTATTTCAGAACAACAAGTGAATAGTGTGGTTCCTGATCAAACAGCACAAATGTGCTGGTTGACCTGGATCTACACTCTTAGCACAGCACTAAAACCCTTATACATGGAGAAGAATAACAATAGAAATGCTTTTTATGCCGTGTCTGCAGTAAGATGAATCATGATCAATTTATTTTTAACCAGCTTATTTAATTCATGTCAGCATTTTATTCAAATTTCATTAAATATATTCTGCATCACGTTTACATCTTAGCTATGACCAATGTTGTGCAGTCATTAAGTCCAAATTGCATGTTCACTATCTTATGAAGACAAATATACAAGTAGATTTCTCACTATTAATTCTAAAATAACAGCTTCTTTATGGATCCAAGACTGACACCTTTAAAACGATTACAAAGAAGATTAATGTCCTTATTTAAATACATGTATAAAAATGTTAACAGCATGAGCAACGAAATACATGTTTATATTATCCCTTTCCGCCATATACACACGTTGACGGCATGGGTGAACAGTGTAGATCCAGATCAGGTGGCACATCTGCACTGTTTTTTTATTTATTAGGTTATTTCTGACCAAAAAGCAAACAGTGCAGATCCTGTTTAGACAGCATAGATATGCCATCTGATCTGGATCTATGCAGGTCGCATATGCATAAAAACTTTAAAGGCATATATATGGAGTAGTGGATTATACAAGTGCATTAACAAGTCTTAAAAAGGGCCGATAATATTCATGCTAGAAATGGAATAATTCCAACCTGAATAACAGGTGTTTGTTGAGAGAATAATTGTAAATGCATATTACATGTTTTTACAATAATCTGACAGTTAAAAAAAAATGTCAAAAGCCAGCTTAGACAACTAATGATGAAAAAACATAATTATTCTAACTACTTAGAGGACAAAACTATACCTTGTAGAAATATTTGGGATATTTATTTAAGGTAAGACCTGTGTAATGGGCACTATTAAGAATCCAACATCTGATTATATTTTCATCAACTGCTTCACACCACTGACTTGTATGCAAAATTTTAATGATTTTCACCGTGTAGTTTTTGAGATTTTTAGCTTTTTTTATTTAAAAAAGTGAGAAAAAACGTGAAAGTATCCAAATTCTTTAATCGGTGACAAAATTTTTGTTATTGATAAATTCAACCTTAATTTTTTACAGTGTATCAAAAATATGTTATATTTTACTAAACCAATTTAAGATATAATATATAAATACAAATTATATCTTAAAATGACATTTTTTGACCAAATAAATTTAAAAAATGCATTTTTTATATTTCACGACACCAAATTAATGAAAATTGTGCAAAATCCTGATTGGTGCAATATACCAAACTTTACTATTTTTTCACTATATACCTTAAACAAAATTTAAACAAAATTTCAGAGAAGTTTACCGTCCAGTTTTAGAAATTTTCAAATTGATGACTTGAATAAACACTATTCTGATAGCGAAAACCCCTTTAATCTTGATTATTTTGCTTATTTTAGTTTAAATCATGAGAATTTTTTATTCAATGACAGAATTACACAGGAAACAAGAGCTGTCAGAGGAGACAGCATGCTCGACTATTCGAATCATTTGAAACAAATGCAATTTGAAGATTAAAACAGTAACAACTATGGCCATACATTCATGTGCAATCAGTAAAAATATTAACAAATATAAACAAGTGAATGGTAAGGGAAAAATTCATTTCAAATAACAGAAATAATTTCTTAATGTACCATAAATATTAAACTGAAAAGGGGAATAACTATGAAATATTTCTGAAGTTGTTAGAAAACTTGTTAGAAATTTTTTTATTAGAGATATTTACTTTTAGTCAATTATCAATCACTTCAGTAATGTTACAGAAAAGAACTGACCTAAAGGCATGGAAATGGTACACGACTCACCAGCTTGTCATGGTGAACATTTCTGGCAAGTTACTATATTCCTAATGTATTTAAAACCCTGACAAGAAAATTCTATTTTAGTAGCAGTGACCTTGGACCTACAGGCATGGGCATGGTACGGGACACACCAACTTGTCATGATGACCATTTGTGTCAAGTTATTTTGAAATCACTCTATTCCTAACGAAGTTACAGCCCGGACAAGAGAATTCTATTTTTAGTAACAGTGACCTTGACCTACAGGCATGGTCATGGTATGGGATACAACACCCTGTCATTGTGAACAATTGTGCCAAGTTATTTTGAAATCCGTCCATTTATAATGAAGTTACATCCCGGACAAGAAAATTCTGTTTTAAGTAACAGTGACCTGGACCTTCAGGCTTGGGTATTGTGTGGACACACTGCCTTGTCATAGTGAACATTTGTGCAAAGTTATTTTGAAATCCCTCCATTCATAACAAAGTAACAGCACGGACAAGAGAATTCTATTTTTTGTAAGATTGACCTTGACCTTTGACCTACAGGCATGGGCATGGTACGCGACACACCACCCTGTCATAGTGAACATTTGTGTCAAGTTATTTCGAAATCCCTCCATTCAAAACAAAGTTACAGCCTGGACAAGAAAATTCTATTTTTAGTAACAGTCACCTTGACCTTGGATCTACAGCCATGGGTATTGTGCGGACACACAGCCTTGTCATTGTGAACATTTGTGTCAAGTTATATTGAAATCCCTCCATTCATAACAAAGTTACAGCCCGGACAAGAAAATTCTATTTTTTGTAATAGTGACCTTGACCTTCGACCTACAGGCATAGGTATTGTACGCGACACACCGCCTTGTCATGGTGAACATTTGTGCCAAGTTATTTTGAAATCCCTCCATTAATAATGAAGTTAAGGGCCAAGTGTATATTTTGCTTAACACAAAATGTAAGTGGAAAAGGGGCATAATTTGAAAAATATTGAAAGAAGGGTTATGGGTCTTGTTGGTTATGATGTAGATTTTGATGGTGAAAATATATTTCAAGTTTCAAGGCAATATCTCAAGTAGTTTTGAAGTTATGGGCAAAATGCATATTTTGCTTAACACAAAATATAAGAAAAAAGGGGCATAACTTGAAATATATTGACGGCAGAGTTATGGGTCTTGTTGGTAATGATGTAGAATTTGATGGTGAATATATATTCCAAATTTCAAGTTGATATCTCCAGTAGTTTATAAGTTATGGACCAAAGTGCATATTTTCCTTAACGCAAAATTTAAGTGAAAAAGGGGCATAACTTAAAAAATATTTGTAGCAGAGTTATGGGTCTTGTTGGTAATGATGTAGAATTTGATGGTGAATATATATTTCAAGTTTGAAGTTGATATCATAAGTAGTTTTTAAGTTATGGACCAAAGTGCATATTTTGTTTAACGGACGGAGCCGCCGACGCCGACGCCGACACCGGGGTGAGTAGGATAGCTCCCCTATTCTTCGAATAGTCGAGCTAAAAAAGAAATATGCCAATTATTTAAGCTCTAGGCTTACAAAAAAAATTAGCTTCCAGTAGGATTTGAACCCTTGTCCTCTTGCAACTGTAAGGGGAAGTAACCACTGCGGGGAGTTTGGCTAATTTACTACTATAGTTACCTCCCTTGGATACTCTTCTGGATAAAGGTATTCATTACACAGGTCTTACCTTAATAGCCTGATATAGTGGTAACTGCATTTATTTTCATGAGAATGGGAGAATGTGTGCATACAGTTAACACCCAGTTAAACTTTATGAAATACATGAATATGTGAACTTGCATAAAATTACAAAAGTAAGGACACCAATACAGTTTATATGCATATTATACGAGTGATGATGCAGGGCTCGACATAAATGCTTGTCCAATAGTCCGGGACAAGTGAAAAGTATGTCCGGACAAGTAACATCTGAAAGCTGGTTGTCTGACGGGACAAGTTGTTTTGGAAATTAAAATGCATGCCTTATTTATAGTAAATCAAAATTAACGAGATCGGTCGCTAATTAAATAGGTATCTGCTGTCAAAACACTTCAGTAGCAACAATCTTACGGAGTTAACGAAGTTCTACCTCCTGAATATTAAAACCGGAAACACTTCCTCGCGCTCCATCGGTAACAGTAACCTCCCCTGAAAGTTTTACGACATCAATTTTTGTTTACGTTTTATTTACATGTAGCATGCGGCAACCATGTCCGGCTTGTTGAAATTCGGTTTTTCAAGTTCAAAAATTACAGAAAAAAGATCAAAGGGAAAAGAAGAAACTATAAAAGATTATGAGAAAAAACGCAAGAGAGGGTTTGTTTTTGGAATTTCCCGAAAGCAATGAAACAGTTATCAGTTTTGTATCTCATATTCTCACTTAAAATTCGTTTTTAAAGATTTTGAAACAGGTCTTTTTCATGTTGCCTAGTTGATGTTTTGTTTTTGTTATATTGAATAAAATTTGTAAAAATGGTTGTTTTTTCCCGCATACACTGTGTGCGAAAGTCAGGACAAGTGGGTGTCTGGTCAGGACAAGTGTTTTTTGAAAGCACTTGTCCAACAGGGCAAGTCTACCAAAAAGTAAATGTCGAGCCCTGTGATGTATCTTCACAGTAAGAATAAAATTTTATTTTATGCAAATTATTATAACCGTATGCTCTGAAATTAGAAAATTGTAAACCAGAGGTTTAACTTTTGTACCCTCTGAGTAAATTTAAAAAAAAACTGTTTTCCATGCATGATTTAGCCAAAAGTATGTACATAAACATGATACAGTATTACACATCCTACTCAAGTATTTCATGTCAGTCAAGGTTGAAAAGGTGATAAAATGTTTATCCAAATTAATATATCAAGCACACAAAAAACACTCAGTCAATCAAAACATTGCTGACAAGAAACCCAGATCTCTCCCAAATCTAAAACAAACCTTTTTAAAAACATCACCACTTAGTCACCTATGCATTCACTAATCAGTCTATCATCACTTATATGGGAATGTGGAACCTTCTTTATTTATAAACAGTAACAATAGTTTCCTATGTAAGTGATGCAATGCATCTCTGCACATTCCCCTACAAACAATTATTTTAATGGTAAGTTAAAAGTAAATCTTGGATAAAGCTCATGAAAATTACTGTGTACATCAGTTGAAAGAGAATTTTATCCTATATTCACAAGACATTAATGTTATCACATAAAACGTTCAGTAACTGTGAAGGCTCTTTTAACGCATGTTTTAATGTACAAAAACTGCCCTTAGTGGCCATCTTTGAAGACCTGTATCTTTAAGATAAATCCCAACATTTCGATGAGATATCCAGTTCCATACAGAAAATATGATCAATAATGAATTTTCTGCATGCAAATTTTCAGAAAAAGCAGCCCATTCCACCTTAAGTAGGCATTCCACCTTAAGTAGTGTTATGTGATAACATGCTATTTTCTACCGGATCAGTAGTTTCCTTGTTAAACTGCTGTTGTGACTGTCAACAATTAGAGGACCTTTACCTGCCCCTGGCTAATTTTACTGACCATTGACCTTATAATTGACCACAAGTTGAAATTTTCACCAAGATTTAACAATGAAATCCCAGTAATCACATACTTATTACTTTTCCACAGGTCATTTATCAGATTTTAACAACTGTAGGTTACTGCACACAAAACCTGTCATTTAATGGGTACACACAAAAAGGTACAATATTCGCTGATATGATCAAAAGGTAGCTAATATATCACAAACAGCAATTTATGTACAGTCAGAAAATGGATGGAAAATGAAAACAACTTAGATTCTATTTATGTAAAATAAAACTTATTGATGGTTTAAATGACATTGGAAAGGTTATCAGAGTTTGATTTTAAAATCATATTCCACATGATTGTAGCAACTTCGGGCAAATATTGGTTGAGGATTAAATTTAATACAAACATACACATTACAAGCAGATTTAGAGTATATACATTTATTCACATCTATTTCACAAAATTATGAAAATTCAGCCTTTTGGCTATTGGTTAAACATGTATTATTCAAAAGCCTTCAGCTAACAACTGTCAATTTACTTCGTAAACATTTCAAACAGTCTTTCAACTGTCTGTTACAAGAAGATCTTGACCATTTAAATGACCAATAAAATAGAATTGCCATTTATTTCAAAAGAGGGATTTAACATCACCAAAATTTGAAGTCTACATGAGTTTGAAAATGCAAAAGCCAAGTTGCTGTTTTCTAATGATGATAAATAGAAATTCTAAAAGTGGGCATATTTTAAAAACAGTATGATGCTGTGATGCAAAAATCTTATTTTAAGAAAAGCTTGCATTACTTTTACCATAAAAAAACTTGTATTTGCAGCAACTTGTTGAATTTATTATCTTCATGACTGTTAGATACCAACTTATCCAATCCCGTGAGAGCTCCCATTATACCGGGTAGCGTGGATATATTCCTAACGTGACAGATTATTGAACCATTTACCACCTATAACCTTGACAGATGCAATCAACCTTAAGAGTACAAAAAAACTTTGTTTTTGACTCAATACAAAATAAACCTGCAATATTGGTTTCCCGCCAATACAAGGTAGCTCTTTGTGTGACAGGCAGATTTTATTCATCATCGTTATAATATTAAACAAATCTCATTTCAAAACAACATTATTGGTAATACCTTTTAAATTGATAATATCCTTTTTATTAAGTGCATTTTAACTCAACAGGGCATTAATAACATTCAAATTTAATGTCAATGTTTCCAATATAAAAGAGAGTTAACCCTTTACCAGCCATACACATTCATTGGATATTAATAGGCATGGCAGACCTTTTCATAGTTTTTATGATCTGATTGACAGTAGACCAAGGATAGACAATACCAACATACAGGATCCAAGATCATAAAACTGAGCGTGGAGACCAGTCTCAAATCTCAAGCATCTGATTGGCTGAAATGGCAACCAGTCATAATTTCAGCCATTCAGATGCTTGAGGTTTGAGACTGGTCTCCATGCTCAGTTTTAAGATCTTGAGCCAAGGTTGATATGGATCTTCACACGTCAAACATCAGTATACTCAACATTTAAGAAGGCTATGGTTAGAAGTTTAGTAAATGTGATAAAGTTAAATTTTTCTAGGCTCAGGTAAAGGTAATAACAGATAATATTGAAGTATCCAATAACTTGTATTTGCTCTATTCACTCACTCTGATAACAGAGCACATCAATTTTGATAAAACTACTTAAAATATTCAAAATCTAAACATTCAATTCAGAGATTGTGCTCAAGTGAATTATGTACAATTTTTATATTAGCAAACTTTAAAAAATTACATAAATGTTTCATCCAAGTCTGAGTTTCTACAGGGTTGTAAAACCAGACTACAATGGTAATGAAAATTTTGATGCTTAACAAAAGATGTTGTTTGTCAACCAAATCACTGAATTTTTTATGTTTTAATTCTGTACTAACCATGTGAACTTTAGTAAGTTAGGAATGCCGCTAAACCTTTTCTCTGTTGTTTACTTCAAAATCCAAGAACAGAAACATTAGTATTTCAACATAATTTGTCAAATATTATTGAGATTTCTACTGGCTGCATGTGCAATCAACCATATTAGAAGGGCATCAAAGTAACCCAAGCAAAGGGTCTGCTGGAAACAGCTGAAACATTCATGAATCGATAAACCCCGTCCTAGAAATGTTGAACACCTAATACTTGCACAGCTTGTCTATACAACCATACAAGGCTACAATAAAATCATGGTAAAATCCCAGATGTATTAATACCTGCCATTATGGCCCATCATTTGTCCATTTTATGATATTGAGGAAAGCTTTGATTGATTTTCCCTGTCCACTAAGTCCATAATGTCCATTTTGTGGTTCTATTAAAGACTGTACTAGATTAGCAATTAGGGGATACAATATCGGTGTCTCAACTAAAACCTCAAAGCCTTCCTTAGAATCTCTCCAGTTCAGAAAATTATCAGGGGAAATGAAGTGCCTTTTATTCACAAACATATCACTCAGATCAAATTAATGCAACTTAATGAAAATGCAGCAATCTCATTGCACACTTAACAAACATACCACAGACATTATGAGCTACAAGCAATGTTCTGTGGAGTACAGCTTGAGGAAGAGGCTATGTTGAAATTAGATATTTTTATATTAATACCCAAGTGTTAAGTGGTCTTAGTAAGAGGCCGGATGGAGATTTCTACTGGCAATACTAATCATATGATCTGGTTATTTTTGTGATTGACTGTGGAACAGCAGTAATTTTGTATGTTTTGAGCTAACAATGCCCCTTATGTTTTCATTCAACCCTGTTCTACTTTGAGAGATCATAAGAAATTTAACAAATCAAATTCAGATACAACTTTGCAATGCTCACCCTTTATTTGTTTTGAGATCTTCTTTGTATTATCCAACCAAAACTGAAAAATAAACAAAAGTTTTAATTTACAAGCATAATAAATGTCATGCTGATGTTTTCAAGTTGCAGCTGTTTGTCAAGATATACTGGTAGCTGCGTATACAACTTTAGAAAATTACTCAGCAAAAAGGGATCTATCGTGGGCGAAATGTATAAAACTGTATTTCAAATCAGTGAAGAACTTTTTGCAGTAGATTGTTTACTTAGTTTTAAGTATGGTTTCAAGAAACAGTGATATTGCCTGATTGCAACTTCTGTCTTGAACACATAGGGAAAGGAGGATTTTGGACAAAATATCACTGAAATCAGATGGCTTGACAAACACAGAGACCCTGAACGGAAGCCTCCAAGCAAAAACTGAAAAATATCTGTTTTATGTCCAACTTATGACCTTCATGAAACTTGGCATGAAGTACCATCAATAATCAAGCCTATAACCAACAGCTAAGCATTTAGAGCAGCATTAGACTGTGTTCTATGCAGGCTTCACTAAATGTTTACTAGAGTTATCATGTTCTTGTATCTTTTAACTCTTCATAGGACACAGCTTAAATTCCCTGTGCAACTAGCATAAAGCCATATTGGCCTGTTCGCTTCTTGGCCAGAAATAATCACATTAATCTTACTGCAACTAATGTAGATCCTGATCAGACTGCACAGATGTTAAGGCTGGTCTGGAATCTGTACTGGTCCGTGGAATAAGTAGCTGAAACAGAATTTGATGTTTTTCACATCTACTCAATTTTATCAGCATACCTTTTTGCCAGATTTATCTCTGTATGTTAGTCCAAAATAATCACTTTCGATTACATCCAGGTGTTTTGTCACTTTGTCAAACAACTGTTGGCCCAATGAGTTTTTCTGAAACATAAACAATATTATCAATTAGTCAAAACATGTAAAAGTCTACAAACTTATGTGCTCTCAATCATTTTTACCTGCTAATGTCTTTTATGATCTGGTGAACTGACAAATAGCCAAGAGCCACAACCTTTAACATCAAAATATCAATAAGGCCTTACTTTGAATGCACTACACATTGAGCGGGGTGGGGAGGTACCTGTAGGTGGAGGCCCTGATAATGAAATACATTTATTTGATATTTTAGTGGGTATTATTTGAGCTACATTTACTAGAATACAAGTACAAGAACTAATAAATTAAGAACTGGTACTTTGCTCTTCTACTTTTATGAGTCTCATAAAATTTGACATGTTTCAGTTAAACGGCAGAGGTTTCTTATGGCCACATGTCAGGGATAAATGTTATTTTAAAACTGATAAATGCACATTACTTTTGTTTTTGCACCATACGGACAGGTATAAACAGAACTGATACATGTGAATGAATACACAGACACTTGATTAGGGGTCCTTTGCTGGCCCTATATGCCTATAGAGCTATATAGGCCTATATATAGGCTTACAGGTCTCTAGATTCAAAAGTGGGCAATTTCAGGAAATAAACAGATGATCTACAGCATGAGATACAACTACAATCACTTAGAACACAAAATATCCCAGTTTGAAAAAAAATACCCGTTCATGTATAATTAACCATACAGAAGATAACCAACTAAACAGTCTTCACGGTATCTGTTCTTTTCCGAAATTATGCAAATTATGTCATTTCCGGAAACGCCCATAGTTTCAAAAAATGAGTAAATTAAAAAAAAATGAAGAAATTATTTGACAATCGTTTGAAACAAACCTTGAAAATAACAAGCAATCTCGGTAAGTGTCTCTTGTTTTGATGGTCAACATTCTATTTACTTGATTTTTATTTAAATTACACATAGTAAGTACAGGAAACATACCGACGTTTTGCGGACGTTCAGAAATTTCCACCAAATTTAACGGTTTTTTGAACCCGGCTCTAATGCGCAGACAAGTCGCTTTTCAAATAAACCGGAATCAATCGGAAAAGAACAGATACCGTGAAGACGAAGGTGAAAAGTTCGGGGGGCGGTGATAAAAAAATTGGATTTTCTTCCGTTAATATGAGGATTTATGTTTTGTTACTGGTGTCATCGGAGAGATAAAGGAATAATCTATCAACGGCGATCAATACTTGTTCGGTAAGTTACGATTTTGTCTTTGAAATCGATGTAGTCTTTTGAATGTACTTTTTATCGTGAAATGGTAAGATTGGGATCTTTCCATGGTTATGTTATGTATGAACTGTTATTTTTTGAAAACTGGGATATTTTGTGTTCTAAGTGATTGTAGTTGTATCTCATGCTGTAGATCATCCGTTTATTTCCTGAAATTGCCCACTTTTGGATCTAGTGACCTGTAAGCCTATATAAAGGCCTATATAGCAAGCAAAGGACCCCTAAACAAGTGTCTGTGAATGAATAAATCCTATATACATCTCAATATATTAAGCATCTTATATCTTTATCTTCATAGAAATAATAGCTTTTAAATTGGTGGAATATTTTCGTCTCTTGTGAGCTCTATTCTGCAGTGTTCATGCTGTTAATGACAATGACCTTACACTTAAATTCAACTTTCATGTAATGATTTCAAATTCTTTTCTGTAATTTATCATTCCATGTGAACTAGCTAGAGCTGAGTCACTGGGAAAAGCAAACAATTTAATAATATACTCGCCAAGGTTGTAAATTTCAGAACTTTTGCAGTGAAACACATATAGTTTCTTTTGTATTATTCTCAACTTTTTATCAAACTTCAAGCATTTATATCACATTGTTTGCAGAGAAATGCATTTTGTTTCTTTTGTATTATTCTTAATCTTGAAAATGCACCGATTTTCAATAATCTGGGATTTGGGGCAGTAAAACACAGGGTATCTCAATATTACTCCATTTGATTATTATTAAAAATGAAATTGAAGACCACTCTTTAAACTCAACTTGTGATTGGTCAGTTTGGATGACCCTTGTCAATTCAATCAGCTACTCAAGGTTTGAGACTGACTTCCCAATCATGACCTGCCTCAAGACAAGTGCTCTTTAATGCCTATTATAGGGATTATAGGCTATGAAACAGTTATCATCCCCCAACCCATTTATAATGCAGTTTCTTAAGCCCGTCAACTGCCAGGATTATCTGACAATGTTGCTGAAGCAAACCAACCTCATTTTGTCTTAATACAAGTTAACTGTACATGGTCAACAACCTTTAACTCAAATATGATTTATGTGCAAATTAAGCTGGTGAACCTGTGTTGAATGGTTATTGCTTAATTTGAACACTGAAAGAGATGTACTAGCTGATCATCCATGCGAACACAGAGAGCAATATGGTGAGAAAAATTTCAACCTATGCTGGGCTATCAAGAGACATGTAAGTGGTACACTGCTGAAAACAGCTTGGGGTCAGCAGGGAGATAAAAACCAGGGCCACCCAAAGGACAGCCCTGCTGTAACCTCTCATCTGTACCACTTTTAATTCAGCAAAATAAGTGTAACCATCAAATACCAAATACCAGTGTAGCCCCCATAATAGCCTTCACATAGTCTCATCCAGATCCAATTATTTCTTAAACAGTGTCTTTGAAAGAATTGACTGGTCTCTATTCAAATGGTGTCAATACTTAACCCTCTACTCCATGGGATAAGGGTGTTATTCATGTCATCTGATCAGGATCTACACTGTTTACTTTCGGATTCATTAGGTCATTTCTGACCAGGGATGTGCCGGCTGATCTGGATATACACTGTTGGCACATGGGATAAAACCCATATATATGGAGTAAAGAGTTAAGAGCATTCTCATGAATCAGCCTCCCACACAGAAGCTTATGAGCATCATATCAACCATCTATCAGGGAGCAAGATAATAAAGTAACTGTTTTATCACTATACCGTTATTTATATTTTGCAAACAAATGCAGATGCATGTGTGAATCACTATGAAATGAACATACTCTTAACACTGGAATAAACATAGGAATCAATCATCTTACAAGAAGCCAATGCAAGACAAAGTCTCTCTATCTTCCTTTTCAAGTTTTATATCTAGACAGGCCTATTAACAGATCTTTCAAGAGAAACCAAAACCATCATTTTGGAAAAAAGAACAGCTGGGCCCAAGATCATTAACCTAAGTTTGGAGACCAGTCTCAATCTCAAGCATCTGATTGGCTGAAATGGCGACCAGTTTTAGTTAGCATGGGCAAACTTTAAAGATCCAGATCAGCCACTTTTCCTTTACTTAATGGAATAAGGCTGTTAGCCATGGGCGTACGGTGTAGATCAAGATCAGCCAGAACACTTGTGCCATCTGATCAGGAACTACATTTACACTGTTTGCTTTAAGATTCATCAGGTTATTTCTGACCAAAAAAGCAAACAGGGTTGATCCAAATATGCCAGTTGATCTGGGTCTACAGAGTTCACACATAGAATCCAGTATGTACGAAGTAAAGGTTTAACAAGTTTGTAATGTAGGACTGCTGCTATACGCTGTATATATGAACAATCATGGCCGGTAAAGAATGCAAACTACTGTGACTTACATCAATCCCCTTGGGTTCAAATGTGGTTCCATCTAGGAGAGCAACCCTGCACACAACCATCTTCTTGGATCTTTTAGTGTCGTCCTTGCTGCTATCTAAAGTTCTCAGCGTAGAGCGGCTACTTGCTCGCCCACTGTCCTGTGTCACAACACTCGAGCGCTGTAATATAACAAAGCTGATCAGCACCATCTGTATCAACATTCAGCAGCAGCTGCTTGAAGGGGTTCAAGTAGCTGCTGAATTTCGAGGGTCATTCTGTTCATTTTAAGCCAAAAATACCCCTATTTCAAGGAAAAAATGACCCTTCAGTTAAAATCCTAGGGGTCAAAATAAGGCTTTCTGGAAATTTCAAGGGTCAAAATGGCATCTACCGGGATGAATGGAACCTCTGTGCTTGGGTGTTTTATATGATTGTTAATAAGTATAGTTTAACTCTTCGTTTGCTTCATGGAGAATAGACTTAGTTAAACCTTTTGCTCCACGGACATGACTTATATCCCATGTGTGATAAGAGTAGATCCCAAACTGACTGTGCATCCATGCAGTCTAATCAAGATTGATCTCCAATGCAATGACATCCAGATTACACTGTACAGATAAGCAGGCTGATCTGGATCTACACGGGTTGTATATGGGATATAAGCCATAGCAATGGAGTAAACGGTTAACCTAAAGTGCATAACAGGCAGCAACATCTGCAACAAACTACAAAGTGAGCTCATCTGTCTCAGGAACTATATATAAGCAGACAGCAAACCTTTTCAATCACTAAATAATTAATCATTAGACAACTAGCATAGGGCCTGTGGAAATTAGGGCCCAAGATCATAAAACTAAGACCAGTCTCAAATCTCAAGCATCTGATTGGCTGAAATGGAGACCAGTCACCATTTCAGCCAATCAGATGCTTGCGATTTGAGATTGGTCTCCAGATTTAGTTTTTTGATCTTGGGCATAGTTGTTAAGGATAGTTAAAGGAAAACGTCTGAATTTCAACAGCATTCTCGCCATCACACAACTGCTTACGGATATTTTGGTATATTCTGAGATTGTTAGATTTCTTATTAATAGTTTTTCTAAATAAGTAACATTTTTCTGAATCAAAGCTATGCAAGCTTATTGATTTGAATAACATAGCCTATAGCCAATGCAAGCTGATGTACTTTGACTCATCTTTATGTATTAAGCGTTTCTTCACTGAAGCTTACAAAAATTTGGGTCATATAATATGATATCAGTTTATGTTGAAAATGTTACTGAGCATGTCACAAGATAATAATGCCATTTCCCACGTAATATTTCAAAAAGAAAATTTAATCCTCAAGTTCTCTATTCCTTAAAATCACTAGTTTAAAGTACTTAACTACTTTCAACACAAGGCAGCCCACTCAATTTTTTTTTGTGTTGATTTGCAGCAAGTAGATGACTGAAATCTAAAAATTTAGACTGTGAAAAAGACTGCTTGATGTTCAGGCTGATTGGGTTTACACTGTTCACACATCTGACATAATCTAGTGCTTAAAAATGAGTTTACTTGTGTATGACAAATTTTAAGGGTTTTTTTAACTTATCTTCTTAGGCAGAAAAAAGTTATCTTAAAGCAAACCGTATGGATCCTGATCAGACTACACGCTGTGCTGGACAAGACAGCCTACTAGGTAAAAGGGGTATCTATGGAGTAAAGGGTTAAAATGGATCTGCACGGTATTGATACTCAACCAAATTATCTAAAGCTTCACCCCTACCCATCCCTACTACCATACTCGGTCATCAAACTTGACCATAGATAATATGGCCATAAATATTATTAGTTTGGTGGTTTGAATAAAAGGCTTTCAAAGTTATAGAGTGGACAGTACCACAATGCTACCTATTTGGACAAAAATCAGTATTAACTGTAACTAAGGACTTTGGGTGACCAAAGCAATCGAGTTGCATATCTAGTTCCCAAGTGAGAGAGTGGACAGCACTAATTTTCTCAACAATCAGTAATCAAGAGCCTGTAAATTTTGATCTTTTACATGGATGACATCTGACGAAAATTGAGAATAAATAAAACACTTTTTCTATTCCAAAAATGTGCCTTACAGCTCAAAAATATATACTGCATTCATTGTATGAAACTTATAATAGAATCAAGACATCTTCAGCTAAAAGCATATTTCTTATTTTCCGTGTTTCTAAATTAAGTTATCCATGATGACAGTTAAAACCTTTTTTAATTTCAACACAAGAACCACCTGCAAAGCCGATGGTGCTGATTTTCAATGTTTGATGTTTTTTATACAAGTTTTGACCACCTCTATAAGCAAAGACCTATATTATATATATAGGTCTCTGCTATAAGGTTTCAATTTCTAGGAATGTTCTTACTTGAATTCCAGGCTAATAAAAAGTAATGTGATGCTACACTTGCAGAAATGATCAACAATGAACTGAAGGATGTAAAACATCAGTGCGCTATACATTTTAATGGAACTCTGTTAGAAAATAATTGCAGACACATCTAATATATATATATACATATTAATAAATAATATTTGACCAGATTAAGGTTGAAAATTAATTTGAAAATGTTTCTAATTTCAGTGGTCAAGAGCAATATATCTTTTTCTGCTCTCAATTTCTGTGAAGGGACGACCCCTTCACAAAAGTTGAGAGCACAAAAAGATATGCGTTTTTTCTTACTTTTAAGGTTTTTCATGTGGGTAAACTACAAACGGTTTGCTGACAAAATACATACTTTACTTCAGTAGGATGAAATTACCGAGCAAAATTGTATGTATTCACCGTCTTGCTTCGCATGATTTGAACTTGGTGGATTTTAGAAATTATTCAAACGGCATGCCATTGAACACTTCCAGTCTATATGTAACACGTTGACTCAATAAATCCTTTCTTATTCTCGGTTAACATTTTATTAAAAAGTATATTATAATTTATAGAGACTCCGTGACCGGACACTTCGAAATCAAAACTAGGCCATACACAGTTTCAACAAGTGGTGTACAATTACCAGGGTTCACAAGTAAATTAACAAAAATGTGTATTTTCAATATACTCACAGATCTATTTGGAAACTTCCAATCAATACACAATTAATTATTCCGCCTATTTCCTGTTGAAGGAAATTCCGAACTTTGAAGTTTTTCTACTTCTGTGACATCACAATTTCCCAGCGTTCAGCACAATATTGGTACTAAAAATAGCTCAAGGTGCGCTGTGACAGGTAAACAAATTCCGGCGCACGGTGATAGGGGTAATCTCAAAATTATCTCACTGATCACTGAAACGGATCCGCTTTTTTGTTTATGACAACGTCACATTAAAGGCTAAATTTATTACAAAGGATATGATTTCAAACAATATACTATTTAATTTGAAAATAGCACACAACACAAGTAAAATTTACAGGTAAAAGAAGTTGACTCCATTAACGATGCTGGAGATATTAAGGTATCGCAAACATTGCAATTGGCAAAAACAGGATAAAAATTTTAAAAGTGAATTTTGGAGAAAATACTTATTGCCACCTAGATTTTAGTAAATAAATGGATTTAGCTAGTAAATGTTTGCAAGCTCAGTTTAGTCTAATTCATGTTCTAATTACCAAGCGCAAACTAAAACAAAAGCAAAACCGTTTGCATGAGAACTCTGAAATTCATGAACAATATACCAAAGCAACTCATATCTGAAATAAGTATATGCTGGTCTACAATGTTTAGTGCCAATTCGTCAAAATAATTTTAGGGTTTTCAAGAAATTCACGGAAAACTTACTTCCTACTTTCACTTTCTACTTTCACTTTGAACCAGGAAGTAAGATTTCCTTGAATTTGGAAACTGAATTTCTATTTTTAGCAACAGTGACCTTAACCTTGATCAGAGACACCTGGGTAGCAATCCCAAGCTGCCTCTTGATATAAGCTACTCATACACCAAGTGTGGAGTCAAAAAACTAAAGCAAACTCAAGTTATAAAGTGGAAACTGAATTTCTATTTTTAGCAACAGTGACCTTGACCTTGATCACAGACACGTAGGTAGCTTTCCCAAGTTGCCTCTTAATTTAAGCTATCCATATACCAAGTTTGGAGTCAATAGGCCAAACCAATCTCAAGTAATTAAGTAGAAACTGCATTTCTATTTTAGCAACAGTGACCTTGACCTTGATCACAGACACCTGGGTAGCAACCCCGAGCTGCCTTTTGATATAAGCTACCCATACACTAAGTTTGGAGACAATAGGCCTAAGCAAACTCAAGTAATTGAGCAAAGACTGAATTTCTATTTTTAGCAACAGTGACCTTGACCTTGATCACAGACACCTGGGTAGCAACCCCAAGCTGCCTTTTGATATAAGCTACCCATACACCAAGTTTGGAGTCAATAGGCCTAAGCAAACTCAAGTGATTGAGCAAAGACTGAATTTCTATTTTTAGTAACAGTGACCTTGACCTTGATCACAGACACCTGGGTAGCAACCCCAAGCTGCCATTTGATATAAGCTACCCATACACCAAGTTTGGAGTCAATAACCCTAAGTAAACTCAAGTAATTGAGCAAAGACTGAATTTCTATTTTTAGCAGCAGTGACCTTGACCTTGACCGTGTGGTCATGATTTGAACAACTTTTGTAGACATCAGTGCCAGGATGCTTCAGGACAAATTTGGTTAAAATCCATCAAGTGGTTTCAGAGGAGATGTTGTTTAAAGGAAATTGTTGACGGACGACGGACGCCGGACGACGGACGCCGGACAAAGACGGGTCACAAAAGCTCACCATGAGCCTATGGCTCAGGTGAGCTAAAAAAAACTCACTGTGTAAAATTTCAAAATGAATTTAAAAAAAAACTCACTCTGTGTGAAATGATATGGTATATTTTCCATTTTGAAAATAACTTTCTAAATAAACCCCTTAAATTCATTTCCACACACAAGGAGCATGCAACACTTTTGACAAGCATGAACGAAATACCGTTTTTACCAGAACTTCGGAATTGTTGTTTGAAACACCTTGGAAAACAAACATCGCGTAAACGCTTCTCTAAAATAATTAGGCTCATCTGTCAAAATCATGTTGGGTTTTAATATAATACAGCAAAATGTTTTGACCTTGCAACCGAAAGTAGACCGGGTCGGAGTCTTTCTCGATTACTTAAAATTGGCTTTTCATTTTTTTGATTTTAGTACTATCTCAAAAAAATATTTGTAGCTGGATATAGGGGGCCAATTGATCAGCCTTTTCACATGTTACTTTTGTTATTATGCTCTTCAGTATTGTGAATGTTTGGAAATGTTAACTTTTTACCTCTAAACTCTATATAACTCGCTTGTTTTTATCTTTCGTACAGTGTTTTTTTTTTCAATATATGCAACATATTATTCAAAATAGTTTCATAACGATATGGTCGCAAATTTAATTTTAAAATAACTCAACTTTCTAAGAAAACTCCTTCAAAGTTTGCACGTTACCCCTACCCAAGAAGTAAACATGGCATTCGGTAAGAAATTTCCGACCAATGAATGACAACCCTGATGAGCACCGATCTATCTTGTGCGAACAAGTTGTTATTACAGACTAGAATTGTGTCAAAGGATTTCATTAATCATAGAAATGGACATGGATAGAACCGATATATGTGTTGGGAGTAACAGATCTATCAGTCGGTGATTAATTGCCAAGTTCGGACTATAGTCAGGAAGTGCCGTAACATTTAGATGTATCCCGATGGCATACAGTACCATTATTCTAATTAAAACTGTATCCCGTTATAGACACTTACTGGCTTAAAGACTGGATGACTTGACTGACTCATTTTCAATATAAATCTCAATAATATTATATAGCTGACTGATTTTGAGAAAATGTTATAACATTTTAATGCAGAAATTATGACTATTTCCATCCGAAATAAGTTAAAACGACTTCCTGTTGAGACATTGATATGAAAATAATTGACAACAATTACATAGCAAAGAAAACAAAAAAGTTAGATTTCAAACTTTTGGTGTTCCCCTTAAGTTCTGACACAACTGAGGGCGCTAAAATTCTTCCGTACTGGTAACGCTAACATTCTCTAGTGTATAAAGAGCCATGAAATCTTTTTTATTTGTCAAAGAGTGAACTGAGCTGAATTTCGGCGAATCAGCTGCTTTAGACCTGAGACTTGTCTCAGTTATTAGTTTTATGGTCGCCTTGTATCAGCTGAGATATCGCATGACACAGAATTAATGAGACAAAGATGGATTACGGTCTGCATGAAACAAAACCAGTTAGGGGAATCAATATACATCGGCTGCTTATAATCAGGCTAAACAGTCCTTTAATGGGGTTGAACCCGTTTCCTAGGTCGGCACCGTTGCATGTAGATGACAACATGCAACAAGCAACACGACACGCTTTGTATATTTATAGCTGACAAGGACTTTGTGGGGTTTTTTTTTTGCTAAATTAATGTACAGAAGACTCCAAATTTAGGCATGGACTGTACATTTGTGAGTTTGATAACTCTGGTGTTGAAAAATCGGTTGTAATAGCAACAATTTCGAGGGGAACTGTTCCTAACAATGCATGGGGCGCGACTAGTCCAAAATTGGAACCTGCACATTCAGGAAATGTATATCATTTACCTAAGAGCAAAGCAATACGAGATCTGAGACTACTTAGTGATTGGTCAGTTTGGAGACCTTGTTCAGGTTGAATCAATCATATGCTGGTTTGAGACTTGTCACTATGATCTCAGCTGTATGATATTGGACCCTCGTTTCGGCGCTGTTTGAAGAACTTAAAATACTTATGACCATTAGCCAATTAATCCCCACATAAGAGCAAGTATCCTTTACTGCGCAATATAAAACAAATAAACACATTGCCAATTTGTTTTGTTAGATCTATACATGTATATGTTGTATGAATAATTAATTGCAATAAAATTGGCCGTCAAACTTTAATCGCATTAATTAAGTTATAGTTTAGAATGTCAACTAAAAGATCACGTGGATTTGTCATGAAACACATGGACTTGTACGATCCATAAAGGTTTGCAGTAATCACCAAAGATCAATGTCTGAGTACATAGTAATTGCCGGAAATACGAGTCGGGAAGTTGGCTAAAGGCTCGCGTTAACATTCCATATAATTCATAAAAAAGGACGTGAATATTATTCACATATTAAGTGATTACGTCACAAAATCTCCGTCTAGATCCCCCTCTAGATAAATGCAGCATGAACAACCGAATATTTGTAGTCCTAACCGACTAACGTCAAGTTTCAACGAAATGCGACAAGTACCCAAGGTTATAAAACTGAGCATGGAAACCAGTCTCAAATCTCAAGCATCTGATTGGCTGAAATGGCGACTGGTCGCCATGTCAGCCAATCAGATGCTTGAGATTTGAGACTGGTTTCCATGCTCAGTTTTATAACCTTGGGCAATGGTTACAATAAGGAACACGCTTTTGTCAGAAAAGTCGGTCCAACGTTGTAAAAACAGAGCTGCAAACATTTGCTGTACAGCAAGCTACTCAAATATAGTCACGTGCATTGATTGAAAGAAGATTACGTTTAGGAATACAAATATTGTGCCTTAGGAATTTTACGATATCTCCTGTTAATTCACAATTGATTTAAAGCCACAATAAACTTGCCAAAACGTTTTTTTTTTCATTGTGAAAATTAATTAACCACGTTGACCCTTTTCAAAAGAAAGTATAAATGACCAACTATTTATGTCCTCAAATAATCCCCAATCATTGAGACCCGGTCCGAATAGTATTTTTGTAGCCCACAAAATTACTAACCAATGTTTACAATCACTCGGCGAAAAGTTATCGGTTTTTTCCGTAAGTGGACCGTAAGAACGCAGTGAGGTCATTCTGTATAATTAGCGACCTTCGCCTGCCGAGAGTTGCCGAGAATCAGCTCGGAAAGATTCGCTGTTTGTTTTGTAAACAAAATAAATGATCCGAAAAATGCCCAAAACATGCTGTAAATCAATAAGATAATACCCTTTTCTTATTGTAAGGTTTATTTTTTGTGTTATTATTCATACAGGTGAAATCTAAAATGTTTTGGTTAATACAAAATATGCTGTTTGGCAAGTTTATTGTGGCTTTAAAACGATATTGGACGGAAAAATTGCAACCTTGGCCTGCCAACGTTGATCCAACTTAATTATACCTACTGGTATTCCGAGAAGTGAGATGAAAATAATATGACGTGACATGGGTTTATGTCATTTCACAATCTCAAAGTAAACAAATGTTAAGCGCGTGTACAACGAAAAAAGTGCATTCATATTCCAAAATACTCACTCTAGATAGGATGAGTCAATTCTTTCTTTTGCAGAGGAATCGTCCCCACATATTTACGAAAGTTCCATTTTCTAACTATTGCACTGATCGTATTATTTTCCGAGCTCCATTATCACTGAAGCTAAACAATGGTAATGATTCTTTCCATATATCCAATAGAAAAGAACCGAAAGCCGTTTCTAGCATCGCAGATATTCTATAGCATTACTAACAGATGGTGTGGATTCTGAAGATATTTGTAAATTGCATATTGTTGTTCTGCTAGAAGAGATTCAGAACCAATCAAAGATTTATGAAATATCATAGATGTTCAATATGTACTATGGAACTACTTATGATAGATTGTTTTAACATGTATCCGTTGTCAACTTTCATTATAACACAGAGACTGTCTTAAAACATAAGGAAGCATGGAACGAAATCAGATGGAGCCTCCAACAAGCCGGCTACACAACAAGCCACACAGTCGAGCCACTGAAACCTGAATCACCAGCTGACACCAACGAGCTGACGTAGAAGAGCTAGCTATGTGACGAGACACACAAACCAGCAGTCACAAACGAGCCACAAATCAAATGGTGTTTCTGTCCTGAAAGCTTCAAAATTACAACATAACATACTAAAAGACTCAAGATTCGTAAAATATTGTGCCACAGAACTCGCTTACCGGAATACGCCTTTGGACGCAATGATACGCGGAAGTTAAAAAGTGCGTGTCGCCGTAGGTTTCCAGCCAGACTGTCGGCTAGGCTAGGCTACTCACATCCACCCAGGAGAGATATAGCAAGTCACCCACAACCCACAATCTCAATTGATGTGTTTGACCCTTGCCTTACATTAACAAAAATATCTGTTAGAATTGTTTGTAAGGCTGTGAGGTTTGTAAATCATTCAGAACATAAATTGTTTGTATAAAGCAGCTAGTCGGTTCTTGGTTTCGTGAAATAAGCTATACAAACTCTTATCTTTAATTTCAAGAGCTCACATTTATAGATAATAGGAATATAATCTAAACAAATAACTCTTTGTTATCACTCTGTCTGGAATGTGCATTGGATTAGTTGATCATTCATAAAAATTCTAGGCGCGATGTTAGGGCGATGGCGCATCAGCTGGAACTATTAGTTTATTGTACACCCTTATTCTCGACCGAAGCACTGTTAGATTAAAACAAATTACTGTAAAGAGTACATTTTAGCCAATGTTGTTGATGCAAACTGATACGTAGCTGGTTCAATGAAAAGCATTTTATTTCATGCATGTAACTGGATTATTTGGGACAAAACACAGCATGCCTCCGTCATTCGTTTAGTGTGATTTAACAGGCATAATACTTTTTAATAAGAAATTGGATATAGACGATCCAACCAAGGGGGGTAATTAGATGTTACTACTGCTTCAGGCCTATCCGAGTCATCTCCCATTCGCAAAGAATCAACTTGCCTGTGATACCGCCGATGATACGTCAGCATTACTTTTGTTATCGCTGAAATCGTCTTCATCATCAAAATATAGAAGGTCGTCAAAATCTGCCCGTGGTGCTGCACCAATCTCGAAACTGAAATTGTAATCAAATGTTTATGTTAGGTCATGTTTGTAAACAACAACAGCAGCAACAAAGTCATATCCAATGTAATATTTAAAATGTCGTTGCCACTAGATCCCTAGATGTAGGATCATCGTACATGTGATTAAATGAATTAAAATTATTTGTCGCCAGGCTTGTATTAATCCATTTGAGTCTTTTTTGTCGATACGAATTGAAAATTGCAAAGCATTATAAAACTTAAATGTACACAACGGAATATAATTATTTATCCAAAAAACACTACATTTTACATTTAAACCATTGAATAAAATTGTTTTTTAGTAAATAATAAAAAATACTCTTCTCGGAGAAAAATTCATTCAAAACGTATTTCAACCCAAGAAAGTCCAACAACGTTATTTCGAACTCATCGAGTCCAAGAAGAACGTTCGAGTTCGGATTATCGGCAGTTTGAATAATCAAAGTTCGACCAAGAAACATAGTTGTTGTACGGCTGTATGCAACCATAATGAAATGTCCCACATATATATTTTGTTCTTCATGCACTGGAAACATTAACAATGTTGATTCAGCTCTGTTGCTTGTATTCAAAAGTAAATGTATTTCATAAAAGAAAAAGGCATCGCACGACTGGGCGAGAAATGGGTCCGGCGTGACGCACACGACCATGTCACTCTGGAAAGCCGGACGCACCCAGCCTCTAAAAACAGCAACGAATCACACCTGAAAATGTTATGCCACTGAATAGCAGACGGTCACCCAATCCATATGTGACATCAGATGTTTAGTCAGTTAATTTGAGCGCTGACATACCAATAGTCGAATGTAGAGAGACCAAGATGCAAGCAATGGTCATCTTCTTACCGTGTTGTTACAGGACTTTAGGGCTCACGAAAATAAAACTAAGATTTAAGACTGGTCTCCGGATTTAGTTTTATGATCTTGGACACATGGCATAACATAGGCCTATATAGGGAAACGCAAATTCTAAGAATGACTGTTTAATAAAATTTTATGAAAGTGCCATTTTCCATGCGAAAACAGTTCGAAGGAACGGAACATTTTCGAACGCTCCGAATCTCAACAGATTGGTGTTAATAGATATGCATTGCGTGTTTCGAATGAAGAAATATACCAGGATCAACCGCATTCCCGGGTGTTGACAATATGAAATCTGGATTATGTTGTTTCAGAGTCTATTTCAATGCCGCACCGCTTCGGGCCTCCTATGCCACTTTAGGCCTCCTAAAGCGTCTGTCTTACGTTTCCACGTTTAATTTATGTTTCAGGCAATATTTATTCTGGAAACTTTGTAACACTGCCCACTCCGTGACATTTCCAGAAAAATACAATGAATGTTAGACTTATTCCACTTAAGTGACAACTGGAAGCTGAGACTTGTTCCAGTAATGTGGCAACTGGAAGCACAGACTTGTTCCAGAACGGGACATCTGGAAGCGGAGATTTGTTCCAGTAACGTGTAAACTGGAAGCTGAGACTTGTTCCAGTAACGTGGCAACTGTAAGCGGAGACTTGTTCCACTAACGTGAAAACTGTAAGCGGAGACTTGTTCCATTAACATGGCAACTGTAAGTGGAGACTTGTTCCAGTAACGTGACTTCTGGAAGCGGAGACTTGTTCCACTAACGTGAAAACTGTAAGCGGAGACTTGTTCCAGTAACCTGGCAACTGTAAGCGGAGACTTGTTCCAGTAACGTGACTTCTGTAAGCGGAGACTTGTTCCAGTAACGTGACTTCTGGAAGCGGAGACTTGATCCAGTAACGTGACATCTGTAAGCGGAGATTTGTTCAAGTAACGTGAAAACTTAAAGTCCGGGGGAATTTGGTATACTGTCGCAAAGACTTTAAGTAAACCCATCGTTCGTTACCAAAGACCATCAAAAACAGGGTCTTCATAAATAACACATAAGGAGTGGTAAACTTGACATCATGCTTAATGTAAAGCATCGTTGTCAGCGGTTGCCACCATATCTGCCAGACCAGTACAGTCTACACGCAGCACTTTTTGAAGATTTTTCAATATCCCTTTGTACATTCTCGAAAGAAAGGGAAGAAGAATTAGCAAATAGAGCATTCATTTTACCTGGAAAAGTGAAACTGTGTCATGTTTATCAGTACCGGGTGTCTTTTTTCTTGCCATATCATAAAGTAGGAAAAGAAAACAGGTGCTCTATGACAGGCTAGTGTACCAATCGGTAATGAAAATCAAGTAGGAAACGAGATAAAAGATTGTTTCAGGCGCTGCAAATATGATGTTGTCAGAGACAAAGTATATTATGATTGGGTGTAGAATATCGTTAACTCAATAGTTCCGCCTTTATTGCTTAGTCCAACATTGTAGATCCAGATCAGCCGGTACATTCATGCAGTCTGATCAGGATTTACACTGGTTTCTTTTAGATTCATTAGGTTATTTCTGGCCAACATGCGACCAGTGCAGATTCAGTTCAGATGGTATGGAACTGGCGGCTGATCTGTTTCTACACTGGTCTCAACGCTTTTATGTGGAGTAACAAGAGCTAACTATAAACTCTTTCTTATCCGTAAGCTGTGTGTATGTAGAAATCTTCTCAGCCCAATTAATTAAGTATAGACATGATCAGCTGGTTCTGACAAATGACCGTTCTTAGCAGAGTGACCGAGAAATTAATAAGAAGCCGACGACAGATGGTCAATATATCTAACGACGGAATAAGCTTAAAGTAGGCAGTGTTTGAATAATGAAAGACTGCCATCAGCTCTGATAACGCCTTATTATCAACCGAATAAGCTAAGCGTTGAAAATCAACGGTAGTAATGAATGTGTTGTTGATTGGGTTCTATGTTCAGAGATGCACTATCAGACGAGTGCCCGAGATCGTAAAACTAAATCTGGAGTCTGGTTGCCATTTCAGCCAATCAGATGCTTGAGCTTTGAGACGGTCTCCAATCAAAGTTTTATATGATCTTGGGCCCCGTTACTCCCGCAAGTTCGGTGGATTGTGTTGAGGCGCTCTTTCTTCTACACTCCTTGACGATGTTAGGCCAGACTCAAAAGAGAATTGCGGACAAATGTCGGAATTTTGAAACTTTCCCAGAACCTTTTCCTTTGACCACATGCTGACTGTGACTTTAACAAGCTTGGCTGAAGGTTATAAAGCTGAGATTGGAAACCAGTCTCAAATCTCAAGAATCTGATTGGCTGAAATGGCGACTGGTCGCCATTTGAGCCAATCAGATGCTTGAGATTTGAGACTGGTTTCCATGCTCAGTTTTATAACCTTGGGCAAAGTATACGAATGCCCACATGCACACGATTAATTAAGTTTTTGGTAAATAATATAAAACAACGACAATAGGGAATTTTGCAGACACCTGTCTGAAGGAAATTCCAATCGGCTTGAATGAATTATTCATTAAAGTTTGTCATGGTCAAAGTCTTGTTAGGAACATAAATGGAAATTCCAGCATCAGAAACTGACGAAGTCAAGCGCAGTAATTGGGATTGCTTATTGATTACAATCACATGTGAGGAAATGATGGAAACATTGATTCTTCATCAATGGACACATTGACAAGAGTTTATTCAATCCATTAAATGAAATGCATTCACAAATTGTAATTAATTCTTCCCTCTATGAAGTACAATAGCTGTTTTACAGTTAAGGGAAAACTGTATGATACAATTCAATCAAACAGTGTGATATAGTGACAGTGCGATGGAGGATAAACAACGTTACACAGTTAACAATTATCTGTCCTTGTGAACATTTACTTAATTTACCATGATATCCAACATACACTGAGGTCCAACATACAGTCGTTCTATTAGACTTGACCCATTTGTTGTGTTAATATAAGTGTATTTTAATACATTGAATCTCAGCTCTGGCAGTGATTTCTTAATTGTTTTAATGGCTTATAAGCAGGACATGTATAACATCAAAAACATTTGTTTATAAAGAAAAGGTATTTCTAGGACATGTATATGTATATACAAAGATTGTTTGCAACGTGACGTGAAGTAAAGAAATAGGTCTCACTCTCCGTTTTCGTGGCACCCTCTACTTTACTCAGGGGATTCATAATGTCAAAAAGAAAATAATGTTCATAGTTTCTGCTCCTAAAATAAAACGTCCGCGATAGAATGTGAAGGACAGATTTTTTTGTATCTGCAAAATCCGCATGCACTGATGGGTATTTTAAGATACTTGGAATGAGTTAATTAAACCTAGAATTTTATGGCGCCGCCATATTGGGAAACTATTTTGTTGTTCTGGGAATAGGGATACTTCCGAATAAAACATGGTGTGGTTCGGATCCGTGACTTCCGGAATCTTCACAGAGTAGATCTAGAATTATTAACCCTCAAATTTGATAATACCTGAAAAACGTACACAATGCAAAATCTGTTAGCATAAATTCTCGATAGCAAAGGTATGTTTATTTTCATAGATTCAGTAAGACCATTTAGACAAAACATGGCCTCAAGAAAACATCATAGATAATAAACAAATAATAACAAAGAAAAACGTAAATCACATGCACAGCCCAGATAAAAAAAGTCACAGAATGAGCAGATCCAAATTAGGTTTGTTACTAATGGCTTCTGAAGTACATTTCCTTACTGATAAACCTTCCACCTCCCAACAGGATGAACAAATCACTTTTCTAAACCTTTCGAAAACATAGAACATAATTTGTTACATTTCACGAGGTTGCTCGGGTTAATACTATGAGCAGACTTTAAGCAGCACCATAGTTTCGGCATCCGATTGGTTTGAATGATACGATTGCCCTAAGAACCGCATAGATCATTGACTAAGGTATTAATTTCTATGGCTTATCACTCTGACAAGGTGGCAGGAAAACAGGCAATGTTTCTCATCAGTACGAAGAACAAGTGACAGAAAGCACTGAATGAAACCATAGAAAGTTACCATCAATTCATTGATGTTGACCAGTCAGAAGATTTTAGAATGCTAGGAAATGTGGTGGTATTAAGACCAAATTCTTCTCACACGGATGCCAGAAGACGTGAGTGGTGTTCATACATAATTCTGCAAACACGGATGCCAGAAGACGTGAGTGGTGTTCAAACATAATTCTGCAAACACGGATACCAGAAGACGTGAGTGGTGTTCATTCATTATTCTGCAAACACGGATATCAGAAGACTTGAGTGGTGTTCATACATAATTCTGCAAACACGGATATCAGAAGACGTGGGTGGTGTTCATACATAATTCTGCAAACACGGATGCCAGAAGACGTGAGTGGTGTTCATACATAATTCTGCAAACACGGATATCAGAAGACGTGAGTGGTGTTCATACATAATTCTGCAAACACGGATATCAGAAGACGTGAGTGGTGTTCATACATAATTCTGCAAACACGGATGCCAGAAGACGTGAGTGGTGTTCATACATAATTCTGCAAACACGGATATCAGAAGACGTGAGTGGTGTTCATACATAATTCTGCAAACACGGATATCAGAAGACGTGAGTGGTGTTCATACATAATTCTGCAAACACGTATGTCAGAAGACGTGAGTGGTGTTCATACATATTTCTGCAAACACAGATATCAGAAGACGTGAGTGGTGTTCATACATATTTCTGCAAACACGGATGTCAGAAGACGTGAGTGGTGTTCATACATAATTCTGATAATTAAGATGCTTGAAGAAGTGAGAGGTGTTCGGACATAATTCTGATAAAACAGATGCTAGGAGACGTGGTGGTGTTCATTCTGCGAACACGGTTGATAGGAAACTTGAGTGGTGTTAAGAAATGTTTCGGCACAATATAACGCTAAACGTCGTTGATAATGTTCAAATATATTTCACTTATGACGGTGCAATGAAACATGAGTGCTGTTTAGGCATGTTCTGATCAAGCTGGTCCAAAAGACATGAGAGTTTATACATAATTCCTCATATACAATATTATTATATAAAATGTGAATCGAATTCGCTTCGCACCGTGCATAGCCATGCAACTTAGCCAGAACACCCAAATATACGTCCCGCGGCTTACCCTGATAAATGTGATCATCATTAAATAACACCGGTAACCGGTTTTTAGTGGTAACAGTATTGACCATACGTCCGGGGAAACTTTCTTAGGCCCCACAATGCACAAATAGCGCTGTTGTTCATTTCAAATGATATCGTCTATGCTGGGAATCGAACCTGTACAACCATACACCTCCGTGCACGCTACAGACTGAGCTAGCCGGAACAAACCGAAACAAGATTACGCGGCTAACCCTGATAAAAGTGATCATCATTAGATGACATCAGCTACCGAGTATTAAGTGATAACAATACGTTCGATCAAACACAATTTCGCTGGAGACATTGCTAGAAAGCCTGAGTGGTGCTTGGAAATTATTCAGCTGAAACCAATACGTTTGTTGTTCGGACATACTTACGCTAACACTGACATATGAGACGAGACGTGAGTGGTGTTCACACAGACATACATGCAATTCCATGGAGACATGTTTGATTATGAAAATTTAAAGAATCCGTCTCTAGCAGACGAAGTGTTTTAAGGTTCTTTCAACAGATCCTTTACATTAGTCATACGACATTCTAGAGCTTTCACATACAGAGGACCGGCTACTGGCAAACGTCGAGAAATACTTAGAAATAGACTTACCACGATGCTGACAGCTTATTATTCACCATCATCTTTTCGTAAAGTTAGTTAACTTGTTCTTGCGATGGTCGTATGTCCATCAGTTTGACTCTCTAGCATCACGAGTCATCAAGAATGAGATGTACCAAACCTGGTCTACACAAGCTTCTTTAACATTGTTCAGCAGCGAAATCCTTGATTTTGTTTGGTCGTCATTTGAAAAGTATTATATAAGTATTTCTGCTTTTATGTATGGAACATAAATTTCGCCGATATCCACGAATAACATAAAACATACTTCAACAAACACATTGAGAATTCCACTGTTTACAAGTTATCCTTTGTTTCCCAGGAGGATTTTATTTCTAATCCGTAATCTATTTTCTCCACAACGAAAATCCGATTCTTTCGGGAAAATGACTTAACAGTACTCATATATCGAAGTTAAGTGAATCTGTTCTGTAAGAAAAAAAAACTCACATTGGAAAATCCAGTAATAAGCTAGATATTCTATAAAAGAATAGTTCTGAAAAGCGTCTCTTCATAACGCAATCGATAATTGTACGTATTAGTCATTTATTCTAAACGGAGACGGGGAAACAGCTGAAGTAGGGGGAACTTTAAGACTATGAATTTAATTAAAAGCATCTTTCATGTAAATATTGATTCGGCATATCTTCCCTGTGAGTGATGAAGACAAAGTAATCGATTTTCCGTCGTTCAGTTTCTGCAATAAACATGCAGTATCAACGCCTCTGGCGAGAGGTTTTATACATGAACTGCCTCATTAACCGTGTCTCGATATTGTACAATAATGCTTTCAAAATGTCATCAGCATTTTCTAGCCAGCTTCACAAAGCATTACAGAAACAATTGTCAATTAGTCAAGTGTAAGTTCAACACGCCAAGGCACCAACAGGCGTGCACATCGCTATGTTTTGGGTACAGAATTACTGTTTAAGTACTTATTTTGGCGGGGGTTTAATTTTTGGCTATAATAATAATAATAATAATAATAATAATAATAATAATAATAATAATAATAATAATAATCTCTTTATTTTAAGAAGGTAACTCATTAAGACAAAATCTATGACAACAAAATTAATACAAACAAATACAATATTTGCAAGTATAAAAAGTTAGTCAAATGAAGAAATTGCTTATTTTCAATGAGGCCTTCTAAAATGGATAAACGAAAAAAAAAACAACAACAAAAAACAAACAAACAAACAAAAAAACAACAACAAACAAACAAACATATATTACAACATATAAAATATCAATACTGAAAGACAGACACAATTAATCATATACACTATACATGCTATATTCAAATTTCGATTACAGATATGCATCGTGTAAAATTATGTGAAGAACTATATACAAATACAAAAGTAATAACAATTTAAAGAGGTTGTATTTCAAAAAAGTAAGTTTTTAAATGTTTTTTTGAATAAATATATGGAAGAGACAGATCTAATTTCATAAGGGATATCATTCCATACGCTCATACCTGTATAGCTGAAACATTTTTTAATTAAGTTAGTTTTACCTTTTAAGTGTTCAATATCAGTTCTTGAAGAAGATCGCAAGTTATACCGAGGGTTATTAGATACTTTTACAAGGTTAGTGATGTATTTTGGAACCAAATTATGTATAGATTTGTAGACCAATAGTGCAGTGTGATATTTACATCTTGATTCAAAAGAAAGCCATTTTAGGATATGAAAAAGATCTTTCGTAGGTGTGCGAACAGGTTTTTATGCCCCCGCCATGAAATGGCGACGGGCATTAAGAGTTGCTCCTGTCCGTCCGTCCGTCCGTCCGTCCGTCCGTCCTTCCGTCCGTCCGTCCGTCCGTCCGTCCGTCTGTCCGTCCGTCCGTCCGTCCGTCCGTCCGTCCGATATTCTCGTGAACGCAACTCCTCCTAAACTACTGGTGGGAATTTAATGAAACTTTACCACAATGCTTGGCTTGATATGTAGTTGTGCATGAAGGTGGGGTTTCGCTCTTACATGTTCCGTTCAGAACTTATGGCCCTTTGATACTTCCATTTACATTAGTTTTAATAGGAATATATCTTGTGAACGCAACTTCTCCTAAACTACTGGTGGGAATTTAATGAAACTTTACCACAATGCTTGGCTTGATATGTTGTTGTGCATGAAGGTGGGGTTTCGCTCTTACATGTTCCGTTCAGAACTTATGGCCCTTTGATACTTCCATTTACATTAGTTTTAATAGGAATATATCTCGTGAACGCAACTCCTCCTACACTACTGGTGGGAATTTAATGAAACTTTACCACAATGCTTGGCTTGATATGTAGTTGTGCATGAAGGTGGGGTTTTGCTCTTACATATTCCGTTCAGAAGTTATGGCCCTTTGATACTTCCATTTACATTAGTTTTAATAGGAATATATCTTGTGAACGCAACTCCTCCTACACTACTGGTGGGAATTTAATGAAACTTTACCACAATGCTTGGCCTGATATGTTGTTGTGCATAAAGGTGGGGTTTTGCTCTTACATGTTCTGTTCAAAAGTTATGGCCCTTTGATAATTTCATTTACATTAGTTTTATTCTTATATTTTGTGTTAAGCAAAATATGCATTTTGCCCATAACTTTAAAACTACTTGAGATATTGCCTTGAAACTTGAAATATATTTTCACTATCAAAATCTACATCATAACCAACAAGACCCATAACCCTGCTTCCAATATTTTTTCAAATTATGCCCCTTCTTCACTTACATTTTGTGTTAAGCAAAATATACACTTGGCCCTTAACTTTGTTATGAATTGAGGGATTTCAAAATAACTTGGCACAATTGTTCACCAAGACAAGGTGGTGTGTCGCATACAACACCCATGCCTGTAGGTCCAAGGTCAAGGTCACTGTTACTAAAAATAGAAATTTCTTGCAAAATTGTGTCGGCTCTGTAACTTTGTTATTTGTTATTGGATTTTTAAATAACTTGGTTTAATTGATCACCATATTAAGACTGTGTGTCACATACATTCCCAAGCCTGTAGGTCCAAGGTCAAGGTCAATGTTACTAAAAATAGAATTTTCTTCTCCAGGCTGTAACTTTGTTATGAATGGAGGGATTTCAAAATAACTTGGCACAAATGTTCACCATGACAGGATGGTGTGTCCGCACAAAACCCATGCCTGTAGATCCAAGGTCAAGGTCACTGTTACTAAAAATAGAATTTTCTTGTAATAGGAATATATCTCGTGAACACAACTTGTCCTACACTACTGCTGGGAGCTTTATGAAAAACCCATAGCGGGGGCATCCGTGTCCTTTGGACACATTTCTAGTTTAAGAATTATTCTTGCTGCTCTTTTTTGAATTTTGTATATTCTATTTAGGTCGCGACGGTTACCGTTACTCCAAACAATACAACCATATTCAAAAGTAGATGCAATATATGCATTATAGAAGAGTTGTTTCATTTCCATTGTTAGAAAGAATGATATTCGTTTAAGTAAACATAATTTTGATGCAAGTTTCTTACAAGTTTGATTTATATGGGTACTCCAGTTAAGACAGTTGTCAATATAAACGCCTAGTAATTTTTGAGATTTTACATTTTGAAGCAATTTATTCCCAACAGATAATTTGAGTTCATGGTTATTATTGATCCTTCGCTTTGAATCAATGATCATACATGTTGTTTTGATTGGGGTTTATGATCATGTTATTTATTGAACACCATTTTTGCGTTTCGTTTAAACTTAACAGTAGTTTCATTTGTACTACTTCTAGTTTGCAATCAGATGCGTGTATAGTTGCGTCATCAGCATACATATCGACCCCTGATGTAATTTTTAGCGGTAAATCTTTTACGTATACTAAAAATAAAAGGGGGCCTATGATTGAGCCCTGGGGTACACCAGAAATAATATGACGAGTTTGTGATCGTATTGCACCATTTTTAATTAACTGTTTTCTGTTTGAGAGGTAAGATTTGAAAAAAGTTATAGCGTTATTTGAGAAGTGATATCATTTTAATTTATAAAGAAGGATATCATGGTCAACTAGATCAAAAGCTTTTTTAAAATCTAAAAATATTGTTCCAATCATTTTGCTATATTGGTGGTCAGGGTCAATTGCGCCAATATGAAACACCGCCAATATAAATCACCGTCAATTAATAACACCGCCATTTTAATTACTGGAAGGTAGACAACTATGATACACTAGCACATATTATGCCGCATTTTGATACAAAAATAATACATGTATAATTATAATATGGCGGGTAGCAGAGTATTGGTCTCGCAGGCTGCTCGAAATTATCGCACAGTATCAAAGTATAAAGCGTTTTAAAGCGACAGAGAAAACATCAAAACATAACATCCTGTATTATTTATTCTAGCGCAGAAACTGGTCACCATGACATTGTGAAGGCTGCAATAGTCGAATGTCGGAAAAGTACCGATGATTGTCATTATCCTTTACGTTGACATCTCAGCAAGGTATTGTCTTTCACAGCGAAGACAAGCAATTGTTATTCGCAGGGAAACATCGTCGTTCATAGAAAAAAAAATGAGCACAGTATGCTATTTGCAGAAAGGCTTTGCCGTCCTAAGAGACATCTCGTCTAGCATCATGACGCGGTCTAGCGGGGTCCTATATGGTGCTGATTTTCATCCCGAATTAAAAAACAAACAACAAAACAAAACAACAACAAAAAAGTACAAGGCTAAGAGACGATGATTCCGCTTGCTGTAAGAGATTGTTGTTCATGTGTTCATTTCAGGAGAGAGAGAGAGAGAGAGAGAGAGAGAGAGAGAGAGAGAGAGAGAGAGAGAGAGAGAGAGAGAGGAGAGAGACGTTTTGAATAAGCTTCGGAAAATTACGTCGTGAAGATGAACAGCCTGGGTACTCAGACAGTTGAGTTCCTGGTGAATAAACACGGACAAATAAAACTGGATACTGAATCATTCATGTGATGAATCTTGTGCAAATGACAAAAATGACAATCTTTGTATACGTAAATAACAGGCTGCGATTTTGACGAGAAAAAAAATATTAACCATACGCACTATTATCACAAGCATAGAACCCCTGTGCACATTTCCGCTGTTGTTCAAACCATGTCGGAGTCACATGAGTCAGAGGGAAACAAACAAGTAGATTGTACATTAGAGAGGGGTACCAGGCGGTTGGGGCAACCGTCTTTGAAATAATTCACAAAAGCCCTACGATTTTTCCACTAAAATAAACTGGCACGCTTTACCTATATAACTACGCAATTAACGGATCTAATTATAATTACTTAATATTAAGATCTAATCTTAAAGAAATAACATCATTGTAGTGTTTGCACAGTTTTTGCGGTTGTGACTTTTTACCGAAACCGAGATCTTACTGATTCAAGAGCTCTGTATCTCCATAAAGTTGCGAGAGTATAACAAGGTAACTTGGACTGAACATATTGATTCCAGAAACAAACCATAAACATATGAAACTTTGTATAGCTCACATTGCCGTGACATTAGACGGGAGCAACTACAACCACAGAATCGAAAAATTCAATGTTGGAAGACACGGCCGAACACAAACGCAGAGACAACGGCAGCCACAGAGACAGTTGAGACATACAAGAGTTCTTTTAAGGTTAACATATTTACAAAATGCAAGACAAGAGGGTCAACTCAATTCACATAGTATTTTAAACAAACTATAATGCGTTTTCGCTGGGTTAGTAATTTGACTCAGTGACTGCGTCGTTCAAACAGCAAATGTTAAGCTACTAAAAGAGTTAATTATAATTTAATATTCTAGGCCGGTGATTTTAAAACTGAGATTGGAAACCAGTCTACATTAATAAATCATATGAGAATTGAGACCAGTCTCTAATATTTGGCTCTGAAGTGAGTATTACCAAATAACACTAATAATAAGGGCTTGTGTATCATTAATTCTAATGATATATTTCCTTTTCGAAATAAGAATGGAAGCTCGAAAAACTTAACCCACTTCACTATCGTACATTTTTATGCGTCTGCATCTTTTTCTGCCCGTTGAATGGTGTGCTATTAATACTGTTCATTGTGACATTAATTTGAAATCAATACTAGTATATGTTAAACATTCCTAAAATCACACAGCAAAAAGTAGGTTGTTATCGAAAACTTTCTAACAGTTTTATTTCAAATTGTTTTATACTGAAAATAGGAGAGAAGAATTAACTTATACCTTTCGGGGGTTTTGGGTAGTGGGTATTCGTTAGTCTTTGTGGCAGTTCTGGTTTTCTTCAGACAATTTCCGAGGCAGGATGGCTCAGGATACCACGTGACTTGTAGGAGGATTCAACAACAATAATAGAAAGTGCGAAAATACTTGAGCCAATTTGAATGAAAAAAATCCGAAGACAACTTTTTCAGTTTTATGAGTTCTAATGAATCTATGTTTAATAAATCGTCAAGGTAAAGCGACGGGTAATTATCCGCGACGAGATGGAAATGAACTTTATGCAAAAGGGAGATTCCGATGCAATACCTGTTATTTTCAAGAAGGATTAGTGTTATGAGAAACAAGGACCTCCAGTGACCCGAATAGTGACACACAGCTGTGTATTTAGTGTCCAATTATAGAAAGTCATTTTTTTTATTACAAAAATGACAAATATAGTATTAGGATGTACCTAAAGTCAATGATTGAGAACAAAAACTAATAAGTGAGGGTCCATAATAATTACTGCGTGCAGTGAGTAAATTTTAACCTATATGAGAAGGGTGATTCTATTATATAGGTGATTCATTGCATACACTGATTAAATTACCTCTGAAAACCCTTATTTATTTTGATAATTCTTGTGACATTGCACAGAATGCGGTAATTTTAAGAAATAGATGAAAAGGAAAATTTTAAAGCCACCGAACAAGTAGCACAACTATTTGTACGCGACAAGAGCTTTTCTATATATGCGATATTTGCCCAGACAACGAAAAAAGTCAGTATAATTATGGGTCTGTGCTTGCCGTCGAATTATTGAGACTACCGAACAAGATAAATATGAAAATAATCAACATATTGCAGGCTCGGTGTGATCGCCGCTAGCAGAATAATATAATGTTACTAGGGGCAATATTGCAAATACTGGTGTAATAATCTTTATTAACAAACGACGCTTTTTAAAATACACATGTAACAGGGGCATCAAAAGTCAGAAATGCATAACAAATAGCACTCAAGGTATTGTCATTTATTGTAGGCGTAATTCAGGAATATTCTGATTTGATGGTCACTTATGCACAGTACCTTTTCAGTTGTGTGTGTGCGCAGCTTTTGCATTCAACATTGACATCTACACCCATTACACTCGGCAGAGTAATGGAAGTGATGATAGCGTTTATCAGAGTTATCCGATCAACCGTATTTTGGGTTGTCCCGGCTAGATCAGAGGTAGCGTTGTCGGAAGCGCTGTCACTGTGACGCTCCCCCAGTAGTGGCAATAACATTTTTAATGTGTTTGTATACTTTTGCGTGCATGTAACGTTGTCGAGATTAGTAGGTGGATGAGCTAAGTTGATACACTAGGGTTACATTTTTGTGTTGTTCCCAAGAAAAACTAGCGTTTGTGCAAATTAGAACATGTTTTAAACGCCCATCGCCAAGTGGTCTGGCCACTGTATGTACCAATGTAAGGCGTTGAACTTTTTCGTTAATAGTTTGTCTCATTTATTTAAATTAGTCTATGCTCTAAATATAATTTCTCTTATTACTGTACTCTGTTGCTAGGGTGTGGTTTCTGTGCCTGACTTTTCCTGAATATTTAACTTGTTTTCTGCTTAATTATCCGTTCTCGTATTTCTCTTTAAATTATACCTTTATCTCACTAAAGAAGGCTTCATTAAGTATTGCGAAGAGGTTTTTCGAATCCACTTGTAATTTTATATTTTGTGTCAATTTAAACAAATCTTCGAGTCAGAAATATTCATCACAACTACTTTGTTCGGTATACTATAGTCTGTTAATTAACAAATAATATGAAATCCTGTAACTATCAACTGATAATATTCCAAAATCAGAAATTTGTCGAAATTTGTCGAATTATAAGAATGAAATATGCATATGATATCAGGGATCGCCGAACTCAGAAAACACAGTCTCCTCACGCAAATAAAAAGTACAGCGGAGAAAAACGAGAACCTTAGAGCTCTAGGGGTTTCCGCCTCAGAACGGTCAGTGGCAAAACAATTTGCCATTGGGGGTTTAAACTAGTTTCTTGTGTGCCCCAACAGGATCTCATATGAACGAACAAGTACAAGATGTCTTGGTGAAATAACTCCAACCCACCCACTGTCAAGTTCTTTTCTTTTTTGAATATACAGATGGAAACGTGGAGAAATTAAAATTGCCTTTTAGATGGAATGTTACAATCCGATCACCGGTATCTTCGCATCAGATCTAAAATGTATTGCCGACAACAGAAATCCTATAGAATCATACCTTTAATTTCCAAAGGTCAGTAAAGCTTGCCTTTATAAATAGATTTTAATGCCTCTTGTGCATAGATTACCAAGTCGTCAAACACTATTTGCAAATAATGGTGCAAAGTAAAATAAGCACATCAGAAAAAGTCACTATCCAGAAAACAGATCCTTCCCATGCAGTCGGTAAGAAGGGAGGTACAAAAAAAACATTCGTTTATAACAATACAAATTAACACAAAATATAAATCCTCAATAGTTAGCGAAGAATATAACCAATATGAATACGCCTAGGAACGGTCAGTGGTAAAAAAATATTTGCAATTCGGGTGTGAACCAGGTTCTAGGGTCAACTTCCAATATTATGCAGGACTCCATATGTGACTGCATAATGCCGTTGCAAGGCGTTACGTGTGCAAGTAAAAAACCCGGACTGTACAACATCAAGTTTAGCCCCGCGACCCCAGCCGTAAATGCCTCAATGCTCTGGGAGGAAGTAATTTGCCCCGACATCTTGTTCCACAACAGTACACGCAGTATGTCAGCAGGAAAGGAGTGGTGATGCATATCCTTCCTGCAAAATGCTTGTAATATCGATGAAGTGTAGTTAAGTTTAAATACCAGATCATTGATGATCCGGTTCTCTTAAACTAGTCTGGCATCAGCACGCCACTGTTGCGGAGTAATAAATCTCTAAAAAAGATTCCCGTGACGAATCTGGCTGCTCTGCGCTGTACCGCATCCAGTTGATGATCTTATTGGTCACAGATAGATGAGGCATTTTCACTGATTGGTCTGTAACAATATCACAAACGACCAGGGCTAAAGGTTATAAAGCTGAGGTTGGAAACCAGTCTCAATCCTCAAGCATCTGATTGGCTGAAATTGCGACTGGTCACCATTTCAGCCAATCAGATGCTGGGGATTTGAGACTGGTTTACATGCTCAGTTTTATAACCTTTGGCACAGATGCTCAAACGCAATTGAACTCAACATATATGTTCGAATTCTGAAAAATATTATTTTAGTTAGAATAATTTATTAAACTGAAATTATATCTCGATATTGTGGAATTTTCAAAATATCGCTTGGTTCTTATGAGATATTCTAAAAATAGAGTTAGAGTTCAAAATTTGACATTTGAGTTTCTACTCAAACAGTTTATCTTGAGTAATTTTAATCAGAATATTCGGATAAAAAGGTTTCAAAGAGAATATAAAGTCTCATTTAAACTGATTTAAACTTAAACAATGAAGTAGGTTGTATATTTTCAGAATTTTAAAAGTATCACTCTGTGTTTACATAAAACCCAACTCAAAATTGTTTGTGATATTAGTACCAGGCTTGCATAGCCATGCGCCTTGACGTTTCTACGGCATTCGGCGAGATGTCTGTGCAGGAAAACAATGGTGTTTTCGGCCTTCTTGATCTTGTCATCTATGTAACAATTAGGAATAAAATAGGCTGAAAGGAACTTCCGATCTTAAATAAATTAAAATTTTGCCCATCAATGAAGTATGAATGCTTGACCGGGTTCCTAATTCTGATAATGCGGATCACAATGCTGGATTAGCCTAGCTGGTGGAATCAGGGCATGCAGGATTAACAGGTTGTCCGAATCAACAGGAGTCAAGAATGCTGATCGCTGTATAATGTCCCGGTGATTCCGGCTCGTTCTGTCTATACTGATGTGTAGATGAGTGTCGATATCATTTTTCCATTGAACTGTTTAAAGTTTACTTTTTATCTATTCTTCGGTCCTGAGCGACTTACAATTGTGACAAAAGTGATAAAAAATAATAAACTGACCACCCTTGTGTTATCATTCTTGTTAATTGTTTGTGGTGTATTCCTGACATTGGTCATGTTCTCAATCATCTTATGCGCTTGTTTCCTCTTTTGGTTGTGTGGGGAGGCTGCCTTGAATATTTCAGTTTTGATTGATAGTTTTAGCGAATACTGAGGCCTACATTTGTATTATTTGGTTGTTACATAATATAAAGGCAGGATTTTTCTTATTTAATCAAGTTTATAGCAGATGGCACAATGTTTGTCAAGTACTGTGTGATGGACTAATAAATACACGGTTCAGGACCGTGGTCCATAATTAGCCGTACACTTGAGACTAGGGTTAGTAACCTTTGCCTTACTGACGCCATTTGCAGAGGAAATTTTCAGTTTTTCCGAGGATTTCTTGAAACGACGTGCTGAAAGAGTTTGACAGTATAAAAAAAATGAAAATGAAGACCTTGTCGCATTAACCATTATTTTAGGTAATTTAAGTGTTACATTGGTTTTATAAACTAAAACTTACAACGATGTCAATCAAAGGGACTCAAACAAAGCGGTGTTAATATCAACATTTCCATCGGTAGCCTCCCTTGGTATTAATTGACAACTGATGTTGCAGTTTTCAATAAAACATTTTAATATAAATTTATTGCAGAATCTTTTGTCTATAGATTTTGTAGAAAAATCCTGAATCTATATGCATGTTCGTTTGTGGGTTTGTATATTATTTGCATTCAATGCCAACCCCATAATTTTTAAAAATGAGTAAAATTTGTTTTTATTATCATAAAAATCTTAATTTAGATAAATTTGAGAATTTGTGAAAATGATATTAATTCTTATTCTGCATAGATCATTTTAGTTCCTGAATTAACGTTGTAATTGTAAAATAATTTTTTTAATAAATTACCTGATTTTTTTTAAACATGATAACTTGTGCACATAGCCATGTGTCATAAAACTGTGAAGTTGGAAGTAGCTGGAACATTATGTTTCTAAAATATTACAGGACCAGGGATTGGCTTAGGTTATCATAACAGGGAGTTTTTTTCCAGTTTTAGGGAAAGGTCAACCAGGATTTTGGCTTGCTTTATGAAACATACATTAAAACTCTTCCCTTGTGAGCAGAAGGGGAAGTTTTGGCCATCCGGAAGACTATTTGCCCCGAGTCTCCCTGTAAGCCCTTCCCTGGGAACTATGAATATTTGTTTCATTCAATGATAACAAGGTAGATAAGTGATTGCCTTGATTGTATAGGCACAAGAAATAAAAACAAGTTATTGATAAGGAGGGCAGCTTTAATCTTATATATTCAACAATGTAATATGATGAGTTAATTACATACATCATCAAGTAAGTGGAACTGTATTAGTGTGTTATCAGGTTGCCTGATATCCCAGAAAATACTTGTGCTTGGATCTGTCATATACTATCAGGGTGGGGTATATTGTTTCTGACAGTCTCAAGAATAAGCCATTTATTACTGTAATTGTTTTCTGTGTTGGTAACCCCCTTCCTTAGAATCATTCTGAGGTTGTCAATTGTTGATTAGCCTTGTTTTTGTTTGAAGCATTTTTTTGGTTTCAAACTGTTACCTTTCCTCCATATTATGCATTTTTACACATGTGCGACCAGTGTAGATCCAGATCAGCTGACACATCCATGCCGTCTGATCAGGATCTGCACTGGTCTCACTTTGGTCAGAAAGAACCTAACGAATTAAAAAGCCAACAGTTTAGATCCTGATCAGACAGCACAGATGGGCCAGCTGATCTGGATCTAAACTGTTTCCCCACTCAAAAAAGGTGTGTCTATGGAGGAAAGGGTTAAATTGTTCAAATTTTTATTTAACATGCAATCAGCATAGTTTATTTCCCTTGTATGATTAAAAACAACAACAAAGTGAATACAGTTCAGCTTTTTAAATTCTAATAATGATAATTTTGAAATCAGTTTTTTTCACAGTTCAGGCAATTAACCATAGCAGTGCCATATAATTTGTTATAAATTAATAAGTATTGCTTTCTAGAAAATATATTGGTAATCACCACCATCTTAATAAAAACTAGAGAAATCAAACAGTTTGTAATTTAACCCTTCAAAGACAATTATGACTCAAAATTATGACATGACATTAGATATTTATTTAATACGGAAAATATTAGGGATTGTAACAAATATTTGAATTATCTTGTTCTTTTTACTGCCTGGGGAAGGGGCCCACGCCATATAATTCTGGGGAAAATAGCGTGACTTTTTCTCTGCAGGGGAATGAAAAAACCTGATGTAAAGTTACTTTTTGGGGAAAACTGCATGATTTTGAAGAAATTTTTTGAGAGAAAGGCACCCATAAATGGCCCCTACTAAAGAAGGAAAAAAAGCCCTGCTTGTACAACAACAGAGTTTCTTGGCCGAACTTCCATAATTGAAAACCACAATAATAGCATTCTGTTAACTGGTCCTTGCCATTTATGGTGGTACTTAATTACAGTATTTAAAAAAAATTCAGTTTCAATCAAAAATTTTGGCATTTGTGATTCAGTAGGTGTATGTGTGTATGCTGTATCATTGCAAAAATACCTGCTGACATTTTAGATTTCTGTCTTCACAGCTCCAAATCTCTCAACACAAACTTTGCAGTCACTGTGTCTGCTCTTTAAAACAATGAGAAACAAACCACAACATGAGTAATCCAGGCACAGAAGTTGTCACATCACAGTTTACTTTTGTATTGATCACAATTGGGAATGTTGAAATAGATTAAAGCAACAATTTGCACATTTTGTTTCATATTGTATTTTTCTGGGGTTGTGTACAGTTATCTGGCCCATATGAAGTGTATTGTTTGTTGTGTATGCCATATTCATGTGGATTCTGTGATTTTCTTAAGTAAGTTTTAAGTTAACTTCCATATTTTTATGGTGGGTATTAATGTGTGCATTTATTTGTCCCCATATTTCACTTAAAGCAGTACCACAAGATTGCTAAATTCACAGTATGTTTTAGTCTACTGCAAGTCTTTCCATCCATTTTTTGTTCAATTACATTACTTGATTTGGTCAATTTTCAAGAAAAGAAATTCAGTAAGAGGTAAGGATGGGGTGCAAAGTTTTTCTCTATTACTACTTAATACAAGTTAAAGATGGAAATGAAATTCTAGTCCTATGTTGACTTTCTTCTTATTATTTTTGGCCGTGCCTGAAAACTCAACAGACTTTTCTGACAGGTTTTATTTTCTCCTTGATTAGATTAGAGGAGAAGGATTGTAGTTCCCAGTGACAATAATTTCATGCTTGCTATTCTTCCCATTACTGGAGCTGCTGTGTGATAACAATTGGATTTGGAGTCTGGAGAGACGGAGACAGCAGATATATTGAACAGTTCACAACGGTACTGTAGGGGTTTTTCACAGGAACAGTGAGTGGTGAGCAGAACAATAAAAGGTGTGAGAGGGACCGTTCAGGAATGGTTTGGAGAGTGATGAACAGTTTTGTTTTTCTGTTAGATGAGTTCTTTTTTAAATTTAATTTTTACGTAATGTGAGAGAACGTGCAACAATGCACTGCTTATATGTCAAACAAGAGGATACACCAAATTTTGATGTGTAAGTAAATGAAATGTTTGTTGTGTATTATAATTTTTGAAAAAAATATTAATTTAGTTATGATCAATTTATTCTCTATGTAATAAATAGTATTATATTGTTTGTTTTTTATGCCCCCGGCATCTAGTGATTGAACCGTCCGTCCGTCCGTACATCCGTCCGTCCGGTTTACATTTTTCGGCAAGTTGGATATTTCTCAATTTCTACAAAGAGCATTGGCATGAAAGTTTACACACTTACTTAACAGTTCACAGGTCATGACCCTGACAAGTTACATAACTCTGGGTACCTTATTTCTGGTGTTATCTCCCCTTTTTGTACTTAAAAAAATGGTTAACCTGTTTCAGCAAGTTGGATATTTTTCCATTTCTACAAAGATCATTAGCATGAAAGTTTACAAACTTACTATACAGTGCACAGGGTATGACTCTTAACAAGTTACATAACTCTGGCTATCTTAATTCGGGGTTTTCTCCCCAATTTGTACTTAGAGATAAATGGTTAACATTTTTCGGCAAGTTGGATATTTCTGAATTTCTACAAAGAGCGTTGGCATGAAAGTTTACACACTTACTTAACAGTTCACAGGTCATGACCCTGACAAGTAACATAACTCTGGGTACCTTATTTCTGGTGTTATCTCCCCTTTTTGTACTTAGAAAAATGGTTAACCTGTTTCGGCAAGTTGGATATTTTTCCATTTCTACAAAGATCATTAGCATGAAAGTTTACAAACTTACTATACAGTGCACAGGGTATGACTCTTAACAAGTTACATAACTCTGGCTAGCTTAATTCGGGGTTTTCTCCCCAATTTGTACTTAGAGATAAATGGTTAACATTTTTCGGCAAGTTCGGTTTTTCTCAATTTCTACAAAGAGCATTGGCATGAAAGTTTACACACTTACTTAACAGTTCACAGGTCATGACACTGACAAGTTACATAGTGGGTTGATGGGTGTGGGATCAGGGGTGTATGGACTGGGTTGTGTAAACCCTCTAAAAAAACTACAATAATAAAGTAACTGTAATTTATTGATTTCCTAACTTGGATTAAGAAACTTTTGTTCATGTGTGTGTGTTGGGTGTCATAAACTCCTGAATCACTCCCCAGTTTAAATGAAGCCCAGTTTTAAATGTGCTTAAATATGTCTGACTTCGAATAGTCGAGCGTGCAGTCGTTTCCGACTGGCTCTTGTTATGATAAATTCTTTTCATGTACGGGTTCTGGCACCAGACGGTTATTTTCATTATTTAGAACTAACTTGTGATTTTACTTGCAGTTTTAACACTGTGCTATCATTTAAAATTTGTATTGTTACAAACTTCGCTACCGGGGGCATATGTGTTTTCCGATCACAGCTTCTTGTTTTTTTGTTTTTTTTTAAATATTTCTGTCTGTTTTAGTGTTTTAAAAATTAAAATGTTGAGTAAATGTATAATACTAAGAAAAAGCTTAGTTTCCATCAACGTCAAATTATTTAACTTTTTAATAACATTAATTGATTAAAAGCAAATAAAAAGTCCTGACTAACAAAATAACAAAATGATTTTAACACTAAAATTTTTGAAACCACATGTTTGAAATTTAATCTGTTAGAAATTGTTTTAAATTTTCTTTGAGCCTCTCCCCTTGCTGGTAACAAGATTTTATCATCACTAATCCTTTATAAAATTAACAAAAGTGTCAAAAAGCTTTTACAATTCCCCAAAACAATTAAATATTGAAAATCTCTCAATTAAATGTTTCTACAATTGCACCACAAGAGTGTAAAGAATACTGATGTTACCAAAGATAAAACATTTTTATTACAATTGTTAATGGATTGTTTGGTACAGTCATCTTTCATTGATAGCCAAGGTGAAGTTTGCAGACAGCCATTCAAATGACTATGATGTCTTTTTTTTTACACCCATCAAAAACAAGACGTTCTAGTATTATGGGATCACCCATGGTGGGCGGGTGGCCTCTTAATGTTTGTCCGGAGCATAACCCCAAGTCTATTAAAGCTATTGACTTGGATGGATCTCATTGAGATGGTGTGTATTGTACAAGAACCATCACTCTGCACGTGATTTTGGAGTTATTTCCCTTTGTTTAATTTCCTTTTCTCGAGCATAACCAAAACACTATCAAAGCTATTGACTAGAAACTTCCTAGGTGGACAGATCTTATTAAGACGGAATGCAGTGCACGAAGACCATCAGTCTGCACTTCAATGTTTTGGAGTTATGGCCTTTGTTAAATTTTCTTGTCGGGTGCATAACTCCTAAGTTATCAAAGCTATCAGCTTTAAACTTCACAGACAAGTAGATCTCATTAAGACGGAGTGCAGTTTACAAGAACCATCACTGTACACTTCATGATTTTGGAGTTATGCCCCTTAGTTAAAGGCTTGGATTTTTTTTTCGCACATGACCATACTCCTTCATTATTAAAGCTATTGACATGAAACTTCATAGGTGGATAGATGCTGTGCACAAGAAATGCACTCTGCCCTTCTTATTTTTAAGTAACGCCTTTTCTACACAAATGCCATTACTCTCATGTAAATTTTTGTATATTTGATGTTATTCCACTGCGATTTTTGTGTCCACAATGAATTGCCAGTTTGCAATGCACAACAGTGCAAAGAAGATTGAAAGGCATATTTTGCTTCTTCTTACGGTGCTCTTCTTTTGCTAAGGATTCTGGGAAGACTGAGATACTACAAATTTCGATTTTTAATTTGACATTGACTCAGCGAGCGACCTTTGTAAACACTGGTTGCACCGCAACAGTTCAAAAGACGCCGATAATGTTTAATGTCAGGTGACTACTGTTAGAATTGCTGCTCCAATAAGAAATAAGTCTTTATCTGGCAATCAAAATTTTGTCACTGTGAGATCATTCTTCTTGTACTGAATACATGTATTTAGTTTTTTAAAGATTTGAATGGTACTCGTAGCTTCGAAGCAATAACGAAATTTGTGGTTTAAAGTAAAGCAACATGAAGGCGTGATTAACTTTGAAGAGCGTTCTGTCAATTAAACTTTCCCCTATTTCACAACGGAAATATCAGTCGCCGCTACATGCGTTTGATGTTTTGGTTGCAAGCCAAAATCTAACTGAAATCAAAATTTGTAGTACATGTATGTAATAAGAACTGTATCAATCTGTCATCAGGTGAAGTGTATCCAACCTTAATTAATTGACTTAGCAGATGGATTGTCTCCTAGACTTACCTCCTGTAAATGTTTGCTTAACCTTTGGTCAAGAATGCCAGACATAAACTCCTGGTCAGGAATTATGAATGAAGATTTACTTATGTATATTTTATGAATGAAGATTTACTTATGTATATTTTACATGAAGATTTAGCACACAGAATGATCCAACATTGTTTGGTTTCCACAGGATTTCTACAATGCAGAGTGTTGTTCACCCAGTTTAGACCTATTTTGATTTTTGGTCTCCACTGTTTGCAAAGTCTTGCAGTGACTATTAATTAAGCAAGAACAGATAAAACTTGAGCAATGTACTAGGATTTATGAAAAGATTTATTTTGTTTGTATTTATAAATCAATTTGTTGTATGTAATAAATAACCTTTAAGTCACAAAGGCATTCTTGCATTTTGATCAAAATACTGCCTTTTTTAAACTTAAATTTCAATGTTAAAGTTATTTGTGCCATCTGACCAGGATCTGTACTGTTCACTTTTTGATTCATAAGGTTAATTCTGACCAAAAAACAAACAATGTAGATCCTGCTCACACAGCATGGATGTGCCAGCTGATCTGGATCTACACCGATTACATATGCAATAAAATGAGTATATATTGATTGAAGGATTAAAGGTGCAACTCCTTATTCAAAATGTACTTTAATTTCTCTGACCACTTGTCTTTCAATGTATTGTCAGGACAGTTTCAAATTATTGAGCATGCTGTTTTGTAGGACTTGCATAGCTAAGTGATCTACAAATGGTTTTAGAATGTTCTGGCTTTGTTGTTTTGTATATTGGAGCATCAGGAAACAAACAATGTCAAATCAAAATTAAGCACTTTGTTTCCATATTACATTCCACAATATCCATTTATTTACTATTAGTATTCTGCAGACAGTTATTTTGAGATGATCAAGGACAATTAAGGTCAGTTAGGGTTCGAAACTAGGTCAGATCAAAAGAAAAAACAACAATTTTTCAGCAAAAGTGATCAAACTTTGACCTTGGTGATCCATTGGGTTCATTTAGGGTAGAGATAGGTCACTTTAATGACAGGGAAGCTTTGTTAAATTACCAAACATAGAGGCCACATTTTTCATCTGATTTAAAAAAGAAAACAGTGTAGATCCTGATCAGATGGCATAGATGTTCAGACTGATCTGATCTACATTGTTCAGTCATGGGATTAAAGTCATATCTTTGGAGAAAATGGTTCAAGGATAAAAGCGTGGTTGTAAATACTTGGAACTTGTTATTTTCAGTGGGAGGACACTTCAAAATCATTCAAACGTCGGCTTTTTGATCTCACAAACTGCTTATTATCTTGTTCTTTTTCACGTTTATTTAGGTCCCCCTCTTTGTATTTTCTAATTTTTAGCTAAAGGGAGAAGCTTATGTTGTTTTTGTACTGAAGTTTGCTGTTAATAACTGTTTTTGATCTCCAACATTACAAAGTCAGTGAATTAACTCTATAATTATTCTCGCATCAAAGCACTTTCCATTTTGTGAAGGTAAATTTGAGATTTCAATCATTAAATTTTATTGCATATTTTTCATTGGATGTTTGCGCATGACCAGTAAGAAATTGATGCACATTCTTACTGGGACAAATGTTAGCGTGTATGTTTTGTTTGGTATAGCTAGAGGCAAAGCAATTGAGTATATTGCATTTGTCGGTTGCGTTTGGACCTAATTAAGTGAAGTGAAGGATATTATTTTTGTAACTTTTCATCAAGGTAATGCAACATTTTTATTATTACATATTGGGTTTACTAGTATATCGAGAAAGTAGATACACATTGTTACTGGAGTGGCATAAAATTAAATTTTATATAACTTATAAGTTCATTGTACATGTATAGTAAACATACAGCTGTCACATTAAGTCATTCAGATTTTTTTTGTAAAATAATTCTATATCAACTGCCAAAATTTCCTGAAGGCAATGCACTGAAGCAATGGTGTTTAATCTGCTACATGCCTGTATTCCTTTATTGACATCACTTATAATTTTTAACATCATAAATTGCTCGGCAAAGATACTAAGTGAAGTAGTACTGTTATTATCAAAGCTTTATGAAGCATATTTGAGTTAGAATGAAATGATACATACATACTGGAGACAGATCTTCAAAATTTAATATAATTATCACTGTGCAGAGTTCAGATATTTGATGTGCAAGGATTTATCATTAGGGGTTAAGCATCTAAACTGAACTGCCCTGTGATATTTTCTGTGATATATCACCAGAAGATAATTATTATTTCCTAAATATATTGTATAAAGGAAGATAGAAAGTCAAATTTTTGTTCCTTGTAAAGTTTGATTAGAATCAGTGATATATACACATAGACATAAGTGGCTATAATTGTGCTTTAACCCTTTCCTCCATAAATACGCATTTTTACGCATGTGCAACCATTGTAGATCCAGATCAGCCGGCACATCCGTGCCATCTGATCATGATCTGCAGTGGTCACATTTTGGTCAGAAATAACCTAATGAATAAAAAAGTGAACAGTTTAGATCCTGATCAAATGGCACGGATGTGCTGGCTGATCTGGATCTAAACTGTTCACCCATGCAATAAAGGTGTTTCTGTGGAGGAAAGGGTTAAGGTCGTGTAGATCAAAGGCTGCTGGAACATATATTATTTTATTTTTAAAATGCAGTTTCATTATTTTAATTTTTGTGTCTGATAGACACATAGGGATTCTATTGTCGGGTGGCAGTGGCGGCATTGTTGATGTCGTCCAGTGTCTCCAACTTTAACCTGAAACTACATGTTGCTTATAAATCATATTGGCAGAATAAAAATGCAAGGGAACTATTTTCCTGAAATAGAGGTAATGCCTGATTGACTTTTTTGTCTCTTTTTCAAAAACATACTGTGGCTTAAATCAATCTAGTTCATAGAAGCAACATACAGTAATATAGACAAGTGTCGTGGGCATAATCCAATGAATCCATGTGACATAAATGACCATCAAAGGTGTGCATAATGACTTTTACTGTATTAGTGTGTTTAGGTCTTTAGGTAGGTGGTACACTGAATGAAGGCGCCTGGGCCAATGTTGGATGGGTATGCTGGTACCTGTTGGGGACAACCATCAAATAGGTACTGTTAATAAATCATGACTACCATGCAGATAACTGATACCAGCATGGTAGTTATTGCACAGCTGGTATCGGAACTAATCAGACAAAGCTTTATGTAATTTAATGCAAAAACGTCTAGGCTATTTTATACTTTACTCTTACGAAAAGCGTTTGCAGGTCTCAAATTATTGGATTGCATTGCATTTCAGTACTTGGTTATCTTCTCTGGTTTCAGCAGTTTAATATTTTAATTTGATATTTTGGCCTAAATATTTATAACCTGGATTGCACATTAAAATTTTATCAACTTAACTAACCCTTCACTCTCTGAATATTTCACTATTATCACCATGTGACGCCAGTTTAAATCCAGATCAGTCAGCACATCTGTGCTGTCTGTGTGGATATACAGAGGTGGCATTTAGATTCGGTTTGGTTATTTCTGACCAAGAAGTGGACAGTGTGATTGGTGTTGGCTGTCATTGTGATAGAAGGGGTGTATACATGGATTAAAGGGTTAAACCATTAATCCACAATGACATGAAATTCTTTGTTCTGTGCTGTTCAGTTCTGTTACCAAGTAGCACAGACAATGTTTTATTCAGATGAGGATAAGCAGAGCAATGTTTAAAACAGTTCAGCTACAGAAAAATATGGTGAACTAGTCTGTCTTGTTACCTGGGCACCAAGATCATTAAAACTGAGATTGGAGACCAGTCTCAAATCTCAAGCATCTGATTGGCTGAAATGGCGACTAGTTGTCTCCAGTTTTAATGAAATGTTTTAAACATAATACTTATCCACACTGTCCACATTGGTCATTGTATGCCTGAAATTTGTCATTTGCAAAGTGAGCAGTGTGAAACTTATTTTAAGCTCACCTGTCACAAAGTGACAGGGTGAGCTTTTGTGACCGCCTGATGTCCGTCGTCCGTCGTCCGTCGTGCGTCGTCAACAATTGCTTCAATCGACTTCTTCTCTGAAACGGCTTGGCCAATTTTGATGAAACTCGCCACGTATGTTCCTTGCATGAAGCTCTTCCAAAGTTGTTCAAAGAAATCAATTCCATGCAGAACTCTGGTTGCCATGGCAACCGAAAGGAAAAACTTTAAAAATCTTCTTCTCTAAAACCACAAGGCCTAGAGCTTAGATATTTGGCATTTAGCATCCTCTAGTGGAGCTCTACAAAGATTGTTCAAATTATTTCCCTGGGGTCAAAATTGGCCCCGCCCCAGGGGTCACTTCTTTTTACATAGACTTATATAGGAAAAACTTAAAAAATCTTCTTGTCTGAAACCACAAGGCCTAGAGCTTAGATATTTGGCATTTAGCATCCTCTAGTGGAACTCTACAAAGATTGTTCAAAGTATTTCCCTGGGGTCAAAATTGGCCCCGCCCCAGGGGTCACTTCATTTTACATAGACTTGTATAGGAAAAACTTTAAAAATCTTCTTGTCTGAAACCACAAGGCCTAGAGCTTAGATATTTGGCATTTAGCATCCTCTAGTGGAACTCTACAAAGATTGTTCAAAGTTTTTCCCTGGGGTCAAAATTGGCCCCGCCCCAGGGGTCACTTCATTTTATATAGACTTATATAGGAAAAACTTTAAAAATCTTCTTGTCTGAAACCACAAGGCCTAGAGCTTAGATATTTGGCATTTAGCATCCTCTAGTGGAACTCTACAAAGATTGTTCAAATTATTTCCCTGGGGTCAAAATTGGCCCCGCCCCAGGGGTCACTTCATTTTATATAGACTTATATGGGAAAAACTTTAAAAATCTTCTTGTCTGAAACCACAAGGCCTAGAGCTTAGATATTTGGCATTTAGCATCCTCTAGTGGAACTCTACAAAGATTGTTCAAAGTATTTCCCTGGGGTCAAAATTGGCCCCGCCCCAGGGGTCACATCATTTTACATAGACTTGTATAGGAAAAACTTTAAAAATCTTCTTGTCTGAAACCACAAGGCCTAGAGCTTAGATATTTGGCATTTAGCATCCTCTAGTGGAACTCTACAAAGATTGTTCAAAGTATTTCCCTGGGGTCAAAATTGGCCCCGCCCCAGGGGTCACTTCATTTTATATAGACTTATATAGGAAAAACTTTAAAAATCTTCTTGTCTGAAACCACAAGGCCTAGAGCTTAGATATTTGGCATTTAGCATCCTCAAGTGGAACTCTACAAAGATTGTTCAAATTATTTCCCTGGGGTCAAAATTGGCGTTGCCCCAGGGGTCACTTCATTTGACATAGACTTATATAGGAAAAACTTTAAAAATCTTCTTGTCTGAAACCACAAGGCCTAGAGCTTAGATCTTTGGCATTAAGCATCCTCTTGTGAAACTCTACAAAGATTGTTCAAATTATTTCCCAGGGGTCTAAATTGGCCCCGCCCCAGGGGTCACTTCATTTTATATAGACTTGTATAGGAAAAACTTTAAAAATCTTCTTGTCTGAAACCACAAGGCCTAGAGCTTAGATATTTGGCATTTAGCACCCTCTAGTGGAACTCTACAAAGATTGTTCAAATTATTTCCCTGGGGTCAAAATTGGCGTTGCCCCAGGGGTCACTTCATTTGACATAGACTTGTATAGGAAAAACTTTAAAAATCTTCTTGTCTGAAACCACAAGGCCTAGAGCTTAGATATTTGGCATTTAGCATCCTCTAGTGGAACTCTACAAAGATTGTTCAAAGTATTTCCCTGGGGTCAAAATTGGCCCCGCCCCAGGGGTCACTTCATTTTATATAGACTTGTATAGGAAAAACTTTAAAAATCTTCTTGTCTGAAACCACAAGGCCTAGAGCTTAGATATTTGGCATTTAGCACCCTCTAGTGGAACTCTACAAAGATTGTTCAAATGATTTCCCTGGGGAGAAAATTGGCCCCGCCCCAGGGTTCACTTTATTTTATATAGACTGATATAGGAAAAACTTTAAAAATCTTCTTGTCTGAAACCACAAGCTGAGAGTACTTTTGTACTCAGGTGAGCGATATAAGGGCCATCATGGCCCTCTTGTTGACAAAAGTAGCTGGGGCTGGTTTGGGAAGGGAGAACAACTAGCACAATTTTTAGGACCTGGCTTATAAGTATTCTACTGGTGCAGAAATGACATCAACATCTGAGACTTGAGTTGTGTTATAGTTTTGAGCTTAACCCTTTCTCCATAGATACAACTTGTTGCACCTTGGCCAACAGTGTACATCCACGCAGTCTGATCTGGATCTACACCTATTGCTTTTAGATTCTGTAGGTTAGTTCTGACCAGGTAAAGTGATCAGGTACTGATCAGACAGATGTGCCAGCTGACCGGGATCTACATTGTTTGCACATATTATAAAGTCATATAAAGTATATGAAGGAAAGGGATAACATATATTATTTATCACATTTTCCTTGTTCTTGTCTGAGAATTGTCACTTAAGTTTGGTGAAATGGCATTATTTCATGGAAGAAATCAATTTCTCTTGTCTACAGCAGCTGTTGCAGGGAGATTATTTATTTGCAGTATCCACTGAGATGAAATATTTGACATTTTCATGGGGGGAATGTTTATTCCTGGTCAAATATCAGTGTTTTTGTTTTATATGGTTTTGTTAGGAACTGATCAAATACAATTTGTTGGAGATAAGTGATTGTTTAATATCCGACAGCTGGTGCTTGAGCACAGAAATCATTACCTTATCTTCGAGAGAACTTGACCCAAGATCATAAAACTGAGATTGTAGACCAGCCTCAAATCTCAAGCATCTAATTGGCTGGAATGGCGACTGGTCCATATATATCCTCCATATACACGCATTATTACACATGTGCGACCAGTGTAGATCCAGATCAGCCAGCACATCCATGTCATCTGAACAGGATCTGCACTGATCGCATTTTGGTCAGAAATAACCTAACGAATCATAAAGTGAAGAGTGCAGTTCCTGATCAGATGAGATGGATGTGCCGGCTGATCTGGATCTACACTGTTCGCCCATGCCATAAAGGTATGTATATTGAGGAAAGGGTTCAATAAGCATTTAGTTGTACAGAGAAATAACTGTTAGCATATCAGAAGCAGATGCAAAAGAGAAGAGAGAAGTCTGACACTAGTGCGAGAACACAGTGTCACTTGAATATACAGAGCAAATAGCTGTAATGAATGTAATGACTCAAAAAGACACAAAAATGGAAGGGTTGTTAATACTTCCTGACAACTTTATTCAAACAGCGCAACCATTTCTTGAAAGACTATGATGAACTCGCAGGCAGTTCTAGGAAAAGTATTTGTAATTAATTTCCAGATCAGTACATTTCCTTGTACAGCAACGAGTTCAGACATCGAGTTAAACTAGTGCATTTTATAATAGATGGCAAATAAGCTGTTAAATCAAACAGCGAACAGTGTTGATCCTGATCCATAAGAGAAACACAAACATGTTTTGCTCCAGATAGAAGAGACACTCGTTCATGTCACTGAAATAATAGCAAAATTAGGCAATGAGTTTGACCCAGTTTAAATGGATGTTTTATTTTTTCTTAATTTTTATTGTTGATATGATAAATGAATATTGTTTTTAAAAGGTAGTGCATTAATTATACAGAGTAATTTATGCAAGTTTACCGATTGAGGTGACAAGGTGTAATTATTATGTTTGCTGGCAAGATACTAGGTGAGCCTTATGGCTCACATTAAAATATTGTTTGTTTGCAGTTGAAGTCTGCAGAATTTTTGGGTGGGTTGGATTTTTTTTCCAATTCATACAGTGTAAAATTTCTGTCACCAAAAGGGCCAAATAATTTGAGTATGGTCATTTTTTTGCTTGGTCAGTCAGCTGCAAAATACAAAAAATTTCAAATTTTTAAGGATGGCTTAACAAAAAGTAGCAAAATTAAATGAGGGATGGGATGGCGTGCGGTTTAAAAAGATTTTCCTGCTTTCTGTCAATTCCTGTGTGTTCCCAAGATGAAATAAATGCTGAAAGTATTTTTTTTTTCATGTTACAAAACTTGTTCAGTCCTTCATCAGTTTTAGCTGCAAGGAAATTGGAATTTGTCACCCAGTAATTGTTGTCATAGCAACACAAATTTTGTCACTTTTGGAAATTATCAGTGTGCTCCTGGGAGAAAGGCTTAAGTTGATGTCTGGAATTCTGGAATATAGCATTTTGTCATTTTGAAAGTGGTTGCGACTGTAGTTATACTCACAATGTAATTACATGCAATTTTTATTCAACTCTGGGCTGTAAATTCAATAAATTCCTGCAAAACATTCTTGTGAAATAATAATGTCCTTGGAAATAACAGCAACAACCTGTGAAATATGAATAAAATGACCCAGATTAAAAGAAAGGTAAATCCATTACACAGTTTTAATGGGTTCAGAGTGCACAACAGCTGTTGGGGTGAGGGAGCAAAGATATTTGTAATGTTGTATAATTATAGAGTTTGATTTGCAAATATTTATTTGGTATTTTTAAAACATTATCCTTTTCAAAGCTTTGTTCAGTGAACTACTGCAAACTTTAATGGTCTTCAATTTATTATTTTTAAAGTTGTTTAAACCCACCCACTGACTGTGCCACCACAATTTGTTGTTCAAAATCTCCCTGTTTCCCTAGTTGTTGTAGTGCAGCTTTCCTCTCAACATTTTACCTTTTCTGAATATTTGAACATGCTGACTCTTGTTTATCATATTATCACCACCTGTATCAGAATCCATTTTGCCCCCATGATGTGGGAAACGTGACAAAATGGGGCTTATGGATTATGTGACCAGGTTCCAAGGTTATAAAACTGAGTTTGGACTGGTCGCCATTTCAGCCAATCAGATGCTTGAGATTTGAGACTGGTGCAACAAGGTATTTCACAGCCAGTTTTTTATGGAGATTTAATTTATAAACTTAAGAAGATAAAAGGCAATGTTAATTCCTCCCGGTTATTCTTAAAAACCATCTGTAAATTTAAAATGAAAGGTTACCAACATGATATTTTACAGCGCACTGCAGGCCTGGTGATTAACCCATCTATAGTTGATTATTATGCTTTCCTCTTTGGTTGCATGACGGTGGCAGGGGTTTAAGAGTTTATGAAGGTTTATGGGGAAATCTTTTCTTAAAAGAACCTAGAAGCTCGATTTGTTTCTTTTATCCCTGTCATCGTGTTCTTGCTGATTTTGTGCTCTGGTCTCGGTAAGATGATTGAGTACCCGCCCTTTGACTTTGCAACGCTATATGCTTCTTATGTTTTATATGTTTGTGTGCTTTTTGCATGCAACATTGTTGAGCCGATGGGTGGGTTGGAGTTATTTCACCAAGACAACTTGTACTTGTTTTGTGATACGAGAACCTTTTGGGGCAAGTGTGAGGTTGGTGCACCCTAGAACCTGGTTTAAACCCCCAGTGGCAATTTGTTTTGCCACTGACCGTTCCAAGGCGGTAACCCCTCTGGTTCTCACTTTCGTTATTTGTTTGTGGCGTCCATTTTGAAACTGATTATTGTAATACCATGCTCTCTTTTCCTCTCTACTTTTTGGCTGTGTGGGGAGGCTGTGTATGCTGGATGTGGCCATTCCTGATATGCATATTTCATTTTTTTGCTCATTTTTATAATCTTAGGCACAGTGTAGACACAGAGCAGTGCACAGAAGAGTCGGATCAGGGTCTAACATGTTCACAGTCCTGTCAGAGAAGCATGCATTCTTTATGCATCTAAAAATCAGTTTAAAAGTCATTTTTGTCCAATGTAAGTTCACAGCTAATCTGTGACTACACTAATCAGTCCTTAGCCCCATTCACATATGTAGTCAAATAGAAGTTTGGAATTCTTGGGTCAGAAGTTAAACAAAGGATACCCTGCTATCACACAAGTGGTAACATTTGTTTTAAAAATAGAGAATATATTTTTATCTGATCATCACCAAACTTGACAGGAATGTTTGCATTGATGTTGCTGTTTTAACCGTCAGATTCACAGGTGAGCATTATAGGGCCTTTTTGCCCTCTTGTGTTAAATGTAAAGCTGTTTATAAGCACATGATTATTATTGTTTTTATGAAGAATTCATACTATAGGGATTGCTTTTCATTAAACTTGGTTATTGGTGGACTGTTAAAGTGTCACTTACAACAAAAAATATTTTAATGTGCAAAACCTCTTTATTTAAATATTGAAGCTTACAATCTGATTATTTGAATAGGAGCATGCTGAGTGATATATGATTTTCTTACAAATTGGGGTGACACATTCACATATAAAATGATCTTCTTTCAAAGGGGATGGATTTGTACTTTAGAAATACTGAAGATGATCATTTACATCCTGTTTTAAGGATAACCCATGGAAAGGTACATGTATAGTTTTTTTTTGAATGGAATTAAACTAGGAGTCAAAAATGCTAAGTCTTGTATTATAGTCATTTTATTATGGGTATTGTTACTATCTTGCAGCTTTAACTGACCCAGTATGTTTTTCACTTTCATAAGGTTAAACTTAAATATTTCAAAACTCAGGTTAGTGTTTCTTTAAAGGATCAGTGTGACATTTTGTTATTGCCAAGGACATTGAAAATTCTACAGAGCTTTTACTTCTGGCAACAATGGCAAACTTAAAAGAGTTCTGCCACTTAAAACAACAAAAGTTGCTAGTAGGATTGGTCAGTACAAGATAAAAAAACATTATAAACAATTTCTTCCTTCACCTCAAACAAAGACATGCATGATGTCCTGAATGGCAAAATAAAGAAAAAGTGGACAACAACTTGTCATAAGTTGACCTTCTAGATGGTCAGTAATTGTTGGTGGTCGGAGATATTATTGTTGTCCAGTATGTTACCAGCTGCCATTGTCACAGGTGTGAAGCTGGTAATGGGCTTTAACACTTTTCCTGACAAATGACCACTGTCTATATATAACACATTAACTATATACTGTGGTTTTGACCCTAATTGTTTGTTGACAGTAAAAGGCATAGACAGCATTCAGATAGGAGAATACTTTAGTTGCTGCAAGACAATCTAAGTAATACTGTTGGTGTTAGTAGTATTTGTGAAGTGTTGACACTAAAATGGCATGGGCAAGAAATAGCATTCAAGGAGGAGAAAAAATTTGTTGTTGTAAAGAAAAATGTTAGAGACACTGTAAGTAATACTGTTGGCGTCATTAGTATTTGTGAAGTGTTGATGGAGAACAAAGATATAAAACCTTTGATTGGAAGAGGAATAACAGTAAACAAAAACACTAATTTATGATCTGTTTGAGAGTTATTGGATTTAAATTGCAGCAAGAGTGTGAGCATTTGTGTAATGCTGTTGTTTATTGCATATCAAAGAAATTTCAAATGTTTATTTGATGAACTGCTTAAGGTGTTAAGATGCTTTGATTTTTTTCTTGTTTTTCTGTCAGTATAATTATGAACGTTGTTAATAGACTTCTGCTCAGTGATGGTCTCAAATAAACACCCACTTGCAATCATGCAATACCTACCACTGAACTTATAATTTGGCACAAAGCATATTTCTACAAAGGTATTAGTTGCAGTTATAGAGTGGGAGTTATATATTTTATATTATGTCTTTACTCCATGGCTTTCATCCTATTGGCGAACAATATACTGGTATAACCAGATCAGAGGGTACATCCATGCCGTTTGATCAGTTTAATGGAAAACAATTTGTTTTGTTTTTAAAGTATGTGAAACCTGGCACACTTTTTTTGCTGCAACTCGTGGTAAAACATGCATGCTCGTCAGTGTGAAAAGACAAAACATTGTGCACTGTCCAGTTGTTTGTGTGCAGCTTTTCTTGTAGCCATGCCACAGGCCAAAATATTTTCCAATGCAAAATGGAAACAGTCATAGAAAGACTTTTATCATAACCAAGTGCAAGATAAGCGTTAGTTTTCGTTGTTAACAAATACTGGTATATTAACCTTTCACTCCATTTACATGCATTTTACCAGTGTAGATCTAGATCAGTCAGAATATTATATGTGCCATCTGATCAGGCTCTGCACTGTTCGCAAAAGCGAACAGTGCAGATCCTGATAAGATGGCAGATGTGCTGGCTGATCTGGATCTTCACTGTTTGCCTATGCCATAAAGATGTATATACTATAGAAAAAATGGTTATCTGGATTTATAAAATTTATAAACTGAAGAGCAAACAGTGTAGACCCTGATTCTACTTGCAGATGGGTAAGCCGATTTGTGTTGCTTCCAGAAGGGTCTACAATGGTTAATTTATTGCCTTAAGAAGAATCTACTAGGTTTAATTTAGTTATTGGTGATCATTATCTTGTCAGGACATTAAGGTTATCTCAACTTGTCCACTGTTACTGTCCACCAGTCACTGGTTAGAGTTAATGATATGTTAATGACCAGTTAAAGGCTGCTTGACAATTGAGATGACCTCCTGATGTTAACACTTCTTAACTTGGCCATTGGCCACAGTGGTTGACATGAACTCTTTAAATTGATAGCAAGGATTAAATGATGAGACGAAACTGATCATTTAAATTTAAATAGTTCTATTTCAATTTAATGAACTGGCACAGTGACCACATTTATACAGAAATGCCACAAAGACAAATGTGGCATATGGAATCTATTTTATTATTTTCAAATTTCTTAATAACACTGATGTTACTAGTTTATCCCTTTATTCCATGGATGGGGCTTAACCCTTTCCTCCATATATACACATGTTTACGCATGAGTGACCAGGGTAGATTCTGATCAGACGGCACATCGCATTTTGGTTAGAAATAACCAGACGAATAAAAAGGTGAACAGTGCAGATCCTGATCAGACGGCATGGATCTGCCAGCTGATCTTGATCTTCACTGTTAATCCACGCAGTCAATGTGTGTCTATGGAGGAAAGTGTTAAATCCCATGTGTGACTAGCGTAGATTCTGTACAAGCAGACTGATCAACATCTATACTGTTTTCTTCTTGGTCAGAAATAATTTAATGTATTTAAAAGTGGTCAATGTAGATCCTGATCAGATGGGAAAGATCTACTCTGGTTGCTCAAGATTTTTCTATGGAGTAAGGTTACCAGTATTTGCTGTAACACTTAATAGTTTTGTTCTTTTTAATGATTGTTCTGCAAAATTTCTGTGCAGAATTTTCTGTTCATTTCTGCAGTTCCATACAGAATGACAGAACAGAATCTTTTTTGTAAACATGATTATCATTCCCTGTTGCAAGGTGTTGCAAGCTGTTGTTAACCACATCACAGGTAGGGAATTACATTCTCTCTTGATTTTGGACAATTTGGTTAATCTCTCAGTTAATACCTATTGTGTTTACTTAAATGCTAGATTTAGAAATATTTGGTTTAATATTTATGGCCTTCTCAGCTGAGTAAAAATGATATATGGTAATAAAATGCAACCACTCTTAGGTATACTTGTTTAGTATAATGATGAACATAGAAATTCAAACATTAGAAACTGTCTAATATGTTCAAAATCACCTGGTCGGATCTAACAAAATTTTAGATCTGATGACAGCCCACAGGAACCATAAACAAGCAACAGTGGTTTTCCGATAACTACAAAAATGTACTTTTAGAAACAGTCAAAAGGAAGTGTGAATACAATGTTCAAAATGCTTCTACAATTATGGCGATCATCATAATATTATACTTGGATGATTTTGTAAACAAGTAGCTATTTTGTTTGGAAGGTTGTTAATAAAAGCACATTTTAGTGGCTTTTAGTCAGATCCTCATAGCGTAGAATTTTTCGTGAAATGATTTTTTAACAGAATGCGTGATATACTGGTTAGATGGTACTTAATCAGGTTGGGTCAAGTGACAGATAGAGGGAAACGTTTCATCATTACAGTCAAAGAACCAATCGTATCTCAAAGACAGTAGGTTATAAAGTAAATATGCGATCATTTTGTTAAAGTTTAAGTAAACATTTCATCCCAATATTTGATCATGTCATTGTAAACCCATCAGTAGTCTTGCAATCACTATTACATATTTTATGTTGTGACATTCATATTCTTTAAAACAAACAAGACCTATAGTAAGTTTCATGCGCGTCATCAAAGTCACTTTGAAAACCACAATAGAACAAAACCTCATGAAATGGTTATGAAAGTGATAGAGTGCATGTTTTTGTTTTCATACATGCTCTTTTCAAAAGCTGCCCTCCACCACCACCAAGGAAGATATGGAGATAGCCTTTGTCAGTGGTGGGTGAGTGGGAGGCAAGTGTGAGATAGGGCCAGGTCAGGTTGCTAGGGTTATCTGATTCACCACTAGTTTTACAATTACTTCTCATTAACTTATCTAATTGATCTCCATTGATAAAATTTTCCCTGAATGACAACCAAGTGACTTTAATCTAGAGATACATTTGTAAAATTGAAAACTTAAGTGAGAAGTAAAGGTAACAATGTCAGCAAATGAAACATAGTAGGAAAATTATACTGAAAGATACATGGGTTGACAGTGATATCATTTTATGATAGATTTGATTGTCCTGTTGAAAAGCCAAGCAAGTTATACTAAATGCATAGTTTATTTGACCAATTTTTTAGCTCACCTGAGCACGAAATGCTCATGGCGAGCTTTTGTTATCGCCTGATGTCTGTCGTCCGTCCGTGTGTTGTCAACTTTTTCTTCAAACGACTTCTTCTCCTGAACTCCTGGGCCAATCTTGCTGAAACTTGGCAGGAATGTTCCTTGCATGAAGCTCTTCTAAAGTTGTTCAAAGAAATCAATTCCATGCAGAACTCTGGTTGCCATGGCAACAACTCTGGTTGCCATGGCAACCGAAAGGAAAAACTTTAAAAATCTTCTTGTCTGAAACCACAAGGCCTAGAGCTTAGATATTTGGCATTTAGAATCCTCTAGTGGAACTCTACAAAGATTGTTCAAATGATTTTCCTGGGGTCAAAATTGGCCCCGCCCCAGGGGTCACTTCATTTTGCATAGACTTATATAGGAAAAACTTTAAAAATCTTCTTGTCTGAAACCACAAGGCCTAGAGCTTAGATATTTGGCACTTAGCACCCTCTAGTAGAACTCTACAAAGATTGTTCAAATGATTTCCCTGGGGTCAAAATTGGCCCCGCCCCAGGGGTCACTTCATTTTGCATAGACTTATATAGGAAAAACTTTAAAAATCTTCTTGTCTGAAACCACAAGGCCTAGAACTTAGATATTTTGCATTTAGCACCCTCTAATGGAACTTTACAAAGCTTGTTCAAATTATTTCCCTGGGGTTAAAATTGGCCCCGCCCCAGGGGTCACTTCATTTTACAAAGACTTATATAGGAAAAACTTTAAAAATTTTCTTGTCTGAAACCACAAGGCCTAGAGCTTAGATATTTGGCATTTAGAATCCTCTAGTGGACCTCTACAAAGTTTGTTCAAATTATTTCCCTGGGGTCAAAATTGGCCCCGCCCCAGGGGTCACTTCATTTTACATAGACTTGTATAGGAAAAACTTTAAAAATCTTCTTGTCTGAAACCACAAGGCCTAGAGCTTAGATATTTGGCATTTAGCATCCTCTAGTGGAACTCTACAAAGATTGTTCAAATTATTTCCCTGGGGTCAAAATTGGCCCCGCCCCAGGGGTCACTTCATTTTGCATAGACTTGTATAGGAAAAACTTTAAAAATCTTCTTGTCTGAAACCACAAGGCCTAGAGCTTAGATATTTGGCATTTAGCATCCTCTAGTGGAACTCTACAAAGATTGTTCAAATGATTTCCCAGGGGTGTAAATTGGCCCCGCCCCAGGGGTCACTTTATTTTATATAGACTTATATAGGAAAAACTTTAAAAATCTTCTTGTCTGAAACCACAAGGCCTAGAGCTTAGATATTTGGCATTTAGCATCCTCTAGTGGAACTCTACAAAGATTGTTCAAATGATTTCCCTGGGGTCAAAATTGGCCCCGCCCCAGGGGTCACTTCATTTTATATAGACTTATATAGGAAAAACTTTAAAAATCTTCTTGTCTGAAACCACAAGGCCTAGAGCTTAGATATTTGGCATTTAGCATCCTCTAGTGGAACTCTACAAAGATTGTTCGAATTATTTCCCTGGGGTCAAAATTGGCCCCGCCCCAGGGGTCACTTCATTTTGCATAGACTTATATAGGAAAAACTTTAAAAAATCTTCTTGTCTGAAACCACAAGGCCTAGAGCTTAGATATTTGGCATTTAGCATCCTCTACTGGAACTCTTCAAAGATTGTTCAAATGATTTCCCAGGGGTCAAAATTGGCCCCACCCCAGGGGTCACTTCATTTTACATAGACTTGTATAGGAAAAACTTTAAAAATCTTCTTGTCTGAAACCACAAGCTGAGAGTACTTTTGTAGTCAGGTGAGCGATATAGGGCCATCATGGCCCTCTTGTTTAATATTACTCCTTTTTATGTGTGTGTGTGAACTGTGTAGATCCAGATCAGCCAGCACATCTGTGCTGTCTGATCAAGATCAATACTGTTTGCTTTTTGGTGAGAAATAACTTAATAAATATAAAAGCAAACAGTGTAGATCCTTATCAGATGCCATGAATGTCCTGGCTGATCTGGATCTGTTTATCTTTGAGTTAATAATTAACTAGCTAATAGCTGTGTTGACTTGCATTCCTTTTATTGTTGATCATATTATATACCATACAGAGATGGGATACTGTTAACACTACTGTTACTTGAGGTACTTATTTGTTCTTTATTACACATAATAAAAACTGCCACAAATATGTGGTTTAGTGTAAACCAATAGAAATAAATATGAAATTATTATGTTTCCAGAGGCTATAAGCGCCATCAATAAATCATATAAAAGGAATTTTCAGATAGCTTGATCCACAAAGAAAATACCCGGCAATTTGATACTTTTGTCCCAGCGAAATGTAAAGTAAACTGTCATCCTGATCGTGGAGCATTACAATACCTAACGTGAATGTGGTTATTGGGCCAAACGGTTTTGAGTGGTATGCTTTAACGGTTGCATACATGCGTGGGGCATGAGTATGCATTGTCTATCCTCATTATAAACATTTTGTTGAGCTTCTACCTTCTAGTATTCACTTAGAGGAAGATTTGTTTTTGAATATATTGTCTTGGTGTAAAATGTAACATTTCAAGGCTGTTTGACTTGAGAGAGGATATTGTGTGACAATGCATTACTTTGAGAAAGAATGTAGGATTTAGTTTAAGAAAGGTAATCAATTTATAATAGTATGTACATGTGTTGTATAGTATACAGTGTAGCTGGAATGATTGATTTCATGGACATGTTAATTTGTAAGGTAATGTTTTTATGGTATTTGTCACCTTTGACAGCGATGCGGAACTTGAATGGACTTGCAGTTTTATTGTTGACTTTGTTAATAAATTCATGTAATACATGATAGTGTTGGCTTCCATGATATTACATAAAAAGTCAAGTTCTGTAAATCTGCTTTGCATTTAATAAAGTTATGCCCCTGTTTAGAACAGTGTTGATTTGAAGCAGAGTCTATACAGATGTGCAGCCTTATCTTTCTCTATACATATAATGGTGTCATATCTCTCTTAACAATTTAATATGTGGATACGGTAATTATCCCATAGGCAACCTAATCTAGATCCAGATCAGCATGCTCATCAGTTTAGTCTGATCAGGATCTCCAATGTTGGCTTTTGATCTTTGATCTGAAATAACCTAATGAATCAAAACCAACTAGTGTAAACCTAGATCAAACTGCATGACAGAGGTGCAGTCTGATCTAGATCTATACTAGTGGCACATGGGATAAGGCATAACCGTGGAGTTAAAGGATAAGTACATGATTAGCTAATGTTAACCATTTAATCATGGTTAAAAAAGATACTTCAGAAAATCTTTTTGTGTTTAACCATAAGGTACTTAGTAATATCGGTTTACACTGTACATATTATAATTATTGTTATAATTTTGTCTTATTCGTGATATTTGTGTATCACCATACTTCATTTGTGCTATTTAAATTACAATCTCTTGAGATAAATTACATTTGTGGAATTTTATGAGTCATGCTGTGACTATTTAACTCTGTTATCAAAAAGATTAAGAAATGGCGTCACTGCACTATTTTAATGTACCTTTATGAATATATAACCATATATGTAAAATTTAACCTGGATTGACCCGAGGAGTCATTGATACACATGCTTGAATTTGTTGACTTTGTTGACATTTTCCTTGGCAGATAAATAAAATTTTTAAAAGTTTTCATCTTGTAAAGCAGAGGACAGATTTACATTATAATCACATAAAGAATTCTTAAAGGTATAATACATTGTATGGACTTTATGAGGCAATTTATTGCAATATCTCTAAGGTCAATATTTAACATGGAGTTTGTTTTTTTGGTTTATGTTCTCTGTGTTGACATTTTGTCACTTTCTATTTGCAGAGCCAACTGAACTGAGGTTGTGGGAATATTAGGAAAAAGGAAATTGGACAGAAGATTGTGAATTTAAGTGCGGTGAGAAAAGAAAGTCGGCTTTCAAGTTAAAATGTAGACAGGAGAAAGGAGAAAATTTTCTACTGGCTAAATCAATTAAGTAGTCATTTTAAGGAAGTTTTAAAATATCATGAGTATAGTGTATGATTGACTGTTTGAAATTATTCAGACTTAAATTTGTAAACGTGAGTGTAAAATACTGTTTGTGTGTTTGCTTGAAGGATAGGCAAACTCTGTCTTTTTGAAGAGAGGATTTTAACATGAGCTACACATTATCGGCTGGGTTTCTGGTCCTTGCTTTAGCCTGTCTCGTCCAGGCAGACTGTAAGTATTCTAAACTTTATTGTTTTTCTTTTTAAAATAAAATAAAAATTCTTATGCGATCATTTTACAATTTTCACAAAATTTTAAACCACAATAATAAGTCAAGAACTATCTTTTAAAAAAAGAACAAAAGTCATTGAGGAAGATTTTAATGTTTAATTTTTATTTTACATTAATTTTGTACCTTTTGATTTAGAACTGCACTGTTCACATCTTGGTCAGATATAACCTAATGAATCTAAAAGCAAACAGTGTAGATGGTCAGATGGCACAGATATGCTAGCTGATCTGGATCTAAACTGTTCACTCAATAGTAGTGCCTAAATTATCTATAGAATAAACTGTTCCATCCTGGATCAAAGTTGTTTCAAACTGTGTATAATTGTTTTAATTATCGTAAACAGTGGCCCACTAAATGCCCTTTTGGTAACTAAAATTAACCTCTAATCAAAATATATTAATTTAACACCCATTAAAGTGAAAAAGCTTGGTATTCTGGAATCAGCTTCTATGTAACCTTTTAAATAAATAATACTTTCTAGCTTATTTGTGACAAACCAAATTTCATGAGATACCTAGTAATTGAGATCATTTACCACGCTGAGGATGGAATAATTGAGACATGCACAGCCTTAACTGGCTGCAATTTGATGCTGTGCATACTTTCCCATCCATTTTGTGGTTGCTGTGTCATATTTGTGCAGAATTTATCACCATTCATATACTTTTATTGAGATTTATTGCTCAAATACATTTATTGAGATTTATGTTCAAATAATTTTATTGAGATTTATGATGTGCATTTTAAAATAAGCAAGACCTTTGCAACAAGCCATCGATGTTCACAGTTGACTCAGTCCCTAGCTCATTCTACCAGACAGCTTGATCATGCTTTGAACTTTAAGCCTTTCCTGGATATATTCCTTTACTCCATATATAACATACGCCTTTTATCACATGAGTGACCAGTTTAGATCCAGATCAGCTACCACATCTGGGTCATATGATCTGGATCTACAGTGTTCGCCTCTTGGACAGATATAACCTAATGAATAAAAAGGCACTGTTTGCTCATGCAATAAAGGGGTTTCTATGGAGTAAAGTTTTAATATTCGATCATCACAGGGTGTGGCTGTTTGGTTATTGTTGCCGCTGACCAGTTAAGCTGGGGGCTTGTTTGATTCCCATGTGAAAAATAGTTGGAGAACTTTTTAACTGAATGGTTATCATAGTTATAGCTAGCATAGAAATATTTAATGGTCAAACAACTTTATTTTTTGTTTACACATCATCAATGGATTATCATCAAAATTGCTCTGAGTGTTTGCTTGTGATGAGATCATTGACAAATCGGTTAAAAATCTAGGTCAGTCTAAAATTGTGCTACACCAAGAAACTTACTCATCATTGTGATTATAATGAGGTTTCAGATAATTCCAAACTGGGTCATTTGAGGTCATTCAGTCAGGTCTTATATGGACAGTCTCTTGACACACCTTAGTCAATGAATATTGAACAGACAGACTGGGATTCATAGGAAGCAAATCTATTACTCTCAAAATAACCCATCTACTAAGGACTTAAGTTTGATGAACTGTGCCCAAGATCATAAAACTGAAACTAGAACTGAGTCTTAAATCTCAAGCATATGAGGTACTGGCTAAAGGAGACAAGTATTCATTTTAGCCAGTGAAATGCTTGAGATTTGAGACTGGTCTCCTATCACAGTTTAATGATCTTAGGCCAGTTATCAATATTTGCAATGAACCTCCTGTATACACCCAAAACACTAGACACCATTACCTGATATTGAAGAAGAGGCCATCCACAATGCATTGAGGTTTGTTTTCTTTGAAAGACAGGTGTCAGCATTCTGTCTGTAATCAGGGGATATTGGATACCTGGTTTATTGTGGGTTGTGGTGTTGTTCTGTCAGCTTGTGACAACATACACTGTTGCTACATTTCTTTTTAATGAGGAAAAAACAAAATGAAGGTGTCTTCAAATAATCATCCAGAAAATAAATAGGTGCAAAGGAGATTCTATCCACGAAGTATGTAGGTAATTGTGTTTTCTTGCTAAACACCTTCAATTTTGACTAAATTAGCCAACAGCCAGCAAGTGCAGTCATTCTAAAAGCGATCAGTTGAGATGGGGAAGGTGTTGGGGTCCTCTATTTTCATATTTGAGGCAACTGAACACAAAGTTAAATTCTTAAACTGCATTGGTCTGTTCTGACTAAAAAGAATACCTGAAAAAAATTAGGATGAATAATACATAATATCATAATACAGTTAGTTCTTTCTTATACCTATATTCTCAACTGGTTGGTGACATTAGAGATTTATTATCTTGTAACATCAGTAGAGATGTCATCTATTCTCATTTGACAACATAATAAGACTGGGACTTATTTTCATGTCTTATTAAAGGAGAGATTAATGCTGAGGTATTCTGACATTGACAGAATCTGTGTTCATGTTTTGAACTTTAACTTACAAACAATTAGTACTGGCAAAAATGGAACTGAGTTGGTTGTCATATGTGAAATATTTGTATTGTTTGAAGATGAGTCAGCTTATTTGAGGTTCTAGAAAAAAGTAAACAACACAGTTTTACGTTTAATTTAATAGTTTACAATAACTCTGTAGTCAAGATCATAAAACTAAATCAGGAGACCAGTCTTAAATCACAAGCATCTGATTGGCTGAAATGGTGACTGATCACCAATCAGATGCTTGAGATTGAGTCTGGTCTCAAATATAAGTTTAATGATCTTGGGCCCTTGTTTCAGAAACCAGCGAGTTTGCTGCATGGAATGTTGGTATCAACTAAATATAGTAGCAAAGGTTCATATTCCTCAAGTGACCATCTGCTTCTGAAAATCAGAAATAATCATTGTAGGATACATACCATATGTTTAATGCCATCTGTCAAGGTTAAATCAATCAAACCTTTGGCTGATTTGCTTGACCAATTAAACTTCATTCTTTGGTAGTGTAGATCTTTTTATGTACATTTTAAAACTTTTGACTGGTTATTAATTAGCACTGAACATGACACCTAATTTCCAAATGATAACTCATCTCCCCACTTGTACACTCAGGACCCACATGGCATTTCTTACCTTCAACGTACTGTAAGTTGTCTCATACGCCGCATAACAGCTTCCTTCAAGAATATTGGTGACTGAGAATTCTACTCATAAAAATTTAATGAGGTTAAATTCAATGCATGGATGTGCTGGCTGATCTGGATCTTAACTGTTTGCCCATACAATAATTTCCTTATCTATGAAGTTAAATAACTGCTGTATGCCATGTAATTTTTAATGTTTTTACTCTGTTTTAGATCCTGCAGTGTATCCTTCGAAGAATGACCGGAAGGTTGCATTTGCCTGTCAAAACAGTTACATCCACCTTAGCTGCAAGGGGCCAGGAGAGAAAATTAGAATTCTGCTAGCTAACTATGGTAGATTCAGCTTCGTTGTTTGTAATCAGGATGGAATTTCCAAAGGTTGGAACGTCCAGTGTACATCAAAAGATTCTATTCGAATTGTAACTGAAAGGTAATTCATAGTCAATTTTAAACATTTAAATTTATGCCTAGTCATATGCTGTCTTTTGACTGGTTGAATCACTGAATACGTAAATTTCGCACTTTAAGCATGTACTTTGATCTAAATTTGAATCTTATGTTGTTTTCAACAGTTTGTTAGAAGGCGGGTTTTTATGCGTGAGAAAATTATAATATCGATGTCAAAGTCCTTGGAGAGCACTCAGCACGATAATATTACGAAAAAAATTACGTACCACTGATCAAAATTAACAGTGGATCATGCATGACGGACATGCTGCTTTAATACAAAAGGTTTTAAATTGTAAAGTCTCTGCAGGAAAGAACAAAACATTTATTAACACTTTATCTCCATAGGATGTGGCTGTTATGGGATGGGCGAACAGTGTAGATCCCGATCAGTGGGCACTTCTGTGCTTGCTGATCAGAATTTACACTGTTCGCTTTTTGATTCATTAGGTTATTTCTGACCAAGAAGCAAACAGTGTAAAACTTGATTAGACAGCTAGGAAATGCTGGCTGATCTGGATCTACACTGTTGATATTTTCGATATAACCCATTTTTATGGAGTAAAGGAGCAAAAATAACAACAGGATTTTTCAGCAACAGTAAACTTTTAAAGTGCTTAACAAAAATTTAGAGAAGCAGTACATGTTTGAACTAGCAAGCTTGGTGTCTTATAACTGCCAGCGTGTTGGTCACAGGTTTGATGCCTTGATTGACCCATCCATTTTATGTGGCAATTGTGTCATAATTATATTACTCATTCTTCATCCCTGTTATACGAATGAAAAGTGTCCATTACAGGCAGTTGCTTGAAGCTGTCTTTCCTCTGAAGCTGTTTCTGGTTTCTCTCGCTGACACATAACTTAAATTTTTACAAGCCATTCCTTTAGATTTGATTACATAATATGAAGTGCTAACTGCATTACTGGTCTATGTCTTTTACATATCTTTTGTAAAAGTTAAGATCAAAAGGCAGAAAATGCATGTGTATATGGAGATCTAGGAAAGCTGTCATGATACAGTGGAAATAAATTCTTTTACTCTACAGGTATGACTGATATCCCATGTAAGACCAGTTAACTTGTAGACCCAGATGAGCCTGCACAACTGTGCACTCCGATCAGTAATTTCACTTCTTAGTCTAAAACAACAACTTGGATCTATAGACTGTTGATTCTAATCAGAAGACACTGATGTCGTGCTACACTGGTTACACATGGGATATAAGCTGTATCTAGAAGTTAAGGGTAAACTTGTGCAAGCTATATAGTAAACTAAAGCTCATTATTTTGTTACTATGATGTTTCTAGGTGTGATGGTAAGAGGGATTGTGATGTTTGGGCTAAAAATGAGATATTTGGTGATCCCTGTCCCTCTACATCCAAATATCTGATGGTAGAATATTGGTGCCCTAGGGGTAAGCAAGGTTGCTAGGTAGCATGGTCCCTCACCTAGCAACCAGCATGATGTCCTTAGTTACTAGGTATTGTTGCATCTTGTCAGCATAGTCCCTAATTACTTATTTTGTAAGTTTCAATTTATGATTCAATTTTTTAAATGTAGAATCAAGTTTTTACGTAATTTTGTTTATCGCTTGTGGTGATTTAGGTTTTTTTTGCAATAATTTCTGTTGTATGAAAGAAATTACATTATTGGTACACTTTTAAGCCTTAGATCTTAGGACTGATTTCTTTTTAAATGGTAATTTAATGATTAGCGGGTTGTGAACTATGTTATATAGTTACTAAAGTTATAATGTCACATGCAGCCCACCAAGCACAATGTTCATTTTGTTGAAAGATTTGTCGCCAGACTAATTGACAATAAAACAGACCAAATGACAAAATTTAACATTATAAATTAAAACAGTTTTCTCATATAAAATTTGAAGTTTATATCAAGCATAACAATACATTGAATTATGATACAGCAATTTGTTTTGTTAATGAAAGTATTTGTTAGATAATGTATTAAAATAATTCTAAACTTGTTTAAAAAAAATCATTCAGAAAGTATAAATACCTGAAGACTCCTCAATAGGTTTTGACATGTTTCGGGTATAGGTCTTCTTGTAAGGAAAATGTTATCTTGAAACCACATGATTTGAGTATTTAGTGGTTTCAATTAGAAAATTCAAAAGAATGCACTATTACTTCAAACCGTCATTGATAAAAACTTCATTGAAAATATTTATCCTTTATGTGCTAAGCACAGTTTATATCACATTTGCAACAAATGTTTGCCCATTTTAGTCCTTTCAGTCTCTACATTATTTACTATTTGGTAAATAAATTTCACCAAAATACCCCTTTTAACTCGATTGGCGAACAGTGTTACTAAGAACCAGATCACCTGGCATATCCATGCTTTCTGATCAGGATCTACACTGTTCACTTTTTAGCTCACCTGTCACATAGTGACAGGGTGAGCTTTTGTGATCGCCCTTCGTCCGTAGGTCCTTCGTCGGTTCACAATTGTTGTCCGCACTCTAGCGATCTTAATTTTTATCTGATCTTCTTCAAATTTGGTCAGAATGTTTATCTCAATGATGTCTAGGTCAAGTTTGAAACTCGGTCATGTGACCTTGAAATCTAGGTCAATAGGTCAGATTATAGAAAAAGCTTGTCCGCACTCTAGTGTTCTTAATTTTGGTCTGATCTTCTTCAAACGTGGTCAAAATGTTTATCTCCATGATATCTAGGTCAAATTCGAAAGTGGGTCATGTGACTTTGAAAACTAGGTCACAAGGTCAAATTATAGAAAAAGCTTGTCCGCTCTCTGTCTTAATTTTGGTCCTCTTTTTCAAGCTTGGTCAGAATGTTTATCTCAATGCTATCTGGGTCATGTTCGTAACTGGGTCATGTGACCTTGGAAACTAGGTCAATTGGTCAAGTTATAATTTAGTTTTGGGCCGATCTACTTCAAGCTTGGTCAGAATGTTTATTTCAATTATATCTAGGTCAAGTTAGAAACTGGGCCATATGACCTTGAAAACTAGGACACTATGCCAAATTATAGAAAAAGCTTGTCTGCACTCTAGCAGTCTTAATTTTGGCCCTTTTTTTCAAGCTTGGTCAAAATATTTATCTCAATGATATCTAGGTCAAGTTTGAAACTGGGTCATGTGACCTTGAAAACTAGGTTACTAGGTCAAGTTATAATAAAAGCTTGTCTGCACACTAGTGGTCTTAATTTTAGTCTTTACTTTCATTACCATAAGATCTTGGTTCCTTTCTTGAAATTGCATATTGCATTATGGGTTCCAGAGTTATGGCCCCTGAAAGTGCCGAAATTAGCTATTGAGACCTTGCCTGCACAATAGCAGCTTCATTTTTGATTTGAATCTAATCAGCCTTGTACAATACTTGAGTTACTATAAGATCTTGGTTCCATTCCTGAACCAGCTAGATTCCATAATGGGTTCCAGAGTTATGGCCCTTGAAAGAGCCAAAGTAAGCTATTTTAACATTCTCTCCACAATAGCAGCTTTATTTTTAGCTCACCTGAGCCATAGGCTCATGGTGAGCTATTGTGACCCGTCTTTGTCCGGCGTCCGGCGTCCGTCGTCCGTCAACAATTTCCTTTAAACAACATCTCCTCTGAAACCACTTGATGGATTTTAACCAAATTTGTCCTGAAGCATCCTGGCACTGATGTCTACAAAAGTTGTTCAAATCATGACCACAGGGTCAAGGTCAAGGTCACTGCTGCTAAAAATAGAAATTCAGTCGTTGCTCAATTACTTGAGTTTGCTTAGGGTTATTGACTCCAAACTTGGTGTATGGGAAACTTATATCAAACGGCAGCTTGGGGTTGCTACCCAGGTGTCTGTGATCAAGGTCAAGGTCACTATTGCTAAAGATTGAAATTCAGTCTTTGCTCAATTACTTGAGTTTGCTTAGGCCTATTGACTCCAAACTTGGTGTATGGGTAGCTTATATCAAAAGGCAGCTTGGGGTTGCCACCCAGGTGTCTGTGATCAAGGTCAAGGTCACTGTTGCTAAAAATAGAAATTCGGTCTTTGCTCAATTACTTGAGTTTGCTTAGGCCTATTGACTCCAAACTTGGTGTATGGGTAGCTTATATCAAACGGCAGCTTGGGGTTGCTACCCAGGTGTCTGTGATCAAGGTCAAGGTCACTATTGCTAAAGATTGAAATTCAGTCTTTGCTCAATTACTTGAGTTTGCTTAGGCCTTTTGACTCCACACTTGGTGTATGAGTAGCTTATATCAAACGGCAGCTTGGGATTGCTACCCAGGTGTCTCTGATCAAGGTTAAGGTCACAGTTGCTAAAAATAGAAATTCAGTTTCCACTTAATAACTTGAGTTTGCTTTGGCATATTGACTCCAAACTTGGTATATGGGTAGCTTATTACAAGAGACAAATTGGGATTGCTACCCACGTGTCTGTGATCAAGGTCACTGTTGCTAAAAATAAAAATTCAGTTTCTGGTTAATAACTTGAGTTTAATACTCAGGTGAGCGATTCAGGGCCATCATGGCCCTCTTGTTTGACTTGATTTTACCACACTTGCACACAACTCTTGCTTGCATTGACCAGTTGTTGACAGGTGAGCGACCCAGGGTCCTATGGACCCTCTTGTTTGAATTTAGGTTGCTTCTGACCTAAAAGTGAACTGTGCAGATCCTGATGGGCCAGTTGATCTGGATCTGCACTGGTCTGACATTTGTTAAAACACATATATAACTATATGTAGGTTATTCGCTATTCATTTAGTAAATTTCTCCAAAATATTCCTTTTAACTTGAAATTGTTTTGGACTGGCTCAGATTGGAGAAAATAATTAGCCAAATATGCAGTTAATAGCATATTCCAGTTGTGTTCCGAGACATAAACAAGTGAGCAGACATTAAAAAGTGCACACATTACAAGGAATTTCTCCTTTGTTCTGACACATTGTTAGACACCCTTGACGGAAGCTTGCATGTGCGGAGATAATTACAAAGTCTGTTACAGAATTCTTGGGGACAAACTTCTCATTTTTATGTCTTGCTAATATCAGCCAAAGTGCTAGGAGAAAATGAAAAGCCCTTAATCTCTAAAATTATTGGAATTAAGGGATACTATTTTTGGATTCATTAGGCATTCTTTGACAGCATTGTTCTTTGTGTCTGCAAGGAACTGTCCAGGATTTTCCTGATTTAATTTTCCCATCAGACAAAGAAATTCCAGCCCAGGGTTATAGTATGGTTCGCTGTGAAGTAATTGAAGTCGGAGATGTGTTTGTCGTTGTTTAAGACATTTTGTCACATTTCGTGATTGACTGGCTTTGTTTGACAGATTTTAAATACTGAGTCACAGCAAAAAACAGAAAAATTGAAAATGAAGACTCTCTTTTTCAATTTGGGGAATAAGATAATTTTACAGATCACTAATTTCTTGAGTATTGATTCATTTAACAGGAGATGATTGAAATGTTTGATATTTGATTTTTTTCTTCTCTTTAAATCCAGTTTTGGTTGGTCTACATATGTTTAAAACAATAGCAGTTATTATGTCTGTAGAAATGTTAATATCGTTCTTATTCATGTTTTATTTGATGTCTTAGTTTGCCATTAAAGTGACAATAAATTTAAATCATACTATCTCATAAAAATAATTCATGTTTATGAATAAGGACAGAGGTGTGTTGTTAGTCATTTATGTCACCAGATGTTTTTGCAGCATAAATTCAGCAAAATAGCAGCATTTTAATCCATGGAAATTTCTTTTATGTAATACGCGATCAGTGTATCTGGATCAGCCTAAGCATCCGTGCAATCTACTGGAGATTTACACTGTTTGCAATCTACTGGAGATCTACACTGCTTGCAATCTACTGGAGATCTACACTGCTTGCAATCTACTGGAGATCTACACTGTTTGCAATCTACTGGAGATCTACACTGTTTGCAGTCTACTGGAGATCTACACTGCTTGCAATCTACTGGAGATCTACACTGCTTGCAATCTACTGGAGATCTACACTGTTTGCAATCTACTGGAGATCTACACTGTTTGCAATCTACTGGAGATCTACACTGTTTGCAATCTACTGGAGATCTACACTGTTTGATTTTAGATTTATTAGGTTATTTCTGACCAGGAAGGAAGGAAATATTTTAGATTCTGATCTGACTGCAAGGAAGCAAATATTGTTGATCTTGATCAGGCTGCATGGATGTACAGGCTGATCTCAATCTACTCTGTTGGCATATGGGATGTAAGCTGTATCTAAGAATAAAATGTTAAATTGTCAACATTTGCCTAGGATAATGCATTCTTATCATTTACTGTTTGCCTTACATATTTTGGCAAACGAACATAACGCTGAGCTCAGCGTGACCATATATTTAAATATATAAACTAAAATCTTGTACATACAATAACATTTACAATATTTTGGTTAGAAACAAAAATCTGTGTTGTTCAAAATGTTTTAGTTTTTTAGCTGTTACGCCACATGGAACTTTTTTTTTACATAAACTGCATTTGTTTGTATCATAAAAGTAACATTATTTATAAAGGGTGTAAGATTTCTTTAGGCATTTAAGCTATTTGGTTTTGCAAGTAATTATAAAAAGAAACTTCCATGAATTTTTAAAATAGCTGCTGTCTAGATCAGTAGTGAGATAATAAATGCATTACATTTCTAAACACATGATATGCCAAATAGTATTTTACTATGGTAATAAAACCAGCATACCAGAATTTCATAACATATTTGATTCAATCAAATTGACATCAAATGAAAGCTTCAAATTTCCGGATCAAGATGTCATCATTTACTTAATAGTTTTTTGTCATTTCTACTTTAAAATAAAACTTCACTTACTGTTTGGATGTCGCAGATTAAGATGTTGGACAGACCCATAACTCCATATATAAGGGTTTTATTACGGGTACAAAACTTGTGGATCCAGATCAGATTAGGATCTACACTGTTCACATTTGATTAATAAAGTTATTTCTGTGGATCCTGATCAGACAGAACAGATATGCCAGCTGATCTTAATATTCACTTTTCACACATGAGATAAGTAAAGATAAGGAAGTAAAGGGTTAATGTTGGAATATTCCATTTACAGTTTTGCAAGAATTCTAATTGTTCTAGGCCCAAACATACGACAAGTTAAATTGTTTGAGGTTATATCAGTCTGTTTTGTTTATATGTTTTTGTAAACCTGTAGCATGGTGTATAATGTTGTGGTGTCATTTACTTGTAGCATTTAAAATGTGCCCTAAGATGTAGACTTAAATTGTTTTTATTTTGGTTGATGCAATTGTTTGATGTTTGTTATTTCAACTGAGATTTAGATCAGTGAGGTGCAAAGGGATGGCTGGGGTTCAATAAGGCAATGCTTTATTCGTGACAGAATTTTTACAAAGGAAGTATCCTTCCAGGTTCACAATGTTTCGGTCAAATAAGAATTTTATGACTATGCTGGAAGGAAATGAAATGTAGTTTGCAAGGCGCTCTGGCTTATATTCTGAATGTAGTTTCATGGGTCTTTGGACAAACTCTTGCATATACATATTTATATAGCATCCACATGATCGACAGCGCCCCTCCCCCATCTGCTCGTTACACACACACATAACCTCGTCTTCAGTGGGTGAAACAAGCATGTCCCCTTCCCCCACCCCTGTTTATCAACTGATCATTAACTTTAAGTTTCTAGTTATTTTTGTTTTATTTAGCATGGCAGTGATTAGTTGTGTCTTTTGTATGTTACCCACAGATGTGACAATCAGAGAAACTGCACGTTTAGAGCAAGCAATGATCTGTTTGGTGACCCGTGTCCAGATACCAAAAAGTACATAGAGGTTCAATATTATTGTGAACAAGGTAATAACTTAACTCCAAACTGTTAACCCACTGAACAACTTTAATGGTGAGCCCTTTTAACTATTTACTCCATGGGATATGGCTGTTATCCGATGGGTTAACAGTGTAGGTCCAGATCAGCTGGCACATCTGTCGAGTCTGATCAGGATCTACATTGTTTGTTTCAAATTTATTAGGTTATTTTGAACGAAGAAGTGACCAGTGTAGATCCAGATCAGTTGGCATTGATGTGCAAGCTGGATCTACACTGGTTGCACATGTGATCAAAACCATATGGAGTAAGTGGGTCATTATTCTGGCACACTGAATTTATGCTTTAGAATTGTTTTGAAGTTTTGTAGACAGTGTTGAATCTGATCAAAGGGCACACATAATTATGTGGGCTGATCCGAGTCTACATTGTTTGAAAAGGCAAGGTACTCATTAAAACAGTGTTCAATGGGCTAAGGGCTTAAGTTAACTTTCATCAGTTTAGTTAAGAGATAGTTCGCATGTTCACTTACATAAGTATGTTGATGTAATGCATGGAGCAAGTTTACCTGTTTATTCCTGTAATCCTGCAGCCTTACCCCTTTTTAGTCTTCACAATAAGTTCTTTACAAGTATTATGACAAGATTTATTTTGAAATGTTATTTAGGATCTATAAGGTCTTTTTACACAAAATCTGTTGTTTATGATGTATTATTGTTTAATATAGACACATTAAAAATACAGTATTATTCTGCACTGGGTAAGGGTCCCAACAGAACTTGTTAAGATTGACCCATAAATTAACCAGTCTTTAGGGTGGATTTCAAGATTTCACAGGCAATCCCTCCTGATATTAGTAATGAACTGTTATAGTCACTGTTTATAACAATCATTTGATTATTAAGCCTTTTCCTTTTGGCGTGTTTGGGGTTTTCATTGTTTGTGGTCACCCTGGCCTGACCTCTAATGCAGGATTATTCAAGGGCATGAAGCAGTCTAGAAAATTAGAATGTGCTTAAGGAGTTGTCTCCCACCTGAATCAAAAAAAATTTCATGATCATTCTAAGGTCTTCTTCTAAATATTCTGGAAAATCCACAAAAAAAACAATACTAGTATTTGTTGTTCTGGACCCAAGATCCTAATACTGAGATTGGAGATCAGTCTCAAATCTCAAGCATCTGATTAGCTGAAGTGGTGACCAGTTGCCATTTCAGCCAATCAGATGCTTGAGATTTAGTTTTATGATCTTGGGCCCAGTTGTAAGAAAAACAAAATTATGTTCATAAGGAGGTGGGGGGATTTTAGCAAGGTTTAGCACTACATCTTACTCCTTGCTTTGAGTGCTACCTTGGCGACCATGTCAGCAAAATACTGAGTAGGATACTGCAGACAGGATAAAAGATAAACTAGAACAATATGCTGATGAACCAAAGTGTAAATCGTGTTGGGCTTATGTCAGTACTTGATTTAATACCAGCGCTTAAAAAAAGATAGAAACCACTTTCAGTTATCAGGATGTACTGAAAAATATATTTTCCTAGAAAACAACAATTGAATTGATATCAGGATATAATAAAAAATATATTTTCCTAGAAAACAACAATTGAATTGATCAGCTTTTAATAAGTAAAAATAGTTTTTGCACAGTGTGCTACTGTAATTAGCAGTTGAAATGCAAAAATCCTGTCTGTGAATCATAATAGCTCTTGAAGTTTATTTTCCCTGTTCATTGTTCCCCTAGTTTGATTGGAAAAGTTCCTGATTTGTTCACTGCTACAGGATATGAACACAGCCTTTGTTTATCTGAATCAGTAATGAAGCATTATTTTAGTCAGAAACTAAACATGATTTCGAAATTCCAGAGATATTTGGTGCATTTTTTATTAATTTTATGTTTCCACTTGTGAATCTCTTTCCTTAATTCTTATTCTATATATACCAGTTTTATCGCATGTGCAAACAGCATAGACCCAATTTTCAGCTATAACATCCATGGTGTCTGATCTGGATCTGAACTGCTTGCTTTTTGGACAGAAATAGTACCTAATTAAAAAAGTAAGCAGTGTAGACCCTGATCAGATGGCAAGGTATACCAAATGATATGGATCTACACTGTATGATGCGATAAAACCTGTATATATGGGGTAAAAAAATAACTTTGCAAAGACTTCTGACTGTAAATGATTTTAGCCTTCCTTGAATTTTCAGCCAAAGTAATGCAACTGAATGTTGAGATTCATATTTGGGATTGGTGTGGAGTGCAGGTTCAATTTCAAAAATGTCTGTGCAAAACTGGAATTTAGAAAATTTGTTCAATGTTTACAATACTGCAATTTAGTAATTGAAAGAGGTAAATGCTGGTTGAAATTGCTTAAAAATAAAAGAATTAATTGAATTTTCTGTATTCATTGTACTTAAATTATCCTGTTTATTTGGTTAAAAATTAATTTGCAGGGTAATTGTATTTAATTTGCTATTGAATGATGAATACATGTCTTTCATGACTGCAAAGATATATTAATACATTCTGTCTTTTTTTCTTCTAGACCATGATTATCATGATAATTCCGATCCAAATGAGAAAAGCCATCCTACCTATGATGTCAACCCGACAACGACCTTGGAGCAGGTCACTACTGTTGCCATGGTAACAAGCACAGAGGCAGAAAGAAGCACAAGTAAGGATAATGAAGGACATAAAGATGGTCGTACTGAGAAATGGAAGAATGAGAAGTGGTGTGATGAAGTGGAGAAAGATGGTCTACTGTGGATGAAGACTTCTGCTGGGGAAATCCGATATTATGACTGTCCTAGTGGAATGAGCGGTAATTATTTTCCCTGCAAATAATAAACTGATAGATTTACAGTAAGATCTGATCCAGTGTGATAAGCACAGATGGCGTGATACATTTGTAATGTAAGAACTTCACCTGTTTAATTACCGTTCACTAATTACCTTTTCTCCCCATTAGTTAGGAATCGGTGTAAGAACTCCCTAAACTGTACTTGCAACATTGTAACATCTGTGTACATTATAAATCACACTGCAGGCCCATTAAATTGACAATATTTTAAGCTCTATTAATCAAGTATTACAATTTATTACATAAAACTACCTCTGGATTGTTTGTATTATAACACCTGTTCAGTCTCCTAATGGGATTTATTATTTTGGATTACTACTGTAGAATATGTACTGTTTGTTCTGCTGTACTTTCACACATACAGATATCAGAATAGTTACTGGTACTTTGACCCTTCACTTTATGGGGTATGACTTTTATAGCATGGATGAACATAATAGATCCAGATCATCAATGCCATCTGATCTGGATCTACACTTTTCCCTTTAAGATTTATTAGGTAGTTTCTGAACAAGAAGTGACCAGTGTAGATTCTGATAAGACAACACAGATGTTGGGACAGAGTTGGAGCTACTATTGTTGGCAAGTGATAATTGGGATATCGATAGAGTAAAAAGTAAAGAAAATAACAGTAACCTATTGAAACAAAAACGATCAGTGCAGATCCTGATCAGACAACACAGATGTTTCAGATGATCAGGATCTGCACTGTTTGCCCATTGGATAACAGTCATATCTAATAACAAATCATCGCTCTAAACAACAATGAGCTATCTCAGATTTCACAAACTTAGATGGGTCAGGGATAAGGCTTGTGAATGAGCTCAACCACATACTGCAAAATCCTAAACATTTACACCATATGTAGAGGTTTGATCTAATGTGTGACCTGTGAAGATTCAGATCTGCTGGCACATCTGTGCTGTCTCATCAGGATCTACACTGTTTACTTCTAGGTCAGAATTATCCTTATAAACCAAAGAGCAAACGTTGTAGATCCTGATCAGATGTGTTGGCTGATCTGGATCTGCACTGTTTTCCCAAAAATAACCCATATCCCATCTGGTAAAGGGTTAAATCCTGATATGAAACAGACAAACAGATCTACAGCATACAACAGTTTCTCGTTACAGGTTATGTTGCATGGCAGTGTGGGAAACAAGGGAAGTGGGTTGGATCACCAGATTTCTCTGATTGTGTCTCCTTGTGGTTGGAGGAAGTCAATCAAATGGTCAGTTTTCCAAAGCTAGAATACAGTATAATACAAAGTAAAGACCACCTCAATAATAAGACTATTACTTTTTTGTCTTTTTATAAGTTTTGCATTATTGTCTATGGCAAAATTATGACCGCCCCACTTTTAAGACCATTTGGCCATTTTATCAGTGGTCTCAATAGTGGCATTTCTCTGGATCTCAGATTGTTGTGATTGTTGTTTCAGATCATTTCTTGATATTGCAAAATGACAATGACAATTATCCTTAAACAGATACTTTGTTATTACTTGCAGATCATTTCCAAACCAAGTTATTTCTATTTTGAATCATACTAAGAATTTTATTTACCAAAGTCTTTTCAAAATGTAATCAAATTTTAAGAAATGAGTTACTCAATAGTTTTCAAGTAGTTTTAACACCTTTTGTGATGCTTCAAAAGCAATAAATAATAATTTGTTAATAGTGTGTTACCAGATTACATGGTTGACACGTGTTAAAAAGCATATCCATGCTGTCTGATCAGGATCTGCACTGTTTGCTTTTTAGTCAGAAATTAACCTTATAAATCAAAAAGGGAACAGTGCAGATCCTGATCAGATGGCATGGATGTGCTGGCTGATCTTGATCAACACTGTTCACCTGTGTCATTAAATTGTACACATGGATGAAAGGGTAAAAATAACTGAAGGTGTTTGCTTCAAACTGTTTTGCACCACAATAATCAGGGGGAAAATGTAAAGCAAATAGAAATCGAGAGATATTCATTCTTTATGGTTTTTTCAAGCATAACATGCAGAAAAATCTACATGTGTGAGTTTCTTTTTTATTATGATACTTACAGTCAACCCACATACGAGTCCTGTGTCCATGATCATAAAACTGAGATTGGAGACCAGTCTTAAATCTCTAGCATCAGAAGCTTGAGATTTGAGACTGGTCTCCAGTTTTAGTTTTATGATTTTGGGCTGGGGAGCATATTTTACAGTGTATATTTTATTACATTAGTTGGTCCAGAATAAACCAGCAGGAGAAACTGTAACAAAACTGAACAGTAAGATGAGGGGAAAGACCCTTGGCCCCGGTGACTTGAGAAAGACCAGTGTCAAGGTCATTCCAGGGCTGGTGGACAAAATGAAGAAAGAGCTCAGTGAAGATATGCCAAGAGAAGTGAAACGAGAGAAAGTACAGAGCTTCACAACAGTAAATCATTATTTTGTTTGTACATGATCTTTATGTTCAGCACTTGAATTTGTAGGAATGAAAGCATCACTATATTTACAGTGGGGAAAATGGAAATAACCTAGGTTTTTTGAAAGTTAAATTCATTAATGATTTGTCTTTTGTATTTAAGATGTCTGCATTATTCTTTAATATTAATTGTCTTGGCAAATTCACATAAACAGAAAACCATTATTTTCAATATTTACACTTTTGATTCAGTAGGAAATAGTAGGAACAACTCACATTGAAAAACAGTCAAAGCAGCAGTATCTACTCTGGTTTTTGCCAGAAATAACTGTTTACCCATTCAAATAAGGTATATCTATGAGTATAAAGAGTTAAATGACTCTTAGTTTTGAAAGCTTTTGAAAACCCTGTGCATAGAATCTCTATGTTTGTCCCATCAGACATCACTTTATATGACCACATCTGACAGAGTTATTCTTACTTTTTATCTTAGATTTTTGTTATTCTGACAAAGTTTACAGAGGCAATATATTTTTAATCTGTACATCCATCTAGTTTAAATTTTGGCCAAGCTGCCAAATTCATCTACCAGTAATATGTTTTATAAAAACTGCCTGTTTCACAAACTGTGTAATTAAAACATTTAAAAGAATTCTTTGTGGTGTGAAAATTAACAACACATTGGTATTTTAGGAATTGGTTAAGACAGGAAGTGGATTGTTGAACGCCACTCAGAGAGGTTCATGGCGGGAGATGATGCACGAGGAGCGCAAGAAGTCAGCTACTTCAATTATTGTCTCCCTTGAACAGATGGCACTAGAAGTTGCTGCAACAATGGACAAGGCAGAAACTGTTTCGTCAACAGAAGAAAACATTGGTAGATAATAATCTCCAATTAAGTAATAATATTCTAAACCTTATATTATTATTATTTTCAGCAACTTTTATAAACAATCTAGTTAAAGTTTAACTTATTTCTACTTTGGGGTATAAAAAAGCTTGTGATAATCTTTTAATGTATTTTAACCAATTTGTGAGATAGTGTAATGAAGAAAGTAATTTGGAGATGTATTTTCACATTTTATCATAGTAATTTTATACTGAATTAGATTTGCTGTAGTGAATGTATCACTAGTTTCAATTCTGCTAGAACTTTGTTGGAAAAGATTAATTCTCAGGATGTGAGGTGTTGATAAAAAACAGCTACTAAATAAAAAAGTGTAATTTTAAATCCAGTTTTCTCAAGTGTTTACTTAGCTTCCATTATGATTTTCAGTGATGGAGGTGAGTGTAATCAAGATGGCTGCAAGGTCAAGGTCAGCTGTTGACCTTAAATTACCCATCATGCAGTATGAGAAGAGTATGGGAGATGGTTACCATGAGTTCACATTACCCATGGATTCTGTGTCAGGAATCACAGCTCAAGGTTAGCAAATATTTGAGATCATCTTAGCTGTACTAAGATATAATAGAAAGTACTTTTCAAGAGATTTACTGACATTTAAATTGAAGCCTTCAAGCATAGAACACAAGAGCAATTGTTCACTTCTTGGTCAGAAATAACCTTTAATATCTAAAAGTGAACATTGTAGGTCACACAGATATGCCAGCTTATCTGGATCTCTTTCTATCGAAATGCTAATAGTTGTATATGTAAATGTTCAAATTAAAATATTTTTTATGCCCCCGCCATGAAATGGCGACGGGCATTAAGAGTTGCTCCTGTCCGTCCGTCCTTCCGTGCTTACGCCACGCCATTTATGTGGCTATGAGAACAATGGTAACGGTAAATTCTATTCATTCCGTTCTGTTACGTGGCTATTTTTTCTTTTATGTGGCTAAAAGAACAATAGAGAGGACAATAGAGTAGCCACATAAATGACGTTCGTAAGAACGTCCGTCAGTCCGTCCGTCCTTCCGTCCATCCGTGCTTACGCCACGCCATTTATGTGGCTATGAGAACAATGGTAACGGTAAATTCTATTCATTCCGTTCTGTTACGTGGCTATTTTTTCTTTTATGTGGCTAAAAGAACAATAGAGAGGACAATAGAGTAGCCACATAAATGACGTTCGTAAGAACGTCCGTCCGTCCGATATTCTCGTGAACGCAACTCCTCCTACACTACTGGTCGGAATTTGATGAAACTTGACCACAATGCTTGGCCTGATATGTAGTTGTGCATGAAGGTGGGGTTTCGCTCTTACATGTTCCGTTCAGAAGTTATTGCCCTTTGATACTTCCATTTACATTAGTTTTAATAGGAGTATATCTTGTGAACGCAACACCTCCTACACTACTGGTGGGAATTTAATGAAACTTGACCACAATGCTTGGCCTGATATGTTGTTGTGCATAAAGGTGGGGTTTTGCTCTTACCTGTTCTGTTCAGAAGTTATGGCCCTTTGATAATTCCATTTACATTAGTTTTAATAGGAATATATCTTGTGAACGCAACTCCTCCTACACCTCTGCTGGGAATTTGATGAAACTTTACCACAATGCTTGGCCTGATATGTTGTTTTGCAAAAAGGTGGGGTTTTGCTCTTACATGTTCTGTTCAGAAGTTATGGCCCTTTGATACTTCCATTTACATTAGTTTTAATAGGAATATATCTTGTTTCTTATATTTTGTGCATTTTGCCCATAACTTAAAAACTACTTGAGATACTGCCTTGAAACTTGAAATATATTTTCACCATCAAAATCTACATCATAACCAACAAGACCCATAACCATGCTTCCAATATTTTCAAATTATGCCCCTTTTTCACTTACATTTTGTGTTAAGAAAAATATACACTTTGCCCTTAACTTTGTTTGGAATGGAGGGATTTCAAAATAACTTGGCACAAATGTTCACCATAACAAGGCGGTGTGTCGTGACTGTAGGTCCAAGGTCAAGGTCACTGCTACTAAAAATAGAATTTTCTTGCAAAATCCTGTCCGCTCTGTAACTTTGTTATTTCTTATTGGATTTTTAAATTACTTGGTATAATTGTTCACCATATCAAGACGGTATGTCACATACATGCCCAAGCCTTTAGGTCCAAGGTTAAGGTCACTGTTACTAAAAATAGAATTTTCTTGTCCGGGCTGTTACTTTGTTATGAATGGAGGGATTTCAAAATAACTTGGCACAAATGTTCACCATGACAGGGCGATGTGTCACGTACCATGCCCATGCCTGTAGGTTAAAGGTCAAGGTCAGTGTCACTTAAAATAGAATTCTCTTGTCCGGGCTGTTACTTTGTTATGAATGGAGGGATTTCAAAATAACTTGGCACAAATGTTCACTATGACAAGGCAGTGTGTCCGCACAATACCCAAGCCTGAAGGTCCAAGGTCAAGGTCACTGTTACTAAAAATATAATTTTCTTGTCCAGGCTGTAACTTCATTATAAATGGAGGGATTTCAAAATAACTTGACACAAATGTTCACCATGACAGGGCGGTGTATCGCGTACCATGCCCATGCCTGTAGGTCAAGGTCACTGTTACTAAAAATAGAATTCTCTTGTCCGGGCTGTAACTTTGTTAGGAATAGATTGATTTCAAAATAACTTGACACAAATGTTCATCATGACAAGATGGTGTGTCCCGTACCATGCCCATGCCTAGGTCCAAGGACAAGGTCACTGTTACTAAAATAGAATTTTCTTGTCAGGGTTGTAAGTACATTAGGAATATAGTAATTTCAAAATAACTTGGCAGAAATGTTCACCATGACAAGGTGGTGAGTTGTGTACCATGTCCATGCCTGTAGGTCCAAGGTCAAGGTCACTGTTACTAAAAATAGAATTTACTTGTCCGGGCTATAACTTTGTTTTGAATGGAGGGTTTTCAAAATAACTTGGCACAAATGTTCACCATGACAAGGCGGTGTGTTGCGTACATTACCCATGCCTGTAAGTCCAAGGTCAAGGTCACAGTTACTTAAACTTGAATTTACTTGTTCGGGCTATAACTTCTTTATGAATGAAGGGATTTCAAAATAACTTGGCACAAATGTTCACTATGACATTGCATTGCATTACCACCAACTTCTTCACAGACATTTCCGTAATGAGAAGACAACAGTGCCACAAATACAAATAATTTACTTTAGTATCTGGAAACGATGCATAGCGGGGGCATCCGTGTCCTATGGACACATTTCTAGTTTGTATTATTTGTCCTAAAATACTGTGTAGTTTTTGTTGTGTGTTGACATATAATGGGATAGTAACTTACCTGTTGTTGTTGTTGTGGTGTTGACAGATGATGTGACAGTTACGTACCTGTTCTACAACAACCTGGAGGCCCTTCTTGATCCGCTGGATGACAACTCCCAGAGGTTCTTTAATGAAACACGTACCATCAACTCCAACATTATAGCAGCCTCCGTGACGAAGCACTCTACCACTGCAGGGAAGCCACATGGCAAAACAAATCTCAAGAGACCAATGACCTTTAGGCTGTCCCATAAAATGGTATGTATATGTATAATCTGCAATGTTTATATAAGAATAAATCCTGCACCTCCCTCAAAAAACAAATTAAAAAAATTAACTTAAAACAACAAGCAAAAGTAAATTATGAAAGAGAAAAAGTATGAAGTAGAAATATGGTTGACTTCAGCATGGTTCCATTTATCTGCTGATATATTTGGATCAGAGCCTTAAAAAAAACAACATGTTTTCATTGTCAGTGTTGTCTGCAATGTTACTGGTTTGAAATGCAAGTACTGTAAAATTCCTTTTAAATGTCCCAAGGGTGTTACATGTTTTGAAAGGAGGGAGCTTATTATTTATATTGATTATTTCTAATTTATTATTAGATTCTGATGGATATTGAATTATATATATAGATTAACAGATTTTTTCCCTTAAAAGATAAGATGGGGGGCGTATATTAGGGGAGGGGTGTTTAAAAGCAATTTTACAGTAGGTTAATATTTTGGATCTTGTTAGATAACAGTTGTAATTATTTTCGACTGTCTATTGACTTGTTTGATGCCAAAAATCAGTAAATCATTGAGAAAGGAAGAAATAGAAATCTTTATGTTTACTAGATGTGTGTATTGTGTATTCATTTATTTTCAGAGCCTTAATGACAAAGTGGCTATGTGTGCTTACTGGAGGTATAATGAAAGGTACACAAATACTGTTACTGTTTAATGTTTAAGGTTTAAGAGGTTTTAGAAAATCATAATCAAACAAACCTATGTCTAGTAGAACAGGGGTTTGACATATTTTAATTTGCAAGTCTAACTGTCAAGTAGTGATTGTAGTGACTTACACTGCAGCTCAGTTATATTGCAGTGTTGGGGTCCACTGTGCATACCATGATATAACATGAATAAGTCAAATTCTCTGATTTAAATGTAAAGAGGATACCTGTATAATGAATATCATCTTTTTTGTGTGTTCTTATATTTCTTGGGAATGTTGGTGGTTTTTCTAGTTCACTGTATGGAGAATGGAGCCAAGATGGTTGCCGTGTTGTCGACACGAATGAAGAATACACCACGTGTGAGTGTGATCACCTCACTAACTTTGCTGTTCTCATGGACGTTACAGGCACCAAGGTACCAGGAATCTGTTAATACCTTTTACTCCATACATACAGATTTTTTCGTGTGTTTGACCAGTGTAGATCCAGATCTACCTGCACATCTGAGACATCTGATCTGGATCTGCACTGTTCATTTCTTGATCAGAAAAAAACCCTAAAAAGTCCAAGATGGAACACTGTAGATCTTGGTCAGACAGAACAGATATCTCGACTGATCTTGATTCTGTAGTAAAAGTTGTGTCTGTGGAATATAGACTTAACTTGACATTTACTGAAAGAGTTTTAAAGATCATAGTGCCAGAACAGTGTCTTGGCAGGTAGAAGATTTATAACAGAGATAGAAATCAAATAAGATAGACTGTTAATCCAAAGAACCATCAGTATGTTGTTTGTTCTTTAAAGGAATATTTAAATGGCTAATGACTTTAAACTGGATGGCGACAATAGGATGTCACTTTTTATTGAGTTTATTGGTAAAGTGGCTTCACTAAAGTAAGAGATATAGAAACCTTGTTGTTGGTTTTGTTTTATAAACAAATGAAGTAACACACCCAAGCTTTGATAACATTTGGCACTTAAATAAGATCTTAGTTAACTTTCTAATGGTAATTTCAGTCTCAGTGTGTTGCTATCTGTATTTATATTTTCAGTTAAGTCGTGCACACATGATGTCACTGCAGGCTATCACCTACGTAGGCTGTATCGTCTCCGTCATCTGCCTGTTCATGTGCTTCATCTCGTTCTCAATATTCAGGTAACTTCTTCTTATTGTTTACCCTAAACATTCACATCAACACTGAAATGTAGTGTCCAAACATTCGAATACCGTATATGTTTTCTTTTAAGAATATGTTCACAGTGAATTAATTTTGTGGAAATCTTACAAACAGACCAATATTGGTGGTGATCAGTTGCACAAAAAACAAGGAGTTTAAAGAAACTTATTTAAAGGTTGTTTGGAGATCAGTTGGTGCTGTGTTCTTGGAAGCAGTTTATACAGATATCACCTGCTTTAAATATTTTTTTCCAGGAAAATTGCCTCTTTTTAAACAAAGTTTTTCACATATCATCAGTAAATAATAGTGACAATCAGGTTTACACTATTTCCTATCGTCATGTTATTGTTTAGTATTGCTAGTTGCAGATGTTACTTTCACTGGTAAAAGACCACGATTCAGAAGTAATTACTGTCGATTAATCAACAAAACAGAACTCTAGATTTATTGAGTGGGCTAGAAACTGACAAGATGCATTCGTGTAATACAATTCTGATATATTGTAATTGCAGAAACCTTCAGTCGGACAGGAACACAATACACAAGAACCTGGTGCTATGTCTGATGATTGCAGAGTTACTGTTCCTGTTTGGAATCGGGCAAACCCAAGACAAGGTATGCTATCAAATACCGGTACTATTGTCTACTATCAGAAAAGAAAGTTAAAAAATACATTTTCCTTTCTCCTTCTAAATACTATGGTTACATACAACCCACTTATTTAATAGAAAGATTAAGAGAGATTAAGAGAGCCAAATTATATTCGACCAATCAGAATTTAGTCTTCAATCTCATTTATGTTTTTGTGCCTGTAATATAATTTATATATTCATTAGGCAAACTTGGCTGTCGAACATGTAAGCTGTGTGATCTAAAATAATCTTTTTTTTTTAATTCTAGGTTCTATGTTCAGTGATTGCTGGTTTCCTGCATTTCTTCTTCCTGACTTCATTCTCCTGGATGTGTCTAGAGGGGATCCAGCTCTACTTCATGCTCATTGAAGTGTTTGAAGCAGAGAGGTCAAGGGTCAGATGGTTCTATGCCTTTGGTTATGGTGAGATTTTAAATACTTTATATCTTGTCAAAATTTATATGTGTCTGTATACACATATGGTGCACATTATTGGAAAAGGTGTCTGCAGCAGCATCAATCTTAGAAATGACATCATCATGTTGAGCAGAAGACATTGCTTAATATGTATTTCATTTAAAAATTAACATCATGTAAACTAAGTCAAAATGTGCAATAAATCACCAATAAGTTATAAGAAAGTAATAGATATTTGTAGTTTTTTCCCAATATTATAACAACTAAAATGTCAAAATATATTACTGTGGTATCATTATATTTAGCGATGGCTTAAATTTCGCGTATTTCGCGCTCGGGCCAGTGCGCGAATTTAAAACCTAAGCTAAAATTCAACCATCTAGTTCCACATCTATATGTATCCGAAACGTGCTTATGTCCGAATATACCTACACATCGTATGTTAGTTGCCCGTATCGCTATGTGATATAAATTTGAGGTATTGAATATTTAAAATGTTAAAGGAAATAAAATAATTTTTTATTGTAAAATTTCTATTAAAATATTTTAAATGTTACTTCAAAATTCTAACGACAATTTAGTCCGGGCATTTAGGTCAGGTCACGTTTTAGAAAACAGTATCGTTGTCATCTCATTCTGTTTATTTTGACTCGTATTTTTGTTATCTACTGGTAACATGTTTGTTTCCATTTGACAATTCTGACAATTTTGAGACGTTCTTGTTTCTTGTTAAATTTTTGAAGTATTCAGACCATTTGGAATATTTCTTTTCGTAAGGCAGTCGAGTGTTTTGATAGAGTGTAGTCAGAAGCAAAAGCGTTTGAATGTTTTTGAAAATTTCAATTTTAATTTACAAACCTCTGTTTTGAGTAATTGTTTTACAATCAATTGACACTTTGGAAAATAAAACGGGTACACAATTTAACATACCAATTATGTAATGAATGGTCCAGAAATATGGATCAAACGGGTCCCGTGTCAATTAGCGTCCCCGAATAAACAGCGGTCCGATAATTGACTAACAAAGGCAGTGGTAATTTACCCCCTGCCAACTGACTCATGATTAGCTCGCATGTTCGAATAAACAATAGGTGTTGATAACGGATCAGTCAAATATCTGTTGTAATATAATAATTTAACTTTTTTTTTTGAAAAAATGGATTTGCGCGAATTTACGTCCGCGCGAAACAGTCATTTTCGGCGATTGCGCGAAATTTCGTGCCAGCGAAATTAAATGATAACACAGTAACAAAGACACCTTTTCCTGTGATCTGCCCCAATTCTGGGATACTAATAATTTTATCCATGCCATATGTTTATGGATGTTTATATACAATGTTGAAAACAGGTCTTTTGTAATGGCAGTCATTTTAGGTTGCAGGTTGAAGGAAATGAATTGTGACTTCTATATAGTGAGATTGAAAAAATATGACAGTACTGTACAAGTCGATGTCTGATTTATAATTTTTTATGATGCTATCAGACATTTGCAACATAAAACAAAACTGCTGGCATCACAGTTAAATAGATATTTATTTTGTTAGATGTTCACATCCATGTATGTTTGTAGGTGTACCAGCAGTGATAGTGGGTATATCTGCTGCCATCGACCACACCGGATATGGGACTGACACACAGTATGTTGTTCTTTATACCAAATTCTATGATAGACTGGATCTAGTTTGCCATCACAATGCTTTGCTTGGGTTTAATGTTCACGAAAATAGGCCAAGACACTTATAGAAAATTCAGACACTCTATGAAAATTTGACAATGCAGTATTGTATCTTATAAAATTGTTGAAGTTGCATAAGTTTTATGCCTGTGCAAAACTGTAATTTGCTGATTGTTGTCGACAAAAAGTTTACCTGACAAAATCAAATGATATACTGCATGATATACAATAACCAATTGTTTACTCTTAATTTAATGGTTACAAATTAGAACTGTTTAAAATGTAGACAGCAAAACAAGATGGGTTCTGACACTGCAATTTAATCTTATGGCATGATGATTCATTGTTATTACATCAGGTTTTAAACCTTGCTATATCATTGATCTGGCTTTTTGCCAGAATCACTTGTTAAAAAATAATTAATAGAGCTTTTTGAAAATTTGAATTGTTTGTGTTTTATATGCATAACCCTTTCCTTCTTAGAAACACCTTTATTGCATTGGCGAACAGTTTAGATACAGATCATCCGGCACATCCATGCCTTCTGATTATGATCTAAACTGTTCGCTTTTTTGATTTGTTAGGTTATTTCTGACCAAAATGCTACCAGTGCAGATCCTGATCAGATGGCATGGATGTTGCTGCTGATCTAGATCTACACTGGTCCCACATGCATAAATAATGGGTATATATGGAGGAAAGGGTTAATCATGAATTGTTACATAATTGCAGTTGTTGGTTGAGGACGGACAATTATTTTGTCTTGAGTTTCGTCATACCTGCTGCAGTAGTTGTCCTTGTAAGTTTGTTTTAAAATATCTTGATTTTCAAATAAGGATGTAACTTTTAAATTGTCATTAGCTTTGCTACATCTGCATACATGTACAGGTTCCAGATCAGCCAGCACATCCGGGTCTACAGTGTTCACTACTTGGTCTGAAGTCACTTTAATAATGAATCATAAGCCGAGAGTATAGATACTGATAAGACAGAATGTCAGATTAAAATCTACACTATTTAGCTTTAGATACATTATGTTTTTCTGACCAAGAAGTGAAACAATGCCAGCTGATCTTCATCAACACTTGTCGCCCTGGAATAGAAGCTGTATTCCATGGAGTAAAAGATACTGTATAGCGCTTTATATTGGCGGTGTCAAATATTGGCGTTTTTTGAAGTGTTTTATATTGGCGGGGTTAAATATTGGCGGTGACGACCAAGACCGCCAAAATAAAACCCTTGAAATAAAATGGCGGGTCTAAAATTGCCGGGGTTAAATATTGGCGGTGACGACCCAGATCGCCAAAATAAAACCCTTGATGAAAAATGGCGGGTCTAAAATTGCCGTTAACACCGACCGTAAAACCCTTGAAGAAAAAAAATAGTTAAAAATATTCTAATTTCATAATATTTAATGTAAATAATTGAGGCCTGATACGGATATTTCACTTTTTTGATATTGCGTAAGTAATTTCTTGTCCCAGTGTTAAACATTTACATAATACCAATGCTGGAAAACCTGTTAAGAATCAATCGTTTAGGCCTTATTCTCAAATGAGATGTTCAACGGTTTTATGTCGTGAATGTTACGTGAGCGATGTTTAACTACACAATAGTATTATAAGAGTACCTGTAAAAAGTAAACGTATGTTTTTAAAGTAAGGGATTTGCTTTGAGAATCTACTAAGTTCCCTTGTGATAAACTGGGATCAAACTGGTGTAAATATGGTCCCGTGCGGAAATTGGACAATGGAAGAGAAACGTCGCTGTTATTCTATTGTTAAATTTTAAGTGTGAAAACATATTCGCAGCTAGCTACCTAATACAGTTCTCGATTGCTTTGTTTGATATTCTAATTATATTTCTTTTGTTGACGCATTATAATTTTACCTACTTGTTCAATTTAATATTATAATTTCTTTTTAATTTAATTTATTTTAAAGCGGGTTTTTATGAGATATTGAAAAACTCGCTTTAATTTACTACATGTATAAAAGATATAACTTTATGAGGCTTTTTTTTTCAAGTTCGAAACAAGTGCGGAAAAAAGGAATAGACGATAAGCGACAGATAATACTCCTGGCTATTTCTAAGTCCGGGAGTGTTCTCCCAACCCAAGTTCTTTACGAAGGTGTCACCGACCAATGCCATGAAAAGTTCGCATTTTGTGATATATGCACTAGTGTATCATAGTTATCTACCTTCTGGATATCAAATTGGCGGTGTTTTAAATTGACGGGGATTTTTATTGGCGGTGTTTAATATTGGCGCAACTGACCCTGACCGCCAATATCGCCAATATTAAACCCCCGCCAATATTAGTACTTTTTTTGTTTGATGATTTTAAAAACAGAGAAAACTATACAACAATACTGTAAAACCGAGTAAACTACAGCACTGCTACAAGATTTCTATTTTAATTTTGTTTTACAGATAAATCTGGTAATGCTTAGTATTGCGATTTACATGATGTGTCGACATGCAGGAGTGACTGCATCCTCCATACAAGCCCGGCAGAAAGGAAAGCTCGAGAAAATGGGGTATGTTGGCTTTGTCTTATTTTGGACTTATTATGCTGGGCTGCAATACTTTAGGGGTGAAAAGCCAGATATGACAGTAGTAGTAGTAAAAAAATGGAATCTACACATTAAATCTGAAGAATTAACAGCCTTGATAATGCACTGTAGTTCACTTAAACAAAGTAGTTTTGCAAAGCGATTAAATATGACATTGAAGTTGCATGGTGGGTGACAGAAATATATTGCATTGATGTCATATTACCTGTCCATGCTGAACTTGGAGTTACAGTACTCACCCCAATATTAGGAACAATCTTAACTCAATTAGCTCAAACTCAATTTTCAACTCATCATTTGTTTATTTACTTTTATAAAAATGTAATTGAATTTTGGTATTTCTTGTAATATTAGAGCCTGATGTAAAAAAAATTTGATTGCCATTTGTTTTCTTTTAAGTGTTTTTCTATAAGAGCATTAAAAAATTTAAAGCAAAAAAATGGTGAAGGGTTTTGTTTATCATTTTAGATAGATTAATTTTGATTAAAATCACTAAAATAATCAATTTTATAAAATCACTAAAGTGATTAAGTTTTTAACAAACTAGCTTTCCAGGTCATCTTTGCACTTAAACTAAACTCCGTAATTGTAATTTTGTTTACAAATTTCTAACTGCATGTTGAATTGTTATCGTATCACATAAACAATATTGTTATCATTAAGGAATAGATCAAATTTACTAACATATTGGTTTGAAAATACCTATGGACTATACAACACACCATTTAAATTTGTGAATCAAATATATCCCTATACTCCATATACATGTATATGGCTTTTATCACATGCTGAACAGTGTAGATCCATATCAGCCAGCACATCCATGCCATCTGATCAGGATCTACACTGTTCACTTTTAGATTCATTAGGTTATTTCTGACCAAGATACAACCAGTGTAGACCCAGATCAGCTGGCACAGCTTGGTTGCACACATGTTAAAAGGTGTATATATGGAGTAAAGGGTTATCCAAGACACAACAAGTAAACAATGAAATGTTCATTCCCGATGGTATTTTGTGTGTGTTGTTCAGTCTGTATGATATATTAGATGTAATTGTTTGCTTATTGCTATACATTTGCTAACAGAAATGGAAATGGCAAAAACAGTATCGTGAGTGAAACAGGGACAGCTGTAGATCTGCCGTAAGTTTCTGAACACTAGAAGAAACTGGCTCTCTCTTGTTGTGTTGTCTGTGCATGGATTGTGCAGAGTTATTGTTCCTTACCCTCAGTTCATATTCAGTGGGTCTACTAATGTTTAGTAGTGTCTTTTCTTCTTTTTTGCCTTTTTTGGTACTTAACTCATTTTTAAGCCCTTTCCACTTGATATCCTCGTAAATACTTAAAAGAGCATATACATAATAACTTATTTTACAGCCTTTACCTTTCATAGTTGTTCATGTATGCAAGAGGATGAACTACATTGGTTTTAAGGCCACTCAAAAAAGCCTTGCAACCAATGGAGTTGCAAGTTGGATATCTTTTTTTTCACTTTATTTAATTAGCAGAATATGTAATCTTATCATTCAGTAACCAAGTTTTTGGGAAATTAAAGATTAAAATGAATAAACATTTGTAAAGTAACTAGGAATATGGTTGGTCAAACAAACATAGTTTTTTTTTCAGAGATCTTATGAGTAACTATAACATAATGGAGTGTAAGGAATGACAACTCTGTGTAGAGAATTTAATCTATTACACTGCTTGTAAGCTTCTGATTAGTGTTTCTGTCATCTAGATTTTCTGTATATTCAGTGTGCAGTTTTCAACTTAACCCTGGAACAAGTGAAGCAATCTGATCAGGATCTGCACTGGTCGCATTTTGGTCAGAAATAACCTAATGAATCAAAAAGCGAACAGTGCAGATCCTGATCAGATGGCACGGATGTGCCGGCTGATCTGGATCTAAACTGTTCGCCCTAGCAATAAAGGTGTATCTATACAGGAAAGGGATAGACATTCCTTCCCTGTTGTAGTCTATTCATCACCTCAGTGCAATAACAGGATAACAAAATATTATCCAGTTATACTGTTCATGCACATGAGTGACATTTCCTCAGTTTCTTGCTGTTTTGTATTATTTTGCGGAAAATTTTAATGTTCTGAGCCCAAGACCATAAAATGGGATTGGAGACCAGCTTCAAACTCAAGCTTATGATTGGTCTATTTGAAGAGTGGTCTGAATTGCAGCCAATCAGATATTTGAGATTTGAGACTGGGTCCAAGATCATAATTGGATTTGAGATTGGAGACAAGTCTCCTTTCAGCCATGCAGATGCTTGAGATTTAAGATTCTTAGAGTTGTAATTTTGGGCTCTGGTCTTCAATCTCAGTTTCATGATCTGGGTCCTGGACATACATCTAGACGTTTACTGTTTCTTTCTTCTCTTAGTGTCAAATGTTGCTAATACCCTCGATACTGGATAATATATTAAAAGTAAAAATTAACATTTTCATGTCTTTTGCATAATAAACTTTTGCAAAGTTTTTATACAGGAAATGGCATTTAAATAAATAAATACTTAACAAAGACATAGAATTTCCTAAAAACGATTTGCTTTTTTACCTATCTTCCCTGAATTTAACCATTCATTTAATGGGATCAGTTTATGTCTTATATGTGACCACTGTAGATCCAGATAAGCATGCACATCCTTTCAGCTGGTCTGGATCTAAATTGGTTGCTCAAGCGATAAAATGTGCAGGGCTCTCACTAAATTTGCAAATCAGGGTGAATTTTTGTCATAATTTTACTGAATTATGGAAAAGTTTGCAGTCAACAGCATTCTTTCTCTATAAAGTCTGTACAAAATGACTTCTCCCATAACTCAAAGAAGGAGAAGTCTGGTCTCTTTTGGGAGACCACTTCTCCCAAGTCTCCCTCTAGTGAGACCCCTTGTGTGTATGCCTTGTGAGAGACTAAAAAACATTGTGGAGTTCATGCTCAGTAAGCTTTTCAGATCTGACATCTATCTTTGTGCAGTTATTGTTTTGAGACCAGAGACATGTATTTAATAAGCAAGACATTCTACTCCAAACAGAAAACATGATGTACATGTAGTCTTTTAGTCTAATTATAACAAATTTTGGCAATATTATGTTTGTTATTGTTACGTGTTTTGATATAGTTTGATAATACTGGTATCATATTACTATTTTCATTTCACAATTATTTGCCAAAACATCTCAATAGCATCAATGATAATAATATTTGCCTTGCTGTAAAATTTATATGTAAGAGTAAAAATTGGAAGAATTTGTTCTAAGTTTGGTGCACAACCCATTCTTTCAAAATATCTTAAATGCCACTTCTATAACCAGGCAGTCAGTTTATGAAGAAACCTTTGTAATGATTCATTGTTTAAACAGGACATGGTTGAAGGGCAGCGCGGTGCTGGTGGTGCTCCTAGGTCTGACATGGACGTTTGGCTTCCTGTACATCAACGAGGACCTGATCGCCGTAGCGTACATCTTCACTATCCTCAACAGTCTACAGGGCCTCTTCATCTTCATCTTCCACTGCTTTATGGACAGAAAGGTAAATCAGGTCTCAAATCTCAAGCATCTGATTGGCTGAAATGAGTACTAGTTGCTATTTCAGCCAATCAGATGCTGGTGACTGGTCTCCAATCTAAGTTTTATGTTCTTTGTCCCAGGTGGCAGCCCTATAGATCATTAGACCACAGTTTTTCAACCCTTTACTCCATAAACAGGTTTTAACACATGCATGAACATTAGAGATTCAGATCAGCTGGTACATGCATGCTGTCTGATCATGATTTACACTGCTCCTTGGTCAGAAATAATCTTTTGAATCAAAAAGAGAATAGTTCAGATCCTGATTAGTTGGCTGATCTGGATCTGCAGTGTTTGGAGTAAAGAGTTAAACCAGATCAGTGTTGATGGGATTTTACTTAATGGTCAAAGAGACTGTATCCACTGAGACCTCAAATTCCATACCCTGAAGTCCATATACACGTATTTATGTGACTCTTTACCCACCTTTTCAGCCATACTTGAAAACAAATTCTAAAGAACATGGCCTTTCTTTAATTTTATTTTTAGATCCTTCACATAAATATGCTTCAATGCTTCACTGAAATAAATGTCAATTAATAAAACAGTGAGTGCTTGAACATTTTATTTAAACTAATAATATATTAGATATTGTACATTATTTTTATTTAAACAATTAATTTATTAGATTTTGTACATTATAGGTGAAGAAGGAATGGCGCCGTGCTGTGTATAAGGCAAAATGGCTACCAATGTGTTGTCGTGTCAACATTGGTGGATACAACGCCAGCTTCTCCTCACCTCCATCAACATCCTCCGGAAATGTAAGTAACTGTCATCTTGAACTTCTGTTATACATATTCTATTTCATATATTCAGAGGTAACATTATTTGGAAATGATGAAATTTTCTGGAGTTTTAGTACAAATAGGTCATCAGTATAAATTGCAAATAATAGGAGCTGGGCTTGAATAGGGGTGGGCTTATGAGGGGTACCCTGAATGCAAAGTTAAGTACACTATTCCTTACTTCTAAAATCTGGATCTACAATGTTAGCCCATATCTCATGGAGTCAAGACTTAACAAAAGAAAAGGTATTACATATGTTTACCAGTTATTTTCGATTTTGAGTGTATACACATGTAACTGGAAGGGATCTATGATTTCAGTACTTCCTGAAGTTCTGGAGTAGCCGGAAGAGAAAACGTTCTTCTTCAAGTTCAGCAACTGGAAAACGTAAGACATTCTGGTTTTTAACAATATTGAATGCTCAAATCTAGAGGATTTGGTGTGTATAGAACATGTCAGCACTGAATTATTGCTTTCAAGTTGTTTCATTTTGCAGATTCTATAACCTTCGTACTTTGACCCAAAACATTATGTGGAAAGGTTTTTCCCATGTTGCATTGTGAATGTCAGATGTACTGTGCTGCTAAGTGACTGTATTTCAGAAACATTCAATGTTAACTGATTGGCAAGACAGGAATGATTTAAAAAAGTACTGAAGAATGACCGAGTAAATCATATTTAATTGAAATCAGGTTACAGGAATTCCTTTAAGGATATTTGAATACTTTCAAGCGTCGTGTGCTGTTATTATTGTCAAGAAAACCTTAGGCACTGTAACATTATTAAGTTAGTCAATGCTAACATACTTGAGACAATATTACATAAATCAGTGGCAATTATTAATGCTAATGAGATGTGAAAGTGAAAAATACTTTTTACTTTGCTAATGGACAGACTGAAATTTGAACATTTTGCATAACTGATAATTATTTTTTCAATAAATTTTTTAATTTCTTCACATTAATGCAGAAAGGTACAGGATGCTGTCAGGCCAAGAAATTGATGGTTCCTTTCAGTGCTGAAGATTATAAAAATGAGATTTGAAACCAGTCTCAAATCTTAGGCATCTTTATTTCAGCCAATCAGATTCTAGAGATTTGAGACTGGTTTCCATTCTCTTCATACATGTATAATCTTGGGGCTAGAACCAATTGAATGCTTTACCAGGAAGCAATCCTACGAGCAGCAGTTCCACTACGACTTCAGACATCGTCAAGTTGGTGTTTTTATTTTTCAGATCGAAGAAGTGACCTTGAAAGTTTCTTACGTTCTGACATCAGCAGTGGAAGCACAACTGGTACTGGACTTAATCGCTATAGCAACCAGAGTGATAAGCTGCTGCCCAATGGTCAGAATGTATACACTGCTATGCCAACACATTATGAGGGTGCCATTGTAGGGGATCTCTCGGTAGTTGATGCTTCTGTCATAGACAGCGAGTATGTGACAGAATACTGCCAGCACCAAATGCAAGTGTCTAAAGAAAAGAAACATTTTGCGACTGATTCCGAGGACTCCGAGAATGAAGACCAGAAGGACAATGTATCCCATGAGTCCATTAGCAGATACCTCGGCACAGAATCACAGCAGAAACTGAACTCCGATTTCAATTCTGACAGTGAAGAGGGAAAAATAAACTATGCAGTATTAGAAGATGGTGAAACTAAGAAATTTCTGAGTGAAAATGACATTTTAAAATCTGAAAATGACAGAAATGTTTTAAATGATCTTCTTTCACTTTACCAAAATGCAAAGGGCAAAAATGACCTTACTAACGAGAGAATCAGCACTTCTCAAGAGAAACTAGACTCTGATAAGAAGAATGCTGGAAACAGTAATAAAAGCATTACAAAAAGCGCACCAGACTTAAAGCACCCCACCCACACCATTATTAACCAAAGTATTGACTCAGTGACCCACCCCTTGTTAGGGAGTATGCCAGATTTATCAACCATAAGAGAGGAGGAAGGAGAAAGTGACAAGTCAGTTACCACAGGGGCCAAAACCGACTTATAACTGTTTATATTATATTGTTGTACATAATTTTCTTTAACTCTTCGAATAACTTCGCAGTTAACAGACTTTCTGCCATTTTCGATTCTGTAAATAAAAGATGGTCAGTATTGGCTGTACAGATCAATTGCTTTGTATGTTGAGAGCTGGGTAGCAACATTCCCATAGACAAGGGCATATTTTATGTAAGCCTGTTCTGAATTTATTATTAGAAAGTAGATTTTTAATAATTATAATAAGAGAAAAAAAACAATATTTGTCTAGAGACAATAGCTAAGTTTAGAATTTTGGATCCCAGTGTTTTTAACCCAAATACTAGTCAGATATCTCAAGATTTTGTTTGCCAATTCTAACACTGTTTCATTTCAACCAATCAGATTGCCAAGATTAAAGACTTAGATTTTTAGACCTGCTGGGAAGAATCCAGAAAGTTCAGGCCAAATGCAGTTAAAAAACTATTAATGTTGCTTTTAATATGACTCTTTGAAAAGCACTTCATCTGATTGGTTTCCTATCATTTAAGGGATAATTATTTTTATTGTAAAATATTCATTTTTCATTTTGAATTTTCATTCATCCAATGAGTGTTTGATAAAAAATTAACAAGACAAAGACTTCTAGATATCTGTGACAAAGTAGGTGTCAATAACTAAAAATGTGAGTCACTCAATTGTCTTCTTTTGTTTGAACGTTAAACGTGTAAATGTGCATGTATTAAAAAAACTGAAAAAAAATTGTCAGGCCGTGGAAAAATCTTTGATTCTGTACATTTTATGAGAACACAATTTATGTTCATAAAAATCAGAAAAGAATAGCATTTTTTTCGAAATTCAAAAAAAAGGATGGTGGAATGTTCATTTTGACATATTGAACTCTTACCTCGTTATCGAGGACAGTGATTTTGTGTTTTAGCCCTTTCCTCCATAGATACACCTTTATTGCATGGGCGAACAGTTAAGATCAAGATCAGCCGGCACATCTGTGCTGGCTGATCTGGATCTACACTGTTTGCACATGCATAAAAATGCGTATATATGGAGGAAAGGGTTAAGTCTTTCTATATTGTGGTGCTGAATTCATAATGAAAACATTTTATATGAGTCTAATAGTTTTTTCATAGCTTGCACAACTGTGCCGTGATCAGGATTTGCACTAGTTGCTTTTAGATTCATTGGGTTGTTTCTAACCAAGAAGCAAATAGTGTAGATCCAGATTTGGATGTACACTTATCACACATTATGATCATAGCCAAGACTTGAGAGATAAAACTGTGTAAATAAAAGTAACCTGTGTTGTAGTAACTACTTGTACATATTTGACTTCTTCATTCCAAAGATAAATGGTTGTGAAAATAAGGTTGTTTTCTATTATCTTTCTCTTTTAATTAACAATATTTTATTATGCTATTGTTTTTATGAAGTAAATATTGCTTTCTAATTGTTCTGAATGAAAATAATGAACAAATTCTAAATGCAAAAATTTTTACAACACCTTTTTTTTGTTGGAATTACAAGGGTAGTTAGTCAGTTTTGCACTGAATGCTTGAAATATTACTTTTTAACTTAAAAGTGTTTTTATGTTTTTCAAATTACTTTAAGATTAGCTGGGTTCATCTTTTAATTGTGTAACAATTAAAATTTAAACTTAACAAATTGAGAAACTGTAAATATGTGATTATCTTCCTTTCAGATATTTATGAAAAGGCATTATTAAAGTTTAATGTAATTATACCCCCACAAACGAAGTTTGAGGGGGTATATAGGAGTGAGCTTGTCGGTCGGTCGGTCGGTCGGTCGGTCGGTCGGATTCTTCGTTTCCAGATGATAACTCATGAAAGGCTTGACAGAATTAAATAATTTTTGGTACACAGGTATATCGTCATAAGATACAGGTCAGGTTCGATTTTGGGGCTGGTGGGATCAGTGTCAAGGTCACTGTTACTAAAAATAGAAAAATGGTTTCCGGATGATAACTCATGAAACACTTCACAGATGTAATCCTTGTTTGGTAAATAGATGTAACATCACAAGATACAGGTCAAGTTCGACTTTGGGGCTGGTGGGGTCAATGTCAAGGTCAGTATTACTAAAAATAGAAAAATGGTTTCCAGATAATAACTCCTGAAAAACTTCACAGATTAAATCCTTTTTTGGTACATATATGTAATATCAGAAGATACAGGTCAAGTTCGACTTTGGGGCCTGAGGGGTCAGTGTCAAGGTCACTGTAACTTAAAAAAGAAAAATTGTTTCTGGACTATAACTCATGAAATACTTCATAGATTTAATTATTTTTTGGGACACAGATGTAACATAACAAGATAAAGATTAGGTTTGACTTTGGGGCCTGTGGGTTCAAGGTCAAGGTCACTGTTATTTAAACTTCAAAACTTCGTTTCCACTCAGTAACTATAGCTTGGAATGAGATTCTTAAATGAAATTTGGTGTATTGATGGTTTTTGTGAAGATGACTTTTGGGATTCAAGGCCTGTGGGGTCAAGGTCACTGTTACTAAAAATAGAAAATAAACTGTATGCTCAATAACTTTGGTTCAGAATGAGATATTGTGATGAAAATTGCTATATAGGTAGTGTCTGTGAAGACGAAACTTGGTATTGAAATTGGGCCTGATGGGGTCAAGGTCACTGTTACTAAAAATAGAAAAAATGGTTTCTGGATGATTTCTCATAAACAATGTTTGGCACACAGTTCTTAGATAAAAGTTAGATAAAGGCCACTGTTACTAACATATTTAAATCATTTTTGCTCAATAAATTTAGAAGGAATGAGATATTGTGATGAAACTTGCTGAATATGTGGCTACTGTGAAGACGACACTTTGGATTGAAAGTGGGGCACATTATGCCATTGATTCGAAGCATTCCCAGTTCAATTATCAAGCATACATGTGGGGGTATTTAATCACTTTCAGTGATAATTCTAGTTATACTTAGTTTATTTATGTGCAATAATTATCTTGTTATTAAATAAATTTGTTTAATTTTTTCCAGGAGGAAAAAAAAAAGATTTTATTATTTTTTTAATGAAAGATTAGATTAAGAAAATACAACAGTTCTCTATTTATATATTGCTATATTGTTGTGTTAATCTTTTTTTGATTTATACCAATTTTCTGCTTAAATGAACCAAAGAAATTCCTGCTTAAAGACAGTACTACAACGCTGAAGTTAAATGGCATAATAACAATCTCATGTTACCTGAATAGTGATCAATACAGTAATTTTCACAAGACAATACAGAATTCTTCCTACAGTAATATAATTATTTGTCCCAGACAAATAAAAAATTCTTTCATAAACTTTCATGATTCCAGTATAGTCTCAGAATACAATCTTTACACAGCTCTTTGATATCTTTACTTATATGTGTGAGCCAAAATATGCCTTAACAGGTCCATCAGATTATATACTTGTGCTCATGAAAATCATGCAAACCGTAAAACAACAGGACTTTTTGCTTTTTTGTAGTATTGTCTTTAAATATAATTCTAGTGTATGACCAAAATATGAGTGATTTTTTCTGTTTCCAAAAGGACTGTAATATATTCAAGCACTAAATAAATGTATTTTGTACTTCACATTTTTCTAACAAAGGTTGTAGACTAGGACACCAAGTGACCTTACTAGTATACTCAGCACAGTATCCACCTAGGAAAACATTCATATTTCAAAGCATAAACTTGATTCATTTAACCCTTTCCCATATATACGCGTGTGCAACCAATGTAGATCCAGATCAGCCGGCACATCCGTACCATCTGATCAGGATCTGCACTGGTCGCATTTTGGTCAGAAATAACCTAATGAATAAAAAAGCGAACAGTTTAGATCATGATCAGACGGCACGGATGGGTCTAAACTGTTCGCCCTCGCAATTTAAGTATATATATGGAGGAAAGGGTTAACATGCTCATGCTGGAGGGAAATGGAAGGACAAATAATATTGAGTGTTTGACTGCACAGGGGTATAGGCTTTGCAACTTAATTTGTCCGACATTAAGTTTTGATAATTATTTAAATTACATTTCATGGATGTTAATTTTTGTTTTTCTGTCATATTTTTAGACATTTTAGTTTTACTATTTTGGAAAGAATTTACAAATATCTATTATTTTTTCAAAAATAAAAAGCGACAATATAGTTATTACTTTGAAAAGCATAATAAGCAATTCCATCTGCTCAACTGAAGATGTCATTCTGGGGATTAATGTTAACTTTTTAAAGACATCTTTATTCGTAACATGCCCCATGTAACGCCTGTTTGTCCAGGTGGGTGGATACTGCACTTTGTAGAAATGGACAAGAATAAAGGTAAACCATTGCTAGTTATATCTATGTCAGATTGTCAGGATAAGCAGGCAATAATGTTCAGCATTCACTTATAAAGAATAATTTACTCGAATTTTCTCATAACACTCAAACTTCTGCAAGAAAGTTGTTAGCTCTCAAGATCCAAACTTCACAAACCTAACACATGTAAAGGCACATGTGTGACTAACATAGATCCAGGGCCCAAGATCATAAAACTAAGTTTTGAGATCAGTCTCAAATCTCAAGGATCTGATTGGCTGAAATGGCGACTGGTCGCCATTTCAGCCAATCAGATCCTTGAGATTTGAGACTGATCTCCAGATTTAGATTTATGATCTTGGGCACTGATCAGCCTGCAAAACATGAAGTCCAATCAGGATCTACATTTTTCCTTATATAGTAAACCTGATACCACATAAACCATTGGTTTTAGTGGCATATTAGAAGTTATTGAAGAGATCTTTTAAAATATTAACCAAAATACAACATTTTATGATTTCAAAGTTTGGTAGTTCTGAAAAGTTATCATTGAATTATGACTTTCAGTTTGAAAAGTGCTAAAGAATAAATCTGATTTAGTATAACAAGGATGGTTCTACCAGTTTATTCGGTATGACTTCCCTTGTAGAGGTCTACATATCTCATTCAAAAGGTTGTGACTTGTACATAGTATCTTTTACAGTTTTGTATTTTAGTCATAATGTGCTATAATTCTTCATTGTTATTTTTGTACATTCTTTCATATTTCAGAATATTTTTCATAAATTTGTGTACATTTTAATTGATTTGTCTTTTAATTAGCTTCAGAATCATGAAATTTTATTTAGTTTATCAAAGAAAATGATATGTCAAAAGTGAGAAAGTTGCTAATTTTATAAAAGTTGTTTTAGTTCTGTTGCTGATTAGAAAGAATTGAATAAAGATGTAAAATGTTTTCTTGTTAGCATATGTCTCGAGAATCAGGGAAGTTAGCATATGTCTCGAGAATCAGGGAAGACAACAGGTCTGCCTCCAAGATATTAATGCTGAGTTTAGAGTCATTCAAAGTCAAGGTCACTGTAAATACAATTTTTTTGTTAAGGCAATAACTGAATTATGAATGAATGAATTTCAACATAATTTGGTTAAATAAATCACAGAGGCCAGAACTGCCTGCTTGATCATTTGTGCAAGTTTGAAAGAAATTCACCTGATGGTTAATGAGGAGTTGATGCCACAAGATTTAATTACTGAAATAATAATTTGGCACATGTGATGCAGAAGACCAAGCCTCCTAACTGTAAGGTCAAGATCACTCTTAATAAAACAAGCTGGTTTTACTACTGGTTTGAAGTGCTTATCGCCCCAGAAAGAGGCAAACTGTGCCATCTGATCAGGATCTGCACTGGGCCCATTTTGGTCAGAAATAACCTATTGAATCAAAAAGCGAACAGTTTAGATCCTGATCAGATGGCATGGATGTGCTGGCTGATCTGGATCTAAACTGTTCGCCAATGCATTAAAGGTTTTGCTATGGGGGAAAGGGTTAATGCATTTAAGAAAATATATGCAAAGTTGTCCAGTAAAATTTGATTTTACCAAAACATTATGAATTCAGTAATGTAAACATGTATGTCAAACTTTTCATTGAAGAATTGGTGTGCTAATATCTGGAATCAATAGAGAAAGAAAGCAAAATTCCATTTTTCCAAAAACTTACACGTTTGAAAGAGGCAGCATTCATGTCTAGGTAGCTCACTTGGTAGAGGTTTGAGACCTCCTCAAGGAAACTTTCCATCCCAAATCTGGATTGTATGTGTAATATAAATATGAATTTTTCTTCCACACAAATATTCTGATTTTTACCAAAATTGTGAGAATTTGTGGTCTTTCATTTTTTATGGCTGTTTGAAAAGTCATGATAGCCATGTTAACGACAAAGTTGATCACAGTTAGCTTTTTTTGCAGCAACATATGGCAAAACTTGTGTGCGTGTTGAAGTCAAAACATTCTGCGCAGTCCAACAAACTGAGAGGCTTTTACTGTACCATGCCTCTTAAAGTAATTAGTAACACTGCATACCACTAGTAATTATGATTTGTTAGATAAATAAGACTGCATCGTAGAGGACAAGTTAAAGTGCAAGTATGTGGAATTTCTGTGAAAACAAGATAAAATTAGACTGAGTCCTCTGGACACCAATGCCACCCACTGCTGCAACAACATTTTAAACAAAATTGTGTATCAGGTAACAAGATGTGGTGATTTTGACCAGTAAATGAGGAGTAAGTGCCACAAAATGTTATGAGTAACATAAACAAAGGGCCATAACTCTGGTGAGAATGGTTGTAGGACAATGTCCTTTACAACAATCTACATAACATGTCTAACCATCTGTGCAAGTTTGAAGAAAAAATCAGCCAAATAAAAAGTGTGGAGTTGATGCCACAAAATTTTATAAGTAAAGTTAACAAAGGGCCTTAAGTGTGGTAAAAATGATTGCAGGAAAACAAATTTCAATCATCTACACACCCAGCTTGATTGTCTGTGCAAGTTTCAAAGAAATCCGCCTGATACTAAATGAGGAGTTGATGCCACAAGATTTCATTACTGAAATAAACAAAGGGCCATGACTCTGGCAAAAATGGCCAAAAGAAAATATCTTCTCTTTACGATCATCTACACATCCTGCTTGATCATCTGTGCAAGTTTGAAAGAAATACCCCGATGGTTAAAGAAAAGTTGATGCCACAAGATTTAATTACTGAAATGAACAGAGGGTCATAATTCTGGTAAAATGGCCGCAGGAAAAATCTTTTCTTTATGGTCATCTACACATCCTGCTTGATTATCTGTGCAAGTTTGAAAAAAAACTGCTGGATAGTAAATGAGGAGTTGATGCCACGAGATTTAATAACTAAAATTAACTAAGGGCCATAACTTTGGTAAAAATGGCCAGAGGAAAATATCTTTTCTTTACGATCATCTACACATCCTACTTGATCACCTGTGCAAGTTTGAAAAAAAATCCCTCTGATAATGAATGAGTTGATGCCACAAGATTTAATTACTGAAATAAACAAAGGGCCATAGCTCTGGTAAAAATAGTCTCAGGAAAAAAATCTTTACGATCATCTACACATCCTTTTCAATAATCTGTGCAACTATGAAAGAATTTGGCCTGATAGTTTATGAGGTGTTGATGCCACAAGGTTTGGGACATACAGACGGATGTACGTATGGACGAGTGCAACTCTATATGCCTCCCACTTTGTAGGGGCATAAAAACAACAACAATCAGCAACAGCTATCTGAAATTTATTTAATTTCACAATCTGAACAAATGATAGAAAATGCTAATATTCTGTGTTTCAATTCACTTCTATAGACAGTCCGTCAAGTTGTATGTTTATAATATCAGACAACAAAAACGTGACATTGACAAATATAACTAGGTGATGCTTTTTACCCTAACGCTCTTTGCACAGTTACAAGGGAGAATCAATAATGGTTATTATGGAAATGAGAAAAAAAGGATAGAACATTAGGGGAAATGGCTGTAACCTTGAAGTTTTATTCTGGCACCAAGCTTTCAGACTGATATAAGTATATGTATGTCCCTGTATGTAACATCTAGTTCAGCAGATACCAAGTAAATAATTTCCTTTATTACTACATTATCACCTGGTACCAATATCATGATCAATGTTATGCTTAAACTGAATTTTAGGCAGCAACTCATGCCGAGTCATGGCAAAACTACATGCTCATGGATGTCATTCATCAAAACAATGTGCACAGTCCAACAAATTTTGAGTGGCCATCAGGAAGTATGTTTTGTTAGATGAACAAGACTTCACAAAGAAGATGCACCTGTGCCCAAGGTTATAAAACTGAGCATGGAAACCAGTCTCAAATCTCAAGCATCTGATTGGCTGAAATGGCAACCAGTCGCCATTTCAGCCGATCAGATGCTTGAGATTTGAGACTGGTTTCCAATCTCAGCTTTATAACCTTCAGCCCTGGAGTCTAAATATAGTATGTTAGATCTAACATGTGACATTCTGTCTGCTGATTAGATGGTCACTGATATATGCAGTCACTAACTGAAAACAAAGTTAACATGATCTGAAATAGGAGATTCAAAGTGCATAAGGTTCACTTTGTATAATATATGGATTTATTAATCAAACTGCAAAGCAGCATCTGCAAATTAATCATTGTGTAAAAAAAAATTTCTGGCATTAGCCTGAACTTTCTTAGAGATAACAGATTTATTGAATTGAAGCTGTGAAACGTTTGTTGTAATATTAACAGAAAGCATTTTATGTTGTCTATCAGCTGTCTGCTTTAGCCAAGTCACTTATCACAATCGGAAAATTTGTCACAATCGGATAACTTGTCACAGTACCAGAACTGGTCACAGTGGGAACACAAGTCACTATGGGAAAATGTGTAAGAATTAGAGCACCTGTTTCCATGGCAGAACTAGTCACGGTGGAAGCACCTGTCACTATGGGAACACCAGTCACTATGGGAACACATGTTACAATTGGAGCACCTGTCTCCATGGCAGTCCTGGTCACAGTGGAAGCACCTGTCACCATGGGAATACATGTCGCACCTGTCTCCATGACAGAATTGGTCACTATGGGAGCATGTGTTATATTTGGAGCACCAGTCTCCAGTGCTGAACTGGTCACAGTGGAAGATTCTGCCACAGTGGGAACTGTTGCCAAGGGGTTGTCTGGCTCTTGTTTAATACATGCTGATGTGAAAACCTTTCTAATGCCATCTATCAGGGGAGAGCTTGAGACATCAGGGAAAAAATATGTCTTTATGGACGCCAACATCTGAAAGATCAAAACTTGCTCCTTAAGAAATATACAAGTACAATAGAGAATGGCCTTGACTGAATGTGGGAGAATTAGTCTCCCAGGGCCCAAGATCATCAAACTAAGATTGGAGACCAGTCTCAAATATTAAGCATCTGACTGACTGAAATGGTGATCAGTTGCCATTTCAGCCAGTCAGATGCTTGAGATTCGACACTGGTGTCCTAATTTAGTTTTATGATCTTGGGCACAGGTGATATCAATACTTCAATGTACTCTGTGGATAGGGAGAAGTTTTCACACTGCAAGACTGTTTCATCAAGGAAGCTGAAAACCAAGGCACTGCGAATTTATTATAAACCAGGACAAATTAAATGAATTTGCAATAACTTCTCCCTAAATTGGTAAAACTTCTCCATGTACTGAGAACACAGAGTGATGGTTTGAACAAAACATTTAATTTAAAGTCATTTTCTGAGCTTGCGCAATCTTTACAGTGGTGACCAGTCACCATTTCAGCCAATCAGATGTTTGAGATTTTAGACTGGTCTCAAGATTTAGTTTTATGATCTTGGGCAGTTTTCCAGTCAGTGTTAACATTGTTATACAAACACTTACTTTATCTAAACATGTAATGCCTTGTGTTGAGCTGTATGTAGACATGAGATCAACTCGGTTAGGAAGGCTTCTGTAGCTGGTAGCTAGATGTTGGGCAGCTAGCATAACTGCCTGTTCATCTGATTGTTTACACATGACATTTATGTAGTTGAACTTGTATGGTGCATCTAAAATAAAGCAAAAATAACGAATTTCCAGGACAGATTCCTATACAGATTAAGCTGTGCTATACAGTACAGCTACCATATTTTTATTTATTAGTGCTCCCTACACTTTCAAGCAATAATACCCTACTAAATATATCCAAGATGATATAAGATTATTTAGTATGTCAAATTAAAAGAATGAATATGACCCTACCGTCATATTTTCAGCATAAAATGTATGATAATACACACTGTATGATATATCAAGACTTCAATGAGAACTGCATTAGTACATGTTACACAACTGCTTTCAACAGTTAATTACATAATGCACTATAGCTCACAACTGAATTATACATATTGTATTTTAGCTGAGGAATGTTTAATACATACTGCAAGATAGCTGTGGAAGAATCTCTTGACTGACTGTTAAACAATTTACATCTGAACACATGCTGGTATTTCTTGGGTTGTATGGACTCATTATCATTCCTACAAAATTGCTGCCACCTTTGGAAAACCAGTCCTGAAATCGGAGATACCAGTCAGTTTACAAAATGGAAAACCAGTCCTGAAATCGGAGATACCAGTCAGTTTACAAAATGGAAAACTAGTCCTGAAATCAGAGATACCAGTCAGTTTTGAGCCCATCAATTTATTAAAAATAAACAGAAACTGTCACCCGAGGGTGGGATTATGTTACATTTTGTATGTTTAAAAAATTCAAAACTGTTAGACATATATAGAACTATCACTTACATAACAAATCTAAAAGTGAAGATCCTGAAAAGACTGCACCAGTGTAGATCAGTATAACAGGGTGAGGTGTAATAATAAGTTAACAAACCTGAAACTTGAGTTGTGTTTCAATGTCTCTGACAGAAGGGTTGGGGGCAAACGAGGGATGAGAGTGGTACCAGCCAACAACATCCATACCGCACCCAATGATCTCCTCACTGGCCTGGGTCTGAGATACTGAAATCACCAGAGCACAACTTCAATGCTCTCATTCAGTGATCCCTTTACTCCATATATACAAGTGTTGTCCCATGTGTGATCAGTGTAGATCCAGACCAACTGGCACATCTGTGCCGTCTGATCAGGATCTGTGCCATCTGATCTGGCTGTATACAAATAATGCTAAGAAAGCTGTCATTGATGCTTAAACTTTCTAATATAAAGAATGCTGACATAAGACCTGTGTAATAGGCACTATTAAGAATCCAACATCTGATTATATTTTCATCAACTGCTTCATACCACTGACTTGTATGCAAAATTTTAATGATTTTCACCATGTAGTTTTTGAGATTTTTAGCTTTTTTATTTAAAAAAGTGAGAAAAAACATGAAAGTATCCAATTTCTTTAATCGGTGACAAAATTTTTTGTTATTAATAAATTCAACCCTAATTTTTTTACAGTTTATCCAAAATATGTTATATTTTACTAAACCAATTTAAGATATAATATATAAATACAGAATTTGTCTTAAAATGACATTTTTTGACCAAATAAATTTAAAAAATGCATTTTTTATATTTCACGAGACTAAATTAATGAAAATTGTGCAAAATCCTGATTGGTGCAATATATCAAACTTTACCATTTTTTAACTATATACCTTAAACAAAATTTAAACAAAATTTCAGAGAAATTTACCGTCCAGTTTTAGAAATTTTCAAATTGATGACTTGAATAAACACTATTCTGATAGCGAAAACCCCTGTAATCTTGATTATTTTGTTTATTTTAGTTTAAATCATGAAAATGTTATATTCAATGACAGAATTACACAGGAAAAAAAGAAATATGCCAATTATTTAAGCTCTAGGCTTACAAAAAAAAATTAGCTTCCAGTGGGATTTGAACTCTGGTCCTCTTGCATGAGAGAAATCTATTCTAATTTACTACTATAGTTACCTCCCTTGGATACTCTTCTGGATATAGGTATTCATTACACAGGTCTTACCTTAATGAAGGCAAGAACGAAGTCTATCTCTTCATAATAGCAAAAACCAAAGATTATTTTTGTAAACTATAGATAATGAACTGAGAACTTCCAAAATCATCAAGGTGGAAATTTTCTCTATAAATCTACAATAATAGGCATTTTTAACCTTAACAGACTTTATTGTTATTTAATGAAAGGTAACTGGCCTCATAGAGATGAAAAAAAAACAACAACAAAAAACAAACTTATTATGTTTTGGTGGACACTACATTTCAAGCCACAAACAATGAATGAAGATTCAATGCTTCTCTCACAAGCTATACTGGATGAACGTTGGTAACTATTGACAGCTTTATAGTTGACTAAGGTTAATCCGGCCAAGCAGACCAGCAGTGGAGAATGCACAGAACAATGGTGAACACCAGTTATTTACCACTGCAGATCAAAAAGCAAATTATAGCATGTGTAATTTTTGGACTTACCTGGATCCATTTCACACTGCATTCCAGTACTGATGCTTTTACAAGGTGTTGCCATGGTGATAGTTAGTTTACCCTGTTCCTCACAGAACCTGCCTCCCAGCATACCAATCACCTCAGTCTTAGAAATATGGCAGTGCATTTCCATCACCATCAGGCAAGAGCAATGTACTTCTACATTAAATGGAGCCTGAAACATGGACATACTTTGCAAAAAATCAAATATAATAAATTTTGCTTTGGACCAAGTGGAAAAGATTTTAGATCCAGATTAGATGACATAAGTGTGGCAGCTGATATGGATCTAAACTGGTCACCTTTGTGATAAATATGTATATACAAGGGTTGATCCAGAAGTTCATACAATTGGTCTATAACTTTAAAAAAATGAGTCCGTTTATTGAATAATTCACCAGAATTGAAGTTCAGAACAAAGGAAATGCATGGTAGTTATTATTATTACCATAATAAACCTAGCGGCCGTAAATGACGTTACCATAGCAACAAATAACATATAAAGCGGGGGAGCATTTATTAACTGTTTCTATCTCTTAAATAAGCCAAGTTTTCTAGTCACCTTTGTGATAAATATGTATATAGGAGGGTTGATCCAGAAGTTCGTACAATTGGTCTATAACTTTTAAAAAATGAGTCCGTTTATTGAATAATTCACCAGAATTGAAGTTCAGAACAAAGGAAATGCATGGTAGTTATTATTATTACCATAATAAACCTAGCGGCCATAAATGACGTTACCATAGCAACAAATAACATATAAAGCGGGGGAGCATTTAGTAATTGTTTCTATCTCTTAAATAAGCCAAGTTTTCTACAATTTTTTATTAAGATATTTTAGTAAAATTTTGTATGATATGACGTTGTGACGTCATTTTGCATACATTGTTTTGAAAGTCGCTTCAAAGCTAAAGCGTTTTTCGTAAGATTGAAAAATTGAAGCACTAGCAATATGACGTCGACATCAAACTTGGACGTTCGACCAGAAATCAAATTGTGTCAAGATCTCGGACACACACCTACAAAGACATTTCAGATGATTGGAGAAAACAGGCCTAATGTGCAGTAATGAACTTGTTAAAAGTGGCACCAGGGATTAAGGAAAGGTCAGAGCTCAAAAGAGGATGATAATCACAAAGGTTGACCGCCAATGCACCACTTCTTGATATAAAACGTGAAATCTGTTGTCAACAGTGATAACGCATGACAGTGGGAGGAATTGCAGATAAAGTAGGGACTTGTGAGATAGTTCGATTCCAAGTGGTATCAGGACACTTTCAAGATGTGGATTCGCTGAGCTGAAAAGTGTAAGAGGATATACGGGGACTGTGTAGAGAAGTATTAATCACGACATCAATTGTAATTTTATTGACGTCGCTTTTGACGTTCTTGCTCCCCCACCCGGTGTAAGGTCTATGTATTAAATGTTTTATTGTACACTGACTGTTTTATGTACTTGTTTAATATTTTGCATGTATGTGACACAGATATTACATTAAATGACTGCATAACTTTTGTTTTGATATTTAAAACCATTAAGGTTTTTAATGCCATTGTATGAACTTCTGGATCAACCCTCGTATATCGTGTAAAGGGTTAAATCTATTTATTAGGGAGATCTTTTGTAGAAAGTGACTGTATAACTAGAGAATAAATTGCACAAATATTTGCCTACCAAGCTCTGCAATTTCACATTTATATCTATACATTTATATCAGTTACTTACTGGTTTCTCCTCAGAGAACATCAGACAGGGTATCAGCATGAACGGATCATATGCTGGTTTACGCTTTGTCTTGCTTTCTTTTACTTGATTCTCCACTATCTTGCCATGCTGAAATCCAAGAGAAAACAAACCTATATAAGAGGCAGACAATATTTTATTATCTAGAAAAACAGTGTTTTTTCCATTCTTTCTTATGAAACCTTTGACAGTCCAAATAACAAAGGCTAGTGAATTATCACCATGAGGCAATAAATATTTACATTAATTTCATAAGTGAAAGCCAACCTCAGTTATCATTTAAGGTAATAAAATAAATATATTTAATTTAAGCCTGTTTGTGTCATTTGCAATTTTTGTCTGCCATTTATAGATACCCTGACATATTTGGGTTTTCATATTATTATGTACCTGTCAAACATATTTTATAATACATTATTGGAAATAACTTAAAAATCTTCACGAGTCTCTAAATAAATGTTTTGATAAATTTCTGAGGCATGTCTACATAGAAATTTCTTAAAAAGTTTCCAAAACATGAAAAAACTGCCAACAACTATATGACACTCACCTCTATGGTAATTCCTTCCAGGTACTTTTCATCAATCCACTCAAAATTAGAATCCTTTACTTTCCTCTTTCTAGGTCTCTGGAGATAGAACCTTTCAAACATTAAACCCTTCCTCCATTTATATGTGTTTCAACACATATGCAAACAGTGTAGATCCATAATCAGCAGGCTCATCTGTGTCCAAGGTTATAAAACTGAGCATGGAAACCAGTCTCAAATCTCAAGCATCTGATTGGCTGAAATGGTGACTGGTCACCATTTCAGCCAATCAGATGCTTGAGATTTGAGACTGGTTTCCAATCTCAGCTTTATAACCTTCACACCTGGATCTGCACTGGTCACATCTTGGTCAGAAATAACAATAAATCTGAAAGCAAAGTGTAGATCCTGATCAGGCAGCATGGATGTGCAGGCTGATCTGGATCTAAACTGTTCGCCCATGCAATCAAAGCATATCTATGGATTAAAGAGGTTTAAAAATAACTTTGTTCAATGTTTTGCAATGACACATTTACAGGGGTTAAAATTTGTAAGATGCTTAATTTATCTTCAAAAGTTATCCTTGTGAGCATAATCAACTAAATCATTGTGTGTTTATGAAATTTACTCTAGCCAGCCTATGTTTAAAATATGCAAATCATTTCCAAATGGGAAAAAATTAATAGGGAAATAAAACACTATCATGTTATAAACACGAATCCGCTGGATGCAAAATTTACAAATAAAGTAGGAATTCTGAAAATTTCCAATTTATACTTAAAGTAAAATTACATAAAATGTATAACAGGCCACAGAAACCATTATATTGAGGACAGTTTCTTGAACTAACAAATCAACAAACCATGTTATCTGGTCTTGTCATGTTTATATCCGGGTTGGAATCCTTACTGATTTTATCCCTTCCAAACAACGTGAACACAGGTCTTGCAACTTTGTATGCTACTTGGTCTGTAGAAGTAATTGTGAAAATATAACATTAAATTACACATAATATCAAGACTGTCAATGTTGTTTACATTGTGTATGATATTTTATATATCAATAGTTTAAATAACTATTAGCTATTCGCTATGATAGAGGTCCTGGAATTTGAAAATCTTGAACAGCACAGTGACCAAGATCATAAAACCAAATCTGGAGATCAGTCTCAAATCTCAAGCATCTGATCGGCTGAAATGGTGACCAGTCGCCATTTCAGCCAATCAGAACCTCGAGATTTGAGACAGATCTCAAAACTTCATTTAATGATCTTGGGCCCTGGAAATCAATTGTAAAGCACTTACCACACCCGAAGTTGATCGCCCCAATAGCTTCGAGGTATGCATGAACTCTCCCAATACTGTTTACATCTCCACAGTTCTTCAGTCCAGGTCTTATACAGGTCTTGTTCAAGTATTCTGGTTTAACCTTATTCCTGTATAACGATAGAACCATTTTAAACAATTAAATTGTTTAAATTCTACACCACAGATGACTTGGATCTATACAGGTGTCATGGTTATTTTTGATAAATAATGCTGGAAAACTAGGTCAGTTTTGCTGAGGTATTGTCTAACAATATTGACCTGGAACTTCATTAATTTTCCTAAAGGTCATTGGATAAATACGGGTATCAGCAAATACACCGATATATTTATTCAATTTACACATCAGTGATGTGTGGTGTATTGGAATTGATGCCAGAATACCGAAGTAGATTGTAACATTTATTAAATTTAAAGAATATGGGGTAAAATGCAAGAGCGCCAGGTCAATATTGTTGTACAGTTAATGCGACATTTGGTCACAAGTGATTACACAAGCAATACACAGAAGATGTATTTTCAAACATAGAAAATAATGTTGAATGAGTTGAAAGCAGAGGATAACATTAATTTTTAAGGGTTGAATATATCACCTGTCATCCTCACAGGGAAGACAAACAACACAAAAGCTTTCAACAGAAACATATAAACTGTGAACATCCTGACCATTTTAACACCAGATAATATACCTTAAAATCTCTTCATTACATTTCAACATTTATTATTTCAAAACCTGAATAAATATTTTCCCCATCAAACAACTCCTTGTATCCAGTTTTGTTCAAACAAATTACTAACAAAGGGCCATAACTCTGGTAAAAATGCTTGCAGGGAAAAATCCTTTCTTTACGATCATCAACACATCCCGCTTGATCATCTGTCACAGATTCTGTGCAAGTTTGCAAAAAAATGTGCCTGATAGCTAATGAGGAGTTGATGCCACAAGATTTGGGGGATGTATGTATGTACTTATGAACGTACAAATGAGTGCAACTCTATATGCCTCTCGCTTTGTGTGGGCATAAAAAAAACCATCCAAACTGTCATAAAACCATGAAGGTCCTACCATGATTCAATAATGTAGTTCCGGATTTTCAAATATCTTTCAGGAGTTTTGAAAATTCTGTGTTCAAAAAACTCTCGGAGAACCGATTTTTCTCTGTCAGTGATAACATCTGTCTGAAGTGTTACAGCTTTAGTTGGTACTGCAAAATGTACAATCTCCCCATTTTCCAGCAACAGGGCATTTACTATGGAAAAAAGAATAATAAGTCAGCAATAAACTAAAAGTCAAACAAGGTGTAGAACTGCCGCAAAATACAACCATAGCTAATTTGGTGGATGTTTTGACAATTAAAGTGCAATAACTCTGCAAAGATTGAGACGTCCTGGCTTGTTATCTTTAGATGTCAAGATCTAATGCCCATAAACATTTCTACCAAGTTTAGTGATAAGCAGATAAAGGCTTTCTTTTGACGAACTGCAGACATAAACTTGTCAAATACTGGCAATTACGCAAAGTGGCAAGAACAATCAGGATGGTTATCACACCTAGCTCAGATATTATGCCTATAAAGATTCTGAGTAAGTGTGAAGATGAAATAAAGGCATTTCTATATATTAAAAGCAAACATTAAATATCTAGTGAAATATTGCAATTAAAGGGAAATAACTACAGAGGAACTGCTGCAATATGCATCTCTTTTAAAAATTTTTTTCAGACAAATATTAGTAATAGACTTATAAAATAACTAATAATTCAAAGGAAACTGACAGTTTAAGAGTTATATTTGATGGCAAAACATTGATCTACCTAGCACTTTCTGAGCGTCCAGGTGCCTGGCTGTCATTTCCTCTCTCTTACGAATTGCCAGCAGCAATTCCTTTCGTCGTAACTCTATCTTCTGTTTTTCAATGTCAAGTTCACATGTATCCTGTGACTCAATTCCTATCAAAACTTTCATGTCTGTTTCAGTGCTGCCAGCAGTTTTTTCTATACTATCGCTATCACAGCTGGATTCTACTTTAATATCTGTCTTTTCATTGAAACAACGGTCTTCAGGGTTTTCAACTTTTATGTTAGCTTCTGTCAGAAGCTTTTCATAGACTGAATTTGGTGAAGTCGATCTACCAATCAATAAAGGGTTGCTGTCATCATCATCATCATTTTCTATGTCAATATCAATATCATCCTCATCATCAGCATTGGGATTACCACTACACATTGTTGCTGTGTTGACCATGCCATTACTCACTATATCAGCAACTGCACAAAATCCATCAAGGTTCTCAATCAACCTTGGAGTAATGGTCAGCTTTTTGTCTAAAACTAAATTTGATTTACAGGAACCTTGGCTATTTATATCAGTTTTTGATGTTTTGTTGAATTTAGCCTGCTTTTTCTTTTGCATTTTAGAGTTGTTGTTTGCAGATGAATTCTTGTTTTTGTTACTGCCACCATGATTTGGTAAAGTAATGTCACATGTTGCTAAAGGTTCTGCCAATCCTTCTCTTCTTTTCTTTTTTTCTATATAAACTGCTTTCATATGTAATGCTTTCATTGATAGTCTGTTCCCTTTTAATGGTCGCTTTTTTGCTGTAAATGATCCGTTGAAGGCACCAGTATTATGTGTGGCAACATTAACTGTAGACAAACTGGGGGTTATTACAGTCGGCGCAGCTGTTGTAACGGCTGCAATTGTTGTTGTCAGTGGATCTGTTTCTACTGACTCTGGTGAACTCTCTGAAGAACTGTCAGTTTTCAATGACTGCAATGCAACAATAGCAAAATCAAAAGTTGCTTGTATGTACTTCCATTTTAAAGGTTTAAAGTGGCTGTACCAATGATTCTAACTTGCTGTATTTTATACTGGTTTAATACTGACAAGTAGCACATACAGATTATGAAATGTTGAATTGTAGCAACTCATGTATATAGACTGAATGTACATGTATTAAATTTGCTGGCACTGTCTCAGAACAGAAGCTCTGGTTGCAGTGGGGAGTTTGAGACAGATGAACAATAATATTCATTTCTCAATGATCAATCTCTGGTCTTTCTGTTGGCCGTAATGGACCATGTGTGGAAAGTTACAATTACTAACAGGCTAACTTGATATGAAAATTTGTTTTCTATTTGTGTGGTCTCTACTTTGTCAACTTCACAATTTCACGGGGAATAAACAACACTACACTTACAAACTTCTTGAGAGATCTATGGGCAAAGTTCTTGATCTGTTTAGCAGTCCTGGTTGGGATTAACTCTGCTATCTTCGACCAGCTGTGACCGTATATCTCCTGCAATCAGTTATATATGTATGAAGTGTACTTGTTGATTGAAGTATACAGATTATTGCCTTTCTTGACAAATTCCTTTTCATTAAATTTTTATAAGTGTGAACAAAATGACTATGAAAAAATACTGAAATTGCAACATTTTTGGGGAAACTAGTTTGTGTTGCCTGTATTATATACATGTACAAATGCTTTAATAATTAGAGTTTAAACTAATTTATTTTACACTGATTTTGAAACAAGTTATTCCAACTTTTATTAATTATGCTCAATTGACTGTTTCTTGGATTGAAACCAGTTCTCGCACCAAATGTGGATTGTAGAAACTGGAAAAGAATCTCATTACTGGTGGGATTCCACCCCATAGTCCATGGATCTGGAATCTGATGCTCTAGCCCTAGACCACTGTTCCTTTGAACAAATGCTTTATCAAACACTAAAAGAGAATTCAGAATTCATAGGATTTGGTTCATGGTGAATCCATGCTTTCAGTTACTGGAGGATAAATAAATCCTTTATGCGCTGTGCAGGGTGTTTCATAATATCTGTTACCATTATAAATTAATATAAAACATATATTCTATATATAATATAGTCATGTTATACATGTTTCTGAAGGTTACAGAATAAAATTTTATGTCATACAAAAAATACGGAAAAATGTTGACGTTACGATAATAATATGACGTCATCAAATTTGATCAGTTTTTAATATAGAATACACCAAATAGCCGAATGGATGAAAACTCGACCAGATATTGTAGACCATACTTGGTTTTCCGATGAAGCGCATTTCTACTTAAATGCCCAGGTAAACAAACAGAACTGAAGTTTCTGGGGCACCGAAAACCCAGACTTTTGCATGGAAAGATCATTACATTCTGACAAGTCAACAGTGTGGGTAGCCTTAAGTCTATCAGGAATAATTGGGCCTTTCTTTTTGAGGACGAAAATGGTGACACTGAGACAATAAATAGTGTGTGCTATCTGGAGATATTAAAGAAGAAATTTGTTCCAGCATTAAGGCGCATATGTGCCAACTTTCATATTCTTTGGTTCCAGCAAGATGGTGCTATGTCTCACACTTCGAGGAACGTTATCGGGTGGCTTCAGAAAACATTTGGGACACATTACATTTCCTACAGGAGAGATAATGTGTGACCTCCGCACTCTCCAGATCTGAGTACGCTTGACTTTTTTCTTTGGGGATATCTTAAAGTCAGTGTCTATAACCCTGCCCCAACATAAAAGAATTAAAAACATCAATCTGTCGTGAAATCCGAATTATTTCATTGGATACGTGCATGTCTGTCATTGCAAACTTCAAAAAAGTGCATTGACGTCATTTTGGGATACAAAGGACGTCATCTTGAACACGTTTTGTAAAAGTGTTCTATTTGTGTGAGGCTTAATTGGTGTAAATGTTTCATGCAAATATACTGTTGTTATATGTCAAATTAAACTTTATTGTGTCTATCTTTACATTGTATCTTTTATTTTAATATGTATTTAATAACTGAAATGTAATAAAGATGCAAAATGGTAACAGATATTATGAAACACCCTGTATTTGTTACTTTGCAACAGATACAGACTGATGTTGACCGAGATCGAACAGCAATGATCCAGATCAGTATCTGAACCTGTGCAGTTTGATCAAGGTGTACACTGTTCTATATTCATGTTCACTTCAATCAATAAACTTGTGTATAATTAAACTGACAAAAAGGCATCATGCAGCAATTAATTTAATGCAAGCTGTTTTCGTTATTTTTTTCATGTGTCAATTACCAAAATACAAGAGTCAAAGACAGGTTTTTTAGGTTATAAGGACAAAGGAATTTCAATCTCCTATCTTAAAACTGTAGTTTGTTCTATAATGATTTACAATAGATCCACAAATCTAATACCTAACTGTCATCATTATATTCTTTCTTTAGACTTGATTGAAAGATTATCACTTCACTCCGGGGATACAACTTATATCCCATGTGTGACATCCATGCTGTCAGATGAGACACTTGCAGCACATGGGATAGAGCCATATCCACAAACAGAATGGTTAACCTTTTCCTCCATAAACACACCTTTATTGCGAGGGCGAACAGTTTAGATCCAGATTAGCTGGCACATCTGTGCAGTCTTATCAGGATCTAAACTGTTTGCTTTCTGATTCATTTGATTATTTCTGACCAAAATGCGACCAGTGCAGATACTGATCAGACGGCACGGATGTGCCGGCTGATCTGGATCTACATTGTTTGCAAAGGCGTAAAAATGTGTATATATGGAGAAAAGGGTTAAACTTATCCACTTACTATTCCACTGAGCAACAAATCTATTTCTTCCTCAGTCCAATTTCTTCTTCCTGGTCCTTCCTCAGACTCTGTGACGTCTTTCCTTGCTCCATACCCTTTGATTTCTTCATCTTCTACCATATCAACAGACATCAATAGCTGCTGCTGTTGTTGTTGCTGTAAATAATTCTGTTGCTGCTGCTGCTGCTGTTGAAAATGTTTTGATCTTGGCGACTTTCCATTGATGTAATATCTAATTTTTGTTAATGAATATAAATTAAACTGGTATTAAACATTCCTTTGAAACATGATGTAGACTTGCATAAAGCTGAAATCTGAAGCTAAGTGTAGTAATACATCTTACCAACAGAAAGATATAATCTATGTTTAATTGTAATTCTACAAATAATGTTCAAGTTATCAGTCGCATTAGATTTTAATATTAAAATTCTTCCCTTCAGACAACAGTGTCAATAAACAGTTCTTGTTCATTTTACTAGAAGAAGCTTTACAAGGGTTGAATAACTAAGTTTTAAGGCAATAACATACTTGGTAATATATAAACCATTTTTTTATTTATGTTCATTATTATTTGAAAGGCACATATCAAAGAATTTGTTAATAAGGGTATTCACAGATGTGACCTGGGTGGCATTTAGCTGATTATATATTACAAGGACTAGGTCAGTGGCAAATGAAACACCTTCCATCAAAAGCAATATTAACATAATATTGCAAACACACAATGCCACAGGTTTTGTATTTTAAAGGGATTTCAATAGATGCAGATTCTTGCATTTTGATGCAAGAAAATTTGAATTTGTCCACTTCTGACCCCACCTGATTCCAAGCTAGGGGTTATTTTGATGCTGGAGAATTGAGAAAAAAAGTCAAATTTTGTAAGAATTAAGATAAATATTGTGTTCTAAATATGAAGTAAATACTTTTTTGACCCGTGAAAAATTAAAATGAAGTTAAAGCAATGATTTAAGCTGTGAAGTTCTCTGAATACAAGATAATCACATGCAAAGATCTGATTATGACCCCTTGAAAATTCATAACAAGGATAGATGACCCCTAAATAAGTAAATTATAAAAGCTACTGAAATCCCTGTATTTAAACTACACATCAATAGCAGTTCTAAAGCTAAGCCAACACCAAGTTAAACTGGTGCATGATTAAGGTTTCATCAGTTTTTTGTGTCTGCATCATATCTCAACAACTGATTTTAAAATAACTCGAGAAATGTTCATTACATCAAGTCCATTGTGAAAGTAATGTTCATGCAAGGTTAGATTTCAAACTCAACAGAGTCAACTGTCCTGCACATAGCTTCCCATCAATGTCAGTTACGGCTGACAGGGCATAGGCTTCATTCTTGTTTAAATATTGAAATTATCTGCATATTACCATATGTAAGGAAATTTTTAACAACATCATATTCAAGGATACTGTTCTTCCATGAGCATTTTTTCAATGGTAGCCTTTGATTTCTCATCCATGCTACTGCTGTCAAATGTCCAAGCTGGCTCAAGAAGCCATGGTGGATCAGTAAACTCAGGCAACAGGTTAGCACTCTTTGAAGGTAACTCGTTAGTATCATATACATTGTTATCAGCCCTGTAAGTAAATTAACAAGAAAAATTAAAAACCATGTGACAAAAATCAGTTAACTCTATATGGAGATTTTGACTGCATTTGTATCTGGAAATACAAATCAATGAAATATTATATAACAAAAACAATTATGTTTAAACATATGCAGAAAAAAGACTTCTTTCTCAGTGGATGCTTCAGTTCTAGTGATTGAGCTACAGAAGCAGCTGGTATGAAATCTACTACATTCCTCTAAAAGGGTAATCTTACTGCTGACAACGCCAATGTGGCAGATATGGGTTGGAAAGAGTAGCCTCGACCAGGAATCGAATCTCAGACCTTAAGCTTACTGTGCTAACCAATAGAGCTAACAAGGCCACTGGTACGAAATCTAGTACATTCCTCTCCATTTCTTGGCAAGTAATACATGGGTCCGCCTAGGTTCGGGTGGCATACACCAGCCACATGATGCCTAAAGAAGCTCCAAGTGTAATTAGCTATGTAGACAAAGCCTATGAGACAGTTTTCTGTTGGAAATAGTAGCCTGGACCAGGACTCAAACCTCGGACCTTCAGCTTACCTTGCCGTCGCTCTACTAATTAAGCTCAGGGCACTAGACAACTTTTGAGAACAGGTACCCATACCCTTCGGAAGGAGAATTTTGTGTCGTGTTAAGACAAAAAGAGGAATTTTAAGTCATATATGCATTTTTTGACTTTGAAGTGTTACACTTACTCATAACACTGTTTTCCACCACTGATTATAAGAGTTAGTATATTTTGTGACTTTAGACTTATGCTCCCTGACCTAGTTACCGCTGGTCTTATTTTCTAATCAAGAGAATGAAATAAAACAAACTGATTTCGCTTCTTCCCTGGACTCAATCTTTACTTTGACATTTAAAACACATGCTTTACAGAAGAAATTGATGAAATACAACTTCATTTCCTTGTATTTTACTCAAGATCAACCATGTGTACATTATTAAGTTCAAGGTCATTATGTACCTGTTACCAGTGCATATATAAATTAAATATCACCTCAGTCAAACATTAAATTGGGATAAATTGATCCGGGTGTTTTTTACCTAATCACCAGGTATTGGTGGACATTGCAGCAGACACAAACAGAGATTAACAGGTTTGTAAAGGAATTACTAATTAAAGCTGAGTTGTTTAAAGGGAACAACTTATTACAAGACATTTTACATAATTAGATGCAAATATGTTTACTTACCCGTAAAAAAAACTCATGGTTTGCAGATCTGACATATTGTGGGATAATTTTACTTTAAACATCCGGTATGCAAATTAGATGATGTCAGAGATATTTGACGATCACGGATTGCACCGAATACTATTATACACCGGTTACTAAATCAGGGAGCATACAAAAAATCAATTTATCAATTACCTTCATTTTCGGGAGTGCATTTCAATTTGATTTTAAATTTTGGAGGGGAATTTTTTCTGAGATAGGGGAAAACACATACTATTTTAAGAGGGGAATGGGACCCATAATGGGCCCCAAAAATTGCCAAACAAGTGCCCTGAAGTTACCGACCCATGACCTGGAACGAAGCTACTACAACACAACTGATTTTAATTTTCACCCCTGAATATTCCTGACCAGGGGTCATTGACACCTGAAAAGTACAAATCTGTGAGTTTGTTACCAGAAGTTCTCTATCAAAAGTAAATTAAAAAACATGTGCACTGAGACTATGGATAATGGACATGTATTTTTTAAGAAAAGACTGAGACGAACCACTGTATTAATTCAAATTATATAAATAAATGGTTGGAGAGTTAGTCTTTACTGTCGAATTTGTGTCATGATTAAAATTATTTAATTTTACTCGAGTTTGATGTCAAAATCTCCCAAAACATCAATTTTATTTTAAGAGGGGAATGGGACCCATAATGGGCCCCAAAAATTGCCAAACAAGTGCCCTGAAGTTACCGACCCATGACCTGGAACGAAGCTACTACAACACAACTGATTTTAATTTTCACCCCTGAATATTCCTGACCGGGGGTCATTGACACCTGAAAAGTACAAATCTGTGAGTTTGTTACCAGAAGTTCTCTATCAAAAGTAAATTAAAAAACATGTGCACTGAGACTATGGATAATGGACATGTATTTTTTAAGAAAAGACTGAGACGAACCACTGTATTAATTCAAATTATATAAATAAATGGTTGGAGAGTTAGTCTTTACTGTCGAATTTGTGTCATGATTAAAATTATTTAATTTTACTCGAGTTTGATGTCAAAATCTCCCAAAACATCAATTTCTGCTTCGTCGGCCATTTTCGTCTAACTTTTAAAAATTCGCTACGAATATAAAATTGGTCATTAACCAGGATTATTTCACGTTGAAATTAAAAAAAAACAACATATTTTTATGGAAAATTCAATATTTTTAAGCTGCAAATGCTATGCTTTCTTCTAGTTCAAACAAAAGTATCCTCGAGGATAAGTTATTCGACTTAGCGGCTTGTGATATGTAAACAATCATTTGCAGCACGTGTTTTAGAGAGGAACGAGTCAAGGAAGGTATGTGCCAGCACTGCCACTGACAACTCTTTCTTGTGTGTATATTTAGATTTATCGCCGCTACAGGAAGCCCTTATGAGTGACGCCTCCAGATCAGTGTTTGTCAGTTTTATGTTTATGAAGGATTGAACTAGCAGGTCTATGAAACGGCTGTTTTTACGGACTGTCTGTAAATTTACAGACTGTCATATAGATAAATGTGTCTGTAAATTTATGGACAAGGGTTGATACAAAAGTTAACACATTTTAGAAATTCACAAACCTAAAGCTTTTTTGTTAATTATGATAGCAAAGAGCATGGCATAGGGCATAAACAAAAAGAAGAGAAGTTTGTTTACACTGCTATTTCTTCTCCAACATGATCTAAAAACATTCCAAACAATCATTTGAACATAATAATGATCTTTTTAAAAAAGTTACAATAATAAATACTTATTTACATGTAGATTTTCATTCATTTTTATCCCAATGTGTTGTAGACCCAAGATTTAAATTTTTGACAACTTTTGAAACCACCCTTGTCCATAAATTTACAGATATATTTATCTATAAATGAACAGACAGTCGATAAATTTACAGTCCATAAAACCGCCGTTTCCTAGACCTGACTAGAGCAGAGTACTCTCCAATAAACAAATTCCATAATCATCCTTGGTTCTTTTAAGTGCCGGGTGTATAGCACCACTACACTGGACCTCGGTTTAAAGTCTCATCCAAAAGACAGTTAGCAATTTTAGTTGGAGAATCAGGGCATAGAACCAGCGATTGCAGGACACAGAGGCAAACACACTAACCTCTGCTCAAGCTAATGATTCGCATGGGCCCATATGTCAGTAGAGCTATAGAAGTGAACACCCACTTATTTTTTTCACTTGGAATCCCTCCTTTTCTGATTAAGCCTGGTATTTTTTAATAAACGAACAGATTGCGCGTAAGAGCTAGGTTAAATGTACAAGGTGTGATTAAAAATGTTAATGGAATGTTAAAAAAATCAGAACAAGAGACACTGAGATTCCATCTCATTTTCAAAAAAGAGTAAAATCTGCAAATTACATTATCAGGAACCACCACACTCAGAGAACACAGCCTCCCAAAGCAGCAAAAGGAAGAGAGGAAAAGGGAGCATGGGTATAACAATATCAATTTCAAATAAGACATCACAAACAATTAACGAAAAAAAGAACCTATGGGGTGACCACCTTGAAATGGTCAGGGGCAAAACAATTTGCTACTGGGGTTTAAACCAGCTTCTAGGGTGCTCCAACCTCACATGCCCCAACAGGTTCTCATATGAACAAACAAGTACAAGTTGTCTTGGCGTCAAGGTTTATTTCAAACCGTTGTCAATAATTTCTTCCAATTTTCTTAAATTTATTCAATTGTTGAAAACATAGGCACTAGTTTCAGTAACCTAATTTGCATATTTTGGGAATAGAGCAGATTCTGTGGACAGGTGATCTGTTGACTTTGTTATCTTCATTAATTAGGATATAGAGAATTGTTTCTTTTTTTCTTTTTTTTTAAACAGGGATATTTTTTGTTCTGAGTGATTGTAGTTGCATCTTGTGATACAGATTGCCAGTTTATTAGCTGAATTTGACTAAACTTGGCACTAGAGCTCTTTTAAGCATATACACCGCAGCTCTTTATAACGCGGTATAGGGGGTCCATCTTCACAACCGCATTAATAAGTGAAACCGTGTTAAATTTTTTCCCGCGCAAAATACATATCCCGATTTTCCCGCGCAAAATACCTCCAGCGCAAACAGAATCCTTGTACATGTATTATCGATTACAAAACTGATTATATTATTACACAAATACAGCAACATTTACGATCGTAATGTAAAATAAAAATTAAAACACAAACGCAAACATATTCTATAATTAATAAATTACATCCTAACTTTATCTCAAATATCACATCTCGGTATTATTGCAATATCAACCAGTTTCACCCAGCTAAAAGTCACGTCACATGCACAGTACGATTAAGACTAAATGATTTGATAGCAGTTCCGAAAAAACAAACAGTCTTGTAAGGAGCCGATGCCGTCTTTGATGTTGACTTGATGAAATAAACAGGGGAGCGGATCAAAGCACAATGTGAATAAATGAACTATGTCTGTAATGTTTGCGTTAAAAAAAATTGTGGCTGCTTTGAATTGTGCGAATCATGTTATAATTTTAAAACCGATAAAAAAATTATTCAGGTAATACACAAATGACGTAATTCGCTAAACAATGAATCACAACACAGGAATCGGCAAATGATAATTCGTAATGAACAATGAAATATGCAGATGGCAATTCACAAATTTTATTTATTTTAAGCACTAGATCCGCAGGAAGCAGAGATTTACTAGGCTACTGATCGCTAAGATACGTTACATACTCAGAGAACAGTTGTAGTGATTGCAACCTTCACGACTGTGCTTTTATATTAAATCACCGATTTGTTTACATCGGGAGTGAATAAAATTCTCAATGTTTGCGTAAATTAAAGACCGCTTATAGTCAAATTCTTTAAATGTATGCATCTCAATGTGATTAAAGATTATTGAAATTAATAATAAGTAACATCTGTAACAAACATACAGTAATGGATCGACTGATTAACGATAAGTGTGCAAACAATCGACAGTTTGCCCCAGGCTGATACCTGTCACTACGAAAGGTGTTAAAACTTGGATGTTTACGCAACAAAATGTGTGCTTCATAAATATACATGTTAGAATTATGACTTCCGGTTTCGAATTTTTGCTGTTTCATGGTAAAAAATGGACTTAGAAAAAAAATAGGGGATCCACGGGACGACCGTGTTATAATGGAGCGCGGAATTAAACGAACCGCGTTATAAAGAGTCCGTAGTGTATATAACTCTACTGACAAATGGGCTGGTAAAAAGAACCCCTAAACAGATTTTTGTGTCTGTGGCAGTGCAGTAAATTCTATTGGTTTATGCATATGATGTGGAATGGACCTTAGTCGGGCTTTCAAAGTTTATATTAGAAACATTTGGCTTTAAGAGAAAAAAATGTTTGTTGGAAATTCGTGAAGTTAAAAACAGACACTTTCCTAACTATTGCCTAGATCTATTACAAAATCCTATTGCCTACAGTTTAAATATAATCAGTCATATTGATTTTTGTGTTTGAAATATTTTGTGTATATATTTGCGAGTTTTAAGGTTTTCTTTTTTCATTGTTATGTCTCAATCCCAGAAGGTTTAGTACACATAGAGATCGCCTTGTCTGTCGGTCAGTCCATCTGTCTGGCACAAATCTGGTTTCTATGTACAGCATATCTATGTAACCTCTTAAGGGATTTCAACCAAACTAAACACAAGCCAGAGTGTTGCATTCAAGAACAATGGCGCAACTTTTAGATCACATCTCAGTCATACATGGGAGAACAAAAGGTTTGACACTATAGACATATATGAGTAAAAGATTTATAAACCGGAACCTGAACAGAAGAAAAACTATGAGTGTGGAGATACATGTCAGAATTGGCTTATACAACTCTGAAGACCAACAGTAACATTCAAGATAAATGTTGACCAAAAATCTAGTTTCCCGACCTTAACTTGGGTACTTCGGCCAAACTTAACAAAAATATTCTCCTCAATGAGTCCAAGAACCATGGTCAGCAGACTTCGCAAAAGGCGTCCGTGCGTCAGACATGTCCGAGAGATTTGGCTTCGGTCCGGTAAAATGTTGCATGTTGTCGGTCCTTCTGTCCGGTGACTTTAAAGCTAACGCAAGCAACATTTTCTTCTGAAACTGTAAGGGGATGTAACCTCTACGAGGTGTTTGTCTTAAAACCTCACAGTACGTCAGTAGTTCCTTCCCTTAGGTCAATTAAAAGGTTTGTGATTGGTTGCCTGGTTCCTATTGTCCAATCGTGAACTCGATAACATAATCAAACAGCCTTGAAAAGAAAATGGAGTTTTGGCTGTCTTGCATTTGCAGTTGTGTTCAAACTGGTGATCTTTCACGAATCACAGAGCAAATGCCGGCGTCTAGGCCATTCAGTTTCGATTTTAGCAAAATTCAAAAAGGCTTTGTTTTCAGTGTTGATTTTCATCTCAAGGAAACAATAAAATGGAAGTCAAACAAAGTTTCATGGAATAAAAGTTGGAATTCATTTTAAAGACCGGCGATCAGCAGTCAAATTAAGTTATCTGTTACAGTGTTAATATAAACCGTAAGTTGCGTAATAAACCTAGGATTACATGTACATCAACAATTTTCTTGTTTGTTATTTTGTAGCTAAAAATTAACTAAGCAAACGGGTAAATCTGGTAAGTTTTATTGGTGAAAGTTAGTATTTCAAACAAATATACCTTAAAAGACAAAAACTAATATTTTGCAATATCTCTGTTGTTTTTTTTTCGGTCTGGCAGGTTTTCTTTCGGTCAGGAAAAATTTCACTGCTTATTGGACCGAATGACCGGCAAATTTTTTAGCCTTTCGCGAAGTCTGCCTGGTCCTGATCACATTTATGGTTCAGGGGTCAACATTTGTGTAAATTTTAGGTTTCCAGAACATAACTTGGCAATCTTTCAAGTTTCAAAGGATATTTGTGAAAAAAAGAGTATAGCAGCATGTGACATAGGAGGTCTCTTTTGCTCCCAGCCCTTCACCCCTCCCCCCCTCCCCCAATTTTAATTGATTATTCTGACGGAAGTTTTGAATGAAAATGATATTGTGATAGAAAGCATTGAAATATTTATAGGTTGAAGAATGACGTCCTTGGCAAAGCAGCTGCAGCGTTTGGCTGTGCCCCATACACAGACAATACTAGGAGAAGATAAGAAGAAAGCTTCGTTGCTGTTTGATCCTAAAGAGGCTGCCTTGATAGACAGAGAAACTTTTCATTCCCTGGGTATACTTAATTTCTAATGTTTTAGGTACAGGGCAGTTTACTTTAAAGATAAAACCTGAAGTAAATATAATATGGAGGTAAAGAGGCTTATCGGGTGAGCTCAGATCAGGGTAGGACAGCATGTTGCACTTTTGCAAAAAATTAAAGTTCTTAGGACGCTTATGAATTTAATTACAAACAACTGCAACACACTTCCCAGATATTTATTCCAAATGGCGATAATATCCCATGTCTACAAATGTTTTAATCACAGGTTCTTTATACACAGGTGTGCTGGTCTACGGACTATACATCATTAGGAAAAAGAAGGTGAAATTTTAGAAACTTTATTAAAATTCAAAGATTAAAACTCTTTAAAACATGAAACTTGAATAAATTTAAAAAAAAAACTTATATTACTTTAAAGATAAAACCTGAAGTAAATATAATATGGAGGTAAAGAGGCTTATCGGGTGAGCTCAGATCAGGGTAGGACAGCATGTTGCACTTTTGCAAAAAATTAAAGTTCTTAGGACGCTTATGAATTTAATTACAAACAACTGCAACACACTTCCCAGATATTTATTCCAAATGGCGATAATATCCCATGTCTACAAATGTTTTAATCACAGGTTCTTTATACACAGGTGTGCTGGTCTACGGACTATACATCATTAGGAAAAAGAAGGTGAAATTTTAGAAACTTTATTAAAATTCAAAGATTAAAACTCTTTAAAACATGAAACTTGAATAAATTAAAAAAAAAAACTTATATGGTGTCGAACCAGGGTTGGGCGGTAAATACCACCCTCGGTATTTACCAGTGGTATTTACCGGTATTTACCGGCCTGGAAAATACTCCCCAAAGTGGCAAATACTGGAAAATACTGGCAAATACTACACAGATGAGGTTTTTGCCTCAGATACCGCAGAAATCTTAACTTAGTTGACTGTTATTAATGTTTTATCATAATGATAATTAAATTACTCAGATATTTTAATTAAATTTCATATTAGGTGATCACATTAAGCACTTAAAGTAAAAATAAATCTTAAAGAACTGTCATTTTTTACTTAGAACCTAACAATACTGTAACAGCAGGTGTGAAATTAATGCTGATCCACCTGTGCACCTGGCCATTGACACTTAACAAGCAAGGCCATAAAGTCTAAACTATTAAAACAACATGTTTCATACAAGGGGCTGTTATAGCCAGGGGCAACAAAGGCAACAGTGTCATAAATAACATATACAATTTGTCAAGGTGCAAGTAAATGGTTATGTATTGGTGTGACTCCAGAAAGCTGCCAAACTGGTGTTCTGTTACAGATACTTTAAGGGGAAAGAAGAGATTGCCTGGTAGACAGAGACTTCTTTGTATCTAACCTTTTTTGTTATTGTATTCATGTATAATTATTGTAAGTTGTGTACATTACTTGTTTATATTTAAAATTAACCCTCTAAAATGCTGACTCCATTGTTGTTAATAATTGAATTTTGAAGTTGTCCACATGCTGACTATAAGGGATGCATTGTATTGTATAAATTCCATGGGTGGTCAATTCAAATGACCACTTTTCAGTACTTAAATATTTATTTATTATGGATAAAGTGATAAAAGTGTTAAATTTAAGTATAAATATAATGGCAATTGATGGATAAATTTTAAATTATCAATATGAATGCTGAAAGGTAATATTGTATAAATTCCAGACTGGTTAATTCAATTGACCAGTATTTGCCAGTAATTGCCAGTATTTGCCGGTAAATACCGATAAATACCGCCGGCATGGAAAATACTCATATTTGCCGGCATTTTGCCAACCCTGTGTCAAACTATTGAACATTGTATCCAGTGTGCAGGCTGGAATGATATACCTCTTTTTAGTGAATTTGCACTAAATTTGCAAAATACAGTTATGAGCTGTGCTACATGCACAGTGTAATAAAACCTACAAATACATTAACATACAGATCTATGTAGTTGAAAAATCCCAACTTCACTTGGTTTAAGTACACCAACAAAGCATAGCTGTGTCCAGAATTTGAGCTTTCAAAAGTCTACGGACTCTACTCATCCAATGTGTATGATAACTGCGCATATTTCAGCCTATTATTGTTAATATTTTTTCAATTTTCTTTGAAATTTTTATTTTGCATGGATAATACTCGTAGTAACTAAACATGTCAATTTATAATCTGCATAATCAAAAATTCTGAAGTATTTTCAATGAAAGCACATATTTAAAAAAGTCATGTAAAAACAACTCATATAGCAAGATATGAACTCTAGCAAGAGTTGACATATTCACACATTTTTATAATCAACAACAAGAGCAAAATACACAATCGTAACAGTTATGTCAATTGAAAGTTTGAACTGAAAATATGACATAATTGTTTTCAGTAATGAATGTTGAACAGATAGTAATTTCTTATTTTATAAAGACAGTAATGTTCTAGACATTTTAAGTTTCAGCACTGAATTGAGTTAACACGAAAAAGGTTTTATAATCACGAGGACAGATCTCTGACATCTAACTGGAGTTGTTTTTTTTACTTTCCAGAATTCAATTTGCAAGACAGGCCTTCCAAATCTCCGGACTTTATCCGAAATATCCGGATTTTAAGTTACTTCTCCGGATCTCCAGATTTACAGTCAAACTCTCTGGATTTTTATGAAATTGCAAATAAAATACATTTATTAAACCTAATTTAAATATGTGCAATGAACATAAAAATAATTCTACTGCAGTCACACATTTCCTGTTTATTACAAGATAACGAGGACGTGGCCAGTGACATGCTGCCTCAGTGCCTCTGGCGCAACTATACAATGACCACATGCCATAATAGGAAGTGCCTCAATGTTACACTTGGCTTCATCTATTTTCATTGCATGTTCATTCTAATGTTGTCAAAAACGGGTCTTGTTTAACAGAAAGTTAAAAAATGAAAAATAAAAAATTGTTATAAGTAATTTTTAAATTTCTTTAACCATTTCTAACAAAATCGGCAACATACACTTATAAAGTTCTTTGAAGAATATAATTATAAAGAAGAATTTGAGGAAAATATCCTCATTATCATCATCTGAGGAAAATATCATCATAATATTCATCGTCATATTCATCATCGTAATCATCGTCGTTTTTTGTAGTCGCAATCATATTTAACAGCAGCAAAAAGAGATTAAAACAACAACATCATTATCATCATCATTTTTGTTTACTCATAGTTAACAGAAGTAACAAGACATTAAAACAGCAACAACAACAAAATCATCAACATCGTCATCATTGACAAATTCAGACAAAGTCTCCGAATTTTTAATGAAGTTTTGGCAGGCCTGGCAAGAAAGTTTTTAAAGATCACTAACAGGGTGCAATTTTCAGATTTATTTATGTAAGATGTTATAAATGTTTACTTAAAAGCAAAATATGCAGATATCATACATTACTTTTATAAAAAAAAATATGCATACCGTATTTCATAAATTATGTCTAAGTTTATAAAATTCCAAACATTTTCTCTAAATTTAAACAGTTTTTTTATGAGATTGGTAGATTGTGATTTCTTAAAAAAGAACACAATACTTGTCTTGTGGAAAAACTGATAAAATTCTGTGCTTACTGATAAGGTGTAAAGAATACATTTTTTTTGCATAGAGTTATACATGCAATAATACATGTCGTTTATATTTCATTTTAACCCTTTCCTCCATATAATACGCATTTTTACGCATTTGCGACCAGTATAGGTACAGGATCTGCACAGTGTTTGCATTTTGGTCAGAAATAACCTAAGGAATAAAAAAGCGAACAGTTTAGATCCTGATCAGACAGCATGGATGTGACAGTTTAGATCCTGATCAGATGGCATGGATGTGGCTGCTGATCTGGATCTAAACTGTTTGCCCGCGCAATAAAGGTGTATCTATGGAGGAAAGGGTTAACATAAAGTGTTATATGCACATACCTTTTTGACTGACTAAGTGCAGTTTAAGCAATTTAGAAACCCTAACTTTAGGGAAAAGAGCATATGGAAGTGTTGGAGTTTCTTTATTATTTAACCCTTTACCCCATATATACCTGTTTTTATGCAAGCGCGACAAGTGCAAATCCTGATCAGCTTTTATATCCGTGCTGTCTGATCTGGATCTGCACTGGTTGCATCTTGATTAGAAATAACATATGTTTCAGTAATTTTATTACACTCAAAATTGTCAGTTTTATGTCTAGTTTTCATTTTTGCAGGCTACCTGAAAATATATTATGTATTTATATCAATTACGAGCAATAAACATTTTAGTGTAGAGTCCGTAGACTTTTTAACTGCTTGTATTTAATGTATTTTAACTGATTGGTTATAGCAAGCTGGCAAACAAAAGAAAATAATTTGCATCAGGTTAGCTGGGATAAGTATGAAAATAAAGATCACAGAGAAATTCATTCCCATTACCACTTCATATATCTCAAGTTAGGAAAATATGAAAGAAAATTTCTCTTTAAGAAGATAAAAATAAACTAATAGTGGTGAAAAATGTAGTTTTCATACTTTTAACACAATATATAGGTACACATCAAACATATGCAGTAAGGGATGCTATCTTTAAAAAGGTTTTGTGAAAATTATATGCCCTCAAATATTAGGTCTACGGACTCTACAGTCTACGGACAAACTTCGAAGAGGTAAATTTTTTTTCTAAGCACTGCAAACAGCTAGATACTTCTGTTGTCACTCACTCTAGTCAGCCAGAAAAAGAAACTGAGAAAATACCTGGGTTAACGTGTGTAAATGTTACATATGTAGCTTAAGGAAACTTTGTCTACGGACTATACAAAAAATAGAGCATGTTCCAGTTAAGTGATATTCAATGGAGTCGATTTTACAACCAAACGACTATTATTTTTACATTTGTATGCATCTTGTCACTGTTGCTGTGATAAAAATACAACGATTTCTTAATAAATTAGTATATTTATTTCTTTCTTATTTGAATTGGTAAAAAAATAGTTATTGGTAACGAAGGGGTATACAAACAAAATCTTCAGTAATTTTCCTCTTGTCTGACGGAATTTCAAGCGGTAAAAGTCATCATGATTTGAGATACCTCCCCTATTAACTAACGTTGTTTATAAAGTTACTCAAAGTCTTTAACTTTGAAATATTTAATCTTAAAAAATACATTTTTTTTAAGTGCAACATGAAAATTCTCAAAAAACAGTGTTTTTCAAGAACATTATGTAATGCTAAAATGACTTTTTTTGTCGAACCATACTTCATTATACATCAGAAGAAAGCTTAAAGAGTCAGCAATGTGGTTGTGTTAACAGAAAATAGTTATCTTGTAAGGTGATGAATTTCTAAGCTGGTAATGAAGCACAATTTTTAATTCCTACCCTGATCTGAGCTCACCCGTTATGTTAGAAATGATAAGGGCTCCCCTTTACTGGCTTTAGAATTGCTTAGCTCAAACTTTCTTGTAGATGCTGATCTTTGAAAATAAAAATCAGTCCATAATGTAAAGAATGTGACTAGACCGCTGTCGTAGGTTCTAAAAAACAACACTTCAGTTTTCCAGACATATTTATCAGATGTAGAACTTTTACATTTATGGAAACAGTGTGTTTGATTTATAATAATAAATATAATCCATTTGTTATCCCCCGCCGATGAAATCGGGAGGGGGATATTGTTTTGGCGTTGTCCGTCCGTCACGGTGTCACGGTGTCACGGCGTCACGTCGTCACGCTGTCCGTCCGAATTTCGTTTCCGCGCTATTTCTCCGCAACCACTGGATGGATTTCAACGAAACTTGGTGGCAACCATCAGTACCAAGAGGAGATGCGCATATCGTCGTCTTGTTCCGGTCAGACCATTTAACACAGAGTTATGGCCCTTTGATAACCTATGCATTATGTATATAGAGCAGTATTCGTTTCCGCGCTATTTCTCTGCAACTACTGTATGGATTTCAATGAAACTTGGTGGGAACCATCAGTACCAAGAGGAGATGCGCATATCGTCGTCTTGTTCCGGTCAGACCATTTAACACAGAGTTATGGCCCTTTGATAAACTATGCATTATGTATATAGAGCAGTGTTTGTTTCCGCGCTATTTCTCTGCAACTACTGTATGGATTTCAATGAAACTTGCTGAAAACCATCTTTACCAAGAGGAGATGCGCATATCATCGTCTTGTTGACATCAGACTATTTAACACAGGGTTATTGCCCTTTGATAACTTATGCATTATGCATATAGTGCAGTATTCATTTCCGTGCCATTTCTCTGCAACTACCAGATGGATTTCAATGAATCTTTCTGAGAACCATCAATACCGAGAGGAGATGCGCATGTTGTTGTCTTGTTCCAGTCAGACTGTTGAACACAGAGTTACGGCCCTTTGATAACTTATGCATTATGCATATAAAGCAGTATTCATTTCCTTGCTATTTCTCTGCAACTACTGAATGTATTTCAATGAAACTTTCTGAAAACCATCAATACCAAGAAGAGATGCGCATGTCATCGTCTTGTTCCAGTCAGACTGTTTAACACAGAGTTATTGCCCTTTGATAACTTATGTTTTATGCATATAGAGTAGTATTCATTTCTGCGCTATTTCTCTGCAACTACTGGATGGATTTCAATAAATCTTTCTGAGAACCATCAATACCAAGAGGAGATGCGCATATCATCATCTTGTTCTGGTCAGACTGTTAAACACAGAGTTACGGCTCTTTGATAACTTATGCATTATGCATATAGAGCAGTATTCATTTCCCAGCTATTTCTCTGCAACTACTGAATGGAATTCAATGAAACTTTCTTGAAACCATCAATACCAAGAAGAGCTGCACATATCATTGTCTTGTTCCGGTCAGACTGTTTATCACAGAGTTATGGCTCTTTGATAACTTATGCATTATGCATATAGAGCAGTATTTGTTTCCGTGCAACTTTTGGATGGATTTCAATGAAACACTTTCTGGAAACCATCTATACCAAGAGGAAATGCGCATATCACCCTCTTGTTCCCGTCAGACTATTTAACACAGGGTTATGGCCCTTTGATAACTAATGCATTATGCATATTATAGAGCAGTATTCATTTCCCCTATTTCTCTGCAACTACTGGATGGATTTCAATTAATCTTTCTGAGAACCATAACAGATGTGTATATTGTTATCTTGTTCCAGTTGGACTGTAACACAGAGTTATTGCCCTTTGATAACTTATGTATGATGCATATAGAGAAGTATTTGTTTCCGCTCTATTTCTTTGCAAGTTCTTGATGGATTGAAATGAAACTTTCTGGGAAACATCAATACTGAGATGAGATGCACATTTTGTCATCTTGTTCCGGTCAGACTATTTAACACAGAGTTATTGCCCTTTGATAACTAATGTATTATGCATATAGAGCAGAATTTGTTTCCGCACTATTTCTCTGCAACTACTGGGTGGATTTTAATGAAACTTTCTGGGAACCATCAATACAAAAAGGAGACGCGCATATTGTCATCTTGTTTCAGTCAGATCCTTTAACACAGAGTTATGGCCCTTTGATAAATTATGCATTTTGCATGTAGAGCAGTATTTATTTCCTTGCTATTTCTCGGCAGGAATCTATGGAAACCATCAATACCAAGACAAGATGCCCATATTTTTGTCTTGTTCTGGTCTGACCGTTTAACACAGTTATGGCCCTTTGATAAGTTATGCACTATGCATATAGATTAGTATTCGTTTCCATGCCACTTCTATGCAACTTCTGCATGGATTTATATTAAATAAAGCGCTATATTTTTACTACTGCATTCTTCATTTCAACACTTTGAAGACTTTTAGTCTTATTTTTATATTCTGTTTTTTTTATATCTGAAGTTTTTTTTCACCTTTTTTGACATCCATGATAAATATCGAAATAAAGCCCTATGTCTTCAGCTGTTATGTTAGTAACAACCAGTATTCGGCGGGGGATATAAATTCAACGAATTTGCTTGTTTTCTCAAGAAAGGTTATTTCTGCAACCAGCGCAGATCAAGATCCGAAGTCACAGACATACAGGTTGCGCACACATTAAAATGCATATACAAATGCATATGGAGTAAAGGGTTAATAAAAACATGTTTGAAAATCATATTAATAGAAAAGATTGGGTTGTTTTTTGCAGGTTTAAATGGTTTGGAGGAATTGGAGAGTCTTGATGAAGAGTTCAGCCAGTTTGAGTCGAGCTTATTTGATGATACATCAGTGCTGTTTGAGAGGTCTGTGCAGACAAAGGAGGTAAATGAGAAGCTGGACCTTACAATACGAGGATTCCTGATCCGTGTGTCACCCTACTGTCTACTCAAACCTGCACACAAAGCCCTTGAGTGGCTCATACACAGGTATAGTGGCTCATACACTGGTATAGCTTATTAGAGTTAATGAAATTAAATACATTGTGACATAGAAAAATGGAGATTGAGATCAATTCTGGATAGAATCCACCATTTTTTTGCCTTTCTTTTACTTGAAACATACTTTTTATACCATGTTCAGGTCTAACCCTTTTTTGACAGACTTATGGCCCTTTATCCACTTAAAATTTGCGAAAAGCATGTTTGAAATTGTTTAGATGACAAAGAAGTTAGAACACATTCATATCACTTTACCTTTTGTTGGGGTTGTCATGTTCCTGTTACTAGGGGGAACAGTGGAGGTAAATGTATTAATCTCTTTCGGTGATTATTCTAGTTAGAACAGTATCAGGTTGTATACAGCTGTTGAAAGAGCTTTTAACACAGGTTTAATTTTCAAACATTTTGTGCATGAAGAAAAAGTTCATGTCAAAAACTTCTGTAAAATTTATTGGAACAGTATATTATAATGTATTAGTTTAAAGTGGGGCTAGTATACATACCTGTTTATGTTATTTCCCATCTACATGTACTTACACAGGGAAGCTTTTAGCCGTTGTTTTCAATATCTGCAGTTTGTCAGACTTGTATTGACATGGAACTAACAGCTGAATTTAACATACTAACATATAGTTTTTTAGCACTTTTCCTTTAAATTATTATTAATTTATTAATTTTACACATATTTTGAGTTGTCAGACTAATGTCAGGGCTTGAATGGCAGGTAGCCATTTATTTTTTTTTGGTCCCAAATGACAGTGGACTTTAAAGAGTTTTATTGTTTAGTTGTTAACCATTTGTCTGCAAAATTTATATATCTGCGGTCTAAGTTAATAGAAAAATTAGCTTAAATAAATAGGGGTAGAGCCACTAGTTGCTTTCAAGCATATTATTTTGTTGTTACAGGTTCCACATACACTTCTACAACACTGATGATTTACTGCTGTGTTTCCTGCCATACCATGAGAGCAAGATATTTGTTAGAGTTATACAGCTCATCAAATTTGATGCCAAAATCGCCTCAAAATGGGATTTTCTGGAACCACTTCAGGTACTTACAGTCCTCATGTTATCTTTATGGGAAATGATTGTTTACTGTATTCCTTTTAAACTCAGTAAGATTCATTCTGTAGTGACTTTTAATTTAGCAGGGACAAGGTCATAAATTTCATTTTGCAGAAGGGCATAATGCAGGTATACTATTCTTAAATGTTAAATTTTGTTCTTGTGCAAAATGCTTAAAAACTAGAACTGCTTTTGGGAAAAGCACATGTCTCCCACAATGCACAGGATAAAACTGGTGAAGTGAATATAAAGATGGCAATTTATTAAAAGGGCATACGGAAGTTCTGTGCAATATTAGTCATAAACAATGTCACAAATTTTTGGAGGATCAGGAAAAACATAAGCGACAGCAAGTGAAGATTTTTTTTTTAAACAATTCAAGGGCCATAATCCTGAAGTGCCTCAAGCAATATCGATGACTTTATAGCCTGGTTAAGATATTATAGCCATCAACATTTTGATAAACTTTGGTGAAGATACAATGAAAACTATCTGACTTTGAGAGATGAACCAGGTTAGTGATGTTTAAAAGGCTAATTTCGGATAAATCAAAGGGCCATAAATCTGATATGCCTGGTGCAAAGTGGCTGGTTTTCGAACTTGGCCAAGATATTAAGGCCACACACATTATCATAATGTTTATTGAAAATCAGTTGATGAATATTTCAGTTACATAGCAGACAAGGCTTAAACAGCCAATTTTGGATAATTCAAGGGCCATAAATCCGACATGACTGGGGCAATACGGCTGGTTATCGAACTTGGCCGAGATATTATGGCCACAAACATTTTCATAAAGTATGGTGAAGATCAGATGATAACTGTTCAAGTTACAGAGTGGACAAGCCTCAAACAACTTATTTTTGATAATTCAAGGGCCATAATTCTGAGATTCCTTGGGCAATATGGCTGGTTATCGAACTTGATCGAGATATTATGGCCACTAACATTTTGATGAAGTTTGGTGATGATCCGATGAAAACTGTTTGACTTAGAGAGCGGACAAGTGTGACGGACAGACGGACAGACAGACGGACAGACAGGAGCAAATCAAAATGTCTCCCACACCACTACGTGGTGGGAGACAAAATAATACTACAATGCTTGCAGCATTTTATTTTCTTAGGGTATTACTAGGATATAATTTCAAGCAGAAGGCTCCCATTTTTGCACAGACATAAATTCACACAGTTGTATTATTCTTGTAAGAGTAGAAACTCAATTGTTCTATTTCATTTGACTGGGTTTGAGTTTTTGCACTTTCCCCTAGTGTGAAAAACATGACAATAACTCCCTCCCCCTGCAAAATATAATGATACCACAGTATTAAATATTATTGAGAATTAATTTTGTATTTCCTAGGTTCTTATGTTGTTACCTAGCATTTACAACCCTTTCCTCCATGTTTATGCATTTAAATGCATGTGCAACCAGTGTAGATCCAGATCAGCTAGCACATTAGTGCCATCTGATCAGGATCTGCACTATTTGCTTTTTGGTTAGAAATAACTTAATCAATCAAAAAGTGAACAGTGTAGATCCTGATCAGCCATTGCAGATGTGCTGGCTGATTTTGATCTACGCAGTTCGCCCACGCCATAAAGACATATAAATGGAGGAAAGGGATAACCATGTTGAGGCACCAAAAATGAAATTCAATATTCAGGTGTTTCTTCCGATATAATTTTGTTTGATGATAAAGTTATATTGTAGAAGTCTGGAGTACATCTATCCAGGAAGACATTGGTTAATCACTGTGCTACAGATCCCGCTTTTCTCTCCTTTGTTTGTAACATGGTGCCACAGGCTGTAAAAGTAAGCTTTCTCTACACTTGACTGCTTCAGCTGTTTGACATTAAGATGCTGTCATTACTTTTATAACACTTTAACCATTTACTCCATACATACACATACATATACATATACACCTTTATCACAGGTGTTAATAGTGTAGATCCAGATCAGCTGGCATGTCTTTGGCAAGAAATAAGCTTATAAATGAAAAAACATACAATGCTGATCCTAATCAGACAGCATGAATGTGCCAGCCGATCTGGGTTTGTACTGGGTGCCCAAGCCATAAGACATATAAATGGAGGAAATGGATAAAACTAGGGATGTCAACAGATATCTGAATATCCGGATATCTGTTCGGATCATCAGATATCCGGATTAAATTTGGCATCCGGATATTCATTGGCAAAAACTAAAAAATTTTATGTATTGGCAATGTTTCTGAATTACCTGTCAGTGTGCACTTAAGCATAAGCTTGTGAGAAACGGATTACAAGAGGTGATGACACGCTGGAAATCAGGTTTCACAGTTTTAGAAAGGTGCTAAAGCATGATGGTATATACATGTATAAAAACTTGTTATTTAAAGGTCGACTTTTTAAGCTCCTACTATCCATTTTGAATTACAATCTTGACTTTATATTTAAGTTCCTAACAAATTATTTGTTATGCCAGCCATTCTCTTTTTGGCGACATTTTGTTAGGTAAAATTATGGTGGTAAAACACGGATATACGGATCCCAAATTCTGTTGACATCCCTAGTTAAAATACTCCGATTTTGTTTTTGTAAACTATATTGTTAATGTTCAGGTCTTGTTGATAGAGTGAGTATTTAATAAGTGTATGCCATGAAAGCCTTATGATCAGTTCAGATTCCATTTTGATGAAAGTATTCATAACTCTTTACAACGAACTGTTTTTTTCAGCTGTTCAAGACTGTTCAACCTTTCTTTCCATATGCACATGTTTTATTGCATTTTTGATCTACACTGTTTGCTTCTTGGTCAGAAAAAGCCTAATGAATCAAAAGGCAAACAATGTAGATGATCAGACAGCATGGATGGTATAAGGAGTAAAGGATTAAGGTTTCCATTATTAGTTTTACAAAGTCAATAAAATTATGTATAAATTGAAACACTTCTGATGCTTGTCAGTTAACAGGTTGCTTGACATAGAACTTGGTGTAAGAATAGCTTGATTAAAGTGTATATTATTTTGTATGAAAAAAAGAGAGTTCTGTATTGGATATTAAAAATATTTTCAGCAAATACTTTCTTCAAGACAGCTTTTTCATGATATAAACCATTATTACCTTGTTATAGTAACATCATCGATTTTGTTTATCTTTAGGCTATGTCAGCAAAAGAAGAAGTGCTAAAATGCAGAGTGCTATTTTCATTCTATGCAACAACAGTGATAGGAGTGTTAGAATCCACCACAGTGACAGAAGTTATTCTCTCTACGCTTTTGCCACACCTGGCTGCTGGTCTGAAGTCACCAGTGCTCGAGTACAAAGCGGCATCATACATGATTCTTGCACAGCTCCTGTATAAGACCAAACTAAAGCCAGAGTTGCTTAAAACCATTCAGCACCTGATTGGCAAGGTAGTTGTTAGATTGTATCTCTCTTTGACCACGGTTATGTCTGACATCTTGTTGTTTTACCAGTGTAGATCCAGATCAGTTTACATGTGTATGCAGTCTGATCAGGATCTACACTGTTAAAATTTAGCTTTATTAGCATATCCTGAGAAATAAGTGAACAATATGCATTCAGATTAATTAGGTTATTTCTGACCAAGAGGCCAACGCCAAAACATTTCACCAGAGGTCCTGTCTTTAACAAATGTCTCTTTTGAAAGTTACTTTACCTTTTACTGTTCATAACATATGTGTATATGTACACATGTTAGTTTTGTTTCCTTAAACTGAAATACTGATGTGAAAGATAATATTTTCTTTCCCTGGTAAACCAAGCAGAAATACTACATAGAAGAACTTTGCTATATCCTTAAAACATGTAAAAATTGGAATGATAATTTCTTTATTTCTCCCAAATAAATATCTCCTATTTGCTATTTGTAGAGCATGGTAGCAGAACTTCTTGGTGAGGCAGTATCCTGCCTGATGCTTATGTTTCAAACTCAACAGATAGATTATCTCTCTAAAAAGTAAGTACTGTGTTTCATGTACATGTATATAAATTGTTTTCAAAGCGATTACTGACAAAAACTTAAAGAATAACCAAGTCACTTGCTTACTGACCCACTCTCTGATAAAATTTTAAGTATGAATCATACTGTTGGGTTTGCGACATAGGATAACAAAAGGGATGGCAGTCCAGATCAAAATGATCAGTCTGACAGATTTGGCAGCCCATTTCAAATACAAATAGCCTGGCAAATGTGCTCTGCCACATAATTATATGACTTACAATCATCTTACAATGAACTTGGCCAGATAGTTGGCTTTACAATTATGTTCATTGTTATGGCTTACTGATATATCCCATGTGCAGTTTAACCAGGATCTGACAGTATAGATCCTGATTGGACTGCATGGATTTTCAGACTTATCAGGATCTACATAGTTTGCTTTTAGATCCATTACATTACACCAGAAAAATACAGAACAGTATGGATCCTGATTGTACTGCATGGATGTTTGATCTGGATCTATACAATTTGAACATGTGATATAAGCTGTATCCATAAATGATGGCTAAATGAAGTGAATGAAGAAATGTTGTTTTTGTGTTTTGTACACTTGTAGGGTATGCAGGTTCACAAAAATAGGACCACTTTTACTAAATGTCTTTTAACAATTGTGAGGTTTGAATGTGAAAGTGAACTTCTTCAATAATATCATCATTTTGGTACAGTGTTGGATTTTTCATCGGATAAAGTTTGGAATAAAAAAATGTATGCATTTTCTAATGGTATGATAGATGTTGAAATTAAAGACTATATTTTCAGGGCATTCAGGCATATGTGTCAACACTACACTGTGGTTGATGTGATAGCCCAGCTGTATGACCAGTTCGAGGCCAACCAGTTTTTATCACTTTTACTTGCACGTTTGATCCCAGCAGCCTTCATGCATGCTGTTGGTATAGCAACCAGTGGGGAGAGCAGTGAGTCTGAATCATCGGGAGGTTTGCAGGATTACATGTCCTTGTTACACAGACTCTTGTCTTCTGTCTGTCTTCCTGATGAATCTGCAGAAAAGGCTGCATAGTAAGTAGGATACCTATCTCGTAAAGTTGCCTGGACATGTAGAAGGGTAAAACTATAAAATGTTTTCAAATATAAAGATTTATAATATTAACTGTGGAAGACCTTAATACAAAGTATATGTGATGTAGTATTCTTACTCAGTCAACATACAAGTGAAAATATTTGAATCAAAATTGTTATGGCATTCATAGTCCAGTAATATTCACTAAAAACAGACACGAAAATTTACTGATTTGTCCAAACTTTTGGCAAATTCACTCCTGGTAATTATCTTTTAGGTATTTTATTTTAGAACAATGAATGTTAACCGCATCTGAGACATTGAAGTATTTCAGGTTTTATAGGCAGCTTTAACTTTTCCACGTAAATAGAAATAATGTTAGTTACACTAAATCATTTTTATTAACTCCTTGTTTAACAAAAATGATTTGAAAGTCACTTAGTTTTAATAAGATAGTTGTAGGTAATTTTTAAAAAAATTCTAAGTCTTTATGTTTGTTGCAATTCTTCAGTTTAAATGTGATGAAAATAATTAAATATCCATAATTTCTCATGTCTGTGACATAATAAATTCTAGCACCAAGTTTTTTTGTGTGAAATGTCATCAGGATTTTCCCTTTACCCCATAAATATGCCTTTAATCACGTTTGTGACCAGTGTAGATCCAGATCAGCCGGCACATCTATGACATCTGATATGAATCTGCACTTGGTCAGAAATTACCTGAGTGTAAAAGCATACTGTGTAGATCCAGATCAGACAGCACAATTTGCAGGCTGATCTGGATCTACACTGTTCACCCATGCAATAAGGTGTATCTATGGAGTTAAGGGTTAAAATGTTATATGTTTATTTTATTGTTTATACATGCTCATTCAGTTTGTGAATTATTTGGAATTTAAGTGTGTGTCTAAACCTAAAATGAAGAATGAAATTGTATATTTCAGTCAGTTCCTGCGTGTGTTTATCAAGCACGGTAACCAGCATCTCGATAAGGATGTTGACAATAAAATCAAGGACAGTCTTCAAGGAATCGTACGACAGCTTGAGGGAAAGTATGTTGTCATCTTCCTTTCTCAGAACTAGGACTTGCATTAGGAATTTGTATTGAGTATATGTTGGAATTTCCAGGTGGACAGTTGACTGACAATGTCTATCGAAAAGGGTTGAAGTGTGCATGAGATAAATGTATCTAAAATGTTAAAGCGATTGGCACTTGTGTTATTGGCTGTTCCAACAAATACTCTTAAGAATTTGTTGTTACTTTTATACAGACCTGTCCTGTTTGAGAAGGGAAGCAGCACTTTTTTTAAAACATTATTCACTAAACCCTTTACTCCATGAATATGATTTGATAACAGAATAGATTCAGATCCATCCATGTCATCTGATCAGGATCTGCACTGTTCACTTTTTGAGTTATAAGTTATTTCTGGCCAAGAAGCAATCTGACACCATTGCCCAATGTTATAAAACTGAGCATTGAAACCAGTCTCAAATCTCAAGCATCTGATTGGCTGAAATGGCGACCAGTCGCCATTTCAGCCAGTCAGATCCTTGAGATTTGAAACTGGTTTCCATGCTCAGTTTTATAACCTTCAGCCCATGAATGTGCCTGTGATTGGATGGACAGAGGTCACCCATGTGATAAAAAGCGTATCTATGAAGAAAACTACTTTTTCAGCCGTCTAATGGAATTTTTTTTTACCCTGCAGTTGTTTGAATCTTTTCTACTTGTATTTTGCTCTAATTAATTGTTGTAGATTCTGAAAAAAATTCAGCAAATATGGGCTGAACATTATAAAGCTGAGATTGGAAACCAGTCTCAAATCTCAAGCATCTGATTGGCTGAAATGTCGACTGGTCCCCATTTCAGCCAGTCGGATGCTTGAGATTTGAGACTGGTTTCCATGCTCAGGTTATAACCTTGGGCAATGAACTTATAGATCCATCAACACAATACAAACTTATTAATCACCCTACAAAAATAATTTAACAGTATGTTTTTCTTGTTAAGGCATTCAGCAGCAGTAGACAGAGCAGTGAGCAGAACCCTGGAGGAATGCTCAAGCAAGGAGGACCGTCGGCTAGTGCAAGAGTTTCTCAACTTGTACGTACTGTCAGTGCCGCACCAGCTGGTGACAGACAGCGAGACTAGTCTCATACTGTCACTCAACCACCGCATACCATCTGTTAGAGAGAAAGCAGTCACAATGCTGTTGCAAAACAGACATAATGTAAGCTCTTCATATAGTTATCTCGATGTGATTTCTGAGAGTAACCTATAGCTTTTTAAATGTTATAAAACATTACATGCAAAACAAACAAAAAATGATACTGAATATATGTTCTAAACTAATAAAACACTTATCAATTTTGTGAGCAAAGTAATAATTTTTTTTTTAAATTTCGGGTGTATTTTATAGTTTTCCTTAAAAAATGTTAGGCATATTATTAAAATTATTGGATTGGATTTCGTTAAGACAAAAGAAAAATGAGCAGAACATTAAAATCTTTTGGGAATTTATAATCCTTCATGGGCTTAACCACAAAATCCTAGAATATTAATTCTCTTCTAAAAGTAACAGGTTTATAGCTGTTGTTTAATTAGGTTTAAAATAAAGAATGTTTAATATTAAAAGGTGTTTTATATATTTCAGCTTGATGAGGATGGATTGTTAAAAGACTCGCTGAGTTTACGACTACAAGATGATAATTCTTCTGTAGTTGAGGCAGCTCTTAACATTGGCCAGGTATGTCCATACTGAAAGGCAGCTGTTAACATTCAGCAGTCATGTTCATACTGACAGGCAGCTCTTAAAATTTGCCAGGTTGTCAATACAGGTTTGTTAGATGTTAAAATAGGCCAGCTGTGTCTATACTTTTTGTCAGCTCTTAACATTGGGCAGGAATTTCTATGCAGATAGAAAGATAACGCAATTACTTGTTCGAAGCATATCTCATCAACTATTCAATGAATTTCGTTTATATTTCACAATAGTGATAGTGGACAAAAAAGATGGTGGAGTGTACAAGAACAATGACTCTGTCTTGCAACTTTTTGAATTATTGCCCTTTATTATATTTTATAATAACCCTTAAATTATTTTAGGATTCTAAAAGTGATTGTTTGATTTGAAATGAACTTTCCAAGAAGCATTATTATAACTCTTTCTGGCCCCATTTTTGGATTAAAATTTTTCATTGGTTAATTGCATCAATGTTTAGGGGTGATTGGTCATGTCTGTTACGGCTCTTCTTGAACTTGGATTTGTGTTGGTTAAGCCACTGTTTATATTTCTAGGAGTTGTGGTCTGTGATAGGGGATGACATGGAGACAGTTAAATTGCTACTAAATCCCATTTCCCTCGGACTCTACAGAAAGGACTGGTAAGTGGTTTTCTATTAAAGCTCAGGTGTTTAAAGCAGCTAGAACTTTTCATATATCTAGCTATATGACTTGCCCCGATCGTCAGGCCCAGGCACTAGGCCAGCCATATACATTTGATCTTAAAGCATAAAATACAGATAAAATAACTGAGATTTTTTTACAGTGTAAGTTTTAATTTCAAAAATATTTTCTTGGTATCTGCTCATTACTCTTATCACATGGGCAAGCAGCATAGATCTAGATCTCCTGGCAAGTCTATGCCATCTGATCAGGATCTATACTGCTTGCTCATAGATTGATTAGGTTTTTTATGCATATAGGCGCCAGGTTGTCTGTCCGTCCGTCAGTCCGTCCGTTCATACATACGCATTCCTGTATGGTCCAGAACTTTTTTTTAATTTGAAGTTGGATTTTAAAATTATTTAACAGAAATGATCACCATAATGAGATGATGTGTCGCTCGCAAAATTTGGGACGCTACATTGAAGGTCAAGGTCACGGCATTACCTTGCAGCAAAAGCCTGTTCTGTCAATAACTCTGTTATTTATAGTTTGATTTAAAAATAATTTACAAAAATGATTACCATATTGAGGCGACGTGTCTGGCATCATTTGAGTCGCTACCTTGAAGGTCAAGGCCACAGCAAAATCTTGTAGCAATATCGTGTCGGCCTATTAATTTTTTATTTGAAGTCTGATTTAAAATTTATTTCACAGAAATGATCAACATCATTGATGATTGAGATGAACTGTCGTGCGAAACATTTGGGTTGCCAGCTTGAAGGTCAAGGTCAATGCATTACCTTGAAGCAAAGCCTGTTCAGTCCATAACTCTGTTATTTATTGTTGGATATAAAAATTATTTCACAGAAATGATTACCATATTGAGGCGACGTGTCTGGCAACATTTGGGTCACTACCTTGAAGGTCAAGGTCACAGCATGACCTTGAAGCAAAATCGTGTCCGGTCCATAACTTTTTTATTATAAGTTGGATTTTAAAATTATTTCAATGAAATGATTACCTTATTGAGATGATGTGTCGCACGCAACATTTTGATTGCAACCTTGAAGGTCAGGGTCACAGCATGACCTTGAAGCAATATCATGTTAATCCATAACTTCATTATTTATTTCTTGTTATTGTTATGTTTATTTGTTTTTCCACTTGGCAACTCTAAAAGTAAACAAGGCACAGAGTTGAAAGTTAGATAGATTTTGGTAGAACGCTGCAGAACTTTTGAATTATTTTCCTTTTTTATTGTGCTTGCCCAAAGTATAATTCAATAACTATAAAGGACCTACACAGATACCATACAGGGGCATTGTCATCGACCAGAATATATTTCGGGGAGCATCCATCATTTCTAATGATATCTTGTTTTACTAAGGAATGAAAAGTGTAGTTTTATATTCCTTTTATAACTGTGTTTGATTGTTAAGGTCTGACACTGTAATGTGTATGCTGAATAAATGTTTTAACACTTTCCTCCATATATATGCATTTTTACACATATGCGACCAGTGTATATCCAGATCAACTGGCACATCCTTGCCGTCTGATCAGGATCTCTGGTCGTATTTTGGTCAGAAATAACTTAATGAATCAAAAAGCGAACAGTTTAGATCCTGATCAGATGGCACGGATGTGCTGGCTGATCTGGATCTAAACTGTTCGCCCATGCAATAAAGGTGTGTCTATGGAGGAAAGGGTTAAATTTGAAATATAAACTTGATTAGATGGCACATATGTACTCATTTGGCCCATGTGATATTAGATGTATGCAAGGAGCTAATGGTTAAAGTTTTTAATATAAAGTTTGTTTATTTTGAACCGTAAGTTTTGTATTGCAGGAACAAATGCGCGAGTATGGCTGCCTGGATACTGGGTAGCTACTATGGGGACCGTAAGCTGGATATATTCACAGAGTGTCTGTCTTGCTTGTTTCTGTCAGAGAGGACGAAGGAGATCAGGAATATTGTTGACCTGTTGCTTAACACCAACTTGACCACTGGTCACCCGGTCTTAGCTAGGATCAAAAAAGGTATTTTCCTATTGGGGTTGGAGTTGAACAGTTGCAATTTATCATCAAATATTAGGGATTTCAGTAACCATTCATTTCATTTACTGGTTAACTGTTAATCTTTTTGATTGGTTAACCAATTAACCATTTGAAAAGAAGAATTTATTGCACAGGTAAAGTCACAAATTAAAAAGCACAATTACACATGTATCTATGTAGTTATGGCTATAACCATCATTTCAGACAGCAAATGAAATGATTACAATGCATAGAATCTACTTGAATTGTTGTACACTAAGAATCGCTGATCTTCAATACTAATTATCATAGCATTTTATTATTTGTCTTAAGGAGGTGTGAAATTCAGACAATATTGAAATGAGAAGATCATGGTAGCTTTATGAAACTTTACTCCTTTGCTTGAATATGGCTTAAATTGCATGGGGGACCAGTGAATATCCAGACCAGCCTTCTCATCCATGAAGTCTGATCAGGATAAACACTGTTAGCTTTAAGATTCATTAAATTCTTCCTTATGAATGTGCTGGCTGAATTGGATCTATACTTGGCACACATGACATTGAAGGGGTTTTATGAAATAGATGAAAAGGGAACTTTGAAAGCCAACGAACACGACAAATATGAAAATATTGCAGGCACGGTTTGATTGAGCCTGTTCATGGGCAGTAATGGAAATGCATATTATGAGGGTGTTAGTGATGGACATGTGCAATCACAGAATTTAGGAATGTGCTTCCTCCACAGATAATAATAACTTGTTTTGTTTCTCATTTTTGGGGGATAATAATAAGTTAATTTCTATGGTTATCATTTTACAGAGTGGAGGGGAAGGATGGAATCACTGTGTAGCAAGGACATAGGAGAAATTAACTCACTGATAGCAGAATGTCTAGCTGCAGGTCTACAGCTGGAAGAGGGTCTACGCACGGTATGTTCCATGTTCTCTGTGGATACAAGCACTGTAGCTGCAGAAATTCTGTAATGAGCTTTATCTGCATTACTTTCATGATTATTTAGTGAGCAAACCTGCATACTTTTAATAATTTTTGGGGAAAACAAGAAAGATTTTGGCTTAAAATGTGGACAATTTTTATATCCATACCAAACATAAAGAAGGAAATTGATCATAAATTTAGGGAGAACAACCTCTCGGTTTTTGGATGCTTTGCCTTTTACCCCATTGATGCAGGATTTATTTCATTTGCCAAAAGTTTAGTTTAAAGGAAAATTGATGGTAGTAAATTTGTATCAATTTTTTAAAAGCCTAGAATATTGACTCAAGTTTTATTAGAAAAGTTGTTAATTTAGGCACAGATGTGGTCAAGCATAGCTAGTAGAGGGACCAAGGCATCAGTTTCATGCTTGATACTGATGGTACTGGATAATTTGGTTTCCATGGTTACCGATCCCAAGATGAGGCTTCAGATCTGTTTGATGCAGACACAACTTGTTGACAGCTTGGAGAAAGCCAAGGTAAATAAGATTGAAATTTGAGTTTTACTCCATCACCACTGTGTGAACTTTCAAGTGTTTCTGATAATTATTTTAACTATAATATTACCTTAAATAATGTGTAAAAAGTTTAATAGCACAGTTTTGTGTTGCCTGATGCTTACTACTTTGGTTTGTGTAACAGAAAATGATGAAGACTGGTTTAGCATAAATAACCCTTGGTTTCAAAAAGTTATGACATGACATTTGATATTACATGTAGGTGCTAGTGTGACACATCATGCACATGTCTGATCAAGATATGCACTATTTATACCCCCACAAACGAAGTTTGAGGGGGTATATAGGAGTGAGCTTGTCGGTCGGTCGGTCGGTCGGTCGGATTCTTCGTTTCCAGATGATAACTCATGAAAGGCTTGACAGAATTAAATAATTTTTGGTACACAGGTATATCGTCATAAGATACAGGTCAAGTTCGATTTTGGGGCTGGTGGGATCAGTGTCAAGGTCACTGTTACTAAAAATAGAAAAATGGTTTCCGGATGATAACTCATGAAACAATTCACAGATATAATCCTTGTTTGGTAAATAGATGTAACATCACAAGATATAGGTCAAGTTCGACTTTGGGGCTGGTGGGGTCAATGTCAAGGTCAGTATTACTAAAAATAGAAAAAGGGTTTCCAGATAATAACTCATGAAAAACTTCACAGATTAAATCCTTTTTTGGTACATATATGTAATATCAGAAGATACAGGTCGAGTTCGACTTTGGGGCCTGAGGGGTCAGTGTCAAGATCACTGTAACTTAAAAAAGAAAAATTGTTTCTGGACTATAACTCATGAAATACTTCATAGATTTAATTATTTTTTGGGACACAGATGTAACATAACAAGATAAAGATTAGGTTTGACTTTGGGGCCTGTGGGTTCAAGGTCAAGGTCACTGTTATTTAAACTTCAAAACTTCGTTTCCACTCAGTAACTATAGCTTGGAATGAGATTCTTAAATGAAATTTGGTGTATTGATGGTTTTTGTGAAGATGACTTTTGGGATTCAAGGCCTGTGGGGTCAAGGTCACTGTTACTAAAAATAGAAAATAAACTGTATGCTCAATAACTTTGGTTCAGAATGAGATATTGTGATGAAAATTGCTATATAGGTAGTGTCTGTGAAGACGAAACTTGGTATTGAAATTGGGCCTGATGGGGTCAAGATCACTGTTACTAAAAATAGAAAAAATGGTTTCTGGATGATTTCTCATAAACAATGTTTGGCACACAGTTCTTAGATAAAAGTTAGATAAAGGCCACTGTTACTAACATATTTAAACCATTTCTGCTCAATAAATTTAGAAGGAATGAGATATTGTGATGAAACTTGCTGAATATGTGGCTACTGTGAAGACGACACTTTGGATTGAAAGTGGGGCACATTATGCCATTGATTCGAAGCATTCCCAGTTCAATTATCAAGCATACATGTGGGGGTATTTAATCACTTTCAGTGATAATTCTAGTTGCTTTTTGGTCCAAAATAACCTTATAAATAAAAAACGAACAGTGCAGATCCTGATCAGATGCCCTGGTCGTACTGGCAGACCTGGATCTTTACTGTCTGCCCACGCCATAAAGACATGTTCAAGATTATGGAGGAAAGGGTGCACCAGCTGTGAATCTCTTGTACATATTGCTACTTGTAGAAAACTGTCACCAGTCACAATCCAGCTTATTATGAGATGGACTGGAGGGAAGTTATCAATTCCACTGCCTCCTTGAAGAGTGAGGACCTGCAAGAAGTTCCAGGTGTATTTTGTTTGAAGGCCCTGGCAGGGGTGGCTGCTGCACTGACAGTACCGAAGCCCCTCATTAAAGGTGATATTCCACTTGATCAACTAACACATGTGAATTTTTTAACGTCGGAAAGCATTTTGTTGATTTTCCAAGAGTTAAGAGATAAATTGTCATCACTTTATTATCCCCCGTCAATAAAATCGGGAGGGGGATATTGTTTTGGCGTTGTCTTTCCGTGTCACGCTGTCACACCGTCACTCTGTCCGTCCGAATTTCGTTTCTGCGCTATTTCTTTGCAACCACTGGATAGATTTCAATGAAACTTTGTGTGGGAACCATCAGTACCAAGAGGAGATGCCCATATCATCGTCTTGTTCCAGTCAGACCATTTAACACAGAGTTATTGCCCTTTGACAACCTATGCATTATGCACATAGAGCAGCATTCGTTTCCGCGCTATTTCTCTGCCACTTCTGAATGGATTTCAATGAAACTTTCTGGAAACCATCTATACCAAGAGGAGATGCGCATATTATCGTCTTGTTCCGGTCAGACTGTTTAACACAGAGTTATGGCCCTTTGATAACTTATGCATTATTCATATAGAGCAGTATTCATTTTCGTGCTATTTCTCTACAACTACCTGATGGATTTCAATGAATCTTTCTGGAAACCATCTATACCAAGAGGAGATGCGCATATCCTTGTCTTGTTCTGTTCAGACCATTTAACACAGAGTTATGGCCCTTTGATAACTTATGCATTATGCATATAGAGTAGTATTTGTTTGCCGGGCTATTTCTCTGCAACTACTGAATGGAATTCAATGAAACTTTCTTGAAACCATCAATACCAAAAAGAGATGGGCATATTGTCATCTTGTTCCGGTCAGACCGTTTATCACAGAGTTATGGCTCTTTGATAACTAATGCATTATGCATATAGAGCAGTATTCGTTTACGCGCTATTTCTCTGCAACTGTACGATGGATTTCAATGAAACTTTCTGAAAACCATCTATACCAAGAGGAGATGGGCATATCATCGTCTTGTTACCGTCAGACCATTTAACACAGAGTTATGGCCCTTTGATAACTAATGCATGATGCATATAGAGCAGTATTCATTTCCTTGCTATTTCTCAGCAACTACTGAAAACTAGACAACCATCAATACAAAACAAGATGCCCATATTGTTTTCTTGTTCTGGTCTGACTGTTTAACACAGAGTTATGGCCCTTTGATAAGTTATGTGCTATGCATATAGAGCAGTATTCATTTCTGCGCTACTTCTATGCAACTTCTGCATGGATTTAAATTAAATACTGCGCTATTTTTATGCCCCCGCCATATAATGGCAGAAGGGCATATAGTGTTCACCCTGGCAGTGGGTGGGTGGGTGGGTGTGTCAGTGTGTGTGTATGTTCGAAAATCGTGTCCGCTCTGTAACTTTGTTATTTCTTATTGGATTTTAAAATAACTTGGTATGAATGTTCACCATATCAAGACAGTGTGTCGCGTACAATACCCATGCCCGTAGGTCCAAGGTCAAGGTCACTGTTACTAAAAATAGCATTTTCTTGTCCGGGCTGTAACTTCCTTATGATTAGAGGGATTTCAAAATAACTTGGCACAAATGTTCACCATGACAAGGCGGTGTGTCGCGTACAACACACATGCCTGTAGGTCCAAGGTCAAGGTCACTGTTACTAAAAATAGAATTTTGTTGGAAAAATCTTGTCCGCTCTGTAACTTTGTTATTTCTTAATGGATTTTAAAATAACTTGGTATAAATATCCACCATATCAAGACGGTGTGTCGCGTACAATACCCATGCCTGTAGGTTCAAGGTCAAGGTCACTGTTACTAAAAATAGAATTTTCTTGTCCGGGCTGTAACTTCCTTATGAATGGAGGGATTTGAAAATCACTTGGCACAAATGTTCACCATGACAAGATGGCGTGTCACGTACAACACCCATGCCTGTAGGTCCAAGGTCAAGGTCACTGTTACTAAAAATAGAATTTTGTTGGAAAAATCGTGTCCGCTCTGTAACTTTGTTATTTCTTTATGGATTTTAAAATAACTTGGTATAAATATCCACCATATCAAGACGGTGTGTCGCGTACAATACCCATGCCTGTTGGTCCAAGGTCAAGGTCACTGTTACTAAAAATAGAATTTTCTTGTCCAGGCTGTAACTTCCTTATGAATGGAGGGATTTCAAAATCACTTGGCACAAATGTTCACCATGACAAGGCGGTGTGTCGCGTACAACACCCATGCCTGTAGGTGCAAGGTCAAGGTCACTGTTACTAAAAATAGAATTTTGTTGGAAAAATCGTGTCCGCTCTGTAACTTTGTTATTTCTTATTGGATTTTAAAATAACTTGGTATGAATGTTCACCATATCAAGATGGTGTGTCGCGTACAATACCCATGCCTGTAGGTCCAAGGTCAAGGTCACTGGTACTAAAAATATAATTTTCTTGTCCGGGCTGTAACTTCCTTATGAATGGATGGATTTCAAAATAACTTGGCACAAATGTTCACCATGACAAGGCGGTGTGTTGCGTACAAAACCCATGTCTGTAGGTCCAAGGTCAAGGTCACTGTTACTAAAAATAGAATTTTGTTGGAAAAATCGTGTCCGCTCTGTAACTTTGTTATTTCTTATTGGATTTTAAAATAACTTGGTATGAATGTTCACCATATCAAGATGGTGTGTCGCGTACAATACCCATGCCTGTAGGTCCAAGGTCAAGGTCAAGGTCACTGTTACAAAAAATAGAAATTTCTTGTACTAGCTATAACTTCATTATTAACAGAGTGATTTCAAAATAATTTGGCAGAAATGTTCACTATGACAAGGCGTTGTGTTGTGTACAATTCCCATGCCTGTAGGTCCAAGGTCAAGGTCACTATTACTAAAACCAGAATTTTCTTGTCTGGGCTGTGAGTTTGTTATTACTTATTAGATTTTCAATTAACTTGCTATAAATGTTCACCATGACAAACATGCATAGCGGGGGCATCCGTGTCCTATGGACACATTTCTAGTTTTACTACTGCGTTCTTCATTTCCTCAACTTGAACACTTTACGTCTCATTCTTATATTCTGGTGAGCTTCACCATCTGAAGTTTTTTTTCACTGTTTTGCCATGATAAATATCTAAATAAAGCCCTATGTCTTCAGCTATTGTGTTAGTAATAACCAGTACTCGGAGGGGGATATAAATTCAACTAATTTGCTTGTTTCATATAGAAATAGAAGAAGTTTCTTATGTATAAATAAGCATTTAAGGATATTTTGTTTGTACCAAACCTGCAAGCCTTGAAAATGACAAAGATATCACTAAGTAATTAACTGACAACAAACTATAATCTAAAGGTGCATTATGTATTGTCTTGACAGGCTTTTTCACTGGATTTGACACCAACTGTAAAAAACGGTGTTTGATATGTAATGATTTTATGAAGAATAAGCGAATCTACGCTAGTTTTACATATTGTATGAAAATTAATTGATTGTACTGTGTCCAGTGCTTTCTTGAGATGAAAACTGCTGAACAGCTCTTGCAGGTTTTATACAGCAGGTTCTTATGGTCACACTCAATGGCAGTTGCTTGGTATAAATCAGTACTCCCACAGAATATGTTGTTTGAAGATCGCACTTTGGGTGGGATTTGAACTAGCAACCTGCTGATCTCTGTCTGATTAGTTGACATCTTGGATCCACATTTGTAAACCTGTGGCTAAGAGCATAATCATAAATCTCAAATCTTGAGCATCTGATTGGCTGAAATGGCAACTGGTCAGCTAATCCGATGCTTGAGATTTGAGACTTTTCTTAGTTTATGATCTTGAGCCCTGGCTTAGTGTCTTGTTGTATTAATGTGAATCTTTTTTTCACTTCAATCAGTTAGGAGTTGGCAGTTACAGGGTAACCAGAGTGAGGCTGACCTATTTCTTCTGGTGTCAGTGTCGGTATTCCGGCAACTACTAGAGAATGCGGCAGGAGGTGGAATCTCCAGAGAGTGTTACCAGGCTCTACTTTTAAGGTTCCAGCAGGTATAATAAAAAGTTGTTTTTTTTAATTTAGCATTCATTTTCTTAATTTTAAATGATTACTGAAAATATATGCAAAAGGGTTATCAACACACTAGATTGATCTTGGATGTACCATGAGGCAAATGTGACCCTAATGTAATCTGAGTGCACAGAATCCATGAGAGCCAAATAAAGCTACTATTTTAATGATCATTGTCTATCAATTTTCTGTTTTCTATTTTGTTCTAAACACACTGGAAGCTAAACAAGAAATAATATTGAGGTAAATTAAATTATCATATTAATGAAAGTAGACAAAGCACCAGTTAAATATGGAATCAGATTTCCACCTAGTGCAGTATGTGATTTTTCTTTCTGCACATTCATATTTAAATCAAAGAAGGGTATATAATTTCAAAAGAAAATTCACTATATATTAAATTAAAAATAGCATAACATTCCAATGAAGAACTTGCCATATCCGTACATATTAAGGAAATCCCGGGACAATGTGGTCCTTGACATGATTTGAACTTCTGACCTCTTGGTCCGTTGCTCCTCCTTGAATAATTATACTGCTTTATTCTTAAGTATATTCATTATAATTAATATATATTGAATTATTTTGTGGTCATTTGCTAAAACTGTCCTCATGTCTTGTTTCAAAAAATCAGTTTGAACGGGTAGATTACATAGTAAATACAGTTGAACCTGCCCTAGAAGCCACCTGCATTCAACAACCACTTGTCTTAAACAGCCAGCTTGAATACCGGTATGTCCTAAACTGACAGTTTGTTCTAAGTTTTTACCTGTCTTAAACAGCCACCTGTGTTAAGCAGCCGCTTTTTTTCACTCCCTTGGGTGGCAGCTTAATACAGGGATGACTGAAATATCATTTGTTAAATAAAACACAGCTACTTTCATTTGTTTTCATTTTCAGACTTGTTTTAAGGATACTGAAGTGTTTATGAAGTTTCTGTGTCTTCTGTGGACCCAGCATGCCAATGACCTTGCTGGTGACCTTGGTTTATCCTTGACCTTACAGGCAAGGTCACTTCATACAGGGCTTGCATTTATGAGAACTGTTAAAGGAAAGGAAAATTTTCTACAAACCCCAACAGGTAATAATATTCCTACCAGATTCATTTACTGTGGTATCATTTAATTTTGAAAGGTCTAATTTTTGCACAGAAGCAAAAAAATGATACTTTTGCACGAATATGGATTGCGGAGTTGTATAATTATTATAAGATAAGCGTTTCATGCTAAAACTTTGCTTAGTATTTTCTGTAGAAATCTCTGTAGGTTATATATATATTTAAGTGGGTTCCCACAATGTGAGCTGACACTGATATCTAATTTATTTTATTGCCAGGGATTCTAAAATGTCAAAATCCCAATCGGACATTGGCGCCAAAATTGACATTTCGCCGACTTCCGGTTCGCACGAACTGCGACTTCCGGTCCCCGGTTCAGCGTATTTCACTCTCCCAACCCCCACTCCATTTCTCTTTTCCGGCATATTTTCTCATCGGCGATATCCTACAACCTCTCAAAAGATTAATGGTTTTCGAGCTGTAGACTGAAAAATTCTTTGATCGATTTATAAGAGCGGCACGCGACGTTTGAAGTTTACGGCGATCGGCGTCTTTGTTGTAATACACAAGCATTCCATGCATTTAAAACGTGACGTAACGGTTCAAAACAGTTATCTTCAGCAGTGTTCATAGCGATTGTGAAGTGGATTATTTAGTTATTAAAAATGTTTTCTCTCTCGGAATTTCGGGAGGCAAGTATTCGCTTTATGTTAATATACATCGATCACACCATGTTTTGTAACACTATATTATATTTATAGTTGTTTGAAATATTATTCTTTTCTTTACCGGATGTAGTAATTTTTGAATCTACGAACTTACAAGAGTCAGCGTATGCAACATTACTCGGAAATAAATGTTGATTACGTAGATTTTTGTAAATTTGAAATTTATTTGAATCGTTATATGCGTAAGTAACCAAGCCGGTCACTCGAATTTTTTCACATTTAAGTATATATTTATTTGAGCCATTTCAAATTTGTTGTGAAATGCTAACAGTTCAAGTAAAATTCTCATGATATAAGTTTTCTTTAATTTAATAAACAGCAATTTTCGGTCATCGGTCTTTTAGAATTACGCACATATCGGACTAACATGTCTGTCAATAAAATGTAAACTGTTTTATCGTTTATACAACCATGTGTAAATTTTGCTATCTTAAATGCTGACGTCAGACAGCCTTTGACTGGCGTAGTCCATTTTTTGGAAATTAAATAACCCGCCCATTGTTAAAATGAGATCGACCACATCCCGTTTCATCTATGCCGCAGGCTATTCACGGAACGTGTAGTCGTGGTAGTCATGGTAGCAGACTTGTGAAGTCGCTAATTGACAGGTTAATAGCTGATTAAGCTGTGAAAAAAATGTACATGTAGGTAATTTTGTAACAGTTTGTAGGCCAATATTCATGACCGATTTTTTTAACCAATTTTGAAATTTCAATCGGACATTCGGTCAATGACCAGCCTTGTGAAGTCGCTAATTGACAGGTTAATAGCTGATTAAGCTGTGAAAAAAATGTACATGTAGGTAATTTTGTAACAGTTTGTAGGCCAATATTCATGACCGATTTTTTTAACCAATTTTGAAATTTCAATCGGACATTCGGTCAATGACCAGCCTGCCGACAATTTTAGAATCCCTGTTTATTGCAAATACAATTTCTTCCTGAATAAATTCACAGTCTTAATCCCCTAATCATTGAATCTGTGAAACAGTGATCTTTCTTTGAATGAGAGCCATTGATTCAGTGCTCATATGCATGTTTTGAAGCAATCAATTTCAAGTGAGATGTAAGTCATGATAGCAATAAAACAGTAAATTTACTTTTACTGCACAGTTGATGCATCAATTATAATTTAGTTAAAATTTTTAATGCGAGGAAGCTGTCCAGCTAGATAACTTGAGGTCAGAAACAATTCAAAAAGGATCACCTGGAGTCTTCTTCGACCATAAAATGCTGGAAGTCCACACCCAGATATGCACTTGTAGAGGGTTGAGCAGGACATTAAGCATTTTAACCAATTTTTCATATATACGCATCTTTACTCGTGTGCGACCAGTCTAGATCCAGATTAGCCTGCACATCCATTCCATCTGATCAGGATCTGCACTGGTCGCATTTTGGTCAGAAATAACCTAACAAATCAACAAGCCACCAGTTTAGGTTCTGATCAGACTACATGGATGTGCCGGCTGATCTGGATATAAACTGTTCGCCCATGCAATAAAGGTGTATCTATGGAGGAAAGGGTTAATAAATAACTTGATAATATTCTTCTTATTTCAGTTGTCTGCAGTGTAATGATGGTACTGACTAGTGAGCATTCTCCTATCAGAAGAGCTGGAGTGAAGTTTGCCACAGAGCTGCTGTCTAAATCTCAGGAAGACAGCAGTATCTTCCATGCTCTTCTCAAGAAAATTGTCAAGTGTGAGGGAGAAATTGTTTCTGATTCTAACTTTATCAAAGAAGTAAGTACAAGAAGACTTCTGTGTAAAGTCAGCTGCTTGGCAACCGTGAGTTAGGTTAGTTATTGTATCTGCCGGAATGATAAAATCTCTCAAATTACTGTTACTTTTAGTCGTTTGAATTAAAAGTAATGTTTTGAAAAAAGACACCCCAGAATGCAACATGAAACAACTTAAGGGAAGTCCAATTCATGTATGTGAATGTATGTATAAATTAAAGAGAAAAAAAAAGTTAGAAAATGTCTTAATTGAAAATGTAAACAATACATCAAAACCTCCTTACTCCCCACTACCAGAAATTCTCCTTAACTGGTTTATTTTATTGTTACATTCAGGTTGTAGCATCGGTGTTTAAATCAACAAAACTGTCTGAGAAAGCATCAGTTACATCTCCTATCAAGTCTCCAAAAGGAAGATCTAGCCGAAGATCGAGGGGACTGTCCGGTACACCGGATGGTTCCCAGCCCGAGGCAGAGGAAAGAGATGTGAAGCAGTCTGCACTGACAGCCATCTTGGATGAGATTGTAGACCAGTCAACTCCAATATACATACAACATGAAATGCTGAATATTTTTAGTCATCTGAACAACAAGGTAAAATGAAATATGAAAACATTACACAGAATTTGTCTGCATGTTGTCTTGATATAAGTGCAGCCTAAATTGAAGATAACTGGTTTAATTTGTTGTTAGGTTTGATTGTGGAGAGAGTACTGGTTTGTAACCTAGGAAGCAGACGAACAGCATGGCTTTAAGTGCTCTAAACATCAAGTGATGGTTTAGTCAGAATAATTCAGGGGCAAAACCAGATTGGGTTCATTACATAACAGTAACTGATCTACATGTATCATCTGCACAGTCAGGGCAGTGCCTACATGATTCTTATTAAGTTTTTAAATCTATAAACTTTATTTTCAGTAAACTAATTCAATGAACAATATGTGTACTGATCTAAATTGATGAACAGGGAAGTCAAATACATAAACAACAAAAACAGCTTTTATTAGCAACTCAGCATTATAGCCTTTAATACATTAATTCAGTGCTTAAAATATCTGGAACTAACAAAATATCATCATTAGGTCAGTCTGCATATTTAGCAGTTTGATCAGGATCTGAACTGTTCGCTTTGAATTTCTATAGATTATTTATTAATAAAAAGCAGACAGAGTAGATCCAGATAAGACTGCATGGATGTGCAGGCTCATTTAGATCTACACTGGGTGCAGATCAGATAATAGCTGTATCCATAAAATAAAGAGTTAACCCTTACCCTTTACTTCATATACATGCATTTTAACATGTATACTTCCAGTTAAGATCTAGATCAGCTGCCACATCAGTGCTGTCTGATCAGGATCTACACTGAATGCATGTTTGTCACAAATAAACTAATGAATGTAAAAGCCGACAGTAAAGATCTTGATCAGAAGACACAGATGTGCCCGTTGATCTGGATCTACGCTTTTCAACTATGCCATTATGGGTGTATCTAGGTAATAAAGGGTTAAAAACAAACTGTAGAAATTTAACTTATTGTTATTGCAGTATGTGTTGAATGCCTTGCTGCCGCTAATGGAGAGACTGGTGGAACCGTCAGCTGATGACATTCCTGCAATGACAAGCAAGTGCTTGAACCTCTTTGTTGCAAGATTCACGCCTGAAACATGTGACTGTTTGACCCCTGAAGCCAGGGGACTTAAAGTGTTCATTTCCACGATGAAGTTACACCAGGCAGTCACAGAGGGAACTGAAACCTCACAGATGGTTGCTGTAGCACAGGTATAACTTTCTTGTTAAAGGTTTGATTGAAAAGAAAACATACTGTCCTGCAGTTTGGCAAATGGACTTAAACTGCATATAAATGAGAGACTCATGCTTGAATCAAGTATTGAACAGATAACTTTGTTCTATTTTATAATTTTAAATGCAGATTTGAAAATTTATTATCTGTTTATTCAGATTAAAAATTCCTACGGTTTGAGTAAAAATCTGAGTTTGACCACAAACATTCATTCTTGATATCTCAGAAGGACTGAAATTATTTGAAATATTTTCATGAAGATATTACTTTCTTCTTTTTTTGTAAGAAAAAAAAACAGTATTCACTTAGAATGTGAATAAGTTTGTTGAGCGATAAATTGAGTTTGAGCATATGATTGTTTGTGACTTTTGGGCCAGGAGTGGTAAAAAAATATTAGAGTTTACTGTTCTAGATGTGGACTTGTCAAAAAAATTAAAGCTTGCTGATCTCGATTTTTTCTGGTCAAAAATATTACATGAAAATTGTTCAGCAAGATAATTGATTTTTTGTCTAAAAGCATGTCATATATATTTCAGATAAGCAAAGAGTTGTACAGTGCCCTTGAAGATGGTTCCCAGCATGAGATATTGTCCACCTTGTTTGATGTATGTCTAGATACCAAGCAGCTGCGGGTAGCCAACCTTGTCCGGAAAACTCTTAAACATGTAAGATTTCACAGATATTTTTGGTCTCATTTTAGTCTTAATCTGGTATCATTGTAATTCTTGGTTGTAAATTTAATGGCCTACAATTTTCTCGACATGCTCACATGCGTCACTTAAAACTCCTCTTTTACTGACATTGAAAAAGCTGACACATGGGAAAGCTGTAACAAGGAAATTGTAACCACATCAGAAATGATTTATTTCATAATATAAATTTCAAATTGATCTATTTTTTCAGCTGTCAGTGAATGGTATCCACATTGAGCAGGAGTTTAAGAAGTGCTTGAAACAGTCCACAGCAACCACAGTCAGGGAGGCGAAAAAGCAAAGAAGGCACCATATTTATCTACTATTAATATGTATTGAGCCTTTGGTGTTGAATATAATAAAAAAAAAATGCTCAAGATTCCAAATTGTGCTTCTGAAAATATTTGTATTAAATGAAAAGAAAATTTTTTTTGGTCATTTGGTCATTAGTTGTGCACTATTTTCTACATGCTCATACTAAAACCAATTTTTGACCTGTTCTCATCCAGAGGAAAATGTTCATATGAAAACCAATTCTGTTACTTAAACCTTTACTCCATGGGATATGGTTGTTATCCCTCGGGGAACAGTGTAGATCCAGATCAGATGGTAGATTCTGATCAGATGGCATGCTTCAAGAATTGGATCTTCACTGCTTGCACATGCAAAAAATGTCGTAGATATGGAGTAAATAGATAAAATTAATGCCAGACATTTAAGTTACATGCTGAAACAGTTTTGGGATGTTTATCAATATTCGTAATTTCTAGGGGTGAGCCTTCCTCAGAGATGGTTGGGGAGACGGAGTTTGAGTCCCGAGACTGGCAGAGAGTAACAGTTGTGCTGGAGGCAGTGCAACACAAGAAGAAGATTCATAACTTTACAGTTCTCGTACCTGTCACATTCCAGATTCTATCCAGGTAATGCAAGATTCATAACTATACAGTACTCCTACCTGTCACATTCCAGATTCTATCCAGGTAATGCAAGATTCATAACTTAACAGTTCGCGTACCTGTCACATTCCAGATACTCTTCAGGTAATGCAAGATTCATAAATATACAGTACTCCTACCTGTCACATTCCAGATTCTATCCAGGTAATGCAAGATTCATAACTTTACAGTTCTTGTACCTGTCACATTCCAGATACTCTCCAGGTAATGCAAGATTCATAACTTTACAGTTCTCGTACCTGTCACATTCCAGATTCTATCCAGGTAATGCAAGATTCATAACTTTACAGTTCTCGTACCTGTCACATTCCAGATACTCTCCAGGTAATGCAAGATTCATAACTTTACAGTTCTCGTACCTGTCACATTGCAGATTCTCTCCAGGTAAATAAAGATTCATAACTTTACCGTTCTCGTACCTGTCACATTCCAGATACTCTCCAGGTAATTAAAGATTCATAACTTTACCGTTCTCGTACCTGTCACATTCCAGATTCTCTCCAGGTAATGCAAAATAACAGTTTGCACATTAAAGATGCCAACTCACAGTTCAGGGTGGAATACTTCAATGTCCTTGCTGTGGTTAATATTAATTCAATCACTTTATCATACCTAAAAAGGATGGCAAAGCAACTTATGTCACCAAAGATTTCATTAATCAGTACATTTAAGGATCTGTTGCAAGTGAAATTCATTGCATAAGTAATGCAATAACAACTTTGGCTTTATATGTATTCACTCTTACATTGACTATAACATCAGATTTACTTTGTTTACCTGATAAATTATGATATTTGTAAACACTTAGATATTTGATATTTTCAACCTGATAATTGACCAGGTACCTTTAACCCTTTACTCTATGGATATGGCTGACAACAATTATGCAGTTAGAGTAGAGCCTTATTAGCCTGCACATCCATGCAGTCTTATCATGATCTACACTATTTTCTTCTTGGCAAGAAATAACACATCCCAAGTGAACAGTGTAGACAATAATCACACTGCATTGATGTGTAAGCTGATGTGGCTCTACACTGGTTTCACATTTGTTGGAAGCCATATTCTTGAAGTTGGGGGTTCAGTGCTGACTGTGACAGACTCCCTTTTCTTTCTATTTGCTCAAGTTAGTTCATTGTTCATTGGGATGTTTTATGAACTGCATTAACTGAACTTTTTACTGAATAGTGAATGGTGTAGACCCTGATCAAATGTGCCTATGCATTAGCTGATTTGGATCTACACTTCTTGTAAATGTGACAGATTTTATAATGATGCTTTCAAATTGTTAATAATTTCTTCTGTTATTTACCCGTGGGAATCGGTTATTATTAAAATTTGAGAACACTGGGTGTTTCCTGAATATGGCACCATATGGTATAGTTCTCAGAATTAATAAATACTTGCTATACTGTATGTTTACATGTGAGCATACATGTGAGTATGCAATAAGAGAAACAAAATATTAGCCAAAGAAGAAAAATCCCCAGCCTTTATAATAACACTTTCCTTATGGTAAAGAGGATTTATAAGAATTGAGGGGAAATATATTTGAAAAAAAAAACCACCAACTTTTTAGATGAAATGGCTCAGGTATGCAATATTTTGCTGTCTGAACATATGCCTTCCTATTTCAATACAATTTCAATACTGATTTTAATGAGGTTGATATATACAATGGCAGTGCATGTGTATTTGTTATGTTGACAGTATACTGGAGTCGGACAACCATGTTGGTGCAGAGTACATCAAACAGCTGCTGCTGACACTCCTCTACAACATCTGCACCAGGCTGGATAAACTGGAACAAGGTACACTAGTATTCTCAGTTCTCACTGACATGATACTTAATTCAGAGTTCTTCTAATAATTGTAATTGTTTTCAAGGTTCAAATACAAGAAGAACTTGTAAATGTAGAATTTAAAGTATATTTATGTATATCTTGTGAGGTTTTTGTTAGTACTGTGTAGGCATTTAAACCCTTTACCCTATGGGTACACCTGTAGTTCATAGGCGAACAGTTTAGATCCAGATCAGCCAGCACATCTGAACAGCCAGCACATTCTATTTTGTGTCATCTGCACTGTTTGCTTTGTGATTCATTAGGTTATTTCTGACCAAGAAGCAACCAGGTCCCAAGGTTATAAAGCTGAGATTGGAAACCAGTCTCAAATCTCAAGCATCTGATTGGCTGAAATGGCGACCAGTCGCCATTTCAGCCAATCAGATGCTTGAGATTTGAGACTGGTTTCCATGCTCAGTTTTATAACCTTAGGCACAGTGCAGATGCAGATCAGTCTGCACATATATACATGTATGGAGTTCAGGGATAAGTAGTGTTTTATTTAGCCTGTATTATCAAATCTGTGATTTAGTATGAAAGTGTTTATGGCGATTACTCATGCTCATCTCATAAGGTTTTCTACAATAGATGCATGTATTTTTTAGCAGTGGTATGAGAAAAAGTGTCGGGAAACCGGAAAATTAATGTTATTCCTTTTTACAATGTCTTAAAATTCAGCAGACATCATTAACCCTCTACTCAATATACAGTACAGTTAAACCTGCCTTAGCAACCACCTGCGAATAGCAACCACCTGTCTTAAACACCCAGTTTGAATATGTTGTAAACTGACCATTTGTTCTAATTTTCACCTGTCTTTAACAATCACCTGTGTATAAAAGCCACTTTTTGTCACTCCCTTGGGTGGCTGCTTAAGACAGGTAAGAATGTATATGGGTTTTATTGTGTATACTTAACAGCCACCTGTGTCATGCCGCCACTTTTTGTCACTCTTCTGCTTGGCTGCTTAATTCAGGTTTGACTGTATCTGTTATGTCATTGTATATTGTTTTCCTCCATATATACGCATTTTTACGCGTGTGTGACCAGTGTGCCGTCTGATCTGGATCTGCACTAGTCGCATTTTGGTCAGAAATATCTTAATGAATCAATAAGTGATGTGCCGGCTGATCTGGATCTTAACTGTTGGCCCTCCCAATAAAGGTTTAGCTAAAGAGGAGAGGGTTATATTTGACTGGTTTTGTTTGCAGATGATGTGATTCCAGAGGAGCAATTTAACATGGATCTGATCATCAACTGTATTCGCTCATCAGATAACCCCCAGACACATCATCATGCCCTCCTCCTGCTCACAGCAGCCGCTAAAATATATCCTGTAGGAAACTGTTTGTTACTTTGACCATATCTTCCACCATAGTTTAATAAATTACTCCCTAGATAAACCTTTATTGCATGGGTAAACAGCTGGCACAGCCATGGATATACACTGTTCACTTATTGGTTAGAAATAACCTTGTGAATTTTAGATCGAACAGTATAGATCAGATGTCATGGATGACTGATCTGGATCTAGTTCCACATGTGATAACTGTTTGATCTAGGGAGGAAAGGGTTAACCTGTTGAGTGTTGGTACAAAGTTAAATCATCAAAACTAATAAAATGAGCTTAAACATGCAGGTATCAGGTGTTTAATAAAGTCTGTGGCTACATCAAGACACCAATGCTGTCACCTTAATTCTACTTCATTAAATTGAATCTACTTTATAATATTATAAATAAATATCAAAAACGATATTTTACAAAAAGTTCAAGAAAAGTGCATTTTTTATGTGTTCTTCATAATTGAAATGGCTTGGTTTGCCTCAAATTATCTTCTGTAAGACAATCTTACAAATGTTTATTACCCAAGAAAACTGAAATTAAACGAATTCTACAATAAATTACGAAAAACAATTACGGTTGTAACACATGCACTTTATATGTTAGTGTTTTCCATTGCAGGTACAAATAGTATCTTAAATCTTTTGCTGCCAACTTTCTGGGAAGACATTGATCTCAGTGCTATGTTTTTTTTGGAAATCAATAGAAAATGGCTTATCATTGTTACTCACGCCGTCAGGGTGCTTTACTTTAAGCCAAACCTTTTCTTATTGTTTCAACATCTGCAAGGTGAATGAACCAGCCTTCACATATATTGAACGATATGACAAATAACAAAATTAACAATGGACAATAATAAATAACATCACACATTACTGATTGACAGCAAAATCAATTTTGAAGTAAAACACAGCATCTTGATGAGAGCCGCAGTTCTAACAGTCGTCACATGACAAAAAAACATGGTCGGGGTCTTGTGAAGTGCTGCAGTGTGACAGACGTTTACGAAGGTTGCTCGCTGGATCAATATCTAATTGAAATCAAAATTTGTAGTAAATGAACATGAATGATACATCACCTGAACAATATGTATTAAATTTATTTGCTTACTTTAGAGTGTCCATGAATAGTATGCAAAACACCAATTATAATCGGTGTTTAATGTTTGTTTTTAGGAGCATCTATTACACAACATGATGTCGGTGTTCACGTTCATGGGTGCGAACATAATGCGACAAGATGATGCGTACAGTTTTCTTATCATCAGTAAAATCCTGGAGACCATCATTCCAGCTCTCATCACAGTATGTAGCAATGTTTATCCTGTATTCAGTATAACTATTCCATAGCATATGTCTGTTATCAATGGGTAAACAGTTTAGATCCAGATCTGCTGGCACATCTGTAAGGGATCTGCACTGTTTGCTTTTTGATTCATTTGGTTATTTCTGAACAAGTAGTGAACAGGTTAGATTCTGATCAGATGGCATGGATGTGCTGGCTGATCTGGATCTACACTGTTCGAGATGAAACAAAACTTGTTTATATGGACTAAAGGGTTAATGGGCAAGAGTTTTCGTGTCATAATGTATGTTCTTTAATATTGATAAGGATATTTCCAGGAACCATAACACTTTATCGTAGACTAGTGGTCCAAATCAGCTTATATCTTGATTTTCGGGGTCTAGATAAGTCAACAGGGTATATCATTTAGATTTAGTAATTTAGTAGCATAAGTGCTTACATTAAGAGATAATTTTGAAATGAACATTCAGATAAATAAATAAACATGACCTTATTAATGTCGATTTTAAAAGAAAACCATGTGATTTTTTTTTCACATCATCAAAGTACATTGCCTTGTAAATGTAGTTATTGTATAATTGTGTTTATCAAACCAATAATGTTTTAAATATTCAACATTTGAATAAAATATGGTAGGCATGTGAGCAAAGGAAGCGTGTTCCGAAGGGAATTACAAATGACCCTGATGATATCATCACCATGGTGATACAGGTGTTTGTTGACTCGTATCCATACATCCCTGAGCACCGGCGCCAACTACTGTTTAACAAACTGCTGGTGGTGATTGGGGAGGAGCGGTACTTGTGGAGAACACTGCTGCTGATGATGAAACATGTCGTTACCAAGGGAACATTGAGGGCAGAACTAACGACCGAGCCCCAGGAGGTACGTGTATTAAATTGAACCTCATTGTAATAACAAATGGATATACTGTCGTCTCATTATATTTCTAGAAGGTTTAATTTTTGTGTATTTTGCGCTAGATAAAAAGTGCAAAATTCAACTCTTGAAAAATTTTTCTTGGTAGCATGATAATTATAGCCTATTTTATCAGAATAATAAAACTGCACAAATTTCTGCGTGAAAATGTCATTTATTGTTTCTATGCTAAAATAAGCTCCAGTGAAATAAATGATACCATAGTGTTTTATAATTTTTTTGATAAATCTTTCAAAAAGAAACTTTATGGTCTTGCTCCAATAATTCATAGTTTATTATTGTACAGTATGTTTTAATTTCACCACAGGTATCGAGTGACACAGAGTTTTGCTTGAGCATGTGTGCAGAGTTTACATCTACTGTACAGCTGTCGTCTGCTGCAGAAATGATCCAGTATCTTCTCAAGCTTCCGGATGATAAACAGGATGGTAATAATTGATATGAAGATACAAACAATTCTGAATTACTTTTATTCAAGAGGGTTAAAAAAGAAATTTTTGTGTTACTTTTACCATATTTTCCCTTCAAGAAATATGTTCTGCATTCATTTTTTAGTATTGGTAACAGTTATGTAAAGTGTGTGCATGAAAGAATTAAGCCTTGTAAGAAACAAAGCAACTTAATCATTTTCAGCAGCATCACACAATTTGGTATACAAAAACATAGTTATCTTATATACCATAACAGATGCCCCAAGGCCTGTGAAGAAATCTCCTCAGTCGTTTGGTAAGCTACACAAGGACGACGCTATGATTTTCAATGTGGCTGTGCACTCTGGGAAACAGCTGAGATATTTCAAGTATGCAACAATCAACCTCCTAGTTAATCTCTTCTCCAGCACAGACTTCATAGCACAGGTAATTTATATACTGTAAGAAGATTGCTGTATCTGTACTGTAGAAGGGCCACTGCTTGCATATGTTATATGGGTAGTGGGGTTAATCCAATTGAAGGGCTGTCTTGAAGCCTTCTACTGTCCACACCGCACTATTCTATCTTTCAGGTGGTTCCAGTCCATTAGTGTTTCAACAAAGAAAGAATTTTTAAATTGTTCTATGTGAGCAAATGGAATTTCAAACAATCTAGAGTCATTTGAAGTTCTATTGTCATATTAGACAGTTGTTTGCTTTTTAAAGGGACCTGGCCACATATCAGGATGAAAATATCAAGTGTTTTCAATTATTTAAAAAATTTATAATATAAACTTGTACTGAACATCTTGGGTAATAAAGTCAGTAATTATATTGATGTGGCAAAATCTCAGTTATTTCCTTGCAGATTTCCCAGGATTCAGATGGCAGCTTAACTGAACAGTATCAACTTGTGTTGGAGACAGCCCTAAAGTTTGTGTCCCATATGACTCCTGTAGCCAACAGAGCTAATAACAAACCTACCGCCAAATACTGGAGAGCTCTGATCCACAAAACACATGCAATGCTTGACAAAGTGAGTGTTATATTTTGAGTTTAGAAATAAAAAGAAGTTTCTGTGTAAGTAATTGAATTAAGATTTTTTATTTTTATTTGATCAATTATTATTATGACTTTGTAGATATGCACATTGGAACAAACATTGGTAGTGTTTATTGACATTGTTTTAGAGTGTTTCCAGGAAATATTAGTTTATTGACATTGTTTTAGAGTGTTTCCAGGAAATGTTAGTTTCTAGTAATTTATTTAGGAATATCTACTATAAGCTGTTGTCAACCACTTGTAAAAGTTAAATAAGGTTACTCAACAAGAAATAATTTGTTAAATAAAGTAAAAAAGGAATCCTGGCCCGGTGATTATAAAACTTTTTTCATGCTCGACTCAATTTGAGCATGAAAATTTGATGGCTTTGTTTCTGTTCATTATATAAAATAAAACATTTTAAACTGAAAATATGACAAAATTGCTCTCAACAACAACTGTTGAACTGATAGTTATTCCTTATTTATGAAGACTGTTAATGTTCTAGACATTTTAAGTTTGAGCACAGCTTTGAGTTGAGCATGAAAAAAGTTTTATAATCACGGGGCCTGTTTATGTTGTGAATTTCTAAAAAAGGTAATTGTGACAGTTGTTTAAAAGCAATATAATTTCTCTATTTCAGTTTGTTTCTTTATTACCTGACAACCTGTTCATGAGTGTGATTGGTGGCTTGATGTCACATGACCTGCTGACCATTCAGAGGAAGGCTATGGACCTGCTGAATGGCCGGCTACAGCAACAGAAGGAGCTCCGTAAAGCCGAGGTAATGCAAGATAAACTTTGTGTAATTAGGTTGACATTCATTTTTTAACTCTTTCCTCCAAATACACATATTTTATCACATGTACAAGCATGCACATCTGTGCTGTCTGATCAGGATCTGCACTGTTGTTTTGGTCAGAAATAACCTAATTAATCAAAAAAGCAAAACATACGGATCTGATCAGACAGCACGGATGTGATGGCTCATCTGGATCTATACTGTTCACCCATGACATAAAGCATTTATTTGGAGGAATGGGTTAAGTTAGTTAAGGTGGGACATTGTTATTAACTGAACCAAACTTCCAACTCTACAATTTCAAAAACTACCTCATTTATAAATAGCTGTATAAAAAACTCATTACTGTATTGTTAACCTTTTACACCATTATGTTATCCATGGGGTAAACGGTGTAGATCCAGATCAGCCATCACATCCATGCCATCTGATCAGGATCTACACTGTTAGCCTGTGGATTCATTTTGTAATTTCTGACCTTGAGGTGCCAGCTGATCTGGATCTATACTGGTTGCATATGCAATAAAATTCATATTCATGAAGTAAAGGGTTCATCTGCTGTCATGAAATCATAAAGATATTGTTAAAGAAAAATAATATAATAATATGCTTACAATTTCTTTGATGCCTCTTAAATTTTATTTTCCTTAAATATTTTGCATGGTTGGTTAGATTACTAATATGGTTACTTATTTAAGTTCAGCAATTAATGCCTTTGATGCAATCTCAGTGGCTTACCTTCTCAGTCTTGCGTAGGACTTTCACCACTTAACCCTTTTCTCCATATATACACTTTTATTGCATGGGCAAACAGTTTAGATCCAGATCAGCCAGCACATCGTGCCATCTGATCAGGATCTAAACTGTTCGCTTTTTGATTTGTTACATTATTTCTGATCAAAATGTGACCAATGCAAATCCTGATGTGCTGGCTGATCTAGATCTACACTGGTCACACATAAATAAAAATGCGTATATATGGAGGAAAGGGTTAAGTAACTTATGATAGGAAAAACAGAACAATAAACTTCATTTTTGTTCCCGTTGTTGGTGAAAGAAATGGTTTAGAAGTTACTTGTAATTGTTTTTTTACCATGTTGCTGTTGAAGATATTTCTTCTCTTACTTCATTGAAGAATAATTAAGCTACAAATTCATTTTCTGTGGGGTGTGTATACTCATGGATATCATGTGTCAGTCAGTCTACATATATATAGATGAGCTTGGCAGGCACATTTGTGTAGACTTATCAGGATATGCACTGTTCAGTTTTAGATTGATTAGATTATTTCTAACCAAGAGGCAACTAGGGTAGATCCAGATTAGGTGACAGATGTAATAGCTGATCTGGATCTACACTGATCACACTTGTAATAAAATCCATACATGTGGAGTAAACAAATTAATTAGATGCTATTATTTTCTCAATGATGTATAATTGGATATTTCAGATCAAAGCAATGTTACCTCTCATTGATAAGCTGCGTGTAATAGTGAAGGACCTGTCACTTGGTGACTCTGTTACCGAGGAAACCTCCATCAACTGTCAGACAGCCTTTATTACACTCAAGCTTATATGTAGGCACATTGGATTTCAACATAAGGAACCGTTCATTCAGGTATGATGTGGGCATTTTGTGGTTCTCTTCTGTGATTACTTCAAGAAATGTTGACCTTTGTCTTTGTGCTTTGGAGTGGTTACATAGTTCATAGTTTGAAATATGGGCTATTAGAGTAAATTTCTACATAATTACAGAGTTTTTTTCTAGAATGGACTTTGTTGCAATAAATAGGCTCTTTTACATATGGAGAGTTTCTTCTTATAAATTGCAAATGTTTATATATAATTTGAAATTTCAATACTGGAAATTCTTATTTTCTATATAGTTATATAAAAAGACTCCACTTCCCTGTATTTTCCTAATGTGGCTCTTTTAAACGTTCTTAACTTTGCATCCAGACTATATAAGATGTATATTTCAGGTGTTGAAAGTTGCTGTAGAAGTGTTCAAGCACAAGGGTACCAGTCTGCCAGTGTCATCGTGTGCTCTGCTGTGTATAGCGGAGGTGGTGACCACCCTGAAGGTCCATGTTATACAGCATCTTCCTACCTTTATGCCAGCCCTCACCTCAATACTGGCAGATACCAACACTCTCTACAAGTAGGTACAACTTACCTGGCTAGGTTTTCAGGGATGTGGTGGAGGTGCTAGGAAATAAGATTTAAATATCTTTTGAATATGTCAGTGTACAGTTATAAACTACATATACAGTCCAACCTATGCTAAAGACCACCTGGAAACAAAGACCACCTTTCGATTAAGGCACTTTTATTTGTGTTTATTCATGACAGATTTAAGAACAAATTCAACAAAGGTCACATGTCTTCAAAGATTATTGGTATTTCTCCTAAGTGGTCACTGTAGACAGGTTTGCATGTTTGACTGTATAGTGTACTTACTGGTTTCAACAAGGAAGCTCAGTAAGGATTATAATTTTAAAGTTACATGTACCTTTAAAACAATATTAACAATATATAAAGTAACACTGATTAGAGAAAACGTTTTATACACAATAATAAAATCTTAGACTTACCAAAATGGACAAAGTTTGTAATTACCTAATACTGTTTGTTGTTTGTTATAGGAATGAGCTGTACTTGATGAGTGTGATCACAACGGTGAACAAAGTGATGGAAAACCTGTATAGTTTCATCAGTCCATACCTACACAACATTCTCTTCAATGTAAGTCAGCCTGTTAGTTCATGATTATACCATACATGCACAGTCATTATTTGTTTTATTTCATTTTGTCTATCATTGTCCAAATTTTATAACACATGCCTTTGCCTGAAGATAACTTAAGCCTTTAACTCATATATATATGGGTTTTATCGCAAACTTGTGTGACCATTGTAGATCCAGACCAGATGTCAAAACTGTGTCTTCAGATCTTGATCTCCATCGCTTTTTACTTGATCAGAAATACATATGTATCATAATGAATCAAAAAACAAACATTGAAGATTCTGATCACAGGCATGGATGTGCAAGCTGAATTGGATCTACACTGTTTGCCATGGGATAACAGCCATATCCCATGGAGTAAAGGTTTAATGCCTCCCTCAATATTTCAGCTTAAACTGATGCAGATTCTCTCGTGACCAGTTAAGTTATTGTGTACGTGAACAAGTATTACATGTATTAAACTTTTGAATTAGTTCTTAGCTCGACTATTCGAAGAATATGTCGAGCTATTGTACTCACTTGGGCGTCGGCGTCGCCGTCGCCGTCGCCGTCCCGCTTTGGTTAAAGTTTACGTGCAACCTACCTATATCTTAACAACTACTATAGCTACAGCTTTTAAACTTGGCACACTTGTTCATCATCATGTCCCGAGTGTGTTTGCCAAGAACCATAACTCTAACTTTCATTTTGATCAAATTATGGCCCTTTTTTGACTTAAAATTTCTGGTTAAAGTTTGCGTGCAAGCTACTGTACAAACTCATAACTTCAATACTACCTATACTACAGCTTTAAAACTTGGCACACTTGTTTATCATCATGTCCCGTGTGTGTATGCCAAGAACCATAACTCTAACTTTCATTTTGATCAAATTATGGCCCTTTTTCGACTTAGAATTTCAGGTTAAAGTTTGCGTGCAAGCTACTGTACAGACTCATAACTTCAATACTACTTATACTACAGCTTTGAAACATTCAACACTTGTTAATCATCATATCCCAAGTGTGTATGCCAAGAACCATAACTCTAACTTTCATTTTTATCAAATTATGCCCCTTTTTCGACTTAGAATTTTAGGTTAAAGTTTGCGTGCAAGCTACTGTACAAACCCATAACTTCCATACTACTCATACTACAGCTTTGAAACTTTCAACACTTCTTCATCATCATAATTCAAGTTTGTCTGCCAAGAACCATAACTCTAATTTTCATTTTGTACAAATTATGGCCCTTTTTCGACTTAGAATTTCAGGTTAAAGTTTGCGTGCAAGCTAGTTACTTTCATACTTCTTTTACTATAGCTTTGAAACTTAAGACACTAGTTTACCATCATGACCCTGACTATGTATGCCAAGAACCATAACTCTTTTTTTTTCATTTTTAATCAAATTATGCCCCTTTTTTGACTTAGAATTTCAGGTTAAAGTTTGCGTGCAAGCTAGTTACTTTCATACTTCTTGTACTATAGCTTTGAAACTTATCCATCATCATGACCCTGACTATGTATGCCAAGAACCATAACTCTTTGATTTTTTTCAAATTACTGCCCTTTTTAGACTTAAAAATTAAGGTTTAAAACTTTGTATACCTTTATTTTATCTTACATCAGGTTTATTTTCAAAGGCCCATAACTCATCCTTGCTTTTTTATATTTGATTTTTGCCCTTTTCACTTGAAATTAGAATTAAGACTTATAAATAATTGTTAAAGGTTCAATGTTAGTGTTTTTCATATGTAATGCTATAGAAAATGTTTACAACAGATGTACTTAACATACTTTGGTTGAAAGTGTTGAGTAATTGTGGGGTGGGTGGGGGCATAGACTATACTATACTATACTATACTATAATACTATACTATACTATACTATACCATACCATACCATACCATACCATACCATACCATACCATACCATACCATACCATACCATACCATACCATACCATACCATACCTTACCTTACCTTACCATACCATACTATTACTATACTATTACTATACTATTACTATACTATACTTTACTATACTATTACTATACTATACTATTACTATACTATACTATACTATACTTTACTATACTATACTATACTATACTATACTATACTATACTATACTATACTATACTATACTATACTATACTATACTATACTATACTATACTATACTATACTATACTATACTATACTATACTATACTATACTATACTATACTATACTATACTATACTATACTATACTATACTATACTATACTATACTATACTATACTATACTATACTATACTATACTATACTATACTATACTATACTATACTATACTATACTATACTATACTATACTATACTATACTATACTATACTATACTATACTATACTATACTATACTATACTATACTATACTATACTATACTATACTATACTATACTATACTATACTATACTATACTATACTATACTATACTATACTATACTATACTATACTATACTATACTATACTATACTATACTATACTATACTATACTATACTATACTATACTATACTATACTATACTATACTATACTATACTATACTATACTATACTATACTATACTATACTATACTATACTATACTATACTATACTATACTATACTATACTATACTATACTATACTATACTATACTATACTATACTATACTATACTATACTATACTATACTATACTATACTATACTATACTATACTATACTATACTATACTATACTATACTATACTATACTATACTATACTATACTATACTATACTATACTATACTATACTATACTATACTATACTATACTATACTATACTATACTATACTATACTATACTATACTATACTATACTATACTATACTATACTATACTATACTATACTATACTATACTATACTATACTATACTATACTATACTATACTATACTATACTATACTATACTATACTATACTATACTATACTATACTATACTATACTATACTATACTATACTATACTATACTATACTATACTATACTATACTATACTATACTATACTATACTATACTATACTATACTATACTATACTATACTATACTATACTATACTATACTATACTATACTATACTATACTATACTATACTATACTATACTATACTATACTATACTATACTATACTATACTATACTATACTATACTATACTATACTATACTATACTATACTATACTATACTATACTATACTATACTATACTATACTATACTATACTATACTATACTATACTATACTATACTATACTATACTATACTATACTATACTATACTATACCAGCAACACCAACACCACCACCAACAACATCAACACCACCACCAACAACAACATCAACAACAACCAACACCACCCCTACCACCACCAACAACAACACCAACAATGACAACACCAGCAACCAGTATACCATACTGTACTACACCACGCCACACCACTATAGGTGGGCAGGGATAGTAAGTTGATGGGTGTGGGATCAGTGGTTTATGGGCTGGGTTGTGTAAACCCTAAAAAAATCTACAAGAATAAATTAAGTGTAATTTATTGATTTCCTAACTTGGATTAGGAAACTTGTGTTCATGTGTGTTTGTTGGAGGCGTCATAAACTCCTGAATCACTCCCCAGTTTAAATGAAGCCCAGTTACAATGTGCTTAATAATTCTGACTTTTCGAATAGTCGAGCTTGCAGTCGTTTACGACTGGCTCTTGTTCTATTTATACTGAGAATTTAATCTACTGCATAATGGTATAAAGCTTGTCAAGTTAAGCAAATGAACATATTAGAATTTTGTCCAAAATGCTGTTGAATCTGAGTTATATTGTCTATGCTCCCTGTCTAGGTGTGCATTCTGTCAAGTGCAGCAGGTGACGTGGAAATCTTACAGAAACCTCAAGTCCAGCTGAGACTTAAAACTATCAGGCTAGTATTTGTACAGAACTTGATTATTTCTTGTTTGCTGCTGGGTTTATGAAGTAGCTTTATTTCAAAATAAGGCAATACAATGCATATGTATAGAGTAAGGGGTTAAATGTTTTCTTAATAATCTGCTACATTTTCAGTTTGGCATTTTTACTCGCCAATGGGCAGGCATCTGAATTTTCTTTTGATGGGCTGTTTTCAGAAGTTGATCTTTAAAATTAAGAAGCCTTGTTAATAGTGATCTAAAAAGTTTATTAAAAAGTGTGGAACTACCAGTATCTACAAGTCGATGTTGGTTTTGATGTTAATTGTCATAAACTTTCTTAAGTTCTTTCAATGTTTAACATTTGGTGATTGATAACCATGTGCAGTTACTAGAAAATAATACATTGTTTTTATTCATTTTAGGTCAACTTTATCCATTAATTTACCAACTAGAGTGTTACTGCCAGTAGTTACATCTTGCTTCGGAAAACTGGTCCAGTCAAATGTGGTAAGTTTATTAGCAAAAAGTCCAGTTAACAATGAAACCATTATTGCCAGTGTATGTTATAATTTTATCACTAAGAAATTGTGCCAGACTTCATGATTTAAAACATTTGTTATTTGTTTGCTCCATTGAAACTTCTAAATACCTGTACTCGTTGAACAACTCAAATATTCAGTTTTTAGGCTATTGCCTTTTTTGTGAACATCAATCAGGCATATTTCAAAATAGTCATTTAGGTCTTTTCCATATCTTGTTGTTATGTGTATAGATTTTGTTTTTATAACATTGTTTTGTGATGTTTACAGTTGAGCATAGCCTCCCTGATGTCGCTGTTTGGTGACCATATAGCCCACATTTCTCGAGAAGACCTCCTCAGTCACATGACTCAGCTACAGGCATTCTTTCTACAGTGTCTAGATCTACGTGTAGACCAACCTCAGGTAATATAAGACAGCTGTGCCAAAAATCATAAAACTGAGGTTAGAGACCAGTCTCAAATCTAGAGCATGTGATTCGCTGAAATGGAGACTGGTCTCCAATTTCAGTTTTAAAATCTTTGTCCCAATCTCCATTGGTTAGATACCAAAATAGAAGATGTTCTTCATGGCAATATTAAGGAAGGAATCGTGTCATCAAGCATTTGTTCTGTATTGGTTATACAAAACAGCCAATATTAAAAAAAAAATATTGGAAAGAAATGTGCAACAAAAGCAACAAACAAAGATTTTGAACTTATTCATGTTCCCAAATTATGGAAACATCTTTGAGATCACTATCAAACATTGTCTGTTATATAGTAGTTCGAAATCATTAGTTTCTTATCATTGTGCTTTAATTCTCTACTACATATGTACTGTTTGTTTTTTTTCGCCTGCGATAGCAGGTAGACACATAGGGATCCTATTGTCCAGCGACATCAGTAGTCCCCCAGCTTTAACATGAAACTGTTGTCTAACTTTGAAAGTACTTGTCCTATTCACTTCATACTTGGAATATGTCATTAGCATGAACAACGTTATCTGTGATAACACCAGTTTCAATATTTTTTGAGTTATGCTCCTTTCAAATGCAACTTTAACATGAAACTTAATCTTGCCTTTAACTTTAAAAGTACTTGTCCAATTCACATCAGTAACACCAAGAATCTTAACTCCTGTTTAAATATTTAATTAGTCATGCCCCTTTCATATGCAACTTAAACATGAAACACAAGTTGCCTATAACTTTTTAAGTACTTGTTCTATTCACTTAATACTTGGAATATATCATCTGCATGAACAATGCCATTGGAGATAAAAAGAATGAAAACTCCTGTTTGACTATTTTATAAGTTATGCCCCTTTCAAATGCAACTTTAACATGAAATTTGATGTTGCCTGTAACATTGAAACCAATTCTCTTAATACAAATATCATCTGCATGCACATAGCTATTGGTGAAGAATGATAACACTGGTTTCACCATTTACAGTTTAGGTGACACATGTGTTCCATGATGTAGTATTGCAATCAACTTGAATTCAATCGTTTTATCATATATGATTAAACAAAGGGCCACATTTCAACTGTTTTCAAGCAGGCAACATGTGTTCTGCTGAACACTAAATTCTACTAAATTATGTGACCAGTGTAGATCTAGATCAGCCAGCACATCTGTTCCATCTGATCTGGATCTACACTGTGCATATTGGCCAGAAATAACCTAATGAATTAAAAGAGGACAGTGCTGGTCCTGGTCAGACAGCAAATTTGTGCCAGCTGATCTGGTTCTACAGAGTTTGCCTGTGGAATAACCCTTGAAGTAAAGAATTAAATCAACGATTAAAACTCAAGTTAATTCATTTCATTGACATATTCTTTGTTGTTAAAATTATTTGCAATGATGAATTCATTACATTTAGATTGTAATTGTTTCAGATGTCCAGCAAGCAGCTGTGTGAGGTAGAGAGTGTTACCATAGATACCATTATCGCCATGGTGATGAAACTCTCCGAGTCTACATTCAAACCATTCTTGTTCAAGGTAATGTCTGTGTTTCATCGAATTCCTTGTGTTTATTTTTTTTTGTACAATTATAATTGGAAAAAAGAAGTTTTCTTGTTTTAGACAGCTTGGCCTTATAAAATCTAGAAATTCTGTTAGACATTTGTTTTGAAAATAAATAATTTATGTTGATAACATTTGTTTATTCAATAATATCAAGATTTGCTTTCTCTATTTACCTTGTAGATATTTGACTGGGCAACAACTATGGAAGAACACACAGACAGGATACTGGTGTTTTATAACCTAGCTGAAAGGTTGGTGTTTAACACTTGACTCCATGGGACATGGCTGTTATCCATGCATGGCATTCAGAACAGCTGGCACATTCATGCTGTGACATGATATCATGGCCTTTTGAATGGCTGTTGAAACAGCCACATTAACAACAAGGCCAATGACTACTCACATTTTCTCAGCAACTAGTAAAACATGCTCATAGACTAAACATCTTGCACAATCCAAAAGTTTGTGTGTGACTTTTTTGTAGCAACACACTGAACCAGATGTTTCGAATGCAAAATTGGTGACTCTCATAGCCTAGTGCAAGATAATTGTAAATATACTGTATTATTTCTTGTTCTTTTAATGAAATTGAGTTCTGTCTTAGTTATATCCTGCTTACTCCGTGATCCGTGACTCTTATTTACAAAAACAGCGCATGCGCAGTGAAAAGTGTCTTCATCTTATTAAGTTTTACCTAAAACTGTAGGTAAATGTTATAACTATACATTACTAACTGAAATAGCTCAGAAAAGTATGATAGAATTAAATATTCTAACCTTTGACATACAAAGGTAATGATCTAGGTCATCTGGAAGCTTGCTCATCGAACCGTGACATTTCATTGCCTGGCTGATGACGTCATTAATTTGCATTTTGTTAACTTGATACACTGCTTACAGAAAGTTTGAGTCACAACTGTTAGACTCCATGCAAGTGTCATGGTTTAGATAGATCTCGTATTGAAAAAACAAAGAAAAAAATAACATGTTATCAGGGTCATACCTCCTGTACTGTTTTACTATTTTTGATGGTTTGGAACTACAAAAACTTGACCTTTATGCTAATATAAAAATTGTAAGAGGAGTAATTTCAGATTCCAATGTTTTCACTGTAAGTAATTAAAAATGGATAAATCTTAACAAGTCACAAATCCATCTCTATGCAGTCGTAATATTTATTCATTACCGGTAGTCTTCCATTTCATAATTCATAACAAAAACAAAAATGGATGACAGTTTAATTGGTCTTTACTCAAGTTTCAAACTTGGGAAATAACTTTTGTTTGGCAGTATACTTAGTTCATTACCAAGCATCCGATCGATATAGACAGTGTTGCAACACAGCTTTCAGTGACGTGTCAAAATGGGACAGAAAATGATGAAATTTGGAGGAAAATGGCGGAATTTTGGATATATTTTTATAATAAGATGAAATCTATTCAATTAAATGTTTTTTTTATCTATTTTTACGCTTTTTGTAGCCTTTTTATTCCAAATACTGCTGAAAAATATTGTTTCAAATAAACATCTACAGTATCTTATTAAAGTTTTGGCTGCACCAGCGTGTAATCCATCCATGAAATTACTTCACGAATCGATGGGTGATCACGGATCGATGAGTAAGGAGGATATAGTGAAATGGGTACTAAGCAGTCTCATTGGCTAAATATAAACCATTATACTAACATACTCTGAATGCACTTATTTTCATGGGCTTATCATTTCTTGGTTTTCAGTAAAATGGCATTTTCGTGGATTCTAGAAAGTCTTGGCTTTTTATTTTCCAAAATATGTTTACATATAATTTAATGTAATATTATATTTCATTGTGGCTTTAAATTCATGGATCAAGCTCTCCATGAATCCTTGAAAATTAGTAGCTCATGAAAATGAATGATTTCACAGTACATTTAAATGCCTAAGTATAATCAAATGTCTCACCTAAAAATTATATGCTGGAAGAGAAGTGGAGTAGACTGTCTGCTGTCTCTGCTATGGCACATCATCAATGCTTGTTGGATTTACACTGTAGGTAGAAGATTGATGGACTTACACTATATGTTGATCAAGAGATTGTCTTTGTTGCTACTTTCAGACTGGCAGAGAAGCTCCGTAGTCTGTTTACACTGTTTGCTGGACATATTATCAACCACGCTGCTAAAATGCTTGATGAAAACAACAACATCAAGAACGGTACTACTTTCTATATTCTTCCAGTCACCTAAACCTTGACAAATCCTACGTCTTCTTTAGCATGTCTGGCCTTTAAGTTAACATATGCTTCGAACATTTTCAAATCTTCAACATATTTAGAGCTTTAATTTTATAATATATCCTTCTGACATTTTCAGATCTTCAAGTTAACATATCCTTCCAACATTTTCAGATGTTTAAGTTATCAAAATTTTCAGATTTTAGTGAGTTTTTCCTTCTGACCTTTTCAATCTTCAAGAGCATATCCTTTGGAGATTTTCAAATGTTTTAATTCACATATCATTCCGTCATTTTCGAAAGTAAAGGTTTACTTATCTTTCCAACATGTTATTTACTGTTTGGGGATCATATTACTTCCAACCCCATCCCATTGCAGTCCACATTTTATAATGACATTGTGTCTTGTAGCATGATGCTCTCCCATCAGGGTTTTATGTTTCATTTTTTCTGTTCTTGCATGATCTTTGAATGAATAGGTGGCATGTTATTGATGGATTATCACCCAAGAGTGGAGACATAGAAAATCATTCATTGTTTGAACCCTGTTTTGGGGCATTGGTATTTAATTTTAATGGGGATTTTTGTCCAGAAAATTGGGAATTACCTTTTTAACTACCCTACAACTGCCCCAAGAACCCTTTTTCTGGAAATCTTGCATACCACCCTGATCACATGTTGTGATGTAGGGAAAACCTAATGTTAGAGAACATTCTTACAAAATCAAGGAGTAATAGTGTTGTGTTTACAATTGTTATTTCAGAAGAGAGATTTTTCCCGTCTGACGATGACTCCTGTGAGAAGTCGTGTCAGCTGCTGATCTTTATTCTCGACTGTATCACCAAATGTTGCATGTACGACACCGACAGCTTTATAACCAAAGATAAATTTGACCTACTCATGCAGCCATTAGTAGATCAGGTAAAAACTTTCCTTAACCCTTCAAGTGCTGAATTATTGTAATGGGCTTAACAATTTTTGAATTGTCTGTTTGGGTCTATAATAGAAATTAATTTACTGTTATATTAACTGAATAACAAACTGTGAAACCGCACATATGCAATGGCTGATCTGGGTCTATACTGGTTGCAGTTGGATGCCGTGCTTAACACTTAAAAGGTTTTGATTACTTATATTAAGTTGAAGGTCTTTTATTCACCCAATCTTAATTTTTAATGACACTTAAAAACATCTGTTTTATGTTTGAAGGTGAAAACGTCTGCTTTTGTTTCAGTTGGAAAACCAACAAGGGGAGGAAACTGATTATAATCTTCGGGTAAAAGAGCACCTGGTTCCCTGCATTGTACAGCTGTGTGTGGCAGCTCAAGATGACTCCCTGTGGAAAGCACTCAACTACCAAGTGTGTCTGAAAACCAGGAGCCAACTTGCTGAGGTAAGAACTGCCACCTTGAAATGTCCAATGTAGTAAACAGCACATGCGCTAATGATCAGGAAACAAAACTGTATAAAGAGTCTGCAGTGTATAATTATATTTTAATATTCAGTTTGTCACACCTACTGCCTGTTTGGGTTATTCATCAGAAAGTTACATGATAATTTCCAACTTTCTGACCTAAATCCCCATGAAAATTAAATATTTCTGCCCAAAGGGATTCAAGCACTTACTGAACCCCCCCCCCCCCCCTCCCCCCCCCCCCCTGGATCTACCCCTTAGTCCATGATAGTTCTTTCAGGAAATGATGTGAAAGTATGTGTGATATTGTAGGTGAAGCTGTCTTCCCTGGAAACCTTGGATGCCCTACACAGGAAGCTTGCAGAAGATTACATGCCCTTGCTTCCAGATACCATACCCTTCCTGGCAGAACTCATGGAAGGTGAGTACACCATATAATAATAAGTTGTTCAATTCAAAAATGAGGCAATAGCCTCTACTTGGGTGCAAACCCGTACCGGCATGGCGACAGCCCCTAGCCATGCAATTCTGACAATGCTACCAACTGAGCAAGCCTGGACAACCCAAAAAAAGGTTGATCGGATAACTCTGATAAACGTTGTCATCACTGAATGACATCAGTAAAGGTTTATTTTACTGATAACAGTATACAGTTATTTCATATGTGATTTGGGAACAGTCAAAATGTTGGCCCGAGGTGGAGCGGATAGTGTTCTGAACTGTTGCCCGAGGCCGTCGGCCGAGGGCAACAGTTCAAAACACTATCCGCGACAACGAGGGACAACTGTTTGACTGTTCCCAAATCAAATATGAAATAACTGTTTTATTACCTGATCAACTACTGTTTTAACAAAAGTTACAGATGAAAAAAGGAACAAGAAAATAATTTTGCAGATATGTTTTTAATTTAACTTTTTTAATTTAACAATCTTGTAACTATGTCACACCGCCAACATTTTGTATGTCAGTAGGTTTTCATATTGTTTTTCTCTGTTATTTCATCAAAAATTAAGGAAACTTTCATTTTGCTGACAAAATTTTAATTTGTTTAAATACTTCACCACATTTTATTTACGGAGAAATTATCATTGGAGTCAATTTGTTCCTTTACTGTTCCACATGACGTCAGAGCACACGAGGGAAACAGTCGAAACTATTGACCGGTCAACAGTTCGCTAACATGGACGTTTTTAGAATTTCAGAAAACAGTTAAAACTACCAAATAACATTTATATAAGGTATCAGGTAATAATACTGACTATAGTATGTACTTTATGGGCTCCACACTGCACAAAGAGAGGGTGTATATATCCTATGAATGCCTTTTCACAGCCTTTGGCCAACATGTTGACATTGTTGAGTTTGCTAGTTATTTGTTGTAAAGATGTGAAAATACGCAGTAATTCACTCATTTGTCATATTGATCCCAGTGTTAAAACAGATGGGTGATAATCAGCTGTGTATAAAGAACATCTGGCACTCAATACTTACATATAGAATCACTTTCAAGTTCATGTGTTATGTTATTTCAAGTGGCACTTTTGAAAAGATTTTCTATTTAAATATATAGAATCAACTTCAAGTTTATGTATTATTTTATTTCATGTGGCACTTTTAAAAAGTTTTTCTATTGCCATGTTAACATAATATAAGAATCAAATTCAGGTTTATGCATTATGTTATTTCATATGGCACTTTTAAAACGATTTTCTATTGCCATATTAGAACATAATGAATTAACTTAATTCATGAAACCTGTGCCCAAGGTTATAAAACTGAGCATGGAAACCAGTCGCCATTTCAGCCAATCAGATGCTTGAGATTTGAGACTGGTTTCCAATCTCAGCTTTATAACCTTCAGCCCTGACTTGCCGTTCAGCTGACACTAGCCAAAGTTGAGTGTTGTTGCGAGTCAGTGGTTTTTTTCTGTCATTCACAGTTTTACCTTACTTTTTTCCAAATTGTGTCGATTGTCTGGCTTGATATCTAGGCCAAGCTTAAAACTAGGTCAGATCAAAGGAACACATTGTTACTGCACTATGGGCTGTATTTTACATTCATCCAATTTTCATTAGCTTTGAATGTTTGTCCATGTGACTACTTAGCTAAATTTGGAACTATGTCATTTGGCATCAAAATCACTAGGTCATATTAAAAAAATACCATAATACCAAACTCGAGGCCTCAATTTTATCCAAGTGTCATGCAATATGGTATGGATATTTGTTTTGTTTATACATGTCTTTAGGTTAAAACTATGTTATACAGATTCAAATTATAGAAAACCAGGTCAGACACTGTAAAACCATATAACCTCACTTCATGCCACATTTTATCCAATTAAATGTATCATCAAAATTGGTCAAGACTTTTGCTTTGATGATAAATTGTTTTCCTAGAATTTTATTTTATTTATTTTCATTATTTCTCTTAAATTTACTTATTTGTCCATTTAGTTCTACTTGTATCAGTATGCACAATTATCTACAAATCTTTTGTGTATGTGATGTAATTTGAATATCTGACGTCAGCAGCCTTAATGTTAATATAAACCATGATGGATTTCAGATGAGTCAGAGGAGGTTGAGAAGAAATGTCATGAGGTCATACGAGAAATGGAGAAAACCCTCGGTGAACCATTGCAGAAATACTTCTAGTTACTGGTATATTTGGATCAGTAAAGAAAATCCTTCGTGATCCATGCTGAAATGCTCCTATTTACGTGAGAAAACTTTTGTTTCCAAGGCAGATGTCTGCGCAGGCTTGTGTGTGCTGTCATCCCAATTCTCAAACATTTGCATAATGTACTTAGACATAATGTAGAAAACTGGACGGTGAAGATTGGTGCAAAAGTGTTGATATTTGCTAAGAAGTCTGTAGCTATAAAGTGAACCGAGTACACATGTATTTATCACATTTTTGATCATAAGTTAACATTGTTGGCTGTATTGTGTTACTGGAATGTTGTTAGGGGAAATTGTTTTTAATAAAATACGATCTATCAATGTGTTTGCTCTTAGCTCACCATTAAAACTCAATAGAAAATGTTTTCAGTGCTTATGATGAAAGATATAGCCAACATAAGTTTTTGTGATGGACAAGGCTGATGGTTATAAAACTGAGCATGGAAACCAGTCTCAAATCTCAAGCATCTGATTGGCTGAAATGGCAACCAGTCGCCATTTCAGCCAATCAGATGCTTGAGATTTGAGACTGGTTACCATGCTCAGTTTCATAACCTTGGGCACAGATTGATGGATCCCTACATTTCATCTGTATGAAAGGGCGCCACAAAAACTGTTTTTGCATTCTACTTGTGTCAGTCTTTTTAATCCTCTAATATTTCAGTTGTGCATTCAAAATGATTTAAGAATAAACCTGCTATGTACTAAGCACAGCATTTATTATCCCCCTGCCAAAGGCGAGGGGGATATTAGAAATGCCCTTCGTGCGTCCATGCGTCCGTCCGAAACAATTTTGTCCGGAGCATAAGTCAAAAACTACTGGAGGGATTCTATTCAAACTTCATACACTGACAGAGCACATTGGTAGGTAGTGCATTGTGCAAGAACAATAACTCTATCTTGCCTATTTTTAGAGTTATTTCCCTTTATCATATTTACTTGATAAATTTTGTCCGGAGCATAAGTCCAAAACTACTGGAGGGATTTTATTCAAACTTCATACACTGACAGTGCTCATTGGTAGGTAGTGCAGTGTGCAAGAACAATAACTCTACCTTGCCTATTTTTAGAGTTATTCCCCTTTATCATATTTACTTGATAAATTTTGTCCGGAGCATAAGTCCAAAACTACTGGAGGGATTTTATTCAAACTTCATACACTGACAGAGCACATTGGTAGGTAGTGCATTGTGCAAGAACAATAACTCTATCATGCCTATTTTTAGAGTTATTCCCCTTTATCATATTTACTTGATAAATTTTGTCCGGAGCATAAGTCCAAAACTACTGGAGGGATTTTATTCAAACTTCATACACTGACAGAGCACATTGGTAGGTAGTGCAGTGTGCAAGAACAATAACTCTACCTTGCCTTTTTTTAAGAGTTATTCCCCTTTATCATATTTACTTGATAAATTTTGTCCGGAGCATAAGTCTTAAACTACTGGAGGGATTTTATTCAAACTTCATACACTGACAGAGCACATTGGTAGGTAGTGCAGTGTGCAAGAACAATAACTCTACCTTTCCTATTTTTAGAGTTATTCCCCTTTATCATATTTACTTGATATATTTTGTCTGGAGCATAAGTCTAAAACTACTGGAGGGATTTTATTCAAACTTCATACACTGACAGAGCACATTTGTAAGTAGTGCAGTGTGCAAGAATGATAACTCTACCTTGCATATTTTTAGAGATATTTCCCTTTATCATATTTACTTGATACATTTTGTTGTCCGGAGCATAACTCCAAAACATCTTGAGGGATTTTATTCAAACTTCATACACTGACAGAGCTCATTGGTAGGTAGTGCAGTGTGCAAGTCCAATAACTCTACCTTAACTTTTTAGAGTTATTCCTCTTTATCAGAATTACTTAATAAATTTTGTCCGGAGCATAACTCAAAAACTACTTGAGGGATTTTATTCAAATTTCATATACTGACAGAGCACAGTAGGTAGTGCAGTGTGCAAGTCCAATAACTCTACCTTGCCTATTTTTAGAGTTATTCCCCTTTATTAGCTCACCTGAGCACGAAGTGCTCATGGTGAGCTTTTGTGATCGCCTGATGTCCGTCGTCCGTCCGTGCGTACGTCCATCGTCAACTTTTTCGTCAAACGACTTCTTCTCCTGAACTCCTGGGCCAATCTTGCTGAAACTTGGCAGGAATGTTACTTGCATGAAGCTTTACCAAAATTGTTCAAATGGTTCCAGTCCATTGCCTATCTAGGTCACCGAGGTTAAAAATAGATTTTGAACATGAAATTGTTAAAAATCTTCTTCTCTGAAACCGTAAGGCCTAGAACTTTGATATTTGCTGTGTAGCATCACCTAGTGGTCCTCAACCAAGATTGTTCAAATTATAGCCCTGGGGTCAAAATTGGCCCCGCCCCAGGGATCACTTCATTTTACATAGACTTATATAGGAAAAACTTTAAAAATCTTCTTGTCTGAAACCACAAGGCCTAGAGCTTAGATATTTGGCATTTAGCACCCTCTAGTGGAACTCTACAAAGTTTGTTCAAAATATTTCCCTGGGGTCAAAATTGCCCCGCCCCAGGGGTCACTTCATTTTGCATAGACTTATATAGGAAAAACTTAAAAAATCTTCTTGTCTGAAACCACAAGGCCTAGAGCTTAGATATTTGGCATTTAGCATCCTCTAGTGGAACTCTACGAAGTTTGTTCAAATTATTTCCCTGGGGTCAAAATTGGCCCCGCCCCAGGAACCAGGGGTCACTTCATTTTGCATAGACTTATATAGGAAAAACTTTAAAAATCTTCTTGTCTGAAACCACAAGGCCTAGAGCTTAGATATTTGGCATTTAGCACCCTCTAGTGGAACTCTACAAAGATTGTTCAAATTATTTCCCTGGGGTCAAAATTGGCCCCACCCCAGGGGTCACTTCATTTGACATAGACTTATATAGGAAAAACTTTAAAAATCTTCTTGTCTGAAACCCCAAGGCCTAGAGCTGAGATATTTGGCATTTAGCATCCTCTAGTGGAACTCTACAAAGTTTGTTCAAATTATTTCCCTGGGGTCAAAATTGGCCCCGCCCCAGGGGTCACTTCATTTTGCATAGACTTATATAGGAAAAACTTAAAAAAATCTTCTTGTCTGAAACCACAAGGCCTAGAGCTTAGATATTTGGCATTTAGCACCCTCTAGTGGAACTCTACAAAGATTGTTCAAATTATTTCCCTGGGGTCAAAATTGGCCCCGCCCCAGGGGTCACTTCATTTTACATAGACTTATATAGGAAAAACTTTAAAAATCTTCTTGTCTGAAACCACAAGGCCTAGAGCTTAGATATTTGGCATTTAGCATCCTCTAGTGGACCTCTACAAAGTTTGTTCAAATTATTTCCCTGGGGTCAAAATTGGCCCCGCCCTAGGGGTCACTTCATTTTGCATAGACCTATATAGAAAAACTTTAAAAATCTTCTTGTCTGAAAACACAAGGCCTAGAGCTTAGATATTTGGCATTTAGCACCCTCTAGTGGAACTCTACAAAGATTGTTCAAATTATTTCCCAGGGGTCAAAATTGGCCCCGCCCCAGGGGTCACTTCATTTTACATAGACTTATATAGGAAAAACTTTAAAAATCTTCTTGTCTAAAACCACAAGGCCTAGAGCTTAGATATTTGGCATTTAGCATCCTCTAGTAGAACTCTACAAAGAATGTTCAAATTATTTCCCAGGGGTCAAAATTGGCCCCGCCCCAGGGGTCACTTCATTTTATATAGACTTGTATAGGAAAAACTTTAAAAATCTTCTTGTCTGAAACCACAAGCTGAGAGTACTTTTGTACTCAGGTGAGCGATATAGGGCCATCATGGCCCTCTTGTCTGATTTACGTGATATATTTTGTTTAAAAATTTTAACTCCAAATTTAAAAGGATTTCCTCTCCAGGTAAATTATACGAAAGTACAACCTTCAGGTTACTTTTTCCAGCGGGGGGATTTAACCATGTGTAACATGGCTCTTGTCACATTTGCAACCAATGTTGACCTTGATCTGCCTGAGTATAAATCTGATCAGAGTCTACAGTTAGCTGTCCAAATGTTTTATTATGTTTATATACTTTGGTTACAAACACCCCTCAAACTTATAGAAAGATAAATCATCTATAACATTTTACCTTGTAAATAATAAATGAACTGGCTTAAACTGAAAGAAAGGGGAATCCATACATCTGTGCCATCAGATCATGATCTGCACTGGTTGCATCTTGGTCAGAAACAATCTAATAATGAACAGTGCAGATCCTGATCTGGATCTCATTGTTTGCCCATGCAATTAGTTGTATCTATGGAGTAATACGTTAAGAGAGATAAGGTTTTAACCCAGAGCATTTGTCATTTTTGAGAAGATTCAGATCACCTGCACATTCACACACCCTTCACATATAAGGGCCTACACTGTTCATTTAAGATTTGTTAATAACTTCTGTGAAACACCTCTATGAACAATGAATAGCTTTCCACACATTGACAGAAAGACCAGTCCATTTCATTAATTCAGTGCATAATGGGTTAGCAAGTGCAGTGTAAACTTGTTCAACTTTCAAGACAGATTGTTTAGGCCCACAGGGCAAGGTGTTAATTATGCAATCTAAACAATTCTCAAACACCATATAGCTAATAGATTTTATCTGCGTTTTAAGTAGACACTTCAGTAGAACTTTATCACTTGAGGCACATTTTTGTTAATAAAATTCAGACCAATAAGTACTATATACAGTCACAATCTGATGAGGTGAAAAACATAAATGGCAGTCATTCAGCTATCAAACATTCCATTCTGTTCAGTCATGTCGTACAGTACTAAATCTTTTACTTCATTGGTACTGTTTACATCTCATATGCCAGATCAGCCTGTACAAACATTCAGTCTATTTATCGTATACTGTTTGTTGTTAGATTCATTAGGTTACATCAGACCAATATCGAGAGGAATACATCTTGATCTGACCGTGAATGTGCAGACTGATCGGGATTTACACTGGTTGCACATGGGATATAAGCCATAAACTGATGAAGTAAAGGGTTACCCTTGTAAATCCATTTTTAATTAAAATAAACAGTGTTGCCATTAAGCATAATGCTGTAATTTCTAGACATGGCTTAAAACACAGAGGCAGCCTGTAATACACCCAAATCAGTCTGTAAACTGTAATGGTCAGATCAGGATCTACAATTTTGGCAATTCAGATAATAGTTTTTATGAAGGAAAAACACCTTCAAAATGATAAATGGACAGGATCAAATTCATTTAACTTTTTACTCCACATACACACCTTTTTACTCATGTGTGAACATTGTAGATCGAGATCAGCTGGCAAATACGCACCATCTAATCAGGATCTTCACTGTTTGCTTTCTGGCAAGAAATAACCAAATAAATCAAAAAAGCAAACGGTGCTATTCCTGATCACAGATCATGAATGTGCCGGCTGATCTGGATCTACACTGACAACTTGATTACTTCTAAGTTTAAACACATGCACTTTGTACAGAGGAATCTGTATTGCTTCTGTGAGATTATTTTTTATGGAAAAAGTTACCAGGTAGCTCCACAAATCCACACAAGATAACACAGACTGCACATGTTGCTGTTGTTGTCAATAACCATGAAATGTTTCCACTATGTAGTCTTGAGTAAAATCCACTCAAAATAAATGATACTGCAATACATGTACTTCACAAAACCACCTTAAATTCAAAGCAATGTTTTCACATTAACCTGACAGACCAGGTTTTACATATATCTGACAGAACAGGTTTCACAGACAAATCACTAATTTTAGCACTTTACTGAAACTCCAAAAAGTGAAGAGCACATTGTGACAGTTTAGTTGTCCTCTTCTATTTCGTCAATGCTGTTACAGTCCTTACATGCTCCTGTGGATCCCCCAAGGGGCATTAACTCTTGTGATGATGCATTTCTATCATATGTTAAATTGACCTCTTCTATTTGGGTTGGGTATGACATGGCACAGGTAGGTTTGAACTCTTTATGCCAGGCTAACAGGAAGTATCCGAGAGCTATACCAAGGATGGTGACAACAAATACCCAGACGTTGTAGGTCATCACGATAAGCATGAGCAGATAACTCACTAGGAACTCTGTCACATATAACACTGTCTGTATCATATGCTCCTTACTCTTGATAGAATGTCTGAAATAACAAAACTATGTAAGCTTCTGTTAATTTCTCTTATTATGTTAATCTGTCTTGAATTACTGCCTTTAACATTTCTGCTTTTGTGGGATACTGCCAGTTAATTTCAAATTTAGATATTACCTTTTGCACCGTTTACTCCGTATACACAGGATTTATTGCGTTCATGTCATCTGATCTGGATCTCCACTGGTACACTGTCAGAAATAACCTAATTAATCGAAAAGTGAACAGTGTAGATCCTGATCAGATGGCATATATGAGCTAGCAAATCTTGATCTACAGTACTGCAGTTTTTGCCCATGGATAATCGATAATGGAGATAGGGTTAAATATATGCTGCAAACTAATAACTTTCTAGTCTGTGACCTGCCATTATGATATACCCTGATCAATGCATATTGTTAAATGATCACCCGGAGAAACTTAAAGGTTCATAAAATAATCTATTTACATTAACTTTGCAGCTGATAATTTTAATATATTAATATGTGTTAATTTGTTTCTAAATGATCACATTGCATTATTAATTTATATATCTATAGGCCCCTATGTAAAATTCATTACAAAATATTCCATACAACCTTTAACAGAGCTTGAAATGAACAGATTGTAGTATGAATATCAGGGAGGTAGGAAATTATAATTCCTATTATTGGCATACATTTTTGACAAGCTGCAGTCTGTAGATGATATCTGGCAGTCGCAAATAATCAATTTTGTCACAGAGAAGATAAGTGAGAGCTTGGTTGAATACAGAAAAAAGTGGGAAATGTTCTTTAGAGATTTACTTACATTTTACCATGGTATTTGAAGTGTACATGGAGATACTGTCTGAACCATTTGGTACCTTGATATCCTATTGCAAGTATAAATGTGCATAAACATGCTAGAAATATACCTGAAAAAAAATCATATAAAAATTTAATCTTGAACTAAATTTCTGTTAAAATGAAAAAGTTAATACAACAATCCTACATGAGTCAGTTCACAAGTTGGAATGCACTTAGTTCCATTAGTGTTAAGTATATGCACTTATTTCTATTGGTGTCATCTATATCCACTTACTTTGTTAGTAGTGTCAAGTATATGGCCTTACTACCATAAGTGTCAAGTAGATGCACTAACTACCAATTGTGTAAAGTGATCTTACTTCCATAAGTGGCAGACATATGACATGTGTCAAGTATATGTTCTTACTCCCATTAGTGACAAGTATCACAGGTGTACGGCATGTTCGACCCAGCCACACCCCCTTCCCTCACACTAGTACCCTCCCTTGAAGAAAAAAAAGCTCTACAGAAAAAACTTCTTGATATATATGTTATAACATATATATCAAGAAAAAAAATTCTGTAGACCTTTTTTTTCTTCAAGGGAGGGTAGTAGTTTGAGGGAAGGGGTGTGTGGCTGGGTCCAACATGCCATACACCTGTGACAAGTATATCCACTTAGTGCCAGATGTGTCAAGTAAATGCTCTTACAACAAAATGTGTCAAAGATATACAATAACTGATATTAGTGTCAAGAATATGCACTTACTTCCATTAGTATCAACTATATACACTTACTGCTGTCAGTGTCAAGTATATGCAATTAGTGCTGATAATGTCAGGTATATACACTAACTGCCATAAGTGACATATATATGCACTGACTGTCATTAGTGTCAACTATATGCACTTTCTGCCATAGTGTCAACTATATAAACTTACAGCCATCATTGTCACACAAATGCACTTACTACCACTCGTGTCAAGTATCTGCACTTACTTTCATTATTGCAAAGTGTATGAACTTACTTCCATCAGTTTTAGTATAAGCACTTACTGCAATTAGTGTCAAGTAAATGTACTAACTGCTTTTAGTGTCAAGTATATGAACATACTGACATTTGTGTAAGATATATGAACTTACTTTTATTAGTGCCAAGTATATGAACTTACTTCCATTAGTTTTAAGTATAAGCACTTACTGCAATTAGTGTCAAGTTTATGCATTTGTTGCAGTTTGTGTCAAGTATATGCACTTACTGCCATCAGTGTCAAGTATATGCACTTACTGCCAAAGTGTCAAGTATATGCATTAATTGCCAAGAGTGTTAAGTTTATGCACTTTCAGCAATCATTGTCAAGTATATGCACTTACTGCCATTAGTGTCAAGTATATGCACTTACTACCATTAGTGTCAAGTCTATGCACTTACTACCATTAGTGTCAAGTCTAAGTACTTACTGCCATTAGTGTCAAGTATATGCATCTATTGCCAATAGTGTCAAGTACATGCACTTACATCGATCATTGTCAAGTTTATGCACTTACTGCCGTTAGTGTCAAGAATCCACTTCTCAAACAGCACCGTAGCATTCATTCCCGTGTTGAAAAATGTTTGATGACCCTACAACAGACACAATTCATGGCAGGAATCAGCAAAGACATACGAGTATATTCTATCATTACTACAAATCAGCTTAACTTTGGCTGACGCGCCTTTCTTGTTGTTTCAGATGTAAATGATATTGCCTCTACCGGGGAGCGACCCTGATCAGACTGCGCGGATGTGCATGTTGATCTGGCAAAATATCTCGAGCGCTTAAAATGGTTCAAGTCTTAATATTATAAAACTAGGAATGGAACCAGTCTCATCTGAATGGCTGAAATGGGAAGATCAGCCTGAAATCTCAAGCATTTGAATGGCTGTAATGGAGACTGGTCGCCAGTCTCAGTTCTATTATGCTCAGTAGAGATTCTGATTTAAGATAATTTCACATTTGAGATGCTGGCTCATCAAAACTTTTTATGCAGTCTTAAATGAACGTATCATTATTCTACTATCTTAGATTGGAGAACATGACTGTGTAAGATGAGACTTAACTTCAACCATTCTTGGCTAAAGGTTATAAAACTAAGCATGGAAACCAGCCAAATCTCAAGCATCTGATTGGCTAAAATGGCGACTGGTCGCCATTTCAGCCAATCAGATGCTTTAGATTTGAGACTGGTTTCGAATCTCAGTTTTATTTATTTATTTTTTTTTTTATTTTTTTTTTCAGGCCCCATAAGGGTAACCCCATTTATTCGTTATAAACACATTATAGCACATAACATAATAACATATAGCAATAAAAGAAAATATATATTATGTATGTATTCCTTTAACAAATCAATTTGTAAACAAAATACTATTCATATGCAAGTTAAGTCGAGTATAAACATGTAGTTTATCAGTCATTAAATTTTTTAACATGTATGCCGGCATATGGTGGAATTACTCTGGCCTGAATTTATAAAAAAAAAAGATAATTTATTTTCATGGGCACATAATACTTGTGGTTTTAGTTAATCCGTTAAGATTTTTTAATTCTTAAATTCATGTGTTTTTTTTTTAAATTCCAACGTATGTCTTAGCATAAAAACTGTAGTATTATTGCTATTTTGGCAATTAGACTGTAAGTTGATCTATTAATTAAAACCACAAGAACCAGTGCTTCACAAAAAAGACAATGGTTTTACAGTGGTAGCAATAATTCCTATAATAATGCAGTATATAAGCACAAGTAGCTTTTAGAAAAAATATATAATTGTATTTCATAGTATTATTTAAAGGTTTAAGAAAAAAAGACTGAAGCTTTAAACTGGTATTATATTACTATCTGATATTTGAATTTTAAATTATATATAACGAAGTGAAGTAATTTTTGTCATTTCTTTTTAGTTACACTGCATATTTTGTGTATGTAAATTATTGCTTTGTTGGTTTATTCAACAATGACTAAAGGACATAATTTAAAACTATTTGATTTAAAACTTGAAAGAGTTTTATCATTATATATATATTGTTTAAAATATATCGATATATTTCCACAATACCAGGAATTCTGCTAGTTTGTTACATTTAACAGCAGCTTCTTTATTATAACTGTGATGCATTTTCAAACATTTCTTTAATCCATCCATTGTTGGATTAATTAGCAGCTGTTTGCTTTTGTAAAGGTACAGTTTTGTGTATGTTAACAGCAAGTTTTCTGATAAAAGATTATTGTTTTTAAATCCAAAGATAGCTACAGTTTCATCTATTTCTGGTAGTGATTCGAATCGGTTTTTCAAGCTTGTATATATTTGTTTTGATCTTTCACATTTCCAAAAAATATGCTCTATTGTTTCTAATTCTTTTCTGCAAAGGGTGCAATAGGGATTGTCTTTGATTTTCATTTTATAAAGTAAATAATTTGTTCCTATAATTCTATGTAAAATCCGGACTTGAAACCACTGAATGCTAGTATCAGCTGTAATTTTGAAGGGCAACTGGTAATAAATTTTCCAATCTGAGGGTTCTATTTCTGAGTTTAATATCATTGACCATTTTTGTTGGCTTGTTGGATTACACTTTTAATGTTGAAAGATTGATATATTGATTTACACCCTTTTTCTTCTTTTAAAATGTATCTCAGAGAAGATGGATAATTTGGTTTTTCAATATAACATTGCTTTAAGTTACTATTGTTTTGCTTTAAAAAAAATTTAACTGCATTTAATATACCAAGAAGTTCTAAAAAATTTGTTTTTAGTTTGTATTTATCATTTAGTTCTTTGATTGTATAAAATTTACCAACAGGGAAATGTATGAGGTCTGAAATGAAATGTACACCTACATCAAACCAATGTTTTAAAAATACACTTTTATTACCTACTAGGATTCTATGGTTTTCAAATAGTGGTGTATTACCTATGAATTGTTTGTCTTGGTTATTTGTCTTGATTTCCGTAAACTCTGAATAGGCTTTAAAAACATCTTTCCAAAACTCATTTTTAAACTTTGCAACAATTTTGTCAACATAACTTTTACCACAGTTATAAAGTTTATTTAATTCTACTTTTTCTATTAGGATATTTGTCCAAACTCCTCCTTCAACAAATCTTCTTAACCAAGTTAGTTTAAGTGCTTTTATGAATGCAGTAATGTTTATCATTTTTAAACCTCCATCACAATAATCTTGTATTAAGACTTCATGTTTTATTTTAACTGTTCCTTGCCAAATGAAATAAAAAAAGATGTTATTTATGTCATTTATAATGTTATCTGGAGGAGTTGGTAATACTGTAAATATTTGATTAAAAATGGGCAGCAGTAGGCTTTTAATGACAGTTATTTTTCCAATGGGTGTCAGTATCCTTCTTTTCCAAGAGGTTATCATTTTTCTTACATTTATTAATTTTTCGGAGTAGTTTATATGTATCATTTTAGTAAGATCAACATGAAAATCAATTCCTAGCATTCTAAAAGTAGATTGATTCCAGGCAAGTTTCCATCTTGTTTTAATGCTGTCACTGCTGAATTTTTTTCTGCCAATCCATACAACTTTGGTCTTTTCGAAATTTACTTGTAATCCTGAGATATTTGCAAATTCAGATAATACATTTAATGTCTCATCTAATGATGTTTTTGTTCCATCTAAAATTAATGTTGTATCATCTGCAAACTGGGAAATTTTGTGTTCATAATTGTTTAATCTCAGTTTTATAACCTTGGCCACAGATCTCGCAAGTTGGAGACTGGTTTACAACCATGTGAGGAAAAGTATGTAATTGATTTATCCAGTTTATTTTAAATTTACAGACTATTTAAACGCAAAAATTCACTCGAACAATTAAACCTGTAAGAAAAACATTTGATTTTGAATCCAATTTCAAGGTTATTGTAAAGGGGCACACGAATGGAAGGGGACTAGTTTACAAGAAACTGATAAAAAACATTGCACATGGTCTTAAGTTGATTATACAGCGGTGAACAGATTGTCTGTTGTTATAATTTAAACATGACATCTAAAAAAACAAGTAATGCGTTTTTGCTTAAAAATATATTACAATAAATGTCACTGAAAAGGCTCTTTTATTTTAGACTAAAACAGAATTTTGACATATAAATTATAAACATGTTTTTAAAATGTCATCATGCAAGAAGAGATATAAATCATTGTTTTGCGGCATGAAGGCTCTTATTATAATTAATACAAACATGAAGTGTCCTTCATGATTAATTAGTGGTTTGCAGCTTTCTTAAAATAAGCTTGGTAACTGCCATTTTCGATGTTGTTCTAGATGCTTACATTGTTCGAATGACGTCACTCCACTCTACTGCCATTATCATAATATAATGTACAACAAATAATGGACTCCTATGTAAAGAAAAACGACTTCTGACAAATGGTAAAGACAGTTAAATTGACCTTAAACGACATGGAATCATTAACACTATATTATGTACTCACGTGTGAAGTGTGGTCGTCATGGTGAACTTGTGGCTGATCAGTTGGCACTAAATAGGTTGGCACATCTCCCTGGTGATCCCCATGATTATGGTTCACCACGTGCACGTGCTCTTTTACACTGTGGTTCATGTGTCCATGAGCTGAGTGGTCCATATGTCCGTGCGCAGAATGATCCATTGTTAATCAACACTTACTGGCTCAAAACAAGAAATGTTTGCAGATAATCACCGATGACCTTTCCAGATATAGATTGTATCAGCTCCTGTTTTGAATTAAATAAATGAATTGAATTCCATGCGAATGTAAGCAAATTCCAAACCACAGTCTCTCATACAATAAGATTGGCTCATTTAATTAATCCAACACTTCCTGAAGTCTTATCATAATTTGCACTGAATTACGCCGAGTTGAAGTATTTAAACTTATAAACCGTTACCATATCACGACTGATCCTATTCAAACTAACCACTATGACTTACCTTAGCATACTATGTTGATATGTTTCATTTGTGTCATCAATAAAACAATAATCATTGTAAAATATCAGCTAAAATATCAGCTAATAAGTAAAGATTGTCACTCGGAAAGTCGCTTTGCCTCGAGGCAAATGTTTTGATATATTCTCGTTTCATCAAAACTCGCACTCATATATAATGAGGCGTATAATTTAATTCGAAGGTGCAGAAGCGCACGTATTCGTGGAAACAGAAGTTTCCCGTATTTTGCGTGTCAAATACGTTCAGACTGTGAAAGATACACGTGAATCTAATGCCATTGATCGACGTTTACTTACACCTTCTGGCACAAAGATTATAAACTGAGAATGGAAACTAGCCTAAAATTGTCAAAATCTGATAGGCCGAAATGGCGACTAGTCGCCATTTCCGCCAATCAGATCCTTGAGATTTGAGACTGGTTTTAAATATCAATTTTATAATCTTCAGCACCGGCCTGTAACATCCTTAATCTAACTACAATATGTTGTCTACTTATCGATTCTGATCATGTATATTAAGTGGTGTTGACAATCGATTGGAAATTTTCATGTTTGTAGCAGAAATATTGATCAAAGTGACGATAATACTTTTCTGCGATTCTCCGTCCGTCTGTCTGCTATAAAAATTAACGCGAAATACTACTATTACTTGTCGAGACCGATTGCGGTGAGCTCGCCTTAGTTGTCACAATGGCAGTACGGTGTATGTTCCTGCGTTAGTGCGTCCGACAGTTAATGCGTGCGTGCGAACGTCCGTCAGTCCCGATTTGTCCGGACCATTACTTTAATAATAACAATATCTTTATTTATAGAAGGTTACTTACTTAGCACATTAAATTTACAAAAAAATGTCTAATTTACAATAAGGCCTTCTATAACAACAAACAAACAAGAAAAAAACGATTAAAAAAATGACCTGCATTGAATTAAGCATGAATGTTAATATCGCTTCGGGTTCCGATCTCAAAGGTCAATGTAACATAAAGGAGTTTGGAAGTTATTAGTTAAAGATTGTCCGATCAATAACTTTGAGATGCACTAATCAATCTTGTTTATATGTCATACATGAATGTTAACCTCAGTGAGACGAGTGTCGCGTGCAAGCCCTAAGTTCCCATCACATAGGTCAATGTCACAGTTAGGGGTCAAAGATCAAAACAGAGCTAGTCCAACCAATAACTTTGACAAGCACTGAAGCAATCTTATCTATATTTAGCATGAATGAAATCCCATTACAAAGGTTAATGTCACAGTTGGGGGTCAAATATCTTGTCCGGCACATAACTTTGATATGCATTGGGCAATCTTGTTCGTATTTGGCACGAATCTTAACCTCAGTGAGACGAAGTATAATGCGCTTACCCTGTGTTCCTGAGGACTAGGTCACAGGTCAAAGGTCATGTCAGATTTTGTCTGGCCCTTAACTTTTAATGCATCGAGCAATCTTGTTATGCACATGTTGGTCCGTAACCACCTTGTCCGACCTATAAGTAGACAATGATTTCACCTATAGTCCTCTAATTTAATAGGGAGGTTTGTCATCACCAGTAGATAACCTTATTGATTTTAAGGTCAGTAGGTCAAGGTCACAGTATACTCAGAAATATTTTCCGACAAATATCTAGACAAAGATTTAATCTCTGGTCGTCAGATTTGGTTGGGAGGTTTGACCTTACATGTACATGACCCATACCGATTTTGAAGTCATTATTGGCCTTCAACACAAGTCTTGTACGACAAATAACTTTAAAACTTTTTTTCAACTGCCCTCATATTTGGAAAGGAAATTTGTCAATATATGTATATATATAAGCCCTATTATGTTTGAGGTCAAAGGTCAAGGTCATAGTGACACAAAAGTAATGTCTGACCAATAACTAGACGACTATATTATTTGCAGTCTTTAGATCTAAAGGGAGGATGAACATCATCTGTTCATGACCTCTTTTGATTTTCAATTTAGTAGGACAACGGTCAGTGATATTTACTCAAAAACCTTATCTGACCAATAAATACGATTTAGTCCTCGATCCTCCAGTTTACAACAGTGGCTTGTCATCGCATTTAGAAGAATCCTATTCATTTTAAGGCTAGATCTAGTAGGTCAAATGTCAAGGTTGCAATGATCTTCAGTACCAAAACCTTCTTTGACCAACATTTACGAAATGATTTCAACTGTCAACCACATTATTTGGCACAAATTGATATTTAGTGTAATAGGTCAAAGGTCAAGGTCACAGTGACCTTCAATACAAATATATCGTCTCACCAATAACTATGGAATAATATAAGTAATCAATAACAGCACTCTACTATCAATTTGGCGTTTGGGGCATATTGTGGCCAATTACTCTCATACCCTAGAAGTCATCACAAACAAGAAATATCTTTGAAAAAGATAAACGGCGTTGATGGAAAAGATTTATATATAAATGTATATAAGAAAGAAAGAAATATAGAGAGGTGAAGCAGACACAGTTTAGTTATTTTATTTAACTTGTTATAGCTGTTGACGAACCCTCCGTGCCTTCTTAGTATGACCTAGAGATTAAGCGACCGAATATCATGACAACACATCAATTCATTGAAAGTGTCTTTCAAAAATACTTTGAATGTTGATGCTGTTGCAACAATTTCATACGGTGATAATAAGTCGATTAAAGAAGCAAATTCTTACATTAACTCTTGATCTACATTTATTCAGTTTCAATAAAATAACTTTTGTAGAGTTAGAACTCAAGATGAATAAATGTGCTTGAAATTTAATAAATATTAATAATAACAGCCTGTTACAAGGGCGAAATCTACCAAGTTTTACGTAAATTTACTTTCAAAAACGTGTCCCGCATGAGTATTGAACCCGGGGCCTCTGCTTGAGAGGCGAGAGAGTTAGCCACTACACTACAGAGTACTTGAATTTATGACTTGAAATTAACAATCAGTATCAAAGGAACCAGTAAGAACTAGAAATATCTGCACTTCTCCTTCGTTTTACACTGTGTATTGTTCGCAAGTGTTTACCCGACACACAAGAATATTCCATATAAAATTGTATTTAAGCCATCAATATTGACTTGATTTTCCCGCTGCATAATCATCAATTCCCACTAGATACCTCCCCACCCTCTCCACCCTGCTAGATGCCTCTCTGGTGTAAATAGCTACCAATCGAAATAGTTTATTTCATTTTCCCGCTGCATAACAATAGAATACGAGTATTATTTACAACATTTCATTGGTCGACAAACTAGGTCAAAAGTGAGCTTAGACAGCTAACGACGAAAAATCTACCGCGTCTGACATTTTTTTTATTCTTCGTTATAGGCACGTGAAACCATGAAACTACACGGTTGAAGGGCAAGGGCAAGTGCAAGTGACTAATCCGAATCACGTGGATCACCAGGGAGATGCTTAATGATGTAATGAGTTCAATGGCATCATACTACGTCACGAGCACCTACCAAAAAGATCCATCCCATTGGTACTGTCATTCATGAACAGCAACTCCAATGGTATCATACTACGTCACGAGCACCTACAAAAAAGATCCATCCCGGACTTTTTTTTGTAAACAAACTCGTCGCCTCAAAGGTAAACTTTAATTTTTCTGTTTGAAATCTTCGTAGCTGAAAATTGTTTTGTAGCGCAACAAATATTCATAAGTCTCAATATTATTATTCCGAGAAGCATTTACTGTGAGATGAGCCAGTTTATGAGTTTATTCGGTTTTAATTTGTTTTTTTTTAGAGATCCATCCAGGACTCAGGCCAAAAACAACATACATCGATGCCGAGTTCTGTCGATGCAGCCCTTCATTTTTGTAGCCGATTTGAGCCGATTGTTAGATACATTATTAAAGTCATTTTCGACATTTGATTTATGCACAAATCGTGATAGTTTGTCCAATTTAGAGTAAAAAAGTAAAAAGATCCATCTGGGACACGAGTGAAAAATAGATCCATCTGGGACTCGGTTCCGTCGAGCGCTTTGTATACCTTGTCAATTACAAGTTTTATTCCCATAAAGCATTTAATCTATACGAATTATTTAACTTGAAAATAAATATCACTGAACATATTCTCAATACATGTAGCTTACAAACAATAATGTAATATAAAGGAAGCAAGGGCATCATCAACTGTTTTACAAACTGTCAACTTTAAGGGCATCAAGCCTTTAAATATCCCGACAATTAACCAGTCCACTATGGACGAACAATAAAAAATAAACGTTCTGATGTGCATAATGTATGCAAATCATAAGTTAAATTACTTATTTAGGACAACTTTTTTACAACTTTACATTGAATTTTCCGACTTGGCGAGGCCCAACACTGCGGTTTTATTCCATATTTCGTACTGATATATATGTTATATTTACATTCCAATTGATTTCTTCCTTTAAAAAAATCGGTTCATTTTGCATGAACCGCATGACCCGTAATGACGTCAGTAACGTCATGGCTGTTACTATTGAAAACTCCAACGTGGAGTTGCTGTTCATGAATGACAGTACCAATGGTATCATACTACGTCACGAGCACCTACCAAAAAGATCCATCCCGGACTTTTTTTGTAAACAAACTCGTCGCTTCAAAGGTAAACTTTAATTTTTCTGTTTGAAATCTTCGTAGCTGAAAATTGTTTTGTAGCGCAACAAATATTCATAAGTCTCAATAGTATTATTCCGAGAAGCATTTACTGTGAGATGAGCCAGTTTATGAGTTTATTCGTTTTTAATTTGTTTTTTTTGAGAGATCCATCCAGGACTCAGGCCAAAAACAACATACATCGATGCCGAGTTCTGTCGATGCAGCCCTTCATTTTTGTAGCCGATTGGAGCCGATTGTTAGATACATTATTAAAGTCATTCTCGACATTTGATTTATGCACAAATCGTGATAGTTTGTCCAATTTAGAGTAAAAAAGTAAAAAGATCCATCTGGGACACGAGTGAAAAATAGATCCATCTGGGACTCGGTTCCGTCGAGCGCTTTGTATACCTTGTCAATTACAAGTTTTATTCACATAAAGCATTTAATCTATACGAATTATTTAACTTGAAAATAAATATCACTGAACATATTCTCAATACATGTAGCTTACAAACAATAATGTAATATAAAGGAAGCAAGGGCATCATCAACTGTTTTACAAACTGTCAACTTTAAGGGCATCAAGCCTTTAAATATCCCGACAATTAACCAGTCCACTATGGACGAACAATAAAAAATAAACGTTCTGATGTGCATAATGTAAGCAAATCATAAGTTAAATTACTTATTTAGGACAACTTTTTTACAACTTTACATTGAATTTTCCGACTTGGCGAGGCCCAACACTGCGGTTTTATTCCATATTTCGTAGTGATATATATGTTATATTTACATTCCAATTGATTTCTTCCTTTAAAAAAATCGGTTCATTTTGCATGAACCGCATGACCCGTAATGACGTCAGTAACGTCATGGCTGTTACTATTGAAAACTCCCACGTATAACTCCCCCTTTTCACTTAATACTAATTTCTGAAAGCGTTCGACTTAAGTTTATTTAAAGAAAAAAAATGAATAAAATGTAAATATAAGTAATGATTCTTATTTTGGTGCGGTTCATGCAGATTGGACGTGCACGCGAGAGCTGGCAAATTTACCATAAAGCGCTAGCGCGCTTTATGGATTTGCCAGCTCTCGCGTGCACGTCCAAACTGCATGAACCGCACCAAAATAAGAATCATTCCTTAAATGAGAAATAATTAATTTAATATTTCAGAACAATGTTTACCTTTTCACATTGTGGCAAGGAATTTCACAGCAAGAGTGGATTGCGAAGTCATGAAAAAAGACATGAAGGAACCGGGAAATACACATGTGTTGTGTGTGGCAAGCTGGCATTCTGCCAGAAAGAACACGAAGAACATCTGCAAGACATAAGAACGCCAAGAAATTTGTCTGACCAAACTGTGAGTTGTCCTAAATAAGTTATTTTACAGTATGATTTGCAAACATTATTATCAGAACGTTTATTTTTTATTGTTCGTCCATAGTGGACTGGTTAATTGTCGGGATGTTTAAAGGCCTGGTGCCCTTAAAGTTGACAGTTTGTAAAACAGTTGATGATGCCCTTGCTTGCTTTATATTACATTTTTGTTTGTTAGCTACATGTATGGAGAATATGTTCAGTGATATTTATTTTCAAGTTAAATAATTCGTATAGATTAAATGCTTTATGGGAATAAAACTTGTTATTGACAAGGTATACAAAGCGCTCGACGGAACCGAGTCCCAGATGGATCTATTTTTCACTCGTGTCCCAGATGGATCTTTTTACTTTTTTACTCTAAATTGGACAAACTATCACGATTTGTGCATAAATCAAATGTCGAAAATGACTTTAATAATGTATCTAACAATCGGCTCAAATCGGCTACAAAAATGAAGGGCTGCATCGACAGAACTCGGCATCGATGTATGTTGTTTTTGCCTGAGTCCTGGATGGATCTCTCAAAAAACAAATTAAAACCGAATAAACTCATAAACTGGCTCATCTCACAGTAAATGCTTCTCGGAATAATAATATTGAGACTTATGAATATTTGTTGCGCTACAAAACAATTTTCAGCTACGAAGATTTCAAACAGAAAAATTAAAGTTTACCTTTGAAGCGACGAGTTTGTTTACAAAAAAAGTCCGGGATGGATCTTTTTGGTAGGTGCTCGTGACGTAGTATGATGCCATTGAGTACTGATTCCAAAGTACAAAGTAAAAGATTGGTTGCATACGTTTCAACCTATATTTTGCTGGATTAAATATAATTATAGTCAAGAGATTTGTTGAATTAAATTAATGTTTGTTCTGGTAGAGTTTTACACATTTGCATACTCAAAGAATCCGCATTTGTCCGTCCGTTCATGTGTCATCGAGCTTCTTCGGGATGTGCGATTTTATTATTACCTTCCAATTTCATTATAGGACCTATATGGACCCCAACAAGTTCATACTGGATTTATTTTGAAAAATAAAACGTAGATATCTATCTCAACTGAAAGTGCAAGGTGGATAACAAAAAACATTTTCGTTCTTTTATCACCAACTTTGTCCAGAACATTATATTGTTCATATCTCGGACGTCTTTGACATAGGGACATCTTGCGTATTTCCATTACTTCAAAAAAAAACAACAAAAAATTGCAGCCAGTGTTCATATGAACTTACTTCGACTATATAATAGTTTTGCTGTTTTATTATTCACTCATAATCATTTAGCATAAATAAAAATTGACGTCAAAGAACTTCTCAACATTGAGCATTATATAAATAGTATTCTACGGATTTCTGTAAAAAATAAATAAATACAAAGACTCGGCTGAAGGTTATAAAGCTGAGTTTGGAAACCAGTCTCAAATCTCAAGCATCTGATTGCCTGAAATGGCAGCCAATCAGACGCTTGAGATTTGAGACTGGTTTCCATGCTCAGTTGTATAACCTTAATACCTGATCTCAATCATTGTTTTCGATGCAGAACATCTTTAAACAGTAAAGTTAAGTATTGATCATAGACAATCACATGTTTAAACAGTAAAGTTAAGTATAGATCATAGACAATCACCAGTTAAAATTTTTAATAACAAAAATGATGCCTTCAATAAAGGAAGTTAATGACCTTAATGTCAGTCCAACGGATCCATTGAAATATTAATTAAGTGAAGTATGAAGTTTTCTATTTACCTATTCACCTTTGTACAACAATTTTATATGTGACATGTCTGTCCAGTTATCAAAAATGTACTATAGAATGTCAAACAATCCTGGAACTAAGATTGTAAATCGAGAATGTAGACCAGTCTCAAATCTCTAGCATATAAATTGGTTGAAGTCTGAATTGAAGGTTATAAAACTTGAGATTGGAAACCAGTCTCAAATCTCAAGCATCTGATTGGCTGAAATGGTGACTGGTTTCAATGCTCAGTGCTATAACCTTGGGCACTGATGTTTGATATTCGAGACTGGTCTTCAATCTCAGTTTTATAATTTTCGGACCGGATAACATACAATTTTAAAGAGCCACTGTCTTGGGATTTAAGAGCGTGTTCTCGTGAGCATATGGCGCACGAGGAAATCGTGAACATAATCCCGTTGTCAGGTTCGGCAATGTTGCCAAACCCGTTCAACGGATCCCTGATTAAAAATACACACGGTTTGTCTAAATATACCTCAAACGACAGCTGAATGGCAGTTCATGGAACTGGCAGGGTAACACAATATCACAGTTTGAACGTCAGAAACAGGAAGAACACAAAAAGAGCACCGAAAATGATTAACATCACTGGATGAATCACAAACACTACAAAAACACGTGCAAGTGACATAGCGAACAATTCACACGTTCTGCCTACTTGCCGGAGTTTATAATGCCAAAACGGAATCTTAACAATTTAGTGTAAAACATATCTCAGGATACATTTTATTTAACATTCTTTTTGAAGCCCTTCTATGACAAGGCAATTCTGCCAAAAAGAAGTTCTTGTCGACCGTAACGTCTGTTTACATTTCAGACAATGTAGTTAAGGGCATTTCCTAGAAATTGATATAAATTACTTATCCGCGTTATGAAACAACGAGTGACAAAAAATTAATGGACAATACAATCAGGCCTATTGTCTCTGAGTCACATGCTTTTTAATTTTTTCCACAACGAAGCCGATGTTTTGCTTGTACAATCTTTCATTACTTAGGTCAATGTAACTTAATCTGGCCAAGATCTTCCGTATTGGATCCGGTGCACTCTCAAAGGGAGAAAATCGCAGTAACACCGGTATAATAGGCTTGTTAAAAGTTTCCGCTAACATTAAATCCTTCTTACAATTGTCACTTTGCAGATATTTGGGTGTGATACAAGTGAGGACCACAGAGGAAGATTTCATGTTACGTTGAATCAGTGACTGAAGGGTGTCCCCGCCCCCGTCCTGCGTGGATACGGCACTACGGCCGCTCTTACTGCTGGAAGTGCGGTTAGGTTGAGGAGCCATGTTGATGTCGGCCCAGCAGTTGAGTCCATTCGCTTCGAGTACTTGCTTTATATCCTCTACCTTAGCCTGCATGTCCCACTGATAGCTTATAAACACCTTCGGCTCGCTGTCAGCAACAACCGTACTGCTCATGCCATCTGAAAAACAATTTTTATTTGTTTAAATATTTAAAGCGATGTTCACAACCCATTAATCCACCATTCTATGATTGTGTAAATATGGATAAATTAAAGTCACATTAACAGAAATCAAACAGAACACATCTCAATGTACATGTATATTTAAAAAAACAAACAAATTCTATTTCCACAGCAGAAACAGTGCATTGTCTTCGTTCATATGGGAGTGGTTTTTACATATTAACTGGATATAGGGTTTTAATCACTGGTCATCTGACGAGTGTTAAGAAATGGTCATATTCAAAATCCAGTTTAGTATATCTATTCAATTCGTAATTAACTCAGTTCACTTTGTACATTATGTGTATTTGTTTCAGAATATGTGCGGTAGAAATAAACACCGAACTGAATAGTATTCGTGTCATTTTCAAAAACATATTATATGCTAAATTACAATAAACAGAATATGATTTATGAACATACTTCTAGAGTAGGCCAGGCTCTCGAGAGGTTTGAGCCCGTCTGCCATCTTATTGAGGTATGCTTGTTCCAGTACGACTCCCGGTACCCGTCGGAGAGGTTTGATATGATGTTCCAGCACATCCAGACTCTCGTTGTACATCTTTGTCTCAAAGTCTATCGCTGGACACTCACCTGAAAGGATATGTAAGAAACTGGCACAAGGTGATCACTGCGGTAAATGCTTGCTTTAATAAGCAACCCGTCCATGTAAAGGAAAACTAATATCAAAAAGGCTATAGGCCAGCTCCTAGAGCGCGATGTATAAATACAATATTCACTCGGTACCCAGAAGCCGTGTGCAGGAATATTTCTTAATACTGGTACGTGGTGCAGCCATTAAACAGAGATACGAAATATACTTTGTGAATTATACTTTGTGTACTTAGTAAATTACAACACTGGGCACCGAGCATGCATTAAAAGCAAAATTAGTCACGCAATTTGTCTTGTTGGGCGATAACCGACCTACTTATAAGTCGGAAAGCATACTAGCACTGGATGCCATTCTGTGTACCTAGAAAATTTGGGAATACAAGATAGACTAATCCTAGTTGCCATCAGGCAAAGTAGCAGACCAGTCCTTGAATCTGCCATCACTGGCTTCGCACGGATACAATACAAACAAGTTATAACTATAACTGATCAGGCATGGAAGCATGGAGCCAGACAAGTTGTAACATAGCCGACAGTCACACCACTTTTCAAAGAAGTTGTCTGCATTGATAGCGAGCACTCTAATTGCTCAAGGATCAATAGATGCTACAAAAAACCAAATCTTATGTTATAAAATAGTTGTCATACTCAGCAAACAAAAGGTCATTAAAAGCCGACCTATCCTAATCTGGTAAATACATGCATCTATGTAAAGGGACCATTCATAGAAGTTACATTACAAGAATCTAATGTTACCTAAGACAGCTTTCAGGCTTGGTCTCAAGGTTGACCAGACATTCTTGAAGACTGTAGACACGATTTTCTTGCCCAACCAATCCGCAAACAGCACCTCATGAAAGACGAATGGTGACGCTGCTGCCGCCTCGGTTACCAAGACGATCACGTGGGTTGCTGTCGCCATCTGGGGGCCATTGATTTCTAGGAACTCTTCCTTTGAACGACCTAGCTTAATACTATCGTGGTGAATTACCTGAAGAAATAGAAAAATGTTAACGTTTACAGCTTACGTGAATCCAGGAAACAGTACTTATGTGTCCGGCTAACAATATCTTGCAATGCTCAACTTTCAAAGCTACTCTCCTCACATTGTACATATATTGTGCTTTATTAAAATTTCAAATTTACCCTAAAACATGAGTAAGAGCTATTACATAAAATTTCTTGTTCGTTTATATTTTCTTTGTCTTTATAAATTTGTTTTATATTTTAAAAGCTTTAAGGACTTAACTAAATAATGCAAAAGCAAATATGTGTAAGAATGTATATTAACAAGTGAATAAAGTCTATGTCAGTAACTGTAGTTAATAACAGAAGGCTAAAGGGGACAAAACAGACAGAAGGGACAAAACATTCTACATGTGAAAAGCACGAAAAACGATATCTATATTCCGGATTGTATTTGAAAATTTTTGTTTAAGTTTACCCAAACCCGTGCATTGGACAAATAAAAGAACGAAATCGAAGGAAGGACTACGTTAATACAGAGAGAGGATCCATATACATGCGTTACAGAACAGAGAGACTACTTTGTATAAAGACAGGAATTTTACAAGCTGTATTCTTTGTCATCGAGGATACCTTGCCGTCCTTTGGGAACTGTGAAAAGAATTACATTTGCTTAAAACATATCGTATAAAACTAACTTTTTCGAAGAACATGGAGTATTTCTCAGAAATGAACGAATGATGGGAACGCCAAAATTAACAGCTGACAGGGGCGAAGCTAGCCGTCTATTCAAGGGGATTCGTAATTTTGATAGGGCATGCCCCTTAAGGCAAATTCTGAATATAATGGTGCAATTTGAGCTTTCTCATGAGAACCATGTGATTTCATCCGCCTACTCGCGTACAGCAAACTACGCGCCTGACTGACACTAAAGGTTACAAGCTAAATGCAAAATGTGACATATCGTTTACGGTACACCGCCGAGGCCATCATTTTTGTCGTCTCGAGAGCACGCACTGCGAGGCCGAGAACGTTCGTAAACTTGTAACTTATGGTTAAAATGTGACGCGAGTTTAACAAAATCGTGCCTAATTTATACTAGTTCTTTAATCGTCATCATCACATTTAGCGTCAAAGGCTGTTGAAGTGCCTTTGTGCTTTCCGCACCGACAAATGAGGTTTTATTTCGGTAAAGTTTGTTTGCACTACCATGCTTAACGTCTCGACAAAATGTAATTACATGACACTGCATATACTTGCCACATTTTTATATGGATTCAAGAATGTCATTTGTAAAATTCGATCTTTTGGTTGATTGATTGATTCGTACATGATAAGATATGTCAATATTGACACTGTTTTAAAATTCATTCTAACCTGAAAAGGCGGGAGACTGCTGACAAGAGTAAATAGCACTTCGATCGTCAGATTTCGGCTAAGTATGAAATATTTGATAAATTCGATAGTGGTTCCTTTTCCAAACGATTGTTACATACTTTATTTCCCTAATCAAACAAAATTAACAATACCTTTAATACAGTTATTCTGAAAGCATGACGAATGCTTTTTGCATTGACCGCGACAAATTAAACATTTATGCGTATTTAACACACTTCTCTGTAAAAATGGTTCTGTCTGAAGCGTTGTATATCGCAGGGTTAACATCCTAGCAGAAAAAACAACAACTAAATACCAACATGTTTAACGACCAACCTCTCGCTAGGTTATGCAATCAAATTATCGGACAACAAGAAACGCCTCAAAGCGACGAAACCAGGTTTTCATGCAAAGTTAAACCATTGACCCTTAAGTGTGACTTTGAATTTTGACTCACAGACCTGGGTATAGTACGCGAACACCGCCTTGTCTTGCAAATATTTCACGGTACCAGGTTATTTTGAAATCGTAAAACTCTCCAGAGTATGGCCAAGTTATGGCCTGGACACGGATTGTAGTTGATATGCTCAGAAGCTTAGGATCTATTGTCCGTCCCCCATCCATCCCTTCTGCAAAGCCCGAATCGTCTTTACCAGGTACAAAAAGCCTTTCCCAGTGCTGATAAAATATTAAGTAAACTTGCTTATAGAAACCCTTAACTCAATATATACACGTTTAGCGCGTGTGCGACCAGTGTAGATCCAGGTCAGCCGGCACATCCCTACAAACAGTCTGATCAGGATCTGCATTTTTGTGCTTCAGAAATAACCAACTGAATTTAAAGTGAACTTAAGATCCTGATCAGACGGCACGAATGTGCCGGCTGATCTGGATCTACATTGTCCACACATGAATAACAGCCATTTCCCACGGGGTAAAGAGTTAAAACGAACTATCTATTGTGTTTGGCTTTTACTCTTGTAAATTTGAATTGTTATGTTTTACTAGAATATGTAGAAACATGTAAACAAGTTATTTCTATCTTGTTTAATGGATTTGTAACGAGACATTATCATAATGATATTAATACTGACATGTAATAACTATCCTACAATATATAATATAATGATCATGAAATGTAACAAGCCTATAAGATTCTTTAGTTTTTGATAATCAATTCACACACAGACTTACGGATTCTTATGGATTAGGGATTATTTCGAAATATTACTTTTAACTGATATTGACTTTCAGGTCATTAATAAGCTTTATATAAATGTATTATATTTAATAATACCCGCGATTTATAACCGAATGATCACCATTCAAACGGTATCAACTTTCAGCGAAGAAAAACATTTTTAATCCGAAAAATAGCATTCGTTTGATAATAATTTGTCATAAGCCCATGTATGCGTTAAGAAACCGTTTGAATTGGGTCTATATTTTTGCAGAATTTAATTTTCAATTTTGATAATTGAAAAGCTCAACCCGGAGCTATGCGGCGCGGGCAGTAATAATCATTTCAATTACTGCCCATGAACAGGCTCAATCAAACCGAGTTTACAATATTTCATATTTTTCGTGTTTCATGGTCCCCTTTTCATGTATTTCAATAGGAGGAGCAACTGTTTTGTATAGTGACACTACTATTTCTAGAATACGAACAGTACATGTTTCATTTTAACCCAGGCCATTGCCCCGTTGACAGGTGTTTTCAATTCCATAACAATGGCATAGCGCGGTTACATAGGAAGTAATTCCCGCTGCCGGATATCGCGATTCTTCTGAATAAAATCACAATCCACCTTAATTGAATTCTGTATTAACGAAATCAATTTATCTTTCCAAAGAATTCTATAATCCTTTAACAAATTCAAGAATCGGGTAATTCGAAAAGAATCGCAGCTGATTAATCAATGTTTAGCAAAGTTTCTACGTGCGAGATAATTTATCATCATAATCATCATCATCGTCGTCGTCGTCGTCGTCGTATTTATTATTATCATCATTTGATTCAACCCTAGCAGTAAGAGGCAACAATGGCGGCGAATGATAGACAATTGTTTGTTTTTTGATCGAATCAAACGATATTCATTATCTTAAATAGAAACTTTAATTGAAAATCGTGTGTATGCATTCATTAGTGTGAACGCTTACTTTTTCACAACCCTAGTAAATTGCATATAATGTTTAAAAGGTATATAACAAAATCCGATATTGAGAATTAGGAAATTATTATGTAAAGGTTATAAAATTATCTATAATTATCTATGATGTCGATCTTTGCAATTTTAAGCTGTCCAGTTAAAGTCTAAGAGTTTACAATATAAACTTCAACATATAAGTGAAAACAGTTAAGCCCCTCATAAAAACAACCTCGAAATTAAGACCACTATTTCAATGTCCCTTTGAATAGTTTATACTGCACTCTTTTCTACCCCTGCATTATGACCTCTCCCATATTACGACCACTTAGACTGTCCAGTCCCAGAGGTGGTCTTGAAAGAGAGGTTTCACTGTACATATACTGGTATATTTAAATGCTGTCGGTGCATTTTGTGTTATGATCTCAATGATTTTACAAAATTATGTTTCAGTATATAGAATGTTTAAGCTAGATCAGGCATGTAGATTATTGATAATGTCTTTTGTTCCACCGCCATTATACACTAGATTCCACTTGATAAAATTCAAACGTGTAAAATCTATAAGTTCAATGGTTAAAGATTTGTTGAAAAATCTGTCATACATTTTAGATTGCAATCATTTGGCTGCATATGTGCAAGACATGCGGTATTTTAATGTGTTCACACACATGTGCGTTAAATAATGTCATCTCTTTAACTAAAATGTACAGGTATTAAAAAGCATATTTAAAAAGCATAATATTATGTAAATCGTGCAAATTTAATAAAATTCGAACTTTTAGTATAGAATTACGGGCCTTAGACGTTAACTAGATACTGCAGACCAGTCTCAAAGTTCTATCAGCTGTTCGGCCAGCTTGAAGACTGGCTAAGGTTCACTTAATCGGCTGCTTGAGATTTGAGAGTGACCTTCAGTCCCTTCATTCAATGTGATCTAACCAAAGGTGTTTTACCTGCAGACTCTTTTTCCTGAGATCCATTTTCATGTTTTGAGCGAGTCTAACGTCAGCGGGGTCATAAATCATGTAGACCATGTCCGGTTTGGCCCTCTGGGATCGAGCACGAAGGTGCCAGTTGTCTGCCATCTTGTGTTCCTTGTCCAACGTGACCAGAATATTCTGCATAATCTTCTTCCTGACCACACGGCTGTCTATACCTAGCTGGCTGATCATGTCCTGGTCAGTCAGGGACATCAACAAAAAGCCGTCGACCATGTTCTCCGCCAAGCTTTGTCTATAGAATTCCTTTATACCCAGTTTGAATAACCACTCCTGCAAGTCTGCAGGCTCCCACTGACATATCTTTTTCTTCTTGTAATTTCCAGTGAATTCCTTATCAGGAGAAGTAATCATTAAAGGGAGATTCATACAAGCGTATTTCTCTAACTTTTCCATAATAGTACCTATTACTACAGAAGTTTTCTCGGCCAGGCTGAGTTTAGAATATTCGCCGGTGATATCTACTGCTTGTTTCATCATAGGAATAAAGTCTTTGTGGGGCTCGGATTTTTCAAGTGCACTAAACAAAATCGGAAATATTGCAACAGAGTGGGGATTTGCTTTTACCCGTTCCAGCAAAGTTTTACCTTCATATACGGAGACTGGGCACATGAAGTAACTGTCTGACAAAAACAGGATTGCTGCCCGGCATTTTTCGACAGCTTCCATCCTCAGAGAGAACCAGCACGGACTTCCGGTATTGTCTTCATCCTTGTCAAACCATATATCCTCAGCGAGATTATTTTCCTTCAACTGTTTTACAGTTTCCACAACAAATTTTCTTTCGAGAAATCCTGCATCTGGAGAATATGATACAAACACACTTTTCTTGATTTTCTTCTGTTTCATTGACTGTTGTTGTTGCTGCTGCTGTTGCTGTTGTGACTCTGTTGTTACAGGAGGGACATTATTTGTGTCTGGTATCTTAATGACCTCCTGTTTCTTTGCATTTACAGCAGGAGGCTCCGGTTTTTCGTTCTGTGACACAGCATTCGAAACAGAGTCAAACTGGTCAATCTCTTCCGGTTCCTTGTGTTCAATGTCCCCTCTGCCTGTAGCTGGAGCTTCCACTGTCAAGCCATTTTCACCGACAACGTCTTCGTGTTTCGGATGTTCCGGATTAGCGTCAGTTTCCATGTTATTATGACCTTCTGACTGATCAGTACCGTTCATCTCCGGTGATTGTTCTTTCTCGGTACCGTCATCAACAGCCATTTCACCATTATTCACATTATCTTTATTGTTATTTTCGTCTCCCAAATGAGCACCAATGGTCTGGCTAGGGTTATCTTTGTCGTGGTTTGTTGGTTCTACATCCATTTCACCTTTAAGTCCATTTTCGAGCGCAATATTTTCGTTCACTTGATCTGTCATTATGTTTTACTCCATGTTTTATGTGTCTTGTCATTCAATTCATATTATTATTATTCTTTATCGGTATTGAACCGCGTATATCTATATACACATTTCTGAAGCCGCGCATAGAAACCAAACAAATCCGCCAATGTCGCTCGATATTTCATTTGAAATGTTTATTACACTCTTTAATGTATTCTCAAATACGGCTCTTAAACTTCCAAATTCAGTCATTTATTTAAGCAGATAAGAGTAGATAAAACAGTACTTTACCATGAAGTTTCGTTGTCTTTTATTAGTTTTAAGTGTACCATGTAACAAGACTTTACTATCCACTCAACATGATTATATCTTATAGATTTTGGATTAACATATGGTTGATTAATGCGGTCCCGCACACAAGCCAGATAACAGTATAATGGGGACTTCGCAAATATGAAATAAAGTACACTGAAATATATTAGTATATTTCAATTGAATTGTACGATCCTAGATTAACGTTTGCTTTTACCAAGCCTAGAAAATACGGATGTTTTTGATGACATTTTGATGACGCGTTATTGCTTATCATTGATTTTTATTAAAGAAAATAAGTAATGTTACTTTCATTTAACATGTTTAACGGCTTTAATAAATAAGCGATGTAAAAATTGTGTCGTTATGGTCGTTCAGGTTAGGGCTGTTCTGACCCAAAAGCGTCAAGAATATATCGTGACATACTTGCAAGCTCGCCTGCAAGTCTTTGAATACCTGAAAGAAATTATGTGATTTTAACTACACAAAAACATCAAATACTTAAGCATTTTTTAGTTAAGTTGACATTTAAATATGTGAGAAACACAACTGCGTCCATTTCTGTTCTTTTTTTGAAGGAACAAGAGATTGTTAATTGAAATAATCAAACTGTTGGGACTATTAATAATGAATACCCGGTAACCCTTCGTAAACTGTGATAAATGTAAGGAAAGTAACGTCCAAGATCTGAAATTTCTCAGGTTTGTTCGCTCCTAAAACGAAAAGTGTAGTAAACGCGTACCTTGACATACATTACTTGGCCCAAGATTATTAACATCCTCACAGAAAACATACACTACAGCGGAAGAAAAGCTAGATAATATAGCCCCCATACCCCCACCCCTACACGTAGAATATATCATTGGGTTGAGTTTAGATGTGCAAGGACATAATCTCAAGGGGCGTAGTCCAAACTGATATATATCAACGTATCTGAACGATGTGTCATCGGAAGCTAAGCCTCTCTATTATTTCATCTAGAACACGTAGATCTATTATATATAAACCGTGCCCAATCGTTACCTTGCGAAAACGGCAGACTTGCTGGATCCCGGAAATTCTGGTAAATATTTTGTAGAATATTTGGTGAGATTATCGATATGCTCATGTACTTACAAGTATTCCCAGAGACAGCAGCATAGCGCAGGGTGATCTCCTAGGAATAGACAAATGCTCACTGGTCAATTTCCTCAACATTTCTATCTTCTCCTCAAAGAAAGAAATGATAAAATTTTAATTTGAAACTTTTCCGGAGTCCCGGCGTTTCCCCAAAAGAAAGTTGATATCCGTAATTCCCTACGTTACCCAAAAATTTGACGTTTAACGACATGATCTGTTCATTTACCTTTCAAGGTGTAACGATTGGGCACAGTGATATACTCGTCAAGCAGTCTATGACGTCAAAAGTTGTAAGTGACGTCAAGTAAGAAATACGTGCCCGTGATCGAATGCTTCCGGGAAATATCGGCGGTTGTGAGTCTCGTGACAGAATGAACCTTTAAATAAACCCCCTGAAACACCTTGATGGCACATCCCTCGTCACGTGTCTCTGTTGGTTTTATGTACATGCTAAGTAGGGTCCAAGATGGAGAAGTCATTTGTTGCCATGGCGGATTGGACGAGTTATTAACGCAACCCTCTAGCATTCACGTGTTCAGTTCTTCACACTGCGTCTGAGGACCAAACGTTGTGTTTCTTTGTGGCATATTTTTTTTTCAACATAACCCGGATCGTCATCAGAAATGGTGACTCCAATGACTTATTGAAACTTAATTTTGTATGATTATTATTGTCTAGTTAGTAGATGTAATTCAAAATTCTAAAATTACTGGAAAAAATTTAATCCACATAAAGCAGCAGGGCCAGATATCATAAAACCTCTAGTCCTTAAGGAACTTAGATACCAAATTGCACCTGTTCTTAGCATTCTTTTTAAAAAATCTCTCAACCAAGGCATACTTCCTAAAATTTGGACCTCGGCAAATGTAACAACTCTATTCAAAAAGGGAAATAAGGAAGATGCCGTTAACTACAGACCCATTTCACTTACCTGCATACTCTGCAAAATACTAGAACATATAGTAGCCTCAAACATCACAAACCATTTTAATAAATATAATATACTTTACGAACTTCAACATGGTTTTAGAGAGAAAAGATCCTGTGAAACCCAACTCATTCAATTAGTAGACGACTTAGCCAGAAACATGACCAACGGACAACAGACAGACCTCATACTTTTAGATTTTAGTAAAGCTTTTGATAAAGTTAATCATCTCAAATTGTTGTACAACTACATGAACATGGTATTACAAACAGTACCCTTTATTGGATAAAATCTTTCCTAATTGGTCGTACACAGCGTGTAGTTCTTGATGGAGAATTCTCATCTGAAGTTCCAGTCACATCTGGCGTACCCCAAGGCTCGGTTCTCGACCCTTTATTTTTTTTACTATATAAATGACTTACCTGATTCAATCCAATCCCAGGTCAGGCTGTTTGTGGATGACACTGCTGTATACTTCGCAATTGTAAAGCCCCAAGACAGTACAACTCTTCAAACTGATTTAAACAGTTTAGAAATATGGGGAAAGAAATGGGATATGGAATTCAATCCAAGTAAATGCCAAGTCATCAACATAACCAGAAACAAGCGTACCAAACTTTTTAATTATTCACTTCATGGACATATATTAGAACATGTAGACTCTGCAAAATATCTAGGATTAACACTATCCAAAGACTTTTCATGGAACAAACATATTGATAACATCACTTCATCCGCAAACAAAACTTTAGGATTTATTCGAAGAAACATCAAAACTAAAAATGTTAAAATTCGTGAAACTGCTTTTAAAACTCTAGTTAGACCTCATTTGGAATATGCCTCTTCAGTTTGGAATCCCTACACCTCCAAAAATATACAAAAGTTGGAACAGGTTCAAAGAAGGGCTATAAGGTGGGTAAAGGGTGACTTCTCTGGCTTCAGCAGTGTCACCCGCATGCAGCAGGAACTGGGTTGGACGACATTAGAGCACCGACGTACGGACAACAGACTGTTCCTGTTTTATAAAATAATACACAACTTAGTAGCAGTTCCTATACCGCCATACCTAGAGAGACCCAACAGAATGACCAGGCACATGCATCCTCTTTCTTACAGACAAATCCACACTACTGCAGATTATTACAAGTTCTCGTTCTTTCCGCATACAATAATACTGTGGAACTCCCTGCACACTATAGTAGTCATGCAGCCTAATCTTGCAAATTTCAAGAAGGCTTTGCATGCAACAAACAGACCCTAAAATGACTGGCGGTGTTTTTATCTTTTATCTGTCACTGCTGACTCTTATCAGCCTTTTACCCTTTTGCACTCATCCTTTTCACATATGCACTGACGCGCACCTGCCAAAAATACCATTTGTTTGGGAGTTCGACAGTATTTATAGATAGATCTAGATAGATAGATTTTGCATATAACAAAAGAAAAGGCTAGTTACATAACCCGTTACACTACAGTAGCCGTGTTGTTATCAACCCAAAACGCACACCAGAAACTTAATTTTAGTGAGTTAAATGTCTCAGGCATTTTGCATGACAAACAATGTTACGTGTTTTTTCTATATCACATTTCCATTTCCATACGGAACATTACGGTAACCGGATGAAAGATTTACCGTCTTCAATACGGTAGTTACGTCCCTTTCTTAAACGATGTCATTTGTGTTACCTCTGGTAAAGTTTACAATTGTGAAAACTATTTTCCTATTACATGTAAGAAATCAAAAACAGCAACAAATAAAAATGTAATAACAATATTAAGTTGTCAAGGAAACAGAACCAAACCTAAAATGGCTAAGGTAAAATACCTTTGATTATTCTTCTGTTACAGTAGGGAGGTTCAACATTTAACTTTTTTTTAAATCTCTAAAAATTCAACGTTGTTTTAAAAGGTAATATGAATAGAAGTAAAATGCTGTTTGAATTATTAAAATCCGTTAAGAAATAAAAAAAGTTGTAGTTTGTTAAACTTTTCGATATTGGTTTTTTTTCAGACCAGTTTTGTGCACTTGTTTATCAGTAAGTTGAATAACCAATATTTTCCAATAATGCACTCCCCATTGAGTTTAATGTAAAAATGTGCAGTTCATGGGGTTCTTTAATTAAAATGTGCTAAAATGAGCTAACCTAAATATAATAAACCAATACATTTTCAGAAAGAGGACAGTTAGGCCAATCTAATAATGGACTTCCAGCGATTTCCTCTGTCTGATTTGGAAGTTATTTCATGTTGAATTTTACCTTATTTTCTTGACATTCTAACCGGTCATGAACTAAAGTTGTCTGCATTATTTTATATAGAAAACAAAGATCAGGATTAGGTTAACCAATTGCAAAAAGAGTTTTGAAGAAATGTCTAGAAACAGCTGAGATATTGTCGATTAAGAACATACCCCGTTATGCAGAAAATTTTCAAAATGGCAGCAAATAAAAAAAACTTTTTGGAGATGATCATAGAAAATTACTTTTTTCTCGCTCAAAAACACAAGACATATTTTTTTTTAAACTCTGTTTAAAATATAACATATTACTTTATAGATAAAAGCCCAAATCAAACTATAAATTTTAGTTTTTCATAGAAAAAAATATTGATAAAGTATCATGTAAATTGCATTATGCCAGAAGGTAAGTTCAAAAAAGCCTTAACCATGAACCTCCCTAGTTACAGTTCACTCAGGAAGCTACTAGATCTGCACTCAGACTGCAGATTTCAGCCCACAAATGTGCAGATCGATGTAACCAGGAATCTTTATCAAAGGGATTGGAAACTATAGTGATAAGCATTAAAATACTGAAATATGATGTCGTGCTATCGATTTTCTTACGACGGCCTACCTGTACAAATGCGCTGTTTAAGTTAACCGAGCGCATAGCGAAGATAGTCAGAATTCGAAGTACCCCAGTCATACAATTTAATTGATAGCGTCAACAATAATTTCTCGATTTTCTTCAAATTTTCATGAAATCATCAAGAACTCTTTCTTCTTTCTAGTGATGTAAAAATTTATTTGGAAAACTGACATTAAATACGAAAAGTTTCGAGTTAAACACGGACATTCTACCTTTTTTTCGGCTTTAAATTGTGGCAGCGGATATTTGTTCACCAACACCACATCTTACATTTTAATTGATAGCGTCACCGATAACTTCTCGATTTTCTTCAAATTTTCATTAAATAATCAAGAACTGTTTCTTCTTTTTAGTGATGTAAAAATTTATTTGATGTAGGTGTGAAACATCAGGACATAATACATCCTTTAATTTTCTAGATTCTTGTCCTCATTCAAGTTTTTGGACGCCCTTGCAAGAAGCACCTAACGATGCCTTATTTCATTTCAAAACCCTCTCCATAAATGATGATTAACACACTTGAAAATAATATCTACCTCTTCGGGGAGAATCACTTTATTCAATTCGACTATTGTCAATGCAAATGCAACCTTAGGTGTAGTGCAATTTCCGAACAAACGACGACAATTTTTTTTTACACCTGACGCCATTTGCAAATAATATAAAAATATAGACGAATTTCAGAACTTTAATTTACTGTCTAGCATTCGAAAATGAATGCACTATTATGATATACCTCATCAACAGACTGTATTTAACAAGATTGTTTGTAAATTGATCGCTTTTATCTTAATTAGTTGTTAAAAATCCAACAATGTTAACGCATAATTATCATGAAAAACAAAGATGCAGACAGATTTTCCAACAACCGATTTTTCCACTGGCTTCCATGCAAAACAAGATGGCGGACGGAAGGGGGTGTTCATATTCGATTTTTTCCGGGTGTCCAATCCCTTTGATAAAGATTCCTGATGTAACGTACTAATACTATCTGGTAACTTAGGTCACCTCCATAAAAACAGTGTAATTAAAGTGTAATGTTTAAAGTTTTTAAGAAGTGGGCTAGAATTTACGGACTCTTACAAATTTTACCGAGCATACCAGTATTTGGAAACCATACTGATACAGTGTATCTCCAATGACCAGAATTGCAATACACTGGTATACCAGTTATACCTAAGGCTCCAACGTTTACAAATTTTTGTAAACGTTTACAGTGACCATGAAAAACGAAACGATGCTGTTTAAACGTTGTTTATATCATACAAACCTGATAACAATGTGAAAAGTTTCACTGAACTTTGTTAGTTGTAAATAACAATGCAACTCCATTATAATGGGATCTTATCAGATCGCTAAACTTCCGGGTATATCCTGTAAAATTCCGAATCTGTCATTTTGCTACACTCACCGACATGATCACGACATCCAGGGATTTCAGCTGATGCAGTTTCTTGCATTTTATGCAAGCAATTTTGATTTATTTTCCATTTTTGACCCCACCTCATTCTGAGCTTGGGGTCATTTTTGATGCAGGAGAATTTTTAAAAGTGGTCAACTTTTGCAAGAATAAAGAAAACTTTTGTGCATATTCCGTTTGAATAATGAAGTAAACTTTTATTTAACCACTGATAATAAACTAAAATGAAGTTAAAGCAAGATTATCAGTAGTAAAGTTCACTAAATATAAGATATAACTAGTGACGATCTGATAATGACCCCATGAACATTCCCCACAGGGATCAGATGACCCCTGGTTTTCAGGAGCGATTGAAATCCCTGAACGTCTCGGAAACCCATAACATAGCGAGAGTTTTTTATACCTCAACAATGTAAATTACATATTAAAATACAATTGTGTAGGCTACTTAGTGGTGTAAATAAAATTAATATTTTAGTGTATCGTTGCCGATTTTCAGCAAATATTTTGCCGCCCTTATAGTCACATGACCGTTCGTATAAACGGTTCGAGATTCTGTAACCGTTTACGGCCCGTAATCGAAACATTACCGTTTACACGTGTAAACGTTGGAGCCTTAGTTATACCTACCACCACTATGCCATTGAATTGTTGATGCACCATTTCTTCTTCCATGATACTCTCCTATATTCTCTGGTGTTCCCACTTACATGTAGATCTCCCTTCAAAATAGACTATTAAAATAGAAGAGAGCCACATTTAGATCTTGATCAGAAGGCACAGAGCTGCCTGCTGATCTGGATCTGCACTGGTTAACACATGTGATAAAATCCATTTATAATGACTTAATGGGCTAAACAATAATATCTGTTGTTCAGGAGGAGATCTTAGCATGTTCACTGGATGATCTGAAGACACAGAACAAAGCAAGACTGGTTGTGGGAAACAGGGACATATTCGTGGTCAGAGTTGGTGACACAGTCTATGCACTGGACTCATTCTGCTACCGTAAGGCATACAGATTATTGAATGTTCAGTTTTATAAATGTATATTGTAACAAATGCTTTATGAGGGAATGTAGTATTACAGTAAATAGGGATATTTTGGCCTTGGTTAATAATTAGCCTAATTGGCCACCCTAACGAAAAGACCAAAATTAAACACACCAAAATATGTCACAGGTGAAAATTAAGCCCATTGAGTGCCATTAAGTGCAAACACAACAACAATACAGAATGTCTTTCACACTTGGCCGACATTGACCATTATTAATTGCTTATCAAAACAACCCAATAAATCTCATTATTTTAAATTTCAATTAGTGTATTTCAGTTTGTTGGATTATTGTGTGTTGCAATAAATGTTGTGAAAATGTCGATCTTAAAATATTTTATGCATTACACATGACAAAATAACGTGTCTGTGTTTATTTTTCACTACACAATGATAAATGGCCATAATTTAACTGGCCAAAGTAAAACACAGGCATTTTGGGGCGAAATGGCCAAAGTATCATGACACCAAAATATCCCAATGTGCGGTACTCAATTTCTGTAAGTTTGCTCTCATGAATAATTATAATAAGGAAGTTTAATATTTGTTTCTTAGTACTGGTGCATAATACTTGATTGTAGCATAAGAGAAAAAGCAAAGAAAAGAATATTTTAATAAATAAATAATTATTGTGTGTTCTGTGACATAAAAACGACTAACCTCATTGTAAAAATGAAAGCTACATGTACCATGTTGGAAAGTGTTGTTATCCTGACAGTGTTCTTCTGATTTACAGATGCTGGAGGACCGTTGTATGATGGTGATATAGAGGTAAGGAGCAACTCTAAAGACAGATATTTTGTTATGTAACCCCTATTTGTGAGAAAGCTATTCTCCAATTTATTTTACGATAATGGGCAGAGGTATAATATATGTGTGAACAATAAAGTGAACCCATGTTTCAGATAGAAACATAAATTGTACTACAAGCAGCTGTTTCTACATGGATTAATGACTAAAATTTATAACACTTTGGTACTTGTCTGAAATGGCTTGTTTAATATGAAAATATCATCATTGTGTCACAAGAAATTGAATTGAGGTATATTCTCATGATTGACATTGGAGTGGTTCTTGAAGTGGTAATAGGCTAATATGGGATATGGGTTAATCCTCTCCTCCATATTTATGCATTTTATTTCATGTGCAACCAGTGTAGATCCACATCAGCTGGCACATCCATGCTGTCTGATTAGGCTGTGAACTGTTTTCTTTTGTGGCCTAGTAAACAAATCTGGAACAGATGTGCCGGCTGAACTGGATCTACACTGTTTGCCCAAGTAGATCCAGATTTTCTGGCATATACATGTATTTGTTAATGAATCTAAAGGGAACAATGTAGATCCTAATCATTCCACACAAATTTGCCAGCTGACCTGGATTTAGTGTAAGTACTGAGGTTTTTCTTCAAGTTTGCATTTTGACTGCAAACAGTTCCAACCCTGCCTGTTGGGATGTACTTCCAGCTTGATCTTTAATAGTCATAAATGTGGGTTTGCCAATCTAAGGAAGCATTAATTATGACAGAATCAGCCAACATGGAACAATTTAATTGCCATTTATAAAGAAACAGGCGATACCATCTGTCACTGAAAGGTAACATAGGTTATAACTGTGCTATTTCTTAATATTTCATCATTAAACATTCTAATAATATTTTCATGACAACATGATCATCGCGCAGCCAATATTTGTAGAGCAAGTTTACTTTGACATGATTAATCCCATTTAATTTCTTATAACTTTGATGGAAACTTTACATTGCTACAACTTTACCATTTATCAAACTTTTAAAATATTATGATGAAGAGGCCCAAACTAGAAGATACAGAAATTCCCCTTTGTTAAGACCACCCTGAAATTAAGACTAACCTCACATTAAGACCATCATTTCACAGTCCCTTTTTACAGTTTTCTGCCCCAAAAATTAGACCACCCTCTATAAAGACCACATTGGTTCATTTCCTGAGGTTGTAGTAATAGCAATGTTTATTATAATTCTATTTCGTTTACCTAGGAACTTGGTGGGAGGATTTGCATTCGATGTCCTTGGCACCAGTACAATGTTTGTTTGGATACAGGACGAAACTATTACAAGGTAATGTTCTTTGACAGGTAGAGCTAAAATGAAAAAAATGTGTTTTAACGAGTGTGTGACTATTGTAGACATTTGTGCTGTGTTATCTGGATCTAACTGGTCACATTTTGATCAGAAATAACCTAATGAATCTAAAGGCTAACAGTGTAATTTCTATTCAGACCTCATGGATGTGCCGGTGAATCTGGGTTTACACTACTGGCCAGTGTAATAAAAGTATATCTATGGAGTAAAGGGTTAAAGAACATTTTCTGAACCTTTTACAGATTTGTTAAAATGGCTCAGGTCAAAAGTACAATATGGCTGTCTATAGCTAAAATCAACATTTCTTTTCCAAAAAATATGTCTACATTTTATTACACAGACCTTTCTTATACATATGTACTTGTTAAAATGGTAAAGTAACACTTTACAATTCCACTGTTCTGCACTGTAAGGCTGCAAGAGCTTGAATAACAACAAAAACTTTTAAATTAAATTAATAAATGTCATGTTTTCATGAACTGTTTGAAAGAATTTACCAAAGTTGACCAAAAGCAGTTTTACGTGTTCTTTTTTCAAATATGATCAGATAATGTCACTTGGGCTCCAGAGTATACATAAAATAGCAAAACAAATATTTGACAGGAATATTCTTTGGAAAATCCTCTTCAAAAGCTGTTCAAGCTGTGACGTTTTGTAAAATAATCCTTACTCTGGGGGGGGGGGAGTGCTGGTATGTGGGGTGGGGTGGGGGCGCATGCTTGTTCCATAGACTATATGTGTTCCCAAATGAGTGGAAAAGTGCGGTGATAAAACCATTACTTAAGAAACGGGGTCTCCCATTGGAACTTCAGAACTATCGACCAGTGTCTAACGTATCATTTTTGTCAAAAATTCTATAGAAAGTTGCCTTAAAGCAAATTGTAGATCATATTGAAGACAATAATTTACTTCCCTTGTACTAAAATGCTTACAGAAAATACCATGGTGTGGCAACGGCTATGATAAAAATGTATAATGATCTCCTGCATGCAGCTGACAACAAAGTTACAGTAGTTGTGATGGTTGACCTTAGTGCAGCCTTCGATACAATTGATATACCAATGACTATCACAATTCTAGAGAATGACTTCGGAATAAAAGGAACACCCCTGAATTGGATCAAATCATATTTAACTGATAGGTCTATGAAAGTTATCATAAATAATTGTTGTTAAGAAACTGAGCTCCTGAGATATGGTGTCCCACAGGGTTCCTGTGCAGGCCCAGTAATTTTTACCATGTACATTGCAGCTTTAAATAGGGTTGTACAAAAATACCCTGCTGATCTTTATGGATATGCAGATGATCACAAGCTTGCCTTTAAGTTCCAAGCTGGAAACCTTCAACATGAAACATCTGTACTACAACAACTAGGAGACTGTGTAAAGGATGTCATTGAGTGGATGAATCATTTTAAATTGAAAATGAATAATTCCAAAACAGAAGTTATCATATATGGCACTAAACAACAACTGTCAAATATTAACATATCAAGTGTAGATATAGGTGGTTGCCAAATAAGGTGTGTAGATCATGTGAGAGACCTCGGTGTACACATGACCAGTACCCTAAACTTTGAAGATCATATACGAAAGAAATGTCAAACTGCTCACGTACAGTTAAGAAATCTGAAAGATATTCGTAAATACATATCACAGAGATCGACAGAGATTCTTGTACATGGACTTGTTCACTCCCATCTAGATTTTTGTAATGGGCTTTTTGTCGACATTCCAAATTATCAGATAGACAGACTACAGAGTTCAGAACCGTGCAGCTAGAATTGTAACAAATGCATCCTTTGATCAAAACAGCAAAGATATTTTAAAATCGCTTCATTGGCTCTCAATGCGTGCGCGGATTATGTTTAAGATTCTAGTAATGGTGTTTCGTGTAATACATAAAACAGCTTCAGTGTATCTCCAACAACTGTTCACTCGCAGCCAAAGTCGCTACAAACTACGGTCAACAGATGAAATAAATCTCAACATCCCCAGAACACAAACAAGAATGGCTGATAGATCTATAGCCGTTACAGGCCCTAAGTGGTGGAATGCTCTTCCGAACCATTTAAAGTGCATTCAGAAAGAAGATCAGTTCCGATGCAAACTTAAGACTCACTTGTTTAATGTTTTCCTTGACTAAAACATACTAAGCACGTGAGCAGTGAAAATAGGACTGTAAAGCGCAATCGAATATTTTACAATAATTTTTGCGCTATATAAATGTACTTTAGCTCAGTTATTCAGTTTTTCATTAGTGTGAGGGTCTAACATTAAAATATGTCTTTTGTGTTATATCATACAAATTACTGTGCACAACAACAGCTTTCGAACTTATTACATGTTTTCGCCATCATGTTCTTAATTGTAGTGACTGTTTACTTTAATTTTGCTATAATGGTTTAAATTATTTTTGAGCCAATCACACTGCAGTATTTTTCAAATATTTGGAACCTTAATTCCTATAATTTTGCGTGTCTGAAAAGTATTTATTATCTATAGGTTGATTTGCTCAATATTTTTGTTCAAACATTTAATGATGAACATGTATAGTTCCTTAACAATATTTTAAAGTGTGAAAGGAGGCATGAGTTACAAAATCAGAGGCAAAGGAATTTATTAATATAAAAATATTGATTACAACTTACACTTTTTGACTGTTGATAAACTTCTTAAAATGCTTTTCTCTTTACTCCGTAGATACATTGGTTATCACATGGGTGACCAGTATACATCCAGTGCCCAAGGTTATAAAGCTGAGCATGGAAACCAGTCTCAAATCTCAAGCATCTGATTGGCTGAAATGGCGACTGGTCGCCATTTCAGCCAATCAGATGCTTGAGATTTGAGACTGGTTTCCAAACTCAGCTTTATAACCTTCAACCCTGATCACCAATTACTTCAATGCCATTTAATCTGGACTTACTCTGTTCATGTTTGTTGTCTTTTTGGTCTGAAAACCCTATACATGTATGTAAAAGCCAATAGTGTAGATCATTATCAGACTGCATGGCAGGATATAAACTGTTTTGCCATGCGATAGAAGATGTATGTTTGGAGTAAAAGGTAAAATGGAACTTTCAGGGACAAACCCTTGTTTCTTCACCCAAGGATAGGCTGTCACACTCATTTGAGAGTCAGGTTTGTTGACATATTGTTTGCTAATAAGAAATTGCATAATTCACACTCTAAAATAATCTCTCATGATATGTTTACAAGCCATTAAATTACAAAACTACTTTCAGTTTGAAAGTTGATTTTGTGTATACCCTTATATGGTAATGTAGGCGGCGACTGTTGTGTTGGTTACAAAAATAATATCGACCATTTATATATACATTATAATTTATTTGGAGGCTTGTATGAAAAATTAAATGGTAGCCCAGCTGTGCTGGGCCTGACTGTTTAGTTTTCATACAAGCCTCCAAATAAATAATAACCAATTCTATTTTCTGCTGACTTTTTTCACATTATCCACAGGTAGTCAAAATTGGAGAAAAATAGAAATCATAAGTTTGTTATTTGAATAAATTAGGCCAGGTTTGATTGCCAATGTGGGCTTATAATCATTTCAACAAAACAATTTACAAAAAAGGGAACCTGATAGGTAAGTGCTTAAACATTTTGTAAAGATAGACCCTTGGGGAGTGTTATTTTTGTTCTCGTAGATCATTAATGGGTTTTATCAAAGTTTCTGTGGTTTCCAAAACTTACTGATTTGGAAGTCTTTATCATGTTTATTGTTGAAATTATTCCAATTTAGAAAATAATATTGAATTTTTTCTAAAGCATTTAATAAAAAATTGAGGGTCTTTATGGAAATATAAATGGAATATACTTCTTGACTTACAAAAAACTACACATTTAATAATCATGATGAAATTAAAACAAAAATAAAACATTAATTTGAGAATTTATTTCAGATAGAGTGACAAATGATTACCAGAATAAAAGGACAAAAAGCTCAGGTGCCAAGTTTTAAATGCCGAGCCTTTTGATGTCATTTACAGTATTAAAAATAATTTATTTTCTGTTTTCTTTGAATGTTCTCAGTGACATATTAATCATAATGTCTGTGAAGTACACCATGCTGTGAACTTGGCTCTTTTTGTTCATGTTAATTGTCATGCTATAACAGAACATAACCAAAGTCTCATGTGTTTAAAGACAAATCTAGAAAATAACTGTTTTTTTGTGAAGAAACATTTTTACTTGATATCTTTTTTTTCCTTATTGCTTTTGCTACTACAGTCCAGATGATTATTTAGCTCATACTGTATACAAGTTAAAACCAAAAACTTGTTTTAGCATTTATTTTTAGCTCACCTGTCACATAGTGACAAGGTGAGCTTTTGTGATCGCAATTTGTCCGGCGTCTGTCCATCCGTCCGGCGTCCGTCGGTAAACTTTTAATTTAAATGACATCTCCTCTTAAACCCATGGGCCAAAGTTGATGAAACTTGCCACGGATGTTCCTTGCATGAAGCTCTTCCAAAGTTGTTCAAAGAAATCAATTCCATGCAGAACTCTGGTTGCCATGGCAACCTAAAGGAAAAACTTTAAAAATCTTCTTGTCTGAAACCACAAGGCCTAGAGCTTAGATATTTGGCATTTAGCACCCTCTAGTGGAACTCTACAAAGATTGTTTAAATGTTCTCCATGGGGTCAAAATTGGCCCCGCCCCAGCGGTCACTTCATTTTACATAGACTTGTATAGGAAATTTTTTAAAATCTTCTTCTCACAAACCACAATGCATACAGCTTAGATATTTGGTAAGTAGCATTGTCTAATGGATGTCTACTAAATTTGTTCAAATTATGTCCCCGGGTCCAAAATCAGCCACGCCCTAGGGTTCTCTTAGTTTACATATAGTTATATAGGAAAAACATGAAAAATCATTTTTCTCCGAAACTAATAGGACTAGATCTTAGATATTTGGTGCTGAGTATTGTGTAGAGACCCTTTATCAACTTTGTTTAAAAGTTGGCCCTGGGGTCAAAATTGTCCCCGCCCTGGGGGCCCTTGATATGTGAAAAAGGCAAACTTTAAAAATCTTCCTACTGGAAACCTCAATGCCTAAAGCTTAGATATTTGGTATGTAGCATTGTCTAGTGGATGTCTACCAAGTTTGTTCAAATTATGTCCTTGGCCACGCCCCAGGGTTCTCTTAGTTTACTTTGATTTATATAGGAAACATGAAAAATCATTTTTCTCCGAAACTAATAGGACTAGTTTGATTTAAATAAGACTTGTTCAATACTTGAGTTACTATAAGATCTGGGTTCCTTTCTTGAATCAGCTAGACTCCATTATGGGTTCCAGAGTTATGGCCCTTGAAAGAGCCAAAGTAAGCTGTTTTGACTTTTTCTCCACAATAGCAGCTTTATTTTTAGCTCGACTATTCGAAGAATAGGGGAGCTATCCTACTCGCCCCGGTGTCGGCGTTGGCGTCGGCGTCCGTTAAACAAAATATGCACTTTGGTCCATAACTTGAAAACTACTTATGATATCAACTTGAAACTTGGAATATATATTCACCATCAAATTCTACATCATTACCAACAAGACCCATAACTCTGCTACAAATATTTTTCAAGTTATGCCCCTTTTTCACTTAAATTTTGCGTTAAGGAAAATAAGCACTTTGGTCCATAACTTATAAACTACTTGAGATATCAACTTGAAATTTGGAATATATATTCACCATCAAATTCTACATCATTACCAACAAGACCCATAACTCTGATGTCAATATATTTCAAGTTATGCCCCTTTTTTCTTATATTTTGTGTTAAGCAAAATATGCATTTTGCCCATAACTTTAAAACTACTTGCGATATTGCCTTGAAACTTGAAATATATTTTCACCACCAAAATCTACATCATAACCAACAAGACCCATAACCCTGCTTCCAATATTTTTCAAATTATGCCCCTTTTTCACTTACATTTAGTGTTAAGCAAAATATACACTTGGCCCTTAACTTCGTTTTGAATGGAGGGATTTCAAAATAACTTGGCACAAATGTTCACCATGACAATGCGGTGTGTCGCGTTCAATACCCATGCCTGTAGGTCCAAGGTCAAGGTCACTGTTACTAAAAATAGAATTTTCTTGCAAAATCTTGTCCGCTCTAACTTAGTTATTTCTTATTGGATTTTTAAATAACTTGGTATATTTGTTCACCATATCAAGATGGTGTGTCAAGTACAAGCCCATGCCTGTAAGTCGAAGGTCAAGGTCACTGTTACTAAAAATAGAATTTTCTTGTCCAGGCTGTTACTTTGTTATGAATGGAGGGATTTCAAAATAACTTGGCCCAAATGTTCACCATGACAAGGCGGTGTGTCCACACAATACCCATGCCTGTAGATCCAAGGTCAAGGTCACTGTTACTAAAAATAGCATTTTCTTGTCCAGGCTGTAACTTTGTTATAAATGGAGGGATTTCAAAATAACTTGACACAAATGTTCACCATGACAGGGCGGTGTCTCGCGTACCATGCCCATGCCTGTAGGTCGAAGGTCGAGGTCACTGTTACTAAAAATAGAATTTTATTGTAAGGGCTATAACTTTGTTTTGAATGGAGGGTTTTCAAAATAACTTGGCACAAATGTTCACCATGACAAGGCAGTGTGTTGCGTACATTACCCATGCCTGTAAGTCCAAGGTCAAGGTCACAGTTACTTAAATTGAATTTACTTGTTCAGGCTATAACTCTTTTATGAATGAAGGAATTTCAAAATAACTTGGCACAAATGTTCACTATGACATTGCATTGCATTACCACCAACTTCTTCGCAGACATTTCCGTAATGTGAAGACAACAGTGCCACAAATACAAATAATTTACTTATCTTCAAGTTTATGCATATTCTTATAATTCCTCCAACATCACTGTCGTTGAAATGCTATTATTCCCATCATTTCACTTGAGTGTCTGAAAATAATGCATAGCAGAGGCATCTGTGTCCTATGGACACATTTCTAGTTTCACTTATATTTTCACTTAAGTGCACCTCATCGATAACTTTGCACAAAATACTTAAGGTATCAACTTCAAACTTCCATTATATTTTCATTTCAGTTCTTTTCTTTAACATTACTGAAGTGATTGATATTTGACTAAAAGTAAATGTCTCTCATAAAAAATTACTAACATGTTTTCTAACAAATTCAGAAATATTTCATAGTTATTCCCCTATTCAGTTTAATATTTATGGTACATTAAGGAATTATTTCTGTTATTTGAAATGAATTTCTCCCTAAACATTCACTTGTTAATATTTTTCCTGATTTCACACCAATATATGGCCATAGTTGTTATTGTTTTAATCTTCAAATTGCATTTGTTTCAAATGATTCGAATAGTCGAGCATGCTGTCTCCTCTGACAGCTCTTGTTTTACTTAATTTTACACAACTCTTTCAACCATTGAGCAGTTGTTGACAGGTGAGCGACCCAGGGTCCTATGGACCCTCTTGTTGTATGTTCAAGTCTTTTTAACCAGGTTTTCTTTAGAAAAATCCTGATTATTAGATTGGGGTATGTCGTTGGGCGGGCGGGTGGGCGTCAACATTTTGTTAAGTTTTTTGTGCAAGTTGCGTTTTTCTCAGTAACCATTCAAGGTACAACTTTGAAACTTAACATACTTGTCTGACATTACAATACTTATTATCAGGACAAGTTTCATAATCCCAGACTGTATTTTGACAAGTTATGCCCCTTTTTCACTTGGAAATTTTGTTAAGTTTTTTGTGAAAGTTGTGTTTTTCTCAGTAACCGTTTAAGATACAACTTTGAAACTTAACATAGTTGTCTTACATCTCAATACCAATTATCAGGACAAGATTCACAATCCCTTACTTTATTTTGACAAAGTTATGCCCCTTTTTTACCTTAAAAATTTTGTGAAAGTTGTCTTTTTCTTAGTTACCATTCAAGGTATAGCTTTGAAACTTAACATAATTGTTTGACATCACAGTACCAATTATCAGGTCAAGTTTCATAACCCCTGACTGTGTTTTGCCAAAGTTATGCCCCTTTTTGACTTAGATTTTTTGTTAAGTATTTTGTGAATGTTATCTGTTAATGCCAAATTGCCTGTTGACGCTTAGCTTGGTTTGTGTGTAGCTTATATCAACAGGCAGCTTGGGATTGCTACCCGTTTGTCTGTGATAAAGGTGATAAAGGTCAAGGTCACTGTTGCTAAAAATAGAAATTCAGTTTACCCTCAATAACTTGAGATTGCTTTTACCTATTGATGCCAAACTTGGTATATGAGTAGCTGATATCAAGAGGCAGCTGGGATTGCCACCCAGGTGTCTGTGATCAAGGTCAAGGTCACAGTTGCTAAAATATAAATTCAGTTTCCCCTCAATAACTTGAGTTTGCTTTGGTATATTGACACCAAACTTAGTGTTGGTATCTTATATCAAGATGCAGCTTGAGATTGCTGCCCAGGTGTATGTGATAAAGCTCAAGGTCACTGTTGCTAAAAATAGAAATTCAGTTTCTGCTCAATAACATGAGTTTGCTTTGGTCTATTGACACCAAACTTGGTTTGTGGGTAGCTTATATCAAGACACTGCTTAGGATTGCTACCCAGGTGTCTGTGATAAAGGTCAAGGTCACTGTTGCTAAAAATAGAAATTCAGGTTTCTCATTATTACTTGGGTTAGCTTTGACACCAAACTTTCTTTGGGTAGCTTAAACCAAGACGCAACTCGGGATTGCTACTCAGAAGTCAGTGATCAAGATCAAGGTCACTGTTGCTAAAAATAGAAGTTCAGTTTCTTCATACCAGATATTTTCATTACAAAAGTATAAGTATTAAATGAAAACCTGTTTTTCCGGCGCGTGGTGACGTATTTTCTTGTTATAGAAATAAAATGTGACAAACTATGTGACGTTACCATTTACTCTATATAAAGGCCTTTTAACCAACGTGCGAACAGTGTAGATCTGTGCCATCTGATCTTGATCTGCAATGTTTGCTTATTGTTCAGAAATAACCTAATGAATCAAAATGCCAACAGTCTAGATTCTGATCAGATGGCACAGATGGCTGTGTTATCTTGATGTGGCAATTCCTGAAATGTATATTTCACAATTTAAAGTTTAATATCCAGTTAGTTCAAACACAGTAACCTGGCAGATGGGTTGATTATGTACTTACTTAAATTTCAGATGTAGAAACTTTAAAAAAGACACAACTTTTGATGCAGTGTTTTTCTTTTAGTCAATAGATCCCCATAACCTAAAGAAACCTGGAGTATGGACAGCAGGGGAGGTGCGACAGAGGACACACCCAGTTACTGTGAGGGATGGCAATGTTTATGTGACCATTGCATCAATAGACAAGAAACTGGACTCTGACCATTACAACAAAGAACTGTCTCTCTGATATTATCTAGGTAATAGTGACTGTGATATTTCTAGAGAATTCCATTCTACACTTAAACATTAACAGGGCCCAGGATCATAAAACTAAATCTAGAGACCAATCTCAAATCCTCAAATCTCTAGCATCTGATTGTTTGAAATGGCAACTGGTAGCCATTTCAGCCAATCAGATGCTTGAGATTTGAGACTGGTCTACAGTTTTAGTTTATGGTCTTGGACCCATGCTGTATTTATGTATTAACCTCCCATTGCTAGTTTGAACCAGTCTATTGTTCATAATTGTTTTAGAGAAATTGAATCAACATAATATAGAAAAGTGTAGACCTTCCAAACAGGTTGATCAGGGTCTATCCTGGTCACAAATATCACATAAGCTGTGATTAGCAAGTAGTTAACAGGCAAATTGTCACTTAAGTGAAATTAACAGATAATTGTGAAGTGTCAAAATGCATAATATTGATATATAGAGATGAGGTGATAAACATATTTGATATCTAGGTAGCAAAAACACAAAGAATATAGGATCTGAGCTGAAGGTTATAAAATGAGATTGGAAACCAGTCTCAAATCTCAAGCATGTGTCACCATTTCAGCCAATTAGATGCTTGAGATTTTAGACTGGTTTCCCTGCTCAGTTTTATAACGTTGAGCACTGCTATGTACAATTGAAATGTTCATTTGCTGATATTTATTTCTGCTTTCTTAATTATTAAAATGGCTTTCTGGGTAGAGATTAATGTAAAGTATCTGTTAGAATACTTGTATCACTGTTTCTAGGTGTTTGACATAAGGAGTTCAAATACTATAATTTCTCATACCATAATTATCAGTCAAGTATTTTGATATAACCCTTTCCTGGATATATACGCATTTTTACGCGTGTGCAACCAGTGTAGACCCAGATCAGCCGGCACATCCGTGCCGTCTGATCAGGATCTGCACTGGTCGCATTTTGGTCATAAATATCCTAATGAATCAAAAAGCGAACAGTTTAGATCCTGATCAGACGGCACGGATGTGCCGGCTGATCTGGATCTAAACTGTTCGCCCTAGCAATAAAGGTGTGTCTGTACAGGAATGGGATAAAGGATAAAAAGTTGTGTATTTCAGATGGTTTGTTTCCTTGTTGAACAGTACTTTATACTAAATAATGAATCTTTGAACTCCATCTGGAATATATATTCACTATCATACTCTTCAGAATTTCCCAAAAGACCAATGACTCCTTTACAAATATTTTGCAGTTAACCCTTTCCTGGACATATACGCATTTTTACGCATGTGCGACCAGTGTAGATCCAGATCAGCCGGCACATCCGTGCCGTCTGATCTGGATCTGCACTGGTCGCATTTCGGTCAGAAATAACCTAATGAATCAAAAAGTGAACAGTTTAGATCCTGATCAGACGGCACGGATGTGCCAGCTGATCTGGATCTAAACTGTTCGCCCTAGCAATAAAGGTGTATCTATACAGGAATGGGTTATACATTTATCACAAATAGTTTGCATTTGAATTTTATGCACTTGGTCCATAAGTCTAAAAGTACAATATCAAGAACAAACTTGAAGTAAACTTACACCATTATACTCTCAATCATGTTGAATAAGACCGATAACTGTTTCTACAAAATTTTAATATTTTTGAAGTTATGCATCCTTTTCACTTAGATTTTGTGTTAACGTTTGTATCCAGATAGATCTAGTCCATATTTTAAGAATTACATACATCATGCAGTTGGCCAAAATCGTTCACATTACTTGAAATATTGATATGGAACTTACAATAGATGTCTGACATAATGATCTAATCTACTTCATTAAGAAAAAAAAGGGAGCAACATAACTGTTTTAAAAATATTGCAAAAATATTTGCACCCCATTTTACTAAGATTTTTTTCATTATAGTTTTAACAGCATTTATCTTTAATATTACACAAATAATTTATACAGAACTTTAACAAATGTCACTTATCGTTATCTTCCACATATGCAATAGGCCCTGATATTTTACAGATACTCCCCCTTTTTGCTAGACATTTTTAAAAGTTATTATGCAGTGGGTCTATATCTTTGACACTACTCAAGTGATTGATGTGGAACATAAAACAAATGTCAAACTGCATGACCTACTTCATTTCAAACAAGTTACTTAATTCTTTCCAATGTATTTCAGAGTTTTGCCCCCCTTTCTTTCACATTTTTTTCTACGTTTGAAGCATTTGGCTTATATCTTCGATACTATTTAAGGGATATATGTAAGAAATAATTGATATCAGAAGTACATCTTCCAAAATAATGATTTACTTCATTTTCAACAAGACCTACTCAGTAACTATTACACAAATATTTGGACATAAATGATTGATTTTGGTGTCTTTACTTATTAAAAATCTAAGGAATTACTCCCTAGATTTTAATCTTCAAATTTTATTAAACTATTTTAATTATTCACAGTCATAAATTATAAAATAAGGGACTAATTCTAACAAAATTATTTTAAATTTATTACCCATTTAAACTTAATAGAAAATATCTGAGTGAAATGATTAACCCTGCATTGCCATGAGTGTCTTTTACGTTAGTATGCTGTTTTTGCAACATTATCGAGTAATATGGCCTTGTTGGATCTAATTCACCAAGAAAACTTGTACTTGCTTGTTCCTATGAGAACCTGTTTTGGCAAGAGTATTTTAATTGAAATTTTTTGGGGAGGTTTTGTTTTCTGAGTGTGGCTATTCCTGATATGCACGTTTCACAGTTTTATATATATTCAATTCAACATCTTTAATTACTTTCAAAATTGCTAATGATTCTAAACATATTTTACAGTGTTCATCCATTCCGGCTTACAATATTACAGGGATTGAATGTATGCTTTAAATAAATTTTCTCTTTAATCATTGCCTTTTTCATATTATTCTGTACTGTATTCATATGGATGTTTGGCAATAATTATTGTTCATTTTATCTTCAAATTAAATAAAAAACTTTGTGAAAATAAAATAGATGAAATGACAGCTACTTTCATAATTGCATTTATTTAAAAAAAAAATGATGTGAATAGTCGAGCATGCTGTCTCACCTGAGCACACAATCATCAAGTCCTGAGATATGGGCCCTACATGCTCTTTTAAAAATATTTTTGCTCGCTTAAGATTAACATTCAGTGCAAGTTTATACTTGTCATGTATGTAATTTCTATTCAAAGCCCAAGCTCTAAACAATATTGTTAATAGTTACTTTGTTCGAATAAGATCAGATTGAAAGTTGGCCTGTAATAAGTCAATGACAAGTTTTGAAACTCATTAAAGTTTTCAAAATTTAATCAATTGAAATAAAAAGTAATCAAAGAAATTCTATTATGGACATTATTGAGACTTTTTGTTCTTTCTATGAGAAATGAGGTTCAAGGTTTTATGTGTGCAATGATTAAAATATAGTGAAACTACACAAATTTTATCTCATCATCACAGTTTGCAAAATTTCCAGCAAATCCATGTTTTTATACTGTATGCTTTTGTTGTTGTTGCTGTTTGTTGTAAGAAGGTCTCAATTTCATTCCTTCTTACAACTTTTTGAGATATTTTTTTATAAGTTTAGATATTATTATTATTATTATTATTATTATTATTATTATTATTATTATTATTATTATTATGTCTCCACCCCTCTGGGGGAGACATATTGTTTTTGCCTTGTTCGTCTGTCCGTCAGTCGGTCTGTCACAGTTCGTTTCCGCTCAATAACTGGAGTACCCTTTGACCCAGAGCCTTCAAACTTCATACGGTGATAGCCCTTACTGAGTTTAAGAACCCTATTGATTTTGGGGTCAGTAGGTCAAAGGTCAAGGTCACAGGGGCCCGAAGTGTGAAAACCATTTCCGCTCAATAACTTGAGTACCTTTTCACCCAGAGCCTTCAAATTTCATAGGGTGATAGCCCTTATTGAGTAAAAGAACCCTATTGATTTTGGGGTCAGTAGGTCAAAGGTCAAGGTCACAGGGGCCCGAAGTGTGAAAACCGTTTCCGCTCACTAACTCGAGTACCCTTTGACCCAGAGCATTCAAACTTCATAGGATGATAGCCCTTATTGAGTAGAAGAACCCTATTGATTTTGGGGTCAGTAGGTCAAAGGTCAAGGTCACAGGGGCCGGAAGTGTGAAAACCGTTTCTGCTCAATAACTCGAGTACCTTTTCACCCAGAGCCTTCAAATTTCATAGGGTGTTAGCCCTTTTTGAGTAGAAGAACCCTATTGATTTTGGGGTCAGTCTGTCAAAGGTCAAGGTCACAGGGTCCCAAAGTGTGAAAACCGTTTCCGCTCAATAACTCGAGTACCCTTTGACCCAGAGCATTCAAACTTCATAGGGTGATAGCCCTTATTGAGTAGAAGAACCCTATTGATTTTGGGGTCAGTAGGTGAAAGGTCAAGGTCACAGGGGCCCAAAGTGTGAAAACCGTTTCCGCTCACTAACTCGAGTACCCTTTGAACCAGAGCCTTCAAACTTCATAGGGTGATAGCCCTTATAGAGTAGAAGAACCCTATTGATTTTGGGATCAGTAGGTCAAGGTCACAGGGGCCCGAAGTGTGAAAACCATTTCCAATCAATAACAGGAGTTCTATTTCTCCCAGAGCCTTCAAACTTCATACGATGGATGTCCTTATTGAGTAGAGGACTCCTATTGACTTTGGGGTCAGTAGGTCAAAGGTCAAGGTCACAGGGGCCCGATGAGGGAAAATGGTTTCCTCTCACTAACTGGAGTTTTATTTTACCTAGAGCCTACAAACTTCATACAATGGTTGCTGTTACAGCCTTGAAGAACCCTGTAGACTTTGGGGTATTTAGGCCAGACTTCAACATCACAGGGGCCCGTAGAGTTAATATATATAATGTGCATGTTCATTATACCATAATAAATGACACAGGCTTCCGTTTCAAAAAGGTGATATCACTTCCTTCGCCTTCATTCAATAGGGTGACGGGGGGAGACATGTGTTTTTCACAAAAACAGATTCTAGTTATTATTATTATTATTATTATTATTATTAGAAGGTATCATTTTTCATTCCTTGTTACAACTTTTAGAGATAATTTTTTATATACTACTCAAAATTTGATAAGGATCACTTTCTGTTTTATCTTGAATTATCTCCCCTACCAAATTTCAACTGCAGTTCCGCTTCAACAGTTTGACAGCTCATTCCTTTTTTTTGACACAAAGCTGATGTCAAATGAACAAATTTTTAAGAATCAAAGAAAATATGTTATTGTTCTAAACAATGTAAGGATTAAACACCATCTTTTAAGTGATCCTTATCAAATTTTGAGTAGTATAAGTCAACTTTCTCTTAATAAATATAATAATAATAATAATAATAATAATAATAATTATTATTATTATTATTATTATTATTATTATTATTATGTCTCCCCCCCTCTGGGGGAGACATATTGTTTTTGCCCTGTCCGTCTGTCCGTCAGTCCGTCTGTCACACTTCGTTTCCGCTCAATAACTGGAGTACCCTTTGACCCAGAGCCTTCAAACTTCATAGGGTGATAGCCCTTATTGAGTAGAAGAACCCTTTTGATTTTGGGGTCAGTAGGTCAAAGGTCAAGGTCACAGTGACCCAAAGAGTGAAAACCGTTTCCGCTCAATAACTCAAGTACCCTTTGACCCAGAGCCTCCAAACTTCATAGGGTGATATCCCTTATTGAGTAGAAGAACCCTATTGGTTTTGGGGTCAGTAGGTCAAAGGTCAAGGTCACAGTGACCCGAAGAGTGAAAACCGTTTCCGCTCAATAACTCAAGTACCTTTTGACCCAGAGCCTTCAAACTTCATAGGATGACAGCCCTTATTGAGTAGAAGAACCCTATTGGTTTTGGGGTCAGTAGGTCAAAGGTCAAGGTCACAGTGACCCGAAGAGTGAAAACCGTTTCCGCTCAATAATTTGAGTACCCTTTGACCCAGAGCCTTCAAACTTCATAGGGTGATAGCCCTTATTGAGTAGAAGAACCCTACTGATTTTGGGGTCAGTAGGTCAAAGGTCAAGGTCACAGTGACCCGAAGAGAGAAAACGGTTTCCGCTCAATAATTCGAGTACCATTTGACCCAGAGCCTTCAAACTTCATAGGATGACAGCCCTTATTGAGTAGAAGAACCCTATTGGTTTTGGGGTCAGTAGGTCAAAGGTCAAGGTCACAGTGACCCGAAGAGTGAAAACCGTTTCCGCTCAATTATTTGAGTACCCTTTGACCCAGAGCCTTCAAACTTCATAGGGTGATAGCCCTTATTGAGTAGAAGAACCCTATTGATTTTGGGGTCAGTAGGTCAATGGTCAAGGTCACAGGGGCCTGAAGAGTGAAAACCGTTTCCGCTCAATAACTGGAGTACCGTTTGACCCACAGCCTTCAAAATTCATAGGGTGATAGCCCTTTTTGATTAGAAGAACCCTATTGATTTTGGGGTCAGTAGGTCAAAGGTCAAGGTCACAGGGGCCTGAAGAGTGAAAACCGTTTCCACTCAATAATAGGAGTTCTATTTTACTCAGACCATTCAAACTTCATACGATGGATGTCCTTATTGAGTAGAGGACTCCTATTGATTTTGGGGTCAGTAGGTCAAAGGTCAAGGTCACAGGGGCCCCGAAGAGTAAAAACCGTATCCGGTCAATTACTGGAGTACCGCTTGACCCAGAGCATAGGGTAATAGCCCTTATTGAGTAGAAGAACCCTATTGATTATGGGATCAGTAGGTCAAAGGTCAAGGTCACAGGGGTCTGGGCGCAGGGGGGGGGGGGGTGCGGCGCAGGGGGAGACATGCGTTTTTCACAAAAAACATCTAGTTATTATTATTATTGTAAAGAAGTATTGTTATTATTATTATTGCAATAGACAAGTACTATATTTTCAGAAGATTTGCTCTAGTGCAAGGACATACACCAGCTCTTTTTTATTGCTTAAAGTGAAAAGTGTATATGTAACTTACATGTGTCGACATATTTTGTTGTTCAAAGATATGTTTAAGACTTTTTGTTACTTTTAACTGTAAAATCAAGAAATGAAACTATTATTAAAATGTATAGATACAGTTATTTGAATGTATTGTTTTTGTAGCTTTTGGATCAGCTCATTATGACCACATTACATTATAAAGGACAGTCAAGCATTCACAATAGCATGTTCACTGCCATATGCACACCATGTATAGATCGATATTGTACTGTTTACTGGTGTAAATATTGAGTTGCGCTGAACCCGGGACTAGGCGGCGAGGGCAGTAATTCCCCCCTATTTCCATTACTGCCCTCGAACAGGCATAACCAAACCGAGCCTGCGATATTTTTATTTTTGTCGTGTTTGATATCTTTCAAATTTCCATTTTTTCATCTGTTTAAATATCTAAGCAGCGTTCTTCGTGCCAAGTGGACATTCAGGCAGTGGTGTTATCAGTTTGAAGGACGCTGAACACGATACTATGTGTGTTAATAGAACTTCAATTTAAATATTGCGGCTAGTTTTAAGATAAGCGGTTTCAATATCCTAGAAAATGTAGATCTGGATATTGTTCAATCACTCCAAGGATATACTTCTTACTTTTTATTTTTTGTCATTGTCTTCCACTGTAATATAAATGACTTATATTTTTAGATCCACTGTTAAAATTTATTCTGTTCAGTTTCGCCCATTTTTTATCGTTTGGGACAAACCCATTCTTTCATCTAGCGACCATACGCCGTTGAACATGGAATGGTGTTATTCCGAAAATATCGCACGGAAGGTTCCATGTTCATGGCCATATGAATCCGTCATATTGGTTAAATCGAAATGTTTATGATTAAGTTGTGCTCAACTCGTGGCTAGATTGCGTGGCAGTTATATGCATTTCCATTACTGCCCATGAGCAGACTCAATCATTCTGAAACAGATGAAAAGGGAAGTTTGAAAGCCACCGAACAATACAAATATAAAAATATTGCAGGCTCGGTTTGATTGAGCCCAGTAATGAATAGTAAAATGGGATTGCATATTAATGCTCACGCAGCCTAGCCACGGGTTTAGTGCAACTCGATATTTACTTCAGTAAACAGTACAATTTTTTATTCATCCCAAACGATGGTATGCATATGATGGTGAACATGGGACCTTCAATGCGGTATTTCAGATTACCACTATTCCATGATCAGCGGCGTATGGCCTTACAATGAAATAATAGTTTGCCCTAAGCGAGAAAACAATTGGCGGAACTGAATACAATTTTGACAGGGGATCTGAGAATATAAATCGGAGAACACCAAATGCAAAAATAACGCCAAGACAAAAATTTAAAACTGGAAGTAATTCCCAAGGGTGACTGATTAAAACCACCCTTTTAAAATCTGGCCGAAATATTAAAAATACTAATTTTATATGTACTATAAAGATACATTAGTATCGTGCTAAACGACCTTCAAAGGACGTAATTGATAACAGCACTGAGCCTGCAATAGTATCATATTTGTTGCGTTCGATGGCTTTTCAAAATTTCCTTTTCTTCCGTTGATGATTACAAGGAAGAGTTTAAAACTAAATGTAGAAAAGTAGATCAGCAGGTATGATCAAGAGATAGATCTACTTCCTGTTATCAAAGACTACAGAGACTGTTATTTTTAAATGTAAAAAGTTCCCAAATATAGAATCCTTCCGAAATTGATTTTAATGCCCCACAAGTCGATATCATTGAGCTAGTTTTGCAATACATGTTGTAAATAAGTGAAATATGTGTAGCAGGAGTGGCCACACCTAGAACACCTTCAACAGGAAAAGAGGGCACGGGTTTATAAATTGATAGGTTCAAAAAGGCACACGAGCAATTAAAGAAGTAATGAAAATGAGATCTCGAGGGTTAACCGCCTTGGAATGATCAATAGCAAACCAGTTTTGCCTTTGGGGGTTAATGAGATTCTAGGGTGCGCAAACCCATTCTTTTATCTTGGTACTATACGCCCATGAACATGGGATGGTATTGATCTGAAAATACCGCATAGAAATGATATTGCCTCTACCTGGGATCGAACCCACACCGTCACAGCGTCGCGCCTAGCCCTGCAATTCCGACGACGCGACCGGGACAACCCCAAGAAAGGTTGATCGGATAGCCCTGATGTACGTAATCATAATTGAACGATCGGTAACGTTTGTTTTACCGATAACAGTACTGACTATATGTACGGAGAGGCTTTTTAAGGCTCCTCAATGCAAAACAGCGCTACTGTGAATTTCAAAAGATATTGACTCCACCTGAGAGCGAACTCGTACCGTCACGGCGACAGCGCCTAGCCCTGCAATTCCGACGACGAAGGTTCCATGTTCACCGCCCAATGCAAACCATCATTTGGGATGGATCAAAATTGTACTGTTTATAAGTTTAAATATTGAGTTGCGCTCAACCCGCTAGGCGGAGTGGGCAGTAATATGCATATTTTCCATTACTGCCCATGAACGGTCTCAATCAAACCGAGCCTGCAATATTTTCATTTTTGTAGTGTTTAGTGCATTATTCCAACGTTTCCTTTTAATCTATGGCTCAAATTCATAGAAACAAACAAATACATATTGTCTTGGTAACTTAGATCTAACCCACCCATCAACTTGACAATGTTGCATGCAAAGCACAAACGTTTAAAACATAACATTCTAATGGTATTGCAGAGCAAATATGGGTACTCAATGACCTTACTGAGCGACTAGCAAAACATCAGTCATAACAAGATGACAGGAATAAAACAAATAGAGAACATGCTAAACATTATGCTCTTACTTTAAGTTAATTTTCAAACCATTTCAAACCATACGTATAGCTTAGCATAAAAGAAACGCAGCTTTATTACCACCTCTACATCTTTTCAACCTTCGTAGTTTGAAAATGGAATTCAAGACTTTCATAAAAGATTTGTGTTGGTACCTGCAGATAAGGATGCAAATAATGTAATTATAGAGTGACGGATAGGCTTCATTAATATTTAAACTGAAGAAGTATTTAATTCATTATTTTGTATAACAAATGCTTATACACTTACTTCTTTATCAGAGTGTTTACGCATTAAAACTGTCTAATTTTAACTCACAGCTTGTTCGCTTTTCTAGAGCTTGCTATGTGCTTGTAATGTAGCAATGTTTAAGGGTCCACTACACTCCTCCTTGCACGTTCATCGATACAAAAAATAAAATTATCGAAATCTCAATAACGGCTAAATGTCGTTCAATGAAACTTTGCACAAATGAATTTTACTAAATGTATCTTCATTTTGCATTTTCCACTACACCCCTCCTTGCACGTTCATCGATAAAAAAGAACATTTTCAAAATCTCAACAACGGCATTATGCCGTTCAATGAATCTTTTCCCAAAATTTTAATCATCGTTATAAGTGTATATTCATTTTACATATGTAAAGAACAGTTAGAACAGTAAAGGAAAAAAGCTTGACCTAAATATTCCCTTAAATTCTATTTACATTAATTCACAAAAATTAAGCAATGCAAAACATTATTTTAAATTCCTACAAGAGTATTATGATACTGACAAGTAAATGTTGTGTACTTTGTAAAGAACTTTCAACTATGAAAAGAGAAATCAACGTACCAGCCCGGTTAGCTCAGTAGGTAGAGCGTCCGCTTCCGGACTGGGAGGTCGTGGGTTCGATCCCCGGCCGGGTCATACCAAAGACTTAAAAATGGTAGTAATGGCTTCCCTCCTTGGCGCTCAGGTCGTAAGGGTTAGCATTACGACCGATTCGGCGGGTGTCGGTATAGGACCACGCTTACACGCCGAAAAGGTGAACGCCAAAAAAAAAAAAAAAAGAAAAGAAATCAACGTTTGTCACCCGTTTACGCGACTAGAAAGCGAACAGAATATTGAACAGAACCTTGAAAGCCTTATAATGGGTACAGTATTTGCCCACACACACACACACGCACGCACGCACAATATTGAAATGAAGTCCTACCATATTATGTTTCATTTGACAAAAAGGACTACAAAGATAATAATGTGTCTAATGGGTGTGTGTTTTTATACAATGTTTGCTCATCTTGTAAAACAAGTAGATATTCCTGAATTTTGCAATGGGTGTAAATATTCAACATCGAAAAAAGAAAGAAATATGATTTCTATTATTAGTTCGCAAAAGTTCACCAGTAAATCTGTAGCATCATATACAACAGCTCTGTTTGCTTGGTGATCAATACTTTAAGACTTTACAGTCTGTGCGAACCACATCCAGTCTGTTGCATAGATGTGTTAAGTCAAACGGTAAACAAAATATTTGCAGTAACATGTTTTATTCTTCATAGTATTTAATTTCAAAAACGCCTTCTACAACATTAATTTATTTTATTGACTTAGAATAGCTTTAATCTTAATATTATTGCCATAATTGACACGTTTTCCAACAGTATAGTCACTTTCTTTGGCTACATGCGTTTTACTTTTAAACTGAAATCTTAAAACGAATCAATCAAAAGATTTTTTTCCAAAATTATATTTGTCTTCAAAGAAAGAAAACGAAAAGTCTGAAGTCTCCTCAGGCAGCTCTGTTTATTTTAAGTCTTTAAGATCATAATTCATTTGTGATTGTTTAAAATTACCTTCATTGCATTTTTGGATCAGTGGAAACACAATAAATCTTATTTAGTCAAATGAAAGCAAAACCAAAGAAGTCAAAAGGTGCGAAAAGTCACGAAATTCATAAAAGACATTTCCATTTCAAGAAATAAAGATTAAGTTACAAAATTTACAGGTGCAAATATGATCTAAAACTCTTAGTTGCTGTCAAAACTTGCATTTTCATGGTTTCTTTAATGATGAAATTTCCAGGTTTTTTTGTTTTATGTGGTGAGAATGAAGGAAAACAGCTGAGCCTATAGGCACGACGAGAACTAAAAACAAGGATAAAAAAAATAACTTTCTGTTTAATTTTCTGTTAATATAATTTATTAGACCACAACTAATAAGCGAGCGTGGTATACCAGCATCAGAAATAACTCAAAAAATTAAGAGTACATAAAATGTACATTTTCTTTAATGGTCCGTTGTGATCTTAGAGTGCAGCTAAATTTGACCGATAATAGAATTCATTCCAAGTCGGTACCCGAGCCGTCCGAGCTGATGATCCATTAGGGGTTTTGTGGTATCAAGTATTTTTCATCTAAATCCCGAATCCGTTTATATGCAGTCGTTAGTCGTGTGTTTGATCTGTGATTAAAATAATATGTCAGATGACTTGCTCAAACACACAAACTTATAATGGCACGTAAATCATCATAAACCACGTGATAGACTTGCGCGTCCTTACAAGCCCTCGTGGCTCAAAAGCCCCTTTGGTTTGGAATATACATGCATATTTAATTATTTCCAGAGGTGGAGGTGTGGGGGCGGGTTAGACGTGGCACTACATTCGAAAATAGTTAAGCTAATGCATTGTTTGGATAGAAATTGCGAATTAGGCGAAGTTTAAAAAAGAAGATATATTGTGCAAGGAAAGTTCCTTGATATTATATTTTAATAAAGTTTCTTTTTTTGTGACCGGATGGATGCCTTTGGTACCCGTTGCACTTTGTTTCTTGAGCAAACATAAGTAATAAAAAGTTATTGAAAGTATTGTTCAGTTCTTTAATAATTTGTTTAGGTGGTGTTTTTAAGACAGGAGGATATGCAAGTTTTGGGAGTGCAGACATTGTAAGTACGGCTATTTTTCCTAACAAAGAAAGGTGCCACTTTTTCCATGTCAAGAGTATGTTTAAATAAGATTATTTTAGGTTCAATATAACATTAATGGTATGCTCTTTATATGATTACTAAATATTATTCCAAGATTTTTGCTTCAAAAGATGTCCATTGTAATTGTTTTTCCTTGCAAAATGCCATGTCACTGCTTCGTAGCGAGCCAAGTTTCATAACCATGCTTTTTGAAGTATTGAATATGTGACCCGATAGGATTCCAAATTTATCAAGTGTATTTATTAGAGCTTCAAACGATTTCTTCGAACCATCAGTGAAAAAGCTTGCGTCGTCAGCATAACGTGTGCTTTTTTACTTGAAAATTATATGTTTTTATTCCTTTTATGTCTTCCTTTTGATTTATTGCAATGGATAGTATTTCTGAGCAGATAATAAAATGATAAGAAGACAAGAGACATCCTGGTTTTACTCTTTTTTACCTAAAGAACTCTGAGGTTTAACCATTATTTGATGTACAACTTTTTACATCAGAATAGATGAGTTTAACCCTTTAAAAAAAGATGACCCGAAGTTGAATGTTAATTCTTTGCATCAAAACCGCTGCATAGTGCTTTTTATCAAGTTATTTTACTAAATGTGTCGCTTTTAACTATTTTTGCCTGTCAATTTTAATGTGTTGGGAAGTGTGACGTATATTTAACATTACTCACTTGTTGCATAGAATTTTGAAAAAAATAGTTTATGCTTACACGTAGTTTTATAAGATTCAGTAGCTAGATAATTATGTGTTGTTGCGCTAGACATAAACAGTTGTTTAACCCAGGACCATACCCTCATATTTTATGTTAACTATCTATCCACCGAGTTACCATTTCTCCTTATTTTAGCAAACATTCGTAGGTTTTTTTGCTGGACTTCATAGATCCGGACCCAAAATCATAAAACTAAGATTAGAGACCAGTCTCAAATCTCAAGCATCTGATTGGCTGAAAAATGCGACCTTCTAATTTAGTTTTAAATGATATTGGGCACAGACTACTCCAGTCATCCTATTTTCAGACTTAATACTAGTTACGTACCTTTGCCTGTATCGAAGTCTATACTTCAGATAGTAAAACTACCGCTGGGAACACTATCTGAACAGTTGCAACCCACAAGTCCCTTGATTTCAAAGTACAAAATATATTTTACCCTTGTTACCTCCGTTTGATGTAGTTTATTGAATCATTTTCAAAATATACTAAAAATATATACTGAAATGTCTAAAACTTTAGAAACGTATTTTTTCGACGCATTCTCTTTACAAACTTGTGACCTTACCCATCTAAATGAGATGATTCGTAAAAGCAAACACCTTGGCTGAAGGTTATAAAACTGAGTTTGGAAACCAGTCTCAAATCTCAAGCATCTGATTGGCTGAAATGGCGACCAGTCGCCATTTCAGACAATCAGATGCTTGAGATTTGAGACTGGTTTCCATGCTCAGCTTTATAACCTCCAGCCCTGGTCAAAATGTAAGATCAACGGTACGCCTAAGTGTTAAGCGTTAATTTTGTCGATGATTTAATTAAATAGACAATGTGAAGAAACCCAATAGTAAACACAGTCAATGGAACTCTTCACGATTTTACGTCCGCTCCGTATCTTAATAATAAATTAAAGATTTTTAAATTTTATGTTATGGCTCATATGTTAACCTCGCAGAGACAATGTGCAGAAACAAATTCCTGGTCATTAAAGTATTTTTGTCAAGGTCACTCTTAATGATTATAGGTCAAATCAAACGTGCTCGCTCTTCGAATTCAGTTATAAGTATTCTAAAATTACTCGGTACAAATCGATGGGTAAAGATAATAGTTTCTTCCTCCTTATTTCACATCACTAAGATCCTTTAGCTTTCTCCTAAAGTGATGTTCACCTTCAAGAGAAAATGTTAAAAGCCAACAAAAGGTAACATATTTTATGGTCACAACTGAGGGTAAAAAACCTGGCTAAAACGAGTGAAGCTTATACATTAGCTGGTCGAACTTGAAGCTTAATTGAAGATTAATACTTGCAAAAATACAGTTTCCAAGTATTCCAACCTGTCAACATTTTTGTTTGAGGCCCCTTTCCAGAGTAACCACATTTATCATGCAAATGTCAGTACATGCAGTACTATTATGACAACACGTTAACATTTTATCCCGGTATAACACATTTTCTCGCTTATCGTAGATTTCTCTCTGCATCCTCCCCTTTACAATATTTAATACAATTTAACACCGAACAGAAGTATGCGCATCTCCTCTTTGTATTGATGATTCCCACCAAGTTTTAATCCAGCCAACAGTTGCAGAGAAATAATGCGGAAACAAAAACTGCTCTATATGAATACTTTTTTAAAGGGCCATAACGCTATGTTAAACGGTTTACCTGAACAAGACGAGACATGCGCATCTCCTCTTGGTATTGATGGTTCCAACAAAGTTTCCTTGAAATCCAACCAGCAGTTGCAGAGAAATAGCCCGGAAACGAATACTGCTCTATATGCATACTGCATAACTTATCAAGGGCAATAACTCTGTGTTAAAGGGTCTGACCGGAACAAGAAGACGATATGAATATCTCCTCTTGGTATTGATGTTTCCCACAAAGTTTCCTCGAAATACAGCCAGCAGTTGCAGAGAAATAGCCCGGAAACGAAAACTGCTCTATATCCATACTGCATAACTTATCAAGGGCAATAGCTCTGTGTTGTTATGTCTGACCGGAACAAGAATATGTCCTCTTGGTATTGATGTTCCTCCTCCTAACATCAAACAGAAGTATGCGCATCTCCTCTTTGTTCTGATGATTCCCACAAAAATTTGTTGAAATTCAGCAAACACTTGCAGAGAAATAGCGTGGAAACGAATACTGCTCTAAATGAATACTGCATAACTAATCAAAGGGCCATAACGCTATGTTAAACGGTTAGACCTGAACAAGACGACATGCGCATCTCCTCTTGGTATAGATGGTTCCCACAAAGTTTCGTTGAAATCCAGCCAGCAGTTGCAGAAATAGCACGGAAACGAATACTGCTCTATATGAATACTGCATAACTTATCAAGGGCCATAACTCTGTGTTAAAGGGTCTGACTGGAACAAGAAGACGATATGCACATTTCCTCTTGGTATTGATGGTTTCCACAAAGTTTCGTTGAAATCCAGCATGCATTTGCAGAGAAATAGCACGGAAACGATACCGCTCTATATGCATACTGCATTACTTATCAAGGGGCCATAACTCTGTGTTAAAAGGCCTGAACGGAACAAGACTTCGATATGCGCATCTTGGTATTGTTAGTTCCCACAAGTTTCGTTAAAATCCAGCCAGCAGTTTCAGAGAAATAGCGCGGAAACGAATACTGCTCTATATGCGCATCTTCTCTTGATATTGGTAGTTCCCACAACCACAATTTTTTTTTAAAACCTATCCAGTAGTTGCAGAGAAATAGTGCAGAAACCAAATTCAGACGGACGGATTGGCGGAGGGACGGAGGGACAACGCCAAAACAATATCCCCCATCCGAGTCATCGTCTGGGGATAATTATACCACTACATGTTATTAATTTTCTCTGTGTAAGCTTTGTGTTATCATTAAGGTTTGAATAATAGTCTGCTTAAAATAAATATTATATCCAATGAAAGCGTTGCCTAGACACTTTAATATACTTACTTAATTTACTTACTTTTTATGTCAGTGGGAGGACTTTAGTAGATTAATTGTCAGATATGGGATTATAATGCCAACAATGTCCTACTACCAGGACTTACAGATAAACCACGATTGACAACAGAGTCTCTATATATAAGAGCCTAAATTCAGGTAAATGTTCATTTTCATGTATGTGAATAATTGCTTTGAATTTGAATAAACTATGAAATGTGAAGTATGGTTATTGTCTAAAATTGGCCGATAAAATCAATGGCCCCATTTCCCAAGTTTGCATGGTACAAAGGATACACACTTTATGATAGCTGCGCTCTTCTTGTTTGGGGTGGTGGGATGGGGTGGGGAGTAAGACATTTTATGTGTCTTTATTGTTCAACATAACCGCCCGTCCTCCTCGGTCATATCCGCCATAAACTTCCGCTTTTCATGACGCATCTATTTCCACGCATTGTAGAAGTATACCGACTGAAACTCCCGATGAAGCAGTTTGCGTTAGAGCATTTTGCCGTAAAGCGATTATTGGTAGGACAGACAGAGAACTGCTTGTGCAAGTACAGTTATGGTACAGGCCATGAGTAAATGTATAAGCATTAAGCAATATTTGTCATGAGAAAGTGTAGAAATCTGCTTATCCATGCCGAAGATAATAAAACTAAGTTTAAAGACCAGTCTCCAATCTCAAGCATCTGATTGGCTGAAATGGCAACTAATCGGTGTTTCAACCAATCAGATGCTTGAGATTTGAAACTGGTCTCCAAGAATTGTGTCCATGTACGATCTAAGCAAAAATTTAACATTAAATCATTATGGTTCAACCTTATCCCGTTTTTGAGCCCCACACGATCTAAGCTTCAATTTTTGTTCTCAAAATCTTCGTTGACCTTGGCTCTGTAAATCATGGATAACGACAGGAAAATTGCTTCTTGTAAACAAGGTACACTTGGGCCCAAGGTCGCCATTTGAGCCGATCTGATGCTTGAGATGTGAGACTGGTTTCCAATCTTAGTTTTATAGTCTTCAGCAATGGTGTTTTGAAGGGTTTTCAACTCAAGTAGTGCGATTTTCGCGTGTTCCTTATCTTGTTTTGTCACATCTATTTCGTTATTAGGGAAAACAGTGGAAACTGTAAAAATACAATTTTACTAGGAATTGCATAGAAACAGAAAAAAATCATTTAATTTACAATTATTTATTATGCAAAAAAATATTTTAAAGGTATGGATCGAACTTACGACATATACATGTATCAATTCCAAAGTTCATTTTAAGTCTTATCTGCTTATATGTGACACCGCCTTAGATTTCTCGCCTTATGGCGCAAGTTGCAATCTATCCCAAACTCATTTTAATCATATTTATGAACATGAAAAAAAAAACACATTTATTTTTCAAATTCACTAAATTATAAATAGCTCTAAGTAGTCAACCTTTATATGGACGTCACAATAATAATGACAGGTGCATGGAATTAACTGCAAATCCTTGATAACAGTTAAACGATAGGGCTTATCGCTTTTTGTAGTATTGTCATTTAAGAAATAGAGAAGAGTTGTGGCGGACCTGCTAGCCAGGGACAAGATTATAAGTCTAAAGCTGGAGACCAGTCTCAAATCTCAAGCATCTTATTGGCTGAACTAGTCTCCAGTTTCAGTTTTATGATCTCGGGCCCATGAGATTCTTTAGGAGCTTTGACTTCTTCATGTTCTATCGTTTCGGTCTTCTAGGGTTACCACATCTATTCCATAACATCAAAAATAACAGTCACAGTTAAAAATCAACAAATACGTAATAAAAAATCTACGCAAAATATGTTTAATCAAGATAATATTCTATAAAGTAGAACACGTGTAAATTCGTGCCTTCCATTCAGCTGCATTCATCTCAACCCATCCATCGCACCTCACCTTCTCCCAATATACCGGTATTATACATGATTTTCGCACAAATTACCTTAGACTTTGTACATTCCCAGACCAGATGAATACATGATTTTTTATGCTTGCATGTCATTTTTTCAATGACTAGTTTGACCCTCATTGATTATGTTGTAAATCTGAATAACATCTTGTGATTACAATTAAATGACAAGTTTTCTTGTGGTGAAACTGGATAAATACTCGTCGTAAAATTAAATATTGTAGAAATCTTAAATAGCAGTTTTGTTGATCCAAATGACCAACCGCATGGAACTGATTTTTACTGGTCTGAAGTTAAAGTTTGAAAACTTACAGTGTTGCTTAACTAGCAGGCCATCACCCTGCTGTCACTGATCTCCTCATATTTCGTAGCTGTTGTTAAGATAAAACAGCCAACATATAACTTATAAAAAAGTTTTATGAACATCTATTAATATTATAATATCATCAAATGAATATTTCATAAAATCCACGAGCTACACATGGCCTGTTTAGAGGGTGCAATTTGCTGCGAATCTAAAACATATTCAAATGACGCACTTAAATGTATCAAACAATTTCACGAGTGTTTATTATCAAATTAAGCAAGACCGAAACTCGGTCAATGTCTGTTTTGGTTTCTATTTTAAGGTCAATATCTTTGTACTAAATTAAATTATAGGCTATTTATATTGATAAAAGTATTTAAACTGACAATTTAAAATAATTTTAAGATATTTCAAACACAGAAATATGTAATATGACGCACGCCAATGTCTCGTACCCGGTAAGTATTTTAGTACATAGGAATGAGGACTTGATCTCTCTCGCTTCAGTTTAAGGAACTATAGAGGAGTAATGGACGTAGCTAGTAGCCCATATGTATAAAGAAGCATAGATATTATTATCTAATATATCTCAAGTAAGGCTTTTCCAAAGATTCTTTGATTTTGAGAGATCTACCTGCTTGAAAAGAAAACGCAAAATCGTCCTGCAAATGTGAACTATTTTCGATTTTTAAAATGTCTTTGTCGTTTCAAAATATTGTTATAAATTATATGTTTTTGATTTGTACTTTTATTGTAATTTAATCTGTTATTTAAACAACCTTCTACAATTGTTCACGTTAGTATTTACAGTCCTCATTGCTAGAGTCATCGCTAAAAAAAATAAATATTGCAATCTCTGTAACGGCAAAATGCAGTTCAATAAAATTCAATGACATTTCCGTTATTTATTTATCCTCATTAATCACAAGTTAAGAAAAATTAGAACAGTTCAATTCAAAATGCTGTTTTGTGTTGTTTAATTTTTGTGAATCAATGTAAAAAGAATTTTAGAAAACTTTTAGACATACATTTTCCTTTACGTTTCTAACGTGTCCTAATAAATGCAAAATGAATATACAATAACACATTTGTTAATTCAAGGTTTCATTGAACTGCATTTTGCCATTAGAAAAGTTTTGGATAACTTTCTTTTTTTAAAAACGAACGTACATTTCTGACTGTAGACGGCCCTTAACCACGACAGTTTGTGCTAGCATCGACCGCTGCCACTGTTCAGATAGTGCGTTCTAGAATACTATAATGGCATAGCCGCTGCTTTACTTTTCACAACCTTAAGAAAAGTGTTCAGCAGTGTATCTCTATTCCCAAGACAAGATTGCTCAGTTGCATAGCAGAGCCATGGTTTAAAACCTCTTATACCGATAGATTTGCTTTTAATAATACGATACAAATTAAGGATATACATAAACGAAAACAAAGAATTTGATTCCAAAACCATTTCAATCGGATTCTCATATAAAAAAAAAATGTACAGAAAATAGCATTTTGGTACAGTTCATGGCGGTCATTTTGAAAATCGATCGCCATCTTGAATTGTTTAGGTTTCTAAAGTTTTCTTTTTCAAAACGAAAGATCAAGATGACCATCGTTGCTGATGTTATTTCTTTATCTTCATTTAAACATTGACTTAATCTGTTTGTCTCTTAAAATTAGTAAAAGCGAAAAAATCATCGTTGATTATACCCCAAATGTTCAGACCAAAGAAGTTCAGAAATAAATTTCGACTTTGAAACTTTATCTTAATTTTTTTTGTAAAAACAGTTTTATTATAGCACAGTAAGTTGCTAACGTGAAACTTCATTGTTTTCGGAAAATGCCATTTACATGTTTTTAATGATCATGCCATAACGCTGCTCTCATTGATCTCGTTAGATTTACTAGCTGTAGGAAGGCCACTATTTGCCGACCCAGAAATGCAGTCTAGTATGCACCACACAACCTAACGAAACCATTGGGTCCTCTGTCGTGTACACACAAGACAACGCCCGTTTATTGATAACATCATATCGATAGTTTAAGTACGTTTAAATCATTGCATACCTAAGAGAGAGAGTTTCATTCATGCATTTTGGACCGAGACCCAGATAAGTTTATCAGTTATTATTTGCAAAATGTTTGATTGACTTTATTTATTCACTTAAGACTTCAATAATCCACAATACTTTATTACAATCTTAAGGACTTAATTTAGTATGATCCTGTAGAGATCATTTATGTATTTCTTTATGCTTACCGACATCAAGGAATTATGTAAATTGATTGTGACATTGTTGCTAAATACTGGACCAGTAATGTTTGGTAAACAGAAACAAACATGACTTTGCAAAAGCGCAAAGCAGAGAAAACTTGCGTATGATATGGGGCGCGTAACGGGAAAAGGTACATTCGGACAGTTGACGTCAATCTTTGAAATGACGTCATAAATTTGAGCAGACGATAATATTTATTATGCATTTCGCGGTGAAACTAACATTTTATTGTCAAAATGTCTAACAAAATCACATTTTAGTAACAAAAAATGATTATAGTTGTTTTTCAAAATTTAGTAAAAACGAGAATATCATGAAAAATGACCGAGGTACGTTATCCCGTGACGTGCCCCCATTATGAGGAACGTTGATATACCTTAATGCATTTATCTTGGTGGCCATCTCAAGAGCCTTTATACGGACGACATGCTACAAAAGGCTAAGAATATATTAAATAGTTTGCGTATCTACTAACTATGCTGGCTGATTTATGCCATTTCGCAATAACTAAAAAACGAAAGAAGGTAGAGTTACGGTTCTTGTGCATAACACTTTGAGTCTGTAACAGAAACATGCATGCCGAGCGAAAAGATGCCAAGCGAAATAACGAAAAGACGCCAAGCGAAATAACGCCACGCGAAATAACGAAAACACGCCGAGCGAAATGACGCCAAGCGAAATAACGAAAAGACGCCATGCGAAAAGACGAAATAACGAAAAAACGCCACGCGAAAAGACGAAATAACGAAAAAACGCCAGACGAAATAACGAAATAACGCCGAGCGAAAAGACGCCAAGCGAAATAACGAAAAGACGCCAAGCGAAAGAACGAAAAAACGCCAGGCGAAGCTAGAAAGAACGCTATTTGTACGGTTAAATTGGCGTTTTTTGCACGGCGACTTTTCGTTATTTCGCGTGGCGTTCTTTCGTTATTTCGTCTTTTCGCGTGGGTTTTTTTCGTTATTTCGTCTTTTCGCGTGGCGTTTTTTCGTTATTTCGTCTTTTCGCTTGGCGTTATTTCGCGGCGAAATAACGAAAAAACGAAATGGCATAAATCAGCCCCCATAACTAACAGATCACGGAAGAAACATTTTACATCGCGGTTGATAATCGCCATGTATGACAACGCTTTGGATACCGGAAACGTTACTAACCCCCTCCCTCGTACAAGGCATGGAACACATATTCTCAACTAACTATATAGTCAGCTCAGAGAGACAACATATTTCACAAACTGATATGTTCTACTGTGAACAATTATCAGTTGAAGACGGAATACACTTTCTGTTTGGCTATATTATGCAGTACAGCGACATTTTTAATAAAGACACTTGAGAACGTAGATGAAAAAAGCAATTATCTAATGATAAATTACCATTAAAGGCTTGCTTAATTTCTTGTAGATGCCTTTTTAAAAAAAACTATGGGCATAAAGTAATAATAATAATAATAAGTATTATAAGTTAAAACATGTCAAATATGTATATCTATTCTGTTAACGCAACATCATCAGAAATTTTACACTACAATGAACATTTGCTAACATACATTGTAATGGCTTTACTGTCGTTTTTCGTTAAAGCCACTTGTTCTTTTTTTTTCTAACTAGCTCTACAGCATGAGCACTGTGTGAACAATAAAGGCGACCTGAATTTTCGTTTCGCTAAGGCATCGCTTACTTTGACGTTTGTCCTGTTTCTGTTGTACTGAACAGTTATTTGGTCTATTACGTTTATAGTTGTAGTTTAATAGGCTTAATGAATTATAAAATCACCACTTGATGTATATGTAATGCCTGTGAGCATAACCTTTTTTTACATGATATGCAGGCTACCCATTTTGTTTTTGTTAAACAACTGCTATTATCCGTTATATTATTTGAACACGTTCCCCTTTAATAACTTGCTAAGTTGCTACTGTCTACAACTAACCCATTATTGTATCTTGGTTGAAGGTTATAAAGCTGAGCAAGGAAACCAGTCTCAAATCTCAAGCATCTGATTGGCTGAAATGGCGTCTGTTCTAAGATAACATGCATCGTTTATCCAAGTTTTTATATTGCTTAAGTGACTGGTGACTTATAGGCCCATACGGCCGGGGTTATCTGTATGATTCTTTAAACTTTGTGAAATTTTTTTGTATATACACATGTCACAATAATAAACAATTTACTTACTAACTACTTTACTTACTTATTTACTTACTTACTTACTTATTTACTTTACTTTATTTTACTTTACTTTACCTTACCTTACCTTACCTTGCTTGCTTGCTGACTGACTGACTGACTGACTGACTGACTGACTCACTCACTCACTCACTCACTCACTCACTCACTCACTTACTTGACCACAATTCCGTCCCTGAAAATACAACTTTGAAGGCGTCAATACGTGTACACAAACTACGATTTTTTAATTCAAGTTTGCTATTCATTAATTTATGTTCTTCATATTGACGCAAGTGCTTCGAGTTCAATGCTAAACACTTAACTTTTGCTCATCTAATTGTCTTCTCAGGAATTCTTAACATATTTGTTCTTAGTGGTATTTTCTCGTTGAATATGACCGCGCCTCTAAACACATTTGTACACAAAACCGGCTGAATGATAAACAATAACGTTAATTTAGCACTTTGTTGTAATTCCTGAGATGAATAAACTAGTTGTGAATTTCTGACATGGCAACATTGGAAGATGCTGCAAAAACAGTGGCGTCTGTATCTTCAAAGATGTATACATTGATAGATTTATGTGCTAGATTATCGCTCTTCTTTTCACAGGAATTTGCTTTTGGACATTATCTATCGATTTTAACCGAATTTTAATTTGAACTCGGGTCATTCAAACTATTATTTATTCATAAAGAGTAAATTGGCCACCATTAATAATTTAATTGATATAATGGACAATTTTTATGTTCTCTATGTGATAGAATTTGTTCAATTTGCTCATTATTAGTTTAACTTACAAACCACTGAGAATAAACAGATAAGAAAATGATTTCCTAGTTAAATGAAAATACCTTAATAGTGAGAATTGCTGCATTTAAGAGGAAACTTTTTTCAGTTTATTTGGGGGTTACGGCGTCTTATATGAATTGTATAAAAATTTCATGTTTAAAGGTAAATATCAGGAAAAGCCACACCTGTGTGTTCATATGAGAACCTGTTTGGGCAATTGTGAGGTTGGTGCACCCTAGAACCTGATTTAAACCCCCAGTGGCAGATTGTTTTGCAACTGACCGTTCCAAGGCGTTGACCCTTCGGGTTCTCACTTTCGTCAATTGTTTGGTGCGTCCATATTGAAACTGATTATTGTAATACCATGCTCTCTTCTCTCTACTGTTTGGCTGTGTGTGTAGGTTGTGTCTGCTTGATATGGCCATTCCTGATATGCATGACAGTTTACAATGCCTACCGCAACATCACTGGTGTGTATCAATGTAATTCTCTCTCTATATATAATATATGTTGATACTATGTTTACTTCGAACTTCTTGTAGTTCAAAACGGAGATTTTTTGGAACAACCAAACTTATTTTTTTTCATTAAAGATCTCATGATGTTTTGTGGAAGCCAAACCATAATACCGGTATATTGCAATATTTAAGTCGCAAAATGTAAATTATTTAAAGCAAGATATAAGATTTTCCTAATATTCCGGGATTTCTAAAACAAATCTTGACCGGTTATGACCTAACGTCATATTGCAAAGATGAAAACAATACGAACTATACAACACAATAAGTTTTAAAACTTAAGTGATTATGAGGGTGTTTCTGGAAGAAATAAAATACAATTTAAAAAATTCAATTTTTCTGGTTAACTTAAAACCCTCAAACATCGAATAGGTTACTTTGGTAGCCATTTCAGCCAATCATATGCTTGAGATTTGAGACTGGTTTTCATGCTCAGTTTTATAACATTGGGCACTGTAGTTGATATTCCTCAACCTGTGTTGTACGGAGATTGCAAAAAGCATGTGATTTTATTCGAGCGTTTCTTTCAATGCATCGGCATATTTTAAAGAACAGGCTACCGACAGCACATTCTTCAGTGCATGTTTTATGATAATTCTCTATGTACAGTTGATCGTTTGGCTATCTCTTGTGCTTTTATTGCTCTGGTCTAGGGCAGTTCATCGACTACTTTGTAGTTTTGCTTGGTAATGCCGTTAGCTTCATTTGTACTTTTATGTGTTTGCTTGAAATTTAGCCAACAGGGTCGAGTAGGTTATATGGCTAGAATAAAGTCACCAAGGCAACTTGTACATGTATGATTTCGGGAATCTGGTGGAGCGAGTCAAAGATTAATGCACCATAAAACTAGGTTTAACCCGGACGTGGTAACCACTCGGTTAATCGTATAATCATTAATATGCTTATGTCGAACGTATTTTGCTCTCTTTTTGTCTCTACAGTATTTGGCTATTAGAAGATGTTTTGCGCACGTGACTTTAATAAATTACATATAACAACTATTTACGAAAGAGTTTACTAGCTTTAGAAACATTAAATCAATCTTTGACCAATTGTAAAATTATTGTTTGCGAAAATTTACATGTTAGTCCTTGACAGGCTTGACAGGCTAAAGAAAAATTCGAATTGGTGAAGTGTTTTGACAGATCGTCGGGAAGTTTACTCAACAAATACTAAATGATGACACATTTATCTATTTGGAATAAATATGCACTGATCAGTTTTATTTCAAGCAAAGTAAAGGCACACTCCTTCTCACTTAAATGGACTCATTAACACATACTATATTAAAAGTACGACATTTGAATCGACCACTAACCCTTATGACCGACGTGTTCGTGACGGGATACCGAGTTCAGGTACATCTCCATGTTTGTACGGATTAGTTTTATTCACAAAGTGTTCCTATTGTGGTTGAGTCATTCTTTGTGTACCAAGTCCTAATTAACATCTATAGCTGCTATTAAATTTGGCGTTAGAGTGGTTAATTGTTGCAAAACCGTTATCTGCTTAAGTTTAATGTAGATCATTGTATCTATTGCTACTTCCAGCTGATAAGGACTTGAAGAAGCCCTTAAATAGTAATTAAATTCGTTGTCTACATTCTTTTCTTGTTTGTCATAAAGCAGATGTCGGGCTATGAGGTAAAATATTTTTGTTACTTGTATCATTTTGTAACAAACTCAAAAATGTATCGCGATTATTTTTTTTATTGAAACTACTGCTTTCCTCTTCAATAGGAATTAACCGTGTCTCATCGCCGTTTCAGATGATAGTTGTCTGACTGGTAGACTAAAACATATAAAGAATAATTGTGTTTGTTTTATTTGTTAAAAAATCATTCCCTTGAACCCTCGCTCACTTTTCTGTTCACTACTTTAATGTTAATATAAAAACATTATAGGCAGCAGATATGCGATTACGCGGATGCGCAGGCTAATATGAATCTACAATAATCGAAAATATGACTCGAGATTTAGACAGCAAGGGCTACTTCTGTGATTATTTGAAAGTTTAATCGCAGAACATTGCATCTTTGTTGCGAATGTAAATTAGCTGGTTCTTCATTCAGTTATGCGTCAAGCTGTCATATCTGCTTAAATCTTACCATCTTTAAAATTGGGTTCGACAAGCAGCTACTAACAGTTTCAGACGATTAGTATATGTTGGTTAAGAATTACAATCGTCATCAAACCATTTACTGGATGCTTGTTAATGGATAATATGTATTAAACTATTAAAATGTTAAACCATTTTAAACTTGACTGATAATGTGTGTGACGTACCCTCTGTTATGTAGTGAAACATGTATATCAAAAATAGCCACACTCATATTGTTCAATCACCCCAAAGGATAAACTTCCTGCTTTTTAAATTTTGCCTTTGGCGTTGACTGTGATGCAGGATTTATATTCTAAGATCCCCTATCAAAATTCTATTCTGTTTAGTTCCGCCCATTGTTTTCTCGTTTAGGGCAAACCCATTCTTTTATCTGGGGACCATACGCCGCTGAACATGGACTGGTATTAATCTGAAATTACCGCATTGAAGGTTCCATGTTCACCGCCATATGCATTCCATCGTTTGGGATGGATCAAAATTGTACTGTTTATTGGTGTAAATATTGAGTTTCGCTCAACCCGGGGCTAGGCAGCGTGGGCAGTAATATGCATTTCCATTACTGTCTATGAACAGGTTCAATCAAACCGAGCCTGCAATATTTTCATATTTGTCGTGTTCGAAGGCTTTCAAAGTTCCATTTTCATCTATTTCAGAAAAGACAGCCTCCCCACACAGCCATAATGCAGGGATAAAATGAGAGCAATGTCTGTATTAAATGATCAATAACAAATCAGATGCTTCAAGAAATTATAATTTTTAGATGAAATGTTTAAAAGGCTTACAATGTTCATTTGTGAAAGTTTTCAAAAAAAAATGTTCAGTAGTTTTTTTTAAATTTTGAAAAAAAGGCTCCTTGATGTGTAACATGCATAAAATTATAGAAAAGCCTGCCCCAGCGCCATCTTGAGGTTTATATAGTCCTGTTGCCCCTTTAAGCCACTAGATGGCGCTGGGGCAGGTTTTCATGGTATTTTTGACATGCTTCACATCTAAGGGCTCTTTTCCAAATAGTACAATAACCAAGAAGTATTTTCCGTAAAACCTTTTTATATAACTTCTTTGCAACATTTCAAATGAAATGGCAGAGAAAAGTTTATGACAAAACGCATTTTATTGTAATTTTTGAGAAAAAAATAAGTTAACTGTCAAAATTTGAAAATCCCGGGGATGATTTTCTGAGGTCATGAACTGCAGATAGTAAACAAATACACCTGTCAGTGTAGCTTGAAATACTACTCTTGGCAACTGTGGGAAGCTGATCTGTAATAATACAGTTAAACAGCAGTCATTTGAACAATATATTTCATTAATATCCATGCTTATTGTATAATCAAATTTCCCACCAAATTCTGCATGAATGAAATGCCACACCAAGTTTGAGATAAGCTATCATCACCCCATTATTATTCTTGCTATTTTCACTGGTAAATGTCCGAATGTCCCTTGAATTACGTATATTTATTATTATTCCTATCTTGGCTTATCAGTTCTAATTACAAGCAAAGCCCTCTGTTGAAAGCTGGTCAGTGTATTGCTATTTGTAAACACATAAGCTGCTGCGAGATAACCTGTTTACCTAGAACAGACCACGTGATCGCTTGATGATACGGCCAAGATTTAGCACAGTACAGCACCGTCTACCGTCTCATAAACTCATTGAACCTACATATACTGTATACGTTATTCAAGGGAACTAATCCACTGGAGGTAAAATGATCGAACTTCACAAAATGGTACCTGGTTCGACTATAAGAAGTAGATAGAGACCAAGGTACCATCATGGTATACCACTGGCTGGCTACGCCACCCAAAAAGCTGTTAGAGCCATGTGCTTAAAAAGAAAGAGAACAATTTTATTTAGACAGGAGCAAACAACAAGTTATATGTAATATATGGCGTATCCGCAGTTTTGTGTGGTTCTGTGGATTTGTACTACCATTTCCCATCTATACCACTTAAGTAATTGTGAGTGTGGATCGCCCCGTCATTGAAGCAAGTTATTCTATACTTCTTGTGTTTATTGCTAAGCATCTGAAAGATCACACTACGGTGTGGGCGAATATATCCTGAACCAAGAACTTAGTTTAAACCATTGCGACTGACCTTTCAATATGTCGTTAAATGAATGCCACACGTTGATACCTGACATATTATTATTATTAAATATGTTATTATAATCACACTTTCGGTAATACATTCACAGTTGTTTACTTTTCTATGACGAACAAGAACCTTCTCTGTTAATGAGATAATGTGATTTAACAGTGTTGAGTTCTTGTTTCGGTGACGGGATTGGCTATGGTGGACTCTCGTACTGACTGCAAATGTACTTGTATAATAACAGTTTGATTTGGCTGTCGAAAGAAATAATTATAAGCGAGATTACATCGCTCAAACAGCGAATGAATGCGATTTTCAAATCAACTTTATTGCTTCTGTATAGAACCGAAAAAGTAAGCATTTCTCTTCCATTCAAGTAAGTTATATGGAAGCCAAAATAAAGTTAGTATGTCCCTTGAGTCATTTGTCAAGTTATCTAGAAATTAGTAAAAATGCTTTTATTTGTCTGGATTCAATTATTTTAATAGATAGCTTTGCAGTAAGTTATTCTGACAATTTTTTTACGATTTATATTTGTTTCATGTCAAATTACTCCATACATTTCTCGATGAAAATAAAATATCATTCACTCCTAAAAAATTAAAATAATATGTAGTAGCCTTTTCACCTATTTCATTATCGCAGTAGCGTTGTTTGTGCCGTGTTGCGGCTGTAAAAAGTTTCCCCGTACATTCAACCAGTTCCGTAGTTTGAATGTCGTTGAGCACAATACTAAAATAAATGCATGATTATAGTACATCTAAAATACTTTTGTTTTAATATCTCGGCCAGTTTTTATATGGGTGGTTTCATTTTTTATTTTGCATTTGTCGTTCTCTGTAATATGCAGGATTTATTTTCCCATATCCACAGTCAATTCTTTTCTACTCAGCTTTGCTCATTGTTTACTCGTTTAGAGCAAACTTAATGTTTTATCTGGGGACCATACGCCACTGATCATGGAATGGCGTTTATCTGAAAATACTGCATAAAATGTTCCATATTCATCGTTATATGCATACAGTACCATTGTTTGGGATAGATCAGAATTGTACTGTTTACTTTTGTAAATATTGGGTTGTGGTCAACCTGGGGCGGCTAGGCGGTTGTTCAATAATGTGCATTTCCATTACTGCCCATGAACGGGATCAATCAAACCGAGCCTGCAATATTCTCATATTTGTCGTGTTCGGTTTCAAAGTTCCATTTTCACCTATTTCCTGTACAAATTTTAAAAGTAAAACTAAAAGAAAAATATAGATCCCTAGATTTCCAGTCGTTAAAAATTGCTGAACAAAATACACTTACTTTAAGTTCTAATTGGTCACTTTTTGATCAGGTGCCAACCACAGTCTTCAGTTAAAAGTTTAATATTGCTATAATTGACTTTTGAACAGTTTGGCCAGAGTTTTCCTAAATTTTGCTATAATGCAGTTCATGCAATTTCAGATCAAACCCAGTTTTTTAATTACCCCCTTTAAATAAAAACTGTTCTAATTTTGACCCTGCGGTGTGAGCAAAGGGCATGGAATTAATTTAAGAAGACAATAAATAAATAGTAAAACGACATTTAGGGAAGAAACGAAACTAGCATACACTGTAAACATATACAATTGGTGACCAATTAGAACCTTGACTGAGTGTATATACGAATATTCGGCATTTTCTCCTACTATAACAATCAAGTAAATATTACATGTAAGTTGCGCTTTTACTTCTGAGTTTTTGTCGTGTTTGCTCGCTTTCAGCCGGGCAACCAATAACGGAAAAAATCGCGGTCCGTGCGGGAAATTGTACGACTTCACAAAGGATTTCCAAATTCCTGCATCTAGAAAATTTTAATAGATGAAAAGGGAACTTTAAAAGCCACCAAACACGAGAAATTTGAGAATATTTCAGGCTCGGTTTGATTGAGCCTGTTCATGGGCAGCAATAGAAATTGTTTTTTACGATGACCGAAACAATGTTTGCATTATTTAGTTCCAAGCTGTTTACGGAGAAGTTCGGTATTCGAAAATGCTTTAGATAAAGTTTTCTGTACAGTCAGACAGCGATGAAACTAATTTTAGTTCTATGCAATTTTTGTAATAACAATGATATTTTACTATTAATCTTGATACAAAGGCCATGGTCGAGAGTAAATGTTTATTGTAATTAAATGCTATAAATAATGTAAATAGGTAAATGAACCTTCCAGATCTCTCATTAAGTATGAACTACTCTCACAATCAGACTTAGGTTTAGAAGTGCTTCTGCACTGTTTTATGTCGAATTAACTTTCATATTGAACGAAAGAAGATAAACTGTTGTATTGAAATGCATTCACGAAGTTCATCGGTAAATTCAAAAACGGTATGCTCTACATCGTTCTGAACTTGAATTGTTCAAACGTTCTGAAGTTGATTGCTTGGCTTATTATTTCTTCGGTAGCAGGATGAGGGTTTGTAATAAAGGCTATCCGGAAAAGCTTAAAAAATAAATAAGGGTTTGATAAAGTTCTTTCATTTCTGCCGTTGTGATTTTGGTCAATTTCATATGCTTCGCAATTAAGTACCTGGTCGTTTTTATCGACAGTGCATTTACACATTTTAGCTTTATATTTTCACTACCATTGTTAACAGTCGGCTGAGGGGGCATTGTGGAATCAGTAGAATATATTTGAGTTATTCTTTTTTTGTACAATTTATGACTCATTGAAGGTTCCATGTTCACCGCCATATGCATACCATCGTTTGGGATGGATCAAAATTGTACTGTTTATTGGTGAATATATTGAGTTGCGCTCAACCGGGGGCTAGGCGGCGTGGGTAGTAATAAGCATTTCCATTACTGCCCATGAACAGGCTCAATCAAACCGAGCGTGCAGTAATTTCATATTTTTCGTGTTCGAGGGTCTTCAAAGTTCCCTTTTCATCTATTTCATGACATTCTCTTTCCGAATTATAAGTTAACTTTAAAATATTTAGATATAATGACGAGTTGCATTGATATCAGTCCAAATTTTAGTATCAACATTAGTTTTTATATGATCTAGCAACCATTATTTATTTAAGATGTATTATGAGCATATAATATTGGACTAATATGTAATTTAAGACATTTTTGTTGGTAAAATATACAAAGAAAAAACAACTATTTACGATTTTCCCTATTTTATGAGTTAAGAAAATTATCTGTTCATATCACTTGTAAATCTTTATACAGATATTTCACATAGCTCTTCTAAACATTAATTTAGATGATTTAGAAGACATTTTATATTGACGAATATGCGTTATTGATGATAAAACCTTAAAATTGTGTATACAATTACCCCACCCACACCATTATAGCAAGTATCCTTTTAATAAAACCTTAAATATATAATCAACACATTTTATGTTAGTTTATTTTGTTATTTACAATGTATATAGAGTATGATCTACTTCAGTTAAAGAAGAAAACCGGAAAGGAAATGCTTTGTAAAACACCAAATAAAAGGAGTTAACACAAGAAAATATAATAATATTTTCTAATATGATAATTTGGTGACACATTTTGTCGAAGTTCAGATGTCTCCAATAGATCTGTTTTATTCTTTACATGTTTTAATGTCTTGTACTTCTTGGAAGTAATCCCCCATACTCATAAAAAGGCACTTCTTAAATAACAGCATCTACACATTTGTATTCTAATATGATTTGAACATACTAACAAGTTATGCAAATCAGAGTGCCTGTTGTATTTTTGTACAGTCAAATAATGACGTATATCAGCATAATGGTAAATTAGCAAGTTTATTAACTGAATACGAGTACAGATGGTAACTAATTTCTTGAAAAGAAGTGAAGTAATTAAACATAAGATAAATATTAAAGTTATTTTGAAAAACATGTTTAATGAAGATTTTTCAGATGTTTTGTCTGTATTTTCTTGATAAAGAACAAGAGTTCGAAAATTCGAAATAAAGAGTGATAATTTTAAATAGAGTTTTGTCTTTTGTTAAGTTAACTTTTACTAAATTACAGGAAAATTGCGGGTATGTATCTTTAAATAATGAAATACAATGAGATCTGGCAAACGTAACTTCTTTTCCTTCAGGAAACAGTTTTTAACTTCATTACATATGGTTGCATTGACAAATGATAAGTTCCCATATTGAGGGTTGCACTAATCTTAAGTTAAGTCTGGGTAATTTTGTTTCATATTGAAAGGTGCCGCAACATTTAAGAAGCTAGGCATAACTTTTAAAAGTCTATACATTGTTCTCACCTCATCATGCGAAAACGGAAGTTTGTTGTAAGTAAACATAATAATGTATTGCCTGTAAATGTTTTCATTTTTACATATTTTGAAATAGAATGGCACATTTTGAAATTTCTAGCTTAAACTAGTAAAGGAAAGAGTAAAATCCCAAATATCACAAGTCTTTTAAGGATAGTAAGTAAAGTAGTTTTCCTGTATATGTCAAAATATGCATGTATATATTGTTCGAGCTTTGAGAAATAGGAATGCTTATGTAAAATGGAGAAAAGCCACTTCTGCTAGCGTTGCCCCAATATAGAACAAGGGAGTCTTATAAACGCTAGCAGAGTCATTAAAATATGACACGGTCCTACACCACAGAATAGTTTAAGCACATTCTTGACGCCAGTGTATTTGCCATGAGACGTATGCAGTATCCAGACGTATCCAGAGGTTTTAGAATGGTTACTACCCAGTTCTATGTTATAGCAACCGCTTTTTAAGATAGGTAAAATATTCGAATGTTGTTCTTAGTCTAGACTTATAGAACAGAAAACAAAACTATTTAATTAATTAGGCAATTTTACTCTTTCTTAAGTCTAACTAGAGATATGACAGAGATGCCCCCCACCCTCAGTTGTCATTGTGAAACAAGCCAATATTGTGCTCAAAGTACATATAATGGTGAAAACTTTCAGGGAAAAAACAGATGAATTTGCAGTTCACAATGTTAAATATGAGTGCAGTTTGATGGTCAACATCCCTGTAAAGTTTCATGACTGTCACTGATACTTTTGGATTTACTTACGACACAAGATTACACACTGAATGCATTATATTGCATAAGTGGCCCAAAAACAAAACCCCAGGGCACAACTACACATGATTGTCAACATGCCTGTAAAGTTTCATGACTGCGACTCTCATACTTTTGGAATTACATACAACAAGCTTACTTGCTGAATGCATTATATTGAAATGCATAAGTAACATCACTCTGGTCTTAACAGACGTGGCCAAAAACAAAACCCTAGACGCACAATTAAACATGATGGTCAACATACCAGTTAATTGTGGCTCTCATACTTTTTGAGTTATGTGCGACACAGATTTCGTAAGTACGGAGGGACGGATGGACAAGGGCATCCTATACGGCCCCTTCTCGTTCAGAGTGGGGGCATAAAAAGGATGCAGGATCCAAGAATTAGTATAAGGTAGCCCTACGAAGGAATCTAAACCCTTTGTTTTGATGACAATGCTTTCCCTACTAGGATCCTCAACCCTATTATTGGAGTTAACGTTAGCAATTAGAAGGCTACTTGTATTGTTAAAGAATAATATCTTTCAGACCCAGGACCTCACTCCATTACAAGGGTAGTGTTAGTATTCAGAAGGAAATGCAACAATTTGACAGGAGCTGGAATAAGTTTAAAATACTGTTATCAACTACTAGCTGATAGTATAACCATAGCACCTATTATTTTCATATCGCTGTTCCTAGGTTCTTGGTCCCTGGCCAATGTTAGGTTTATGAATACTGTTCTGTTTGGTCTACTATGCTATTCTAGATGCAGTCCTACCCAAAAAATGGAGTACATGTACTACCATGAATGGCTTCAGATTGCCTTTCAGTCAATTTCAAAAAATGTTTTAAAACCAACTTGCTACTTCAACGTTTCTATTCAGGCTCAGAAGGGGTTAAGCATTTTTCTATAGGACTGACACTTCCCTTTCACGAAGACAAAGGCCATATTTAAAGCAAAGCGACTATTGAGTCAATAACTGGTAACAGAAACACATAGTCTCCATGAGGTTCCTCATTCAGTTTCAAGCTTAGTATTATTAAAACCAGTTCCAATGAAAATGGATTCATTGTTTCAAGCCAAAAAATGATCAAGATGAAGCTGTAATAATTAAACATAACAAACCATAGGTATGACGGTTTTTTTTTGTTTTTCACTTATTGTAATACTCTTGAGACTTCTGTCCAAATGGAACCATCTTTATTTATTGGAAGTACTACCCGTAGATGGACCCAGACCTTACTCTTAGACTGTCGTTCAGAAGCTTGAACATTTTGTCAAGGACATGTGCGAGTATGTCTGACTATAGTTTAAGTGTAGCACTAGCCGCAAGCATATTTATCAATAGCCATATCAATTATGTATTAAAGACTCCCTTGTGCTATTTCAAATGAGCTCTAAAGCAGAAGCAGTCAATGGGACACTTTAAAAATATAATTTAGGTAATTTCCAAAATAATCTTTCAACCAAATGTTAACTAAAAAAATTATTTTGATGTCGTCATATTATCACTGCTCATTTGCTGGTATTTGTTTTTGATTTTCATTTTTTAATTTCGTGTGCATTGATTGCACTTAGAATGTAGAAAAAATAAATGAGTTTTAACACACATATTGTTTAACTCAACATGTACAAATGATTTAATAGAATGATTCATACAACTAATAAAGAACAAGATTTCAAACCGCCATAAAAACCGTCAGAGAGCAGAAATTGTTTATTTGTTTAAGTTTTGGAAATTAAAGACCCATAACTCCTCAGTGACTTGACTAATGTAATCTTGCTAGTAACCATACATAGCTGAGATCTTATTGTCCCCTTAAACAGTCGGGCGAATTTTAGTGATAGTAAATAAAGGTATTGTTTGGTATAGATGTAACTTGTTAAATATTTCCAGTTGAAGGGCATAACACAAGAGTGACAAGAGCAATCTGACTGGCTATCAAACTTGTCTAAGATATTATGTACATACATGTTCTTACTAAGTTTGACGAAGATTGCCATTTTAATTAAGAAAGCATCCATTGCTTATTTGATTTCAAAAATGGCAATGAAATATCAATGAATCCAACGTCATTGCTGCAATCTAGAATATCTTGTTTAGATATTAGCAGACATATTATGCCCACAGCATTCTGACAAACTGGCGTATTGGGCAGTCCTAATTTGATTAAAACAGCCATAAGAGGACACTATCTATCAAAGCTATCTGCAAGTTACTGAACTGGATATGTTTACCTTAAACATTCTAAGCAAGTTTGTTGGAGATTGTCGAGTTAAAATGTGGAGGAGTTAACCCGTCAGATTGCTTAAGTCACTATAAAGTTATTGCCGTTTAATTACTAATTTGGTCAAAATAAGTAATTAAAGGGCAATAACTCCAGTCTGACTGAAGTAATCTGACGGGTTATTAAATATATTAGTGCCGTAATCACTCAAACCAAGTTTGGCGAATACCTTGAATAAGTATTATTGCCATAAGAGAGTTAATAACATTTTGCGGACGTTTCCTGCCACCGATGAGTCTGTAATACGTCCTGTTTGTCAAACTGGCTTGTAATAAATGGCTTGCTCTTAACAATGAAATTAAATGTATATAATCTGACCTGGATAATTATTGGTGTTTAACAAGCTTTTTCAGAGAATTTGTGCTATAAATCCTATCTCTAAGTTAAAAAATCACTAGAAATATCACTTTCTACCAAAAGAAAATGGGACATAAGTGATTTACATTATCTTTCAATAAAATAAAGGGGAATAACTCTTGTTTTTCACACATTAGATACATAAGTTGTTCACCTTGGACTTTAAATTGCATCTTGCAACTTATTTGACAAAGTTTCAATGAAGACAGAAAAAAGTCTGTATATTATATATCATATCATTGAGTTTATCAGTTTTTTGTTGATTTTTTTGTATGATTTGGCATGAGTTATCTCCCCTTATTTTCCGACGATTCGATATAAAATTTTCTTTGCAGGCCAGTCCAGATTGTTTGGCCATATAATAGGCTTTAATTTGGTACCAAAATAAAAAGTATATCTTGTCGGCCCTACCTCAACTCATTTTTGAGCCCTTTTGGACGTCCAGAATCTAGTCTAAATATCATTTTTAATGATATCAATTTGAGTGTTATGAAATTAGTTCCGTCTTATATTATACCGAACAAAGTAAACACGATAAAAGAAGTTTTACCAATTTCATCGTATATATGGATCTTTCTTAAGGTATTGCGTTTCATTTTTAACAGAAATAATTTCTCTGAAAATAGATGGCTGAGCACCGCTAAAGACTTTTTTTAAGTAATGAAAAAAATTTTTTATTGTAAGTTGACATTAACAACCCGTAAATATACCAGAGCACGACAGAATGGTGCATATTATCTGCATACGAAGCAACTTTGCATGCTATTGTAAAGGTCACTCTGCAAATAATAACAGAACACCACAGACAAAAACAAAACTTATGGAAGACACATAGAAGGTAAGGACAATTACAAAGGTGTTTTAAGTACGTTGGACAGCACTTTTGTTAATTAGGTATCGTGATTGTATCATAATTATTTTCCCGAGAACACGGGTATGGCGCATGCACTTCAAAATGGACAGGTATTTATATGTGGGGAGCAATCAGACGTTCGTATATCGTGAACTATTTTATTTGACATTTAATTCGAAGGCGTAAAAAATATAGTGTTGCGTCTGGGGCCACAGGAGCAAATTATTGCTTGGGGAGATAATGGAAATACCAGTTATTATAAAGGGAACGTACAGTTACAAAAAATGCGAAGGGGAAATATGAACAAGAAATATCTTTAAAAAAGATAAACGGCGTTGATGGAAAAGATTTATATATACATGTATATAAGAAAGAAAGAAATACAGAGAGGCAATGCAGACACAGTTTAGTTATTTTATTTTATTTGTTATAGCTGTTGACGAACCCTCCCTGCCTTCTTAGTATGACTTAGAGATTAAGCGACCGAATCATGACAACTCATAAATTTATTGAAAGTGTCTTAAAAAAAAATGTTGAAGCTGTTGCAACAATTTCATATAGTGATAACAAGTCGATTAAAGAAGCAAAATATTCAGTTTCAATAAAATATCTCGTGTAGAGTGAGAATTCAAAATGAATAAATGTCCTTGAAATTTAATAAATATAAATAATAACAGCCTGTTACAAGAGCGAAATCTACCAACTTTTACGTATATGAAGTTTAAAATAAGTGTCCGTCCTGAGTATTGAACCCGGGGCCTCCGCTTTGAGAGGCGAGAGTGTTAGCCACTACACTACAATGAACTTGTCTTACGAACTTGAAATTAACAATCAGTATCAAAGGAACTAGAAGGAACCAGTAAGAACTAGGAATATCTACAATTCTCTTTCGTTTTACACTGTGTATTGTATGCAAGTGACACCCAAGAATATTCCATATAATATTGTATTTCAAGCATCACTATTGACTTAACTGGTTACTTAAATCGTAAATATGTTTTTCCTCCAATACAACACCCACTAACAACCAATCTAATTAATCTATTTGATTTTTCCGCTGCATAATAATAAAATCCCACTAGATACCTCTCCAGCCTGCTAGATGCCTCTCTGGTGAAAATAGCTACCAATCGAAATAGTTTATTTCATTTTCCCTCTGCATAATAAGAGAATACGAGTAATATTTACAACATTTCATTGGTCGAAAAACTAGGTCAAAAGTGAGCTTAGACAGCTAACGCCGAAAAAAAAAATATGCATATCAGGAAATGGCCCTATCCAGATGACACAGCCTACCCTTACAATAGCCAAATGAAAACGTAGAGATTAAAAGAGTCTGTAGATCTAAATAATCAATTTCATAATAAACACCCAAAACAATTAACGAAAATAAGAACCCGATGGCTTTCCGCTTTGGAACGGTCAAAACTTTTTACCGCTTGTGGTTTTAACGAGGATCTAGGGTTCACCAAACTCACACTTACCTCAACAGGTCCTTATATGAACAAACAAGAACAAGTAGTCTTGTTGAATTAGCACCAACCCGCCTATCATCTCGGCAATGTTGAATTCAAAACAAAAGAAGGTTATAGCAAAGTTAAGCAAAAAAGGTGGGTAATCAAAGAATTACTGATATTAGAACATCTGGTGTTAAATCAGCAAGAACACAAAGGCAGTTTTGACTTTAAGAAACTAAGAAATTATAACCATACCATCAAAGCATGTTTATCATGTTCTCAATTAATTTTACTGTCCATTTTATACAATATTTATTACATAAATAGTTCAGAATTGATGTTAAATTGTTTTGCCACTAACCGTTCCAAGGCGCATATTTTGAAATCATTGTATTACCATGCTCTCTTCTCCTCTGCACCTTTGTACCTTTGGCTGTGAGGAGATGTTGTGTCTAGATGATGTAGCCATTTCTAATATGCATATTTTGTTGGTTTTTTTTTAAAATAGAAATACACAAAATTCAGGCCATTTAAGCAGAGACCATTTTTGAAAATAAATACTCTCGGACTGTGTGAACACCTTAGCAATTTTAACAGCATCAAGTCTAATATTTATGAAATAAAATTTCTATATCATACTCTTCCGCCACCAACATATTGTCCTAACAATTTCTGTTTGAAATATCGTCAACAAGTAAAAGATTTGTTTCGTTTATATTTTAAGATATTTCGAGATAAGTCGAGGATACATACATAACAGCAATCAGCACGGTTTCTAACTAACAAATTTACATTAAAAAAAAAGAAAAGCCCACATCAGAATCAAACAAATATGGTTACTCACAGGGTTGCCACTTTCAACGGTAAAAAGGCTAATATATTTTGTCATTCTCGATGTGCGGGTGGTAAATGGTTTTATGTTTCCTTCAACTTCAATCCTGCGCCGTTTTCTAAAAAGCAAAAAAAAACAGTTTTCTAAGATTAATAGGTTCAAAAAGCCCACACACTAGTCAGTGTAAGTGATGATTTAAAAACTTATACTCAGCAAAATAAAAGAAACCTGAAACTTTAGAACTTTGTTTAACTAAAGATATATATACAAAATCTAAATGCTCTTTTAATGAAACTAACGACTAAGCACTTGTTTCATGCACCAAAAATATCGATGCACAGAAAAGTTTAAAGAAGAAATATCTTTAAAAAAGATAAACGGCGTTGATGGAAAAGATTTATATATACATGTATATAAGAAAGAAAGAAATACAGAGAGGCAAAGCAGACACAGTTTAGTTATATTATTTTATTTGTTATAGCTGTTGACGAACCCTCCCTGCCTTCTTAGTATGACTTAGAGATTAAGCGACCGAATCATGACAACTCATAAATTTATTGAAAGTGTCTTTCAAAAAAAATGTTGAAGCTGTTGCAACAATTTCATATAGTGATAACAAGTCAATTAAAGAAGCAAAATATTCAGTTTCAATAAAATACCTCGTGTAGAGTGAGAATTCAAGATGAATAAATGTCCTTGAAATTTAATAAATATAAATAATAACAGCCTGTTACAAGAGCGAAATCTTTCAACTTTTACGTATATTAAGTTTAAAAAAAGTGTCTGTCCTGAGTATTGAACCCGGGGCTTCCGCTTGAGAGGCGAGAGTGTTAGCCACAACACTACAATGAACTTGTCTTACGAATTTGAAATTAACAATCAGTAAGAACTAGGAATATCTACACTTCTCTTTCGTTTTACACTGTGTATTGTATGCAAGTGACACCCAAGAATATTCCATATAATATTGTATTTAAGCCATCAATATTGACTTAACTGGTTACTTAAATCGTAAATATGTTTTTCCTCCAATACAACACCCACTAACAACCAATCTAATTAATCTATTTGATTTTTCCGCTGCAAAATAATAAAATCCCACTAGATACCTCTCCAGCCTGCTAGATGCCTCTCTGGTGTAAATAGCTACCAAGTGAAATAGTTTATTTCATTTTCCCTCTGCATAATAAGAGAATACGAGCATTATTTACAACATTTCATTGGTCGAAAAACTAGGTCAAAAGTGAGCTTAGACAGCAAACGCCGAAAAAAAACCGTTCACTTTTTAGTTCCAACAACAATAAAATAGCTCGTCAAACCAAATCCGTGAAAACAGGAAAATAAGCAGCGTTGAGTTTCTTTTTAAGCATAGATAGTCTTGTTGTTGGATGCTTATTGTTCGCAAAATGAGTAAAATATAATATTGTTAGAACTTGTTGGATGCTCAACCCTTTTTTATTTTTATTTTATTTAATTTTTGCGTTTATGTGTATTTCTAAAAAACTGATAGCAGCTAAAGTATTACTAAAGCTTACAATTATGACTTTTCAATGCACTTTGTGTATCTTTTGTTACCAAGACATAGAAGCGTTTATGTTTTGTTTAGGCTGAACGCAGGCTGTGACTTCTGAATTTGGCAATTCCTGATATGCATATTTCACCTTTTTTTTTCAACAATAATGTTTCGTTAACAAAAAAAACCGCAGAAGCAGTACCTTTTTAGAAGAAGAAATGCCCTCATAACATTTGTATTATATAATTATGTTCAGCAGGCGTTCATGCTAATTATTATGGAATTCAAGCTACTATGAAAACAGTTTTTGTAATTAAAAACATTCCTAATATCAGCACTTTACGGCAGTATTTGGCGAACTTTAAATGTCGCCACACTACGCAAGATGGAAATACAACACTAACAGAACGGATGAAATTTCACTAAGGTAATTTATGTAGCGCGTGAACATGGCTTTTTCGTCTGGGAGTAGCTCAGCGATTTATGGAAAAATTAAAAGATAGAGTGAAAATAAGATAGTGTGCGAACCTGTTTAGTTGAAACATGTGTAATTACACCATGTTTGCATGTTGGTGTTGCTTGAATGCACATGTTTAACTTTTTATATTTCTTTTATTTTGGCAGGATGTAAACAATAATGCCGCAGAATAGCGGTCGTGGTGATCTCTTTGACATGGTAGGTTTGATAGGTTGACTGGTTGTGCTATATATGTCTAGCTTTTATAGGCCCCTTTCAAGAAACGGACATAGGCTGTAAGTCCGCCCGTTTACTTTTCTGATATCAATAAATAATTAAAGGACAGTTAAACGTTCCGTAAGCAAACTTTATACGGTTATTATCCATGGTCAGTAAAAGGCCCAATATTTTGTTGATATTATAAAGTCAAAGACCAACGGCACAGTGACCTTAAATGAAAATGTGTTTCTGATCAATAACTGTATACTTGTATTGCAACCTTTGAATGACATATTTTGGTCGGTTGAGTGCTTTAAAATCTACCAAAAAATAAAAGTCACTATTACTTTCACATGATAATTTATTTCCAATAAATACATGAGGACAGGGCTGAAGGTTATAACACTGTGTTTGGAAACCCGTCTCAAATCTCAAGGATCTGGCCCCGTGATTATAAAACTTTTTTCGTGCTCGACTCAATTTGAGCATGAAAATTTGATGGCTTCTTTTCTGTTCATTATATAAAATAAAACATTTTAAACTGAAAAGTTGACACAATTGCTCTATACAACAACTGTTGAACAGAAAATTATTCCTTATTTAAGATGACTGGTAATGTTTTTTATATTTTAAGTTTGAGCACAGAATTGAGTTGAGCATGAAAAAAGTTTTATAATCACGGGGCCAGATTGGCTCGGGGCTGAAGGTTATAAAACTGATATTGAAAGCCAGTCTCAAATCTCAAGGATCTGATTGGCTGAAATGGCGCCTGGTCGCCATTTCAGCCAAACAGATGCTTGAGATTTGAGACTTGTTTCCATTCTCAGTTTTATAACCTTGGCCACAGATGCTAGATATTTGAGACTGGTTTCCATGCTCAGCTTTTTAACCGTTAGCACAGGTTATGCTTGGGATAGAGAATGATCATGTTCAGTAAATGACAACTGTTGTTTTGATGGCAAATAGGTCATGGTTGTCCTCTAACGATTTTCATTCATTTACGAGGAATGATTTGATCAAGTTCATAGAACATGATATGAATATTGTTCAGTGTGCATATATGACCTCTATTGTTTTAGTGTCAAAAGGTTGAATGTCAAGGTCATTGAGAAATAATTTGATTTATGGTCACCAGTTTTAGCTTTGAACTAATTTATAGGATACCTATATTGATTTTTAATCAAAAGAACATCTTTAAGTATATGTTGGCTTCAAGTTAATCACCCCATCTTGAATTTTCTTCCGTTTAAGTAAGATATGCCGATTCTTCAAGTATATGACTCCGACCATATGCACATTCAATTTTATTGCCAATACATAAAGACGACTAAATTTTTATAAGGTGTTTTCGGTGTGATAAAAGCTAGAGCTATCAAGAGTAGGCATCCCCTTCAACAGTGAATATAGACTATGAGAAAAGTCTGGGATTAGGATTATGAAATGGCGATGTGTAAATCCGTGAGCGTGTTTGTACCTTGTGACATAATGTGAATTCAACATTGCACGCGGCACGAAGATCCCGCGGAACTCTGTGTTTTGTGAGTGTGGCAATTCCTGATTTGCATATATTACTTTTTTTATTAAAAAAAAAGCAATGGGTCTCCTTCCCAGACCTTTTTGTATTATTGATCTTTTAAAATATTTACAATAAACATGTCGTTTTTATAAATAAAAAATAAAACTTACAAAATATGAAAGGTTGATTGTTTACACCAACGCACATCTTCATTCTGACGACAGCATAAACAAGTTTATAATAGAAAACCACATTTTAATAAAAACATAAAACAAACAGATCAGATGTTGATATTAGTAAAGGCAGAGCACATGGGTCAGCGATGATAACATTAAAACACAGAATACGTTTAATATTTATGTGTTAGTTATAATAGACCTTGAGCTGCCAATAGACCCCCCCCCCCCCTTGGGGAATTTTGAAGGGTATGTTTTTCTGAAAGCCTATACCATTCTACGCATTTTGCAATTTGTTTGCATTCTGGCGAGTGGGGCGTTTTCCGTAACGCCTGTTTGAATATGTTACCTTTGAAAAAAGTTTGTGTAAGAATGAAATATTTGATAATTATAAAAGTTCTAAAATAAACCTATTTTTTCTACACCAGGAAGCTCTTATCTACATTACTTATGTAATAAAACATCTGTAACCTAAGTTATTGGTCTAAAATAGTGATTAAGTTATGTTACTTAACATAAAAACCTAGTAAAATAAGATGTATGAAACATTTCTTACTTGCAGTAGCAAGTAATTTGTGCTTATAAGTAAAATATAGTAAGATAAATGAGAATTCAGGACAAATGTAATACAGTGACATACATTGGGACATAAGCCCGTAACGCTATATTGAAATATGTTACCGAAAAAAAAAGAACATGGGAAAACAGGCCATAATTGTATTAGACCTTGAGCTTCCAATAGACCCCTCCCACCTGGGGGAATTGTGAAGGGTATGTTTTTCTGAAAGCGTATCCCATTCTTCGCATTTTGCAATTTGTTTGCTTTCTGGCGAGTGGGGCGTTTTACCGTAACGCCTGTTTGAATATGTGACGTTTGATAACATTTTATGATTGGAAGAAATAATTGGCAAATATAAAAGTTCTGAAATAAACCTATTTTTTTCTACACCAGGAAGATGGTTTTTTTTAATTTTTAATGCAATAAAACATCTGCAACCTAAGGTATAGGTCTATAAATAGTCATTAAGATATGTTACTTAACATCAAAACCTAGTTTAAAAAGTTGTATGAAACATTTCTAACTTGCATAAGCAAGTAATTTCTGTTTTATTTGTTTAATTTATTAATATAAATTAGAATGCAGAATTTAAATGTAATTAAGTCACATTGAGACACACTTCTTGTTTTATGTATGTAAATAAATACATATATTTGGAAATTCCAAAAATAAAATATCTGGAAAAAAATGCAAAAAAAACATCTCAAAGATAGCAAATTAATTTTCTATAAATAAAATAAATTATAAAGAAGTAAACTATGAAAGACATATTGTGTGATTAAAAGGTAAACTGTGTTAAACACTTTGTTAATAATATCCATAACTTTAGTTATATGTGACTTTAGTATTATGTTATATCATATACTTATGCCTATGGTTAAAAAATTTGAAGTTTTGGTGTAATTGTTTTTGTTTAAATACACCTCTTCATGTGTTTTAACTATAAGTTAGCTTTATATCATAATAAAAATAAATACCATATCATAAATCACCATTTTTAAATATGTTACCCAAAAGAACGTATTTTAGTTACCAACCTTCCTGCACTTTATGTATCTTGTATTAAAATAGGAAATATATATTAAGAATTATGTTACAAAAGGAAATTAAGGTATTGATGCTGGTGATATTAAACATTTATGTATTTTTAATTTAAATATTGTTAAACTTTAGAGGTTAATGATCTGTGTAATGCTCAATATTTCTTGAAATTAATGTGTATGGTGTAGATGGTTCAAGTTCGTCCTATTTAAAATCTTTTTAAATTAACAATAAACCTATCAATATGGCTCAGTGACAACATTGTAGTACAGCTTACGTTTGCACTTATTATAGGCTGTTGCATCCAGTCTAAAGCTAAGTCCAGATACTCTCGATTGAGACAGATAACATTAATTTGTTCTAACAAAATGTAGAAAAGAAAGAATAAACAAAATTAACAATTTTTATCATTTTATTTTTCTATTTATATCTTTTGTCATCCTATAAAATGTTACCAATTTTTACTTTAATAGTCAGCAAAAATAATAAGAAAAGAAAAGCAAGAAACTGCAAACAATTAGTTAACATTTTGATAAATATTTTTTATATAATATTATATTATGTTAAAGTTGATCTACAACAAATTTAAAAGCTACTTAATTTGAACTTTACACAAATTAGCTGATTAAATTATCTGATGTTAGAAATGTTTTTAAAAGTAGTTTTATTCATCTAAAATACTAAGGTTCAGTGTAGAATTTGTAAAACATTGAAACAGCATGAGCATTCTATAATACAGTAAAAGAATTTTTACCTAAAAAAATTATTATACATAAGTCAAAGTTAACTTGTCTATTAGCTTACCATCACCTGCATTACACAGATTGTCTTTCAAATTAGGATGTTTCTCTTTAACAATTATTTGTCTTTAAGAAAAATAACATTTATAAAGATCTTAAGGAATTCTTAACAAATTCTTAAGCTTTCTTTGAACAATGGAAAAAATAATGTTTCATTTAGGACAATTTGTTTTTCTTATTTTACATGTTTTATTTAACAGTAATGTCAGTTATTATTGCTCTAAAAGACCAGAACTGGTGCTTTCAACTTTGTTTTTAGTAAATATAGTTTATAGAAAGTTCATATTCACATTATGAATGACTCTACGGTAATCTAGATACAAACTATAACACGGTTTAGAAATTTATTTTCTTTATTCTAAGTCATCTTTCTAAAAAAACATTAATTAAATAATTAGGTAACATATAATTAATTTTAATTAGTTTGTTTGTAACACATTTCAAAGCAACTTTTTTATCTCTTGTCTTTTTACTTTTTTGGAACCAATTCTAAAAATTATTTTTTTAGAATTTCCCTCTAATCATTTAATTCATAAATGCATTGTACTTTGTCAATATTGTAACTTTAGAATTGTATGTTACGGAGATTTGAAGGTTAAAAATGGACAAGCTTAAACACTTTAACATTTTAACCACATAACATAACATAACATAGTATACACTATAAACTTCTTACTATTATTATTTTATAGTTTAATCTAAAATGATTGCATAGTTGTGATACAGTTTTGTAAATGTGTTCAGTTATTTATACAACATTATCAGTTTTAGAGAAAATACTTCATTTAATAAGTAATATTAGTTAAAAAACGACTTTCAATGTAATTACAAATCTACACAGGGCTTAAAAACATCAGGACATTGCACAGAGCACACATAATTAATTTCTTGAAATAGATATCAGCTAACACCATTAAAAAAATAAAAACAAGGAAATACGCCTTATTTTAATAAGTAACATATGTTATGTATGTTGAAAATTTGAAGTCATGCAAGTTTCAAGAACACTTACATTTGTAAAGCTCAATAATTTAATTAAAGTCTACATTTTGTAATTGTTTATCCCAAAACATGAATATAATGTTTGAATTAGCGATATGGTAACATATAAGATTATGGTAAAATTATTACAATTGCCAGTGTGATTTTTATAAAAAAAAAACACACTGTTTTATATTGCTTGATCATGCAGCTTTCAAAAACATGTATTATTGCCTAAGTTTGATTACAAATAAAAATCCTACAGGTAAGTTTCTGACTTAAATTTCATCTTTTTAGGGTTATGTATGTTATACACTAAATATGTTACCATAGTGCAAAAATTTTGAAAAGAAAACTACATCAATCAACAGATAATACTTCATCCTTATATAAAAATATAAGTTTCACTAAATCGTAGCTGGAATAGAGCAGAATTAAAGGTTCAAAATCCATATATTTTTTGTACAAATTTTAGGGGTAACATATTAAAACCTCCGTAACACCCTTATGCCCCACTCGCCAGAGTGCAAACAAACTGCAAAATATCCAGGACATAACAGGCTTTCAGAAAAGTCATGTCTACAAAATTCCCTAAGGGGGGGGGGGGGGGAGGAAACATGTTCCTGGCCACCGGTCTATAAGTACTCTGTGTTTAATGCAATAAATTTGATTGTTTTTGTTGTTGTATTTTGGGCTGGACCTATTTCACTAAGGCATCGCATATACGGCATATGTGACGGTTATTTGGGACGGGCTGTCTGCTAATGTTGGAAAAACTTGTAGCCCAACCCATTTGCTTATTTATTGTAATATTCTGTAAAACAAATTAATTGTTCCAAAATTTTCAATGTTAAACTAAAACTACTACTGTACTAGAGAACTACATGTATTATTATAATAATATGATTAAACTAAACGGTTTTTTACAATCAAACGTGATTTTATCCTCCCCGACAGTTACCACGCAAGTTCTCATTTATCTTCATTGTTTGTTATGTCTATTTTTTAATTGGTCACATTATACACCTGAACACACTCTTCCTATTTCATTAATATCTGCGTGGGAAGACTTTGTTTGTTTTTTAATTTATTTTTTCCTGATATGTTTATTTCACCTTAAAAAGACCTTGTGATAGGTTTTAAATCAAAACATGTTTATTAGTTAAAATACAAGGTCGGAAAGAAATGCATCTCAGTTTATATCATTGACATGTTAACATCCCCTGAACATTAAGCTCGTTACTACATGTTTTATGTGTAAAGTCTTATTTTTAATAATAATAATAATAATAATAATAATAATAATAATAATAATAATAATCATCATCATCATCATCATCATCATCATCGTCATCATAATTATCATAATAATAAAAATAAGATTTATAATCAATTTGTTTCATTCAATTCTTTACCGATATATAGATTTCTACTTTCAGTTTGAACCAGGAAGTAAGTTTTCCTTGAATTTCTCGAAAACCCTAACATTATTTTGACGAATTGGCACTAAACATTTTTGATCAGCATATACTTATTTCAGGTATGAGCTGCTTTGGCATATTGTCCATGAATTTCAGAGTTCTCATGCAAACTTTTTTTTTGTTTTAGTATGTGCTTGGTAATTAGAGCATGAATTAAACTAAATTGAGCTTGCAAACATTTACTACATCCATAGCTAAATTCATTTCTTTACTAAAATCTAGGTGGCAATAAGTATTTTCCCCAAAATTCATTTTTGAAATTTTCGCTAGTTTTCGCCATTTGCAATGTTTGCGACCTCTTAAGACTTGTACGCTCCACTTTTTCAGAGCGTGTTTACAGGAAACAGATTTTATAAAGTTAATAGAAAGTATAACTATTTGAATTTGAAAAAAAACAACAACACAAACAAATCAAATCACGCAAGGGAACACTTTTTTAAGTGCGCGACCGCGAAGTTGAATAGATAATTTGAAGCATTATTTACATTTTATTTATCATTAACCATACAGGCAATACTAAAATATGATACCTTTTTTAACCAATTGATATTATAACGTCGATCATTTTATGTGAAAATTCCTACTTCTCGATATTTTAATAAACTCTTTGATTCTCTAATTATACAATAATAAACAAAATTCAGCTCTGTTCAAAAGGTTACGTTTATAGAATTATTCAGTAACACATTATAAATTATCATTTAAACTCGTTCTACAGCAGTGATCGCATATTTAAATCTGATCACATCGCATTTTGATAACAAGGTTTGGGTTATTTAGAATTATAGGGGTAAAACATAATATTGTTGACCTTTTTGAGAGGAATTGCCCTATTTGACACAGCTCCTCGGAAATAACTTAATGAAAACCACCAAAATAACTACAAAGAAAAAGAAATCATCATCATACAATATATTCAAATCTGTTGGGGCGAGTGTAAGGTTGGTGCACCCTAACAACTCGTGAAACCCCCAAGTGGTTTAAGCTTGGAGAATTAATACTGTCTTTTATGTTTTAATTTATAAATACAATCTCCATGAAACACTAGTTGAGAAATACCTTGTTGCAGTAATGATCATAAACTTCAGCTGTTTTTTTTTATTTATCAGAGCTAAAGTTTGTAACTTTCTCGTCACGTTATTCGTAAACCCACCCACCCCTGTAAGTTCAAAAAGAAAGGCTACCAATGTAAATGAATGTTTACCGATAATACTTGTAAAAGAACCTTAAAGCTCGATCTGTTTCTATTATCCTTGTCATCGTGTTCTTACTAACTGGACTCCATGGGTTCTAGTCTCTATGAGGTCAGTAAAACACCCACCCCTTTTGCTTTACAATGCTATAAAAAGTGAAGTATGCATATCAGTAATCGCCACACTCAAAACACAGCCTCCCCAGGCAGCGAAAAAGAAGAGAGCTAATGTTCTATACGTTTGTGTGCTTTTGCGTGCAACCTTGCCGCGTTGACGGGTGGGTTCCATTTATATCACTAAGACAACTTTTACTTGTTTGTATATATATTAACTTGTTGGGGCAAGTGTGAGGTTGGTGCATCCTCTCTACTTTTTTGCTGTTTGGGAGGCCGTGTTTTCTGAGTGAAGCAATTCCTGGTCTGGAGATCATAAAACTAAATCTGGAGATCAGTCTCAAATCTCAAGCATCTGATTGACCAGTCGTCATTTCAGCCAATCAGATCCTTGAGATTTGAGACTGATCTCAAATCTTAGCTTTATGATCTTGGACCCTGATACGCATATTTCACTTTTTTGAAGATCAATAAAATCTATTCCTTCATTTGAAAAATAGAAAAATTCAGGAAATCTTAAGTTTCCATCAGCTTCATCATCCAATATCTGTAGACTTGATATAGAAAGTGAAGCCAATCGTGAAAGCAAAGCATGTTTGCCAGAATGTTTAAAATAATTTGAAGGTCATGAATGGAACAACAAAGAAGTGGTTTTCTTCCATGTTACAATAAGTCTTAATGCCAAAAGAATCACGAATTTCGTCTTTGTATTTTAAACAAATGAAAACTATCAAAATCAGGATTTTTTAATGTTACCTCCCTGATAAATGTTATGATTTGAAAAAAAAGTGAATGAGGAGTTTAAAGTTTCTTCCGGTATACCTGTCATATAAGTCCGATAGTCATTTCTGCAACTTTTATTTGATTATTATACACACAAATGCATGAATATGGGGTAGACCTTCCTTTGCAATATTTTTTTTCATATTTAGGCACTAAAATGGTGGACGTGTAGGTAAAAGCGTCTAATAATAATTGATAATTCTGAATTTGGCTCCCAAGTGTAAGTTTAGTTCGCCATGCAACTTGGTTAAAAATATCTTCGATAAGTCTTTTGTTTGTTTATTGTTTTTCTAATATACAGATACCATGTCTTAGAAGTATACTTTTAACTGTAAAACCACATCATACATTAACAAGCTATTGGTGTAAGCACTTATAAACTGTGTTCCTATATTTGCGTACCGATGCAGGTTAATCGCTGTCGCTTTTACAAGCCCAAGTATAAAACATTTTGTGAAACAGACCATCCATTCGATGATGATTTAAATTGAATCGAGCACATAAAACTAAACATAAAATGTATTGGTTGTTAATCAATTTAAATTGAGAAATTTAGACAGAAAACACAAGTTTAATTTTAGTAAACTAAAGATCGCGTGTATAGATCTTATTGACGAGGGTTGAAAACTATCATTATATGTATTCAATATATCGTCGAGATAATGTCAGTAAACTATAACTTTATGTGACGATGATTTCAATCTGGTGTTGAATGGTTTGCAAGAAGGAAGAATAAGGAATTATTAAAAGGGGTCCCAAATTTTACATAAATTTGCCATCTTATGTTGCAAACGATTTTGTAAATTTCCTAACAAATCAATACAAATAATTATCATAAGAACCGTTAGTTCAAAAAGGTCTATAGATATTAGAAGCTGTAGGAAATGTTTATTTCTCCTTGCCAACATTTAGATTTTTCTGGGAGTTATCAAAGATCGATTTTAATTTATATAATGGTTTTACACTTTCAAAATCAACAAATAATAACCCTCAATTTATCATGCTGGTAAAATATCAACATATTGGCACTTATAACACCATGCAGAAATATTTCAGAATTGTCTGGAATTCTTGATGTTGAAAAAAATGTCCATTCACTTAAAGACCATCAATCATCAAACACTTTGTGGGATGCTTCTATGTAACCACGCAGTCACTGAAGGTAAAATAATCTTTCTTTTTCCATTCTCAGAAAATGGCCTGATTCAGAATTTATACACTTGTACTGAACTCATGTGCTGAAAACCCAATATATATTTAAGTTTTCAACAACTTTCGTATTCCCTATTTGGTCTTTCAATAAAGTAATTTATTTTAAAGGTAAATAAAATTACCCGCAAAGATTTGCTGTGTGCGACGAAATTAAAAAGGCGTATACAATTAAGCGCATGAAAATGTTTGAATTCGCATTAACAGAGTAGTTAAAGAAACAGGCTTTTTGGCACGCGTAAATTCGTACTTCAGCTTTAGCATAATATTTATGAAATCATTAAATTTTTTACTACACTAGTGGTCTCATTTTCAAACGACAAACATTAAATTATTTTACCTATTGTTTTTTTGTAGTGTCACCGCCACTCTTCCGGCTAATTTTATGGGCAATGAAGATAGAGATAGAAATATGGCGTAAATATACTAATTCGACGGATATACATAAATAAAAATAAAGTTATATAGCAAAGAACTAATTTTGTCCTTGTCATCATGTACTTACCGATTTGACTCTAGGGGCTCTGATCTCAGCAAGTCATTGAGGACCCACCTCTTTGCTTGGCAATGCTATTAGCTTCTCATGTTTTATATGTTTGAATGGTGGGTTTGAACTTATTCAACAAGTAAACTCGTAATAGTTTGTTTGTTCATATGAGAACCTGTTTGGACAAGTATGAGATGGTGCTCCCTAGAACCTGGTTGAAACCAACAGTTGCAAATTGTTTTGCCACTGACCGTTCCACGGCGGTCAACCATTGGTTCTCATTTTCATTAATTGTTTGTGGTGTCTATTTCAAAATGGATCATTTTATATCCCATACCCTCTCTTCCACTCTTCTTTTTGACTGTGTGAGGCTGCTTTGTCTTCTGAATGTGGCTATTCCTGCTAGGCATATTTTACATTTTCGTTTAAAGAGCATATTTTTTTAATGTTAATGACTTTCCGGAACTGCTCCCGTCGATCCATGTAAGCAATGGCTATACATGGCAAATGGCTTAGAATTACTCACATCTACTGCAGAAATGCACAGAAAATGTGAAGTCCACATGGTGGGTAGTACTTAAGAAGCTTTGATGTTCAGCTTGTCGGCTTTTTATGAGTATTGCTACAAAGCCGATGATGAAAAAGATAGTTTGATCGTTTGACATGTAAGAAATTGCGCATTGGTATGTGAATTTTATGCACAGTTTGATAGTTTCAGCATGAATGATACTTGGCGGAATTGTACACGAATGTAGGGACAAATTTCGTACAGACAACATTATACACAAATACAATTTAAATGGCAGATTTTCTGTATTTTTACAGTATTGTTAAAATGAATTAAACTTAGTTAAATTTTTAAAAATATGTATTCAGCAAAGAAACATATTATTTGATAACTGTAACAAGAACTATATATATATATATATATCATACATGCAGTAACTACATTAATCACATGCCGTATCGTCAATGAGATTGTCTGCAAAGTTTGTCGTCACCAGCTTTTTAAGCCTTGTGCTACTTCTGTTGATTTTATTTTCCAATGTGTGAAAACTATATAGGTTTAAAAGCATACATGCTAAATAACAAAAAGTGTTAAGCTGACATAATGTTTATAAAAAAATATATTTTTCGAAAGTAAAAGGGGGAAAAGAAACTGCATAAATGCAAGCGTGGGTAGTTTTCAGTTATTATTAAATGCAGTTAAATGTCTTCAATTGAGGGCGGAGATGTTAACTCCTGATATGCATACTTCTTTTTTTCTTTTTTTTAAAAACAAATTTTGGCTTTTTGTCTGCCATTACATAATACACGACCGCTGAATGTTTCTAACACATGTTATTCAAAAATGCAAGTATCAATTTTAACGCATGGCACAAAAGCGTGTACCCCCCCCCCCGCATTCCCTGTAATATCAGGCTTTTAGAGTGATTATAAAAACAAATACTGTAAGTTTTCATTTATTTATATGTTATTCATTTCGTGAATTTCTTAAGTCAGCCTTTCCACGACTTCATACACTCATATATAGATATTGACATAGATTCAGGGAATTGAAGAACCCATAAACATTTTTTTTCTCCTAAAACTACGAAATTACACTACCCAAAATCATTGATTTTTCATTGAAATCATTTTACTTCAAAAGATTTGACAGATTTCGGAATTTTACTAAAGAAATCTGATTTTCCTCCAGACCCCTCGCCAAAAGTCGCAAAGCTACAATTTAACAATAAACGAAGAAGTTACGTATACTACATTTGATGTTTTTTTTTCAATTATCAAATTATTTCGCGATTAATAACAGGCAGATATTTTGTGAAGCAGATGTGCTCGTTTATAACAGAATATTTCTATTTAAGATTACAAAAACCGTACCCTTCTATAACGGAGTGTAAATGTGCATTTTGTCAAAACGAATTATCCATTATGAGAATCGATTAAAGTTTAATATTGAATGTGTAATTATAATAATTGCCTGATTCTATCAGTTCGATAACTCTTGAAATAATAATCCGGTATTCAGATATCCCAATAATGGGCAAAGGTAACGATATTTTAATACAAACCGTCGATAACTACCACCACACCCTTTACATACCTTTGTTAGTCCGCCACAAGTGTACCCTTTATTATTGACTTAATATATGGGCTGTCAAATGTTCTACTTAATTATGATGATCTTTGAAAAACATCTTTAAGAGGATTTAAAGTTTAAAGTTATCTTAGTCTGTATTGACAAGGTATCGCATTACTACGGGACGCCACCCTAAATTATGAAAATTTATCTGCATTGTAAACTCTATGTGTAGGCATGTATTCTTTTATAAAATGGAATTTCATTTCTTTTCTATTACAGAAATAAATTAAATATTTGCATTTTTGCATAAGCGTGTCGCACAGGTATGTGTTTTATCATAGAGGTTAAAATGATCTGTTAGCAGCTGATACAACTTTTAGTTAACTGATGTTAGACCGCATAATGTTACATAACAGATGCTTAATAACGCTAAGATGTGTAAATGTTAAAAAAGCAATTTCAAAAAGCATTTCGTAGACCCTGCTTTTTCAACTATGATTGAAAACCAGTCTTCATTCTCAGCAATAGTCTGAAATCGAGAATAAACTTAAAACTCACTTTTAGCGAGTTAGAGTTCTAAGAATGGTTCACGCCTCCGTTGTATATCTGTGAGGCCAGGAGTCCATGTCCTTATAGGTTAGCGCCAGTTTTTGTCACATTAAGCGGGTCTAATTAAGCTAATAAATTTTAGCCTTTTCTCCATTTAGTGTTTCAGTTTAGAGTGAATACGAAAAAGTGTCGTTAAAACTTATTAACAATCGTTTTTTGGCAAAATTGCCAAGTTCTTAAAGTTTATGTACACTTGATAGCCAAAAATAATTTGTGGATCACCCTGGTTAAATTACTTGACTTTTCATTTCTTCATTCAAATTTCGTTATCTCAATGTATTATAAAGAACTGTAATTTCTCTTGTTTACACACTGCATTGTCCTGTACATTGCATTGTACATGTATTTCTATATTTCTATTTTTTGTTTTCTTCGTTCATAAACTAAGTATTTTTATTTGAATGTAAATTAATTAACATCAGCATTTCACAAACAATAATAATTGTAAAACACTTACACACACAAACACGCACGCACACGCATTCACGCTCTCACGCACATAAGCACGCACGCACAAGAAGACGCAGATACTTTCTTTTGATCTGAATTTGATCGGTCAGTGAAAAATATGTGACTAGGTTAAAACTGGATTAAGGGCGAGCCAAGTTTTTATTTTTCAAAAGTTGGATCACCGTAGTTGTCATTTGTATATCTGCATCTGTCGGTATATATGAATTATGTTAATATATGGTAATGCGCAACGAATATGATAAATGACAAAAACGATAATTTGACTCCGTAAAGAGATTCACATAGATATTTTGAATAATTTATAGCTACAAATTGCATCGTTAAATTACAAATAGAAATTCGACTATGTTTTGATTTTTGGCGGTAAATTTAGTTGAACCTGCAAAAAGTTAAATTTACTCATACACACGCATACACGCACACACGCACACACATAGTTTGAGTTCTTTTCTGAGGCCTTTTAACCTTTCGGAATTAGTGGAACCAAAGTAGAATGGGATTTACGATCAGCAGGACCAAGTTATAGTAACAAGACCGAATCGCAGTACGTGGAAATGTTTAACATGCGCTGTAACGCCGCATAGGAGCATCGCCGCATAAACACATTTTTGTTCGTTTATGTAGTGATTTTCAACGCATTAATAATATTTTTATGCGGAAAAAGGCACACTTTTGACGCATAGAACAATTAAAACAGATACTTGAACAAAAGTGGTAGATGTATATATACTCAACAAAAATAAAAAGTATCCACTTTCCTATCTTAAATTTTGTAAAATTTGAAAACGAAAACTGGAAATTTTGTATGTAAACAACTTTGCATTTCTGTTATCATTGCAAAGAGAAAAAGTGTTCTTGAAAATCTGCAGCCACATCTTAGTTATCTTTCCCTGTGTTGTAATAAGGGTTCCAGGAAAAAGACAGTGATTATTTGAAGTATTCACATTGGTTTGAATAAAATCAACTTTTCCACCTCTTGTGATCAATAAAATCACAAAACATTCATCAATAAAACAACTAGTCCTCGATATACTACGCTAGAAAGTCCAACCATTTCCAATTACCTCCCTTTGAATTGAATGTGTAGTGTTTATTAATCCATTATTAATTGTTATTCGACTGGCAGTTGCTTATGTTTTTTTTGTGGAAGATTATGTTTATGAACAATTGAAATTAAAAACAACTGAGATTAACCAATTTAACACCATTCAAAGCGTACCTGATTAAATGAAAATATGTTAATGAGAATATAAGCATAAAAAGTGGATACTTTTTATTTTTGTTCAGTATAATATCATCACTATTGAACTTTTAGAGGTTGGCTACATTCTGACAAAGATTTAGTAATATAGATTTAACTTTGAACCAAACCAGTTGCCTTTTTATGACCCCACGAAATGGGAGGCATTTAGAGTTGCACTCGTCCATCCGTCCGTCCATACGTCTGTACGTCCGTCCTTCTCCAAATCTCCTGGTATCTGCTCCTCATTAACTATCATGCGTCTTTCAAACTTGCACAAATTATCAAGCAGGATGTGTAGATGATCGTAAAGAAAAGAATTTTTCCTGCGACCATTTTACCAGAGTTATGGTCCTTTGTTAAGTTAAGTAATGAAATCTTGTGGCATCAACTCCTCATTAACTATCAGGCGGATTTTTTTTAAACTTGCATAGATGATCAAGCTGGATGTGTAGATGAAAATAAACATGAAGGTATACATGTAACAGCTATGATCACCAACAAGTCCAGTGATAAAAATGTTGTTTTTTTGTTAATTTAACTTTATTTAATGTCCGTTGCAATAAGTCCTAAGTAATGCACATGCGATATGTAACCATTGCCCCAATCCCAGGGCCTTTGAAAAAATCCCTAGGAAATACCCTGCCACGCCGATATTGAGACAGTGGTTACCATTACGTAGACTAAGCAAGTTGTAAAAATCGCCAAAGGGCAATGTGTGCCAAAAAACATTTACACAAAATTTACTGATCAGGCCAACGAGCATGCCATTAATATTTAACAAATAAAACATGGCATTGAGGGCAATATGCAAGTTTACGGACTGGTTGGTCAGACTGAGGAAGGTATATGGCCCGAAGCGCAGCTGAGGGCCATATACCTTCCGAGGTCTGACCAACCAGTCCGTAAACTTGCATATTGCCCTCAATGCCATGTTTTATTTGTTATATTATACCGAATCTAAATTCTTTCATATCTTTTGTTGCTGTCATTTTTACTATAATTTGCTTTTAAATAATAATTTGATTTGTTCAGTGTGTAAAAAATCCCATACAGATTTTTTATTATTTACAAGCCATCAGGCATATAAAGCACGCCTTTTACTATTCCATTTTTGTTAATCAAATTAAATATTACTAGGCAACAGACCCGCACTTTATAAGATAATTATTCTTATATTAGATTCTGAAGGAATCAAAAACGGTCAATATAAGAATTATGGACCGGATAGCCGGTCAATATGCGATTTATGGACTGGATGACGTCATATTAAATACAGAAGGGCTTATGCAAATGAGGTATAATATACATGTTTATTAATGAAAAGAATATCTCAATAATGACTTAATCAAGTCCCATAATTCTGTCGTAACTGAAACAATAAAATAGCAGGTAACAGCTTCTTAAACAAATGCATAGAATGCAACTCTGGAGACTGCCATTTTTATAAAACTTAAAAACAGACGGATATCATCGTCATCAACGTCATCATAATCGTTTTCTTCAAATATTAGAACTCTGTTTTAAGCTTTATAATAAATGGTTAAAATAATCCTCTTTATGCGGCAAAATGGCACCGTTGCGACGCATAAAAGAAATTTCTGCTTTATGCGTTGAGCGTCGCCGCATAAACACGTTCGATCTGTTTATGCGTTGAAAACACACCGCATAAACGAAAAAAATTGTTTATTCGGCTATGCTCCTATGCGGCGTTTCAATGCGCCATTCAGCAACAAACAAATGTTGTAATGAGTCTTGACATTACAATATCTAAGTACTGAAAGTAGAAAAAAACGGTTGGATTTACTAATTCCATTATTCATGCACCCATGATTCTCATACGAGTAGCATTATTTAAGTGTATGTCTCACGCAGACAAACTATGTTCTGTCTGGAAAATTTAACATTATGGATGTAGTAAAAGCTTGTGATCGAAGGAATGTGTAGGATACCTTGTGTTGCGTTCGGTGTAAGCTTTAGGGCAGTCTTCAGGCCGTCATTGCACTGTCATTGTTCAAAAAATAAAAAAAAATAAAATCTCTGTACAGGCAAAATGCAGTTTTGCAATAAAACTTTGCACAAATAAGCGTTATTAATGTATCTTCATTTATTAATCGTTAAGAAAAGTTAGAACATAAAAGAAAATGGCTAGACCTAAAAATTCCCTCAAATTTTATTTACATCGGTTCACAGAAAATAAGCAACTCAAAACATTATTATAAATGTCCACATGAGAAATATGATACTGATAAAAAGGGTGCCCTTTTTAAAGAATTTTCCATTTTAAAGGCAGAAATCAACGATTTTCGCCCATTCCGCGACAAGGAAGCGACCAGGAAATTCAAGGTTAAACACACTTTTACAAATACATGTATCTCATATTGTTTTTTGTATCACGGGGTAAGCTTGTTCAGGATTGGTTAGGACTAATCTGGGGGTATTACAACAATAAAAACTAACAAATTAATCATTAAAGAAAGAGAAAGGAGCCATGAAAATTCTCTTATTTTTTCAATGAAAAGCAGTAATACTTTAGGAACTGGCAATACTTTGCAAGAAGGAAACTTAAGCTAAAGCAAGATGCAGAACGTTGTCCAGTTTTTTTTTCTTTTTAGATATCTATGAAATAAATCGTCACAAAAGCCTTATTTTTGCACTTGGTGGATGTAGAGAACCTGGGCCCAAGATCATAAACTTGAGTTTGGAGATCAGTCTCAAATCTCAAGCATCTGATTGGCTGAAATGGCGACTGGAAGAAATTAATGTTTGTAATGTAAACCCGACATTTCAGTACTTTAGAATGTTTCATCTTATACTAGACTGAACAATATTTTTGAGATACACGACCAAAAGCTGAGGAAGAAGTTACAGTGCAGAGTTAACACACTTACACATTTGGAAAGAAAGTTATCATGTATACAACATTGGAAGGAACTTTATTTGGTGTTTTATGTATATTTGGCAACCGGTGTGCTGACCCTGAGAGGATACATACTGTTTCAAGGAGTCACTCTTATGTTCACCAAGTGATGCAAGGCGGCAACACTTCAGGGTCGATGACTGTTGCAGTGCGGGTTAATTAACTATGCCAATGCGATAAATCTGCATGTTCATTGACTGTTACAAGCGGTATATCTTCATGTTCATTGAATGGTGCAAGACGGAAAGCTTCTATGTTGACTGACTTTTCCAAGGCGATAACTCTGTCAGTTGACGGGACAAATGCCGCGCTGCTACCCTGTATGTTCACGGACTGTGATACCTTCGTCCAATGAAATCGATCGAGACAGTATAACACTCGTAGAAAACAAAATGGGAGACTAAGCGTTATAATTCATACGAAGAAAGAAATGGCCAATGGTTTGAAGACCGAGAGAAAAATAGACAAATAAAAGGGTCCTTGCATGTTATTTGACGATAAGGTATTGATCAAAGTTCATTTTATCTGTGCATTTCAACAAATAACCGAAATCGCATTTTTTCGTGTTCCACATTGTTTCCGACCTAACAAAAAGCTGGTCGCTGGGGTTACCTTTTCTGATGCCCATGAGAAACGGATTAATATTACGGCAATCGGTTTTCGGAATTGAGGAAAGTAACACCATGTGCATTTAAAGTACCAAGTGCTGGCCGAAAAGGATTATATTTAATGGGTGAAAATTTTTAACAAAGAGATAGATAGTGACAGAGTCCTTTCCAACCTTGTCTATGATAATATACCAGTAAAGGGTATACCCAGTATTTTTTATTTAAATCATATTTTTGGTTTATTATATGTATAAATGTGGTGCTTTATATTGTTTTAAGAGGTCATTTAGTGAAATTCAAGCACAGGGTTCTGGGAGGTGAGGTTGGGGGGGGGGGGGGGTGGCGTGTAGGGTCCGGTACTGCCGCCTGTGTGCACAATCAGGAAAATCAGAAACAGCCTCCCCACGCAGCTAAAATAGACGCAGAGAGCATAGGTTTATAACCAATTATCAATTTCAAATAAGACACCACAAACAATTAACAAACAATAGAACGACCAGTGGCAATACAATTAGCCACTGGGTGTTTAAACTAGTTTCTAGAGTGCACCAAACTCACACTTGCGCTATCGGGTTCTCATACGAACAATTAAGTGCAATGTTTCTTGGTGAAAAACTACGACCAACCCATCAACTCGATGTCGTGTTGGTTAAGAAGACATGACTTGAACCCGGATTGTTCATTACGTGTACTTTCTAAGGAATTATCAATGTCAACTCGCTTTTTTACTTATTTGAAAATATTACACATCAAGTTATTTTCATAAGTATTGTACAAATAAATTCTATTTTCAGGCGTTACAAAATAATCTTTTGTCAGGATGGTAAAAACTGTCTTCAGATTTTTTTTATCAATATCGAATATTGCTGCAGTCTGTCTTTTCGTTTTATGATTTATTTGTTAACTTTCTATATCTACTCATATTATACATCGTGTATCTGTTTTTGACATAACGCGGGGGAGTTAATTGAATAACAAACATTTGAACATCGCTGATTTAATCTATGGTAATAACTTCACACCAAGTGAATCTAATAAAACATGCTAGGGATCATTACAGCACATTCAGGGAAATGCTGGATTCTGTCAAGATAGACAGCACGTTGAAAAGAGTTTGCATGTCTTCCAAATCGCATGGTTTGTTTTCTCCGACAAAGCAATCGAACTTCACATGATCGAGCTGCGGGCAACAATAACTGAAAATGTCAAAATAATTACATTTCTTGAAATAATTTTCCGATTTCTGTGATAGTGAATAGACACTTAAAGACACGAAATTTATCTGCATTTCAAGTTATTACAAGTTTGATTAAATCTTGTGTTTATAAACGTTATGACGGAAGCAGCCAGACCGAAATAGTGCAACTGAATGTATCCAATTTACAGTCCACGAGGGTGCTTTCTGAGAATAGCAAATAACACGGGATAAGAACAGAACAGAACATAGTACATCGTCTTCAAAAACGTACGTACGTACATTCATACAGACAGACAGACAGACAGGCAGGCAGGCAGGCAGGCAGGCACGCACGCACGCACGCACGCACGCTCGATCGCACGCACGCACGCAGCTCGCACGCACGCACGCGCACACACACATACATACATACATACATACATACATACATACATACATACATACATACATACATACATACAATACGTCAACGAGTATATACATTATGTACAGGCAAATGGAAAAACATAATTATAAAGTAGGGTGTTAGAATGAACATACAAAACGGTTCAGATTGTTAAGCTAACAAACAACATACATTATCAATACTAAGTTTGATGTTAAACTAACTTTATCGTTCAACGTTTAATAATGTATTTCTTATTATAAGAGTTTTTAACATATAAAGCAAGTTTAGTTATTTCGTTCTTATCGTAAGATTTTAATAAATGCAAATATTTCTACTCTGAAGGATTTGTATAATAATAGCGTTTTAAGTATTTCTTTCTCAGATCAGCATAGCAAGGACATATCCAAGTAAAATGAAATTCATCTTCAAATTAGTGTCGTTACATACTAAACAATATCGTTCGTCTCGAGGCGTTCCATTTATAGCATATCTACCTATCGGAATTCTAAACGGGTGTGTAGATTGTCTGAATCTAATAAAATATGAACGTAGACTTTTAGGCAACATATTCAGATAGTTTTCGTATTTCCACGAAATTTTAATCTCTTTTTATATTATTAGGACAGAACTGTTGGTAAGAGTAATCCTCCATTCTTGCTTAAATGCATTTAATACTCTACCTTTATATTCACTTGAAATACATCACGGTTCATGTAAGCAACATTTTCAAATACATAAGATAATGGGTTGTACTTTTAACAAAGCATCAAACAACTGACATAATGTTTACATTCTTTACATTAACATAATAGACTATTCATTACCAATTAAATGCTCTTGGTTAAGAGCAAACTTCCCTGTATAGTTGAAACAGTTCCAGGATAGCTAAAATCATTTACTACATCGATAACATCACCACTGTAGGTCCAATGCTCCGTGGGTAATAACCCACCCCTCTTACAGAAAACCATAATTTTGTTTTGGAAGTATTTACCTTTAAACCCCACATATTTCAATAGTTATATAAAGTCTAAATGCTCTTGTATCTCTGCCCGAGTTTTTCCTACAATGGCCATGTTATCAGCGAACAACAATAGTATTAATACTAAATCATCTTAATGTAGTAATATATCTATACTTTCTATAAAATATTCATTAAGCAAAAAATCACTACCATACGCCTTTTCTCTTTTTTAAACATTTAACAGCATTCAAAATTCAAATTTCGTTATGTCAAGTCAAGGAAATAATGTAACTGCTTGAAAAGGACCGCTGTTGCACAATTTGCGAAATTATAAACACAGTTTACTGACGTAGGGCTGAACAACTGACAGTGTCGTTTAAAGATTCACAATATTTTGAAACAGTTCAGTTTGACATAGCATTGAAAGTTATGCCCTATATTATACACCATACCTTGCATTTTGAGAAATTAGTAAACAAACATGGATGCCAAATTTTAGTGTGAAGTCACTTTGAGAATGTTGTTTTTGTACATTTCTGATATGGCTTAGTGAATAAGATTCTATGACATTGTTGTCCTTATTATGGACTGCCTTTGTGTATCAGGAATTTTTGACAAAAGTGAAAGTATAGGAAGTTTGGACTCCCGCAGAAAGTCTGTTTTCAAGGTAAAAAATTACTACCAATTTCACTTTTATTATTTATAGTTTTTGCATGACATTAAATATTCGTAGGCCTATGCTCAATAATTGATATGCCAAGCGACTAGAACTTTACAAGTCATATAAGAAATGAACATTAATGAACTTATGATTTCACACACCCGACACATTTCGGCTCCTTGATATAACCTAAAAGCATCGTAAAAACTGAAAGGTGGACAAACCACCTAAAATGTTATCGCAGTTGTCTAGAATCCATCGAACTAGAACAGTCTTACTATAGTTATTCAGCCCAGGAAGTGAAAATGCGTTTAACCTTGTTGGCAACAAAGGTCATTCGCAAATCAGGTTAAATTATACTATGAAAGCCCAGCATCCCATTAGAGCCAGGTAGAGGAGAGATAGAGAGATTATAAGTTTGTACTTAGACCAATTTCAAAAATATAAAAGTGAACATGAGGGTCGCCGCTTGGGAACGGTCAGTGGTAAATCGTGTTTAAGGGGTCGCAAACATTGCAAATGGCGAAAAACAGGCAAAAATTTCAAAAATGAATTTTGTGGGAAATACTTATTGCCACCTAGATTTTAGTAAAGAAATGTAAATGTAAAACTTACTTCCTGTTTCAAACCGAAAGTAGATTTCTACTTTCAGTTTGAACCAGGAAATAAGTTTTCCTAGAATTTCTTGAAAACCCTAACATTTTTTTTTGACGAATTGGCACTAAACATTGTAGACCAGCATACGTATACTTATTTCAGGTATGAGTTGCTTTGGTATATTGTCCATGAATTTCAGAGTTCTTATGCAAACGGGTTTTCTTTTGTTTTAGTATGTGCTTGGTAATTAGAACATGAATAAGACTAAATTGAGCTTGCAAACATTAACTACTTCCATAGCTAAATACATTTCTTTACTAAAATGTAGGTGGCAATAAGTATTTCCCCCAAAATTCATTTTTGAAATTTTAGCTAGTTTTCGCCATTTGCAATGTTTGCGACCTCTTAATTCGCATTGATGACATTAAAAGACCTGGAGGTTTGCAGGTTGAATTGACCCATGTTTATAGATACTATATGATTTTATATTATTTAAGGGATAGATGGCAAATTAAAAACCGCACAGTGTCATTGTTTAACTTGATTTAGTTCAGTAATTTTTGTGCGAACACCTTATTTAGACAGAGCTCCAGTAACTCATTGTGTAGAAATTGACTTTTTCACGGCTTTAACCTGTATGTAGGTTCCATGTGTCTATAGTTACAGTAGACATTGTCTTTCTTGTCAGTATGGGAAAGAATAACAAAGTTTGAAGGTAGAAAAATACTATTTCAGGGCAAATTCACACGTTCATCTTTTATACCATGTATTTTTGATTTCGCGTAGTCTCTTATATCATACATGGTGTTTCATAATATCTGTTCTTATATGAAAGTTGCATATTTGGTATATTTGTTTATCTATCGTATGAAATTATGTATCATTTTAAAGGTTGAAGAAATGCTTTTTATACAAACATTAAGTATGAGAAAATGTTTAAATCATGACGTTATAAAATGTCGTCATTTCCTTGTGTACTGTTCTAGTAATGACGCTGTCAAAGGAACATAACTGTGAAAATGTAAAATTGTATTATCGATCGAAATCACTTAAAACGGTAGTAAACACAAGTCATTTCAAGCTGGCTATCATTCGGTCACTAATGAAACACTAACACTGGCATCATTGATCAGCGATGGTTTTCTGATTAGCCACTCTTTGATTTAAATGCTGTTTAAAGTGAACAAACAGAACTGCAGATTTTGGAAAAGACATAATTACACCAGAGACATACCGCAAGGTGAAGGACAATTTCAAAGGCAGACTTGACATTGTGATTGCTCAAAATTGACGTCGTAACGAACACATTCTGTAAATATGGTACATTTGCAAAAAAGTAAAATAGCAAATCAGGAAATGTCACATTTAGCAGACACAGCTAAGTTGGCTGATACACAATTACCATGGCCGGTTTATGTATGTTTTATGTACCAAAATAAATGTTATCATGTCTGCTACAAGGTTTTTGTTTTGACACAACTGTATCTTTTTATTTTATAGGAATTACAGTTTAATAAAATAAGGACTCATATTATGAAACACCATGTATATTTACATGCTATAGGTAAAATTTTAATTACCAACATATAAACATTTTGTCTTATTTAAATATTTCTGTACAATAGACGTCAAAACAAACCTTGCATCGACTTTGATATTTCTTTGTGCAACTGATACAATTTCGTGTTTTAAGCAAAAACATAAATCTTTTTGTTTTCTTTAAATATTATATCGAGTCTCATTAAGAGATGAGATAAAAAAAAACTATATAATAATAAGGTACAATGCCATATGTAAATTATCTGTCAGATGGGTAAAACCATTTAAATCAACGAAGTCAGCTAATGAAAAAGGAATTATGGCAGTATCGTACTCCACGAAATCAGCATGAATTTCAATTTCAGGCAAGATGTTTAAACATGTGCATGATAATCCAAATAAAGCATTTGACTGAAGTAAAAGAATATAAAGGCTAGCGTATAAGTTCATTCTTCGGTAACCTTAATATCATAACTCACATTTGGCGCCATGCATCAATCGAAACCATTGATGTGTGGCAGTTACATATTTCAAGACCATAAAGAGTTGCAAATATAAAGTGAGGTGTTTTACTTCCACCAGCTGTAGACAAATTTAAGGCAAAAACACAACTTACCCTGCCATACTCAATAGGGCATATCTGCATTAGAATTAGAAAGCGGAACTTACGCAGTGACTGTACGTAAAATACAGGGTGTTACATTACATAATGCTGCATAGGTGCAAGTGTATTCACAGCGGGCATAGCTTATGTGGCAAGAAGAGTACGGTCATTTGCAGGACTACATTCGTTAGAAGACACATCCAGAAGACACAGCCTCTAAACACAGCAAAAGAGCTTGATTTATACAACTATCTATTTCTAAAAAGACACGACAAACAAAGGAAATCAATTTGCCACTGGGGTGATGAATTAAAAATTTAATGAAGAATTGTTAAGATATGGCAAAGTTATACATAACTTCAAATTTTCGTGACAAAAAAGACAAAAGAAACATGACTGTGTCCAATGTGACCTTGGCCTACAGGTTTGGCTATATCATATTCATGTTGTCGTTAGTAATATATTGAAAGTTTGATGAAAAAATTATGATACAGGAAACTCATATCCTACTTTGTTTTCGTGGCAAAATCTAAGTACACAAATGACATAGTTCTGTCATTTTGGACGTAGATAATTGCGTTGTTGCATTTCCAAAAACAAAAATGCAACAACTTGATCAACAAGAAACACATTTCCAACGTTTCACTTTCGTGTGTATGTGATACTATATCAGTAATAACTCCTTAGTAAAGAATGGGTCCACTGATATAAAAGACGCCTGATCAGTGCCCGTTATCATGAGTCTATCTGACCTTTGGTTTCTTAAATATCATTGTCTTTCGTCATGTTATACAAAGTGCAAGTACATAAATGCCATTGAATTATACAGAATAGAGCCCTCCTACACATCATCAAAGCGCTATCAATTACCTATATTGCCAATTCATAACAAGGGGAGAGGAAAAGGACAAATGACACCGCCTACAACGGTGATTGATTGCAACCACATGGGACTAACATGTTCTATTACAGGATATTATTCCTGCTAATTCACACAAATCATTTGGTAAAATGTTTTATGGATAATAACACTAAGCAGGTACTCCTTATGAAAAGACAAAAGGATTATACCGTTAGGGTGACGTAAGATATGTCTCTTCTCAGGATTCTCAATGAGCTTTATTTACAAAAAGCAGCGAGCCTTCAAAAATCTAGTTAGAGCATATTTAAACAAACGTAAGGTGTATTTGAAAATAAAGTTTAAGTACTATTTAAGTCGTATTCTTTACAACAAGAAGACGACGCAAACAACTTTCGTAGAAAGAAAATATGATTATATAAGCTATCATACCAGATACGGTTTCACCCATGTAATTTAAAATCCTACGTAAATGAAAATATGGAAAAAACTGACAAGTTATTTAGTTTCTCTGAATTATATAAAAATTTTGGTATTCAAGTGTGAAATAAAAATGGTCCGTTACACTAAAATCCCTTTTCTTTTTCACTACACCAGGAATGACAACTTTTTTATTTATTATTAAAAAAGGAAAGGCAAACAATCCAAAAAACGGTGAAAGTGACAAGTTTTTACTTTTACGGAACTACCCGACGCCATGTTAGTAAAATACGGAGTTTGTTGTGCGTAAAATTAGGGGTTCATATGATTCATTGGTGTGGGCATAAGAAAGACTGACCGATATTTGTTGGTGTCTGCTGGGAAACCACTGGAGGAAGTTGTGAACTTGTAGAGATTTGACCAGTTGCCATATTTCGTGTGATTTCTTTGTCGTCTGAATACGGGTTCTTATTTTCTGTTTCAGTGCATCAGTTTTATAGAAAATCAGAAATTAATCCATATTAGTCCATATTATAATTTCCAAAATCACTTTTTTTAATTTTGCGTCATTTTTCATCAGAGAAATTATCTAGACCGCAATACTTCACGCATGCGCAATTTATAAATTATAATTAAGCTTTCTAATGAAAGTGCCTCTAGCTGGGAGCGAACCCGCACCGTCACGGCGACAGCGCCTAGCCCTGCAATTCCTGCGACGCATCCAATTGAGCTAACCGGGACAACCCCTAAAAGGTTGATCGGATAGCCCTGATATACGTAACAATCACTGCATGACATCGGTAACGGGTTATTTTTACTTATAACAGTACTAACTATATTTACGGGGAGACTTTTTACGACCGCCACACTGCACAAATAGCGCTACTGTGAATTTCAAATGAAAGTGCCTCTAGCTGGGAGCGAACCCGCACCATCACGGCGACAGCGCCTAGCTCTGCAATTCCTGCGACGCAACCAATTGAGCTAACTAAGGTTTGTAAATGTAAATTAGGATCTCAGTAACATTCATTTGTCAAAAGTGTTTGGATAAAGGCTTTGAGTACCTTTGTCATTTGCTTGGATTGTCATGAGCTATCTCTGTTTGATGTTGAAGGCTATTGCTTTTGTTTTTACTAGTGAGTCCTCTGCGTCGGTTGATTTGATATTGTAAAAGAACTCGTTCAGTCTTAATTTCCGATGAAATTCAAAGAGGTCCGATTGTCTTTCTTGTGTGTTTTCGTGTTCAGGTTGGGAGCATATTTGAGTCCTTTCAACAAAAGAGACATTTCAGCTTGATTGAGCTTTCTGTTTGATAAATTAAATATTATGCTAAACATTATAAGTAAAGAAAATAATATGAAATGTATCATTTTAAGAAATTATATAAATGAAATATGTTCGTGAAAAATGTATCCCAAATAAACACTGTAAATAAAACAAATTTAAAAGGTAAATAAGCACAACTCTGAGGAGAAAATTAGGTACCAACGGAAAAGTAATTCAATTCCATGTACGAAAGGCAATATCTTGAAAAGTATTAACCGATGTGGGCTATACAATAACTTAAAAAGATGAACTTACCGGCGATTTTGGTCGGCCATTAACCGTACATGGTATCGAAACAAAACTAAGTGATTCCCCGCAGTGATTCTGCTAGGTTAGAGATTTATGCTTACGCTCTGTTCGTAAAAAGAATTCTCCAGTATCGGGATGGTTGTTATATTGTTCAGTTACTGGTTCTGGTTTAATTCGTCTGCCATTAGCCATGAGTATTGAAAAGGTATTTTTGTTTTCGAGTTATTTTCTGCCATTCGTGATTTGTTCCTTTGTTGCAAATTTTCTTGTTCTTTTTTGTAATTTTTATCTAGTGTTGGATGATTGTTTTTAGTTGATAAGTTCCTTTTGTCTTGAATTTTGTTTCTGCTTTTCTATGTCTGCGTTGTCGTCCTCATTCATTGGAGATGTAGAAAAGTATACATCTGTAACATTTTTAGCCAGCGGTTTACCGTTGGCTATAGAGATGGAGATCCGGAATCACAAACCTTTCAGCAGGTGCGCTAAAATGAAAAAGTCGAAGCACAGCTTCCGGTAGAGGTCAGAAAAGAGTTCCAAAATCAATCATAGAAAATCAGTTGTTAACGATCATTTAAATTGATTGCTTTTAAAAAATAATAAGTAAAACGCTTACTCAATAAAAGCAACAAAGGCACACTGATAGTATCGATATAATGATTAAATAAACTGCGTATGTGTAAGACAATCACAATGACGTCAAATGGCAATATTCTGAACGCATATTCTGAACGCAGACACGCTGCAAAAATTTGGAAGTATTTCAGTATTTTGGGGTGTTATTTTTGCTTTATTTAAAATATATAACGTGTCGATAGTGTGTTACGTAACACGTACGGGGTTTAGCCCATACTACACACAACTCCAGTGACCGCCCCTCGATTGTATTTGCCTAAAACACTGAACACTTTCGAAGATATTGTTTCAACAAATAGAGCGCTCTATATGCTGTCTAGCTAATGTTTTGTGCGAATTTAAATTGTGAAAATCATGAATATGATGCCAAATATGATTTTTCGGAAGTGGAATAAAACATGGGAGATAGTACATGAAATCCTGAAAGGATTACAAATAAACACAGACATCAACAAAAAATTTATTACAGACACTGTGTAATTTCCGTAGAGAGTTTTGAAACTGTTTCAACTGTATCCCAAAAATTGCATGTGTGCAGTCATTGTATGCATAAAATGCAATCAACTTTCCTTTAAAAGTTTGGCATATTTTGCATTTAATGATTTGTATAAACCAGCTGCATGGACACACATCTGATTATTGTTTACATTTTCTGGTGAGGATGTAAAGAAAGACTCTTTGACTTCGATCACTTTTGTAAACAAAGTTCTGTATCACACCGGCAGTTACACCGTCCAGGTTTACAGGTCTTTACACGGTAAATAGTTGTATTTGTTTGCAAGAATAGCTGAAATTCGCTTTCTAAGTCTCAATGATATATAGACGATATGGCCAGGTGATTTGGCCCAGATTAATGAACTATACAGCCCAGGACATGCAGACTATTAGGCCTGCAGCCAGAGACAAACGGCCAAGCTTTAAGACCGCCCTGATATATTTATATTTAGCAGGTCCCAGATATGAAATCAAATAATGCAGCATCTTTAATTTTGGAAAAGCTTTTGTTGCTCAAAAATTGTTGAAATTTATTTGTTGTATCTGTACGACCACATAGGGAAACCGGTATTTTTAATTGTTAAACTACCTAGTTTTCGCTAAGTAATAATCCCAGTTACAGGACAAATTTATGACAATCAGTGTAGAATAAACTTGCAGATTAACCGCTGACTTGATTTCCCACCTCAGGGATTTCAGTTATCAATAGATGCAGATTCTTGCATTTTGATGTAAGCAAATTAGTTTTTTCCACATTTGACCCCACCTGATTCTGAGCTTGGGGTCATTTTGATGCATAAGAATTTATGAAACATGGTCAAATTTTGCAAGAATAAAGATAAATACAATGTATTGTGTCTATTTCATTTTAATTATAAAGTTAATACTGATTTGACCCCTGAACATATATTTAAATGAAGTTAAAGCACTTTTATTAGTTCAATCGACACAAGATATGACTAGAAACTATTTGATTATGACCCCTTAAAAAATCTCAACAGGGGTCAAACAACCCCTGGTTTTCACAAGCTATTGAAATCCCTGCACCTCTTAAAAAAACTCTTTTAACAAGCAAAGAACAGTTGCCGGCTCATTGGTTGTGATAAATTTGTGAAGAAAAAAACATATTTAAAAGAAATTATAATTCTTAACCAGGGGTTCCTCTATGTGCTAAATCTGAAAAGTCATTTTCATCTCATTTTAGTGGATTCACAATCAGATAAAAAGTAAAGGGTTAAAATGCAATAGACATGTGGGCAAAATTTGACCACTTTTCTAATTCTCCAACATCAAAATGACCCCAAACTCAAAATGGTGGGGGGTCAAATGTGAAAAAATTCAAATATGCTCGCATCAAAATGCAAGAATCTGCATCTAGTGTCCCTGAATAATATCTTCTAATAAAGTAATTTGTGTGTTAAATGGCATTGAAAGGTTAATATTTCTGACAACAAACTAGGAATATATTATCTGCATTAACTTAGTTATAGTAACTGAAACAGCTTTATGAAGTAGAGTAATTTCTGAAATAGATTTTAGTTGAAGATGATAATATTCTTTAAGAAAGATTGTTCATGTCATTCTAGGGGCATAACTAAAAATGATTGATATAGAGCCCCTTTCTGCCATATAATATATTCTATGCCTTTTATCGGATGTGCATCTAGTGTAGATCCGGATCAGACAAAACATTTGTGCCGTCTGATCAGGATCTACACTGGTCACATCTTGTTTAGAAATAACCTTATGAATCTAAAACTGAACAGTGCAGATCCTGATCATAGATGTAGGGTGATCTAATTCTACACTGTTTGTCCATGCCATAAACTTAAGGAGTTAAGGGTTAAAGTTAGAAATGGATTTTCTGTGCAAAACACAAGTATTCCATGTTTTATGTCTACTCTTTCCAAGTAAGTAGAAATAAATTATTATGCATAAGTCAATAAATTATTATGCATAAGTCAGTATAACAGGGGCCTACATGGATAAAGCTTTTATTCCATGTGTGACAAGGTTAGACCATATCAACTCGCATATCAGTGGTCAGAGTCTGCTCATGTTTAGATCTTTAAGATACATGTACTTTCTGATCAAGCGATCAAGCAGGGATTTCAGTAGCTTTTGAAAACCAGGGGTCATTTGACCCCTGTTGAGAATTTTCAAGGGGTCAAAACCAAATCTTCACAAGTCATATCTCGTATTAAGTGATACTTATTACTTATAAAATTGTTTAAAATTATTTTCAAGAGTTAAGTAAGTGTTAACTTCATATTTAAAATGCAATATCCTCAATAATTATTTATCCTCATTTTTGCAAAAGTAATCCACTTTTTAAAAATTTTTGTTTATCAAAATGACCCCAAGCTCAAAATTAGGTGTGGTCAAAAGTGAAAAAAAGATCAAATTTGTTTGCATCAAGATGCAAGAAAATGCATTAATTGAAATCACTGGATCAAGATTCAAAGTGTGTAGATTCAGATCAGATGGATGCCTCACATGAATTAAAAGGGTCAGAATAGAGTTGACAGATAAGAGTGGGGGAAAGAGTGACTGTTAAGGGCTTTGCTAACGAAATGAATATAAAGAGCTCCTTTATCTGATTTATTAGGTTGGACACTTCATTAAAATATGATTACATTAACATAATGCTGACTCCATGTGACACATTGTTATACATAAAACCAAGATCAAATAGCCTTTCACAGGGTCCCTGTGTAATTACTTTAAAAGTGGAAATAATCAAGAAAAATACAAAGAAAAGAAATAAGCTATAACAATATAAGAAATAAATATAATTTTGCTATCCCAACAATTTCCACACTATAATATGTACACTAAACATTTGTTGTGCCTCTTTCATTTACTAAATGAAATTTATAAGGCATTGGCATTGCTTTAAGTTGAAATGTATTGCTATAAAGCATGGATATAAAATTATATTACCATAATCAAGTTCAACTACTGTCACAGGGGGTAGACCAACATATGTATTTCAAAGTGGGCTCCGCCTAAAATAATATGTTGTACTTCCGGGATTCCATATGTTAGTCGAAAATCGACGAGAAAACGGTAGGTGACTTAGTTTTTTTCGATCAAAGTTAATATTTCAATGCAGGATTTTGAAAAAATCTCAATGCTATTCGCCGTGGTATACATTTCGGAGTCTGAAGATGCAAAGTTTAGTTTTGTACCTGGAATATTCGTGTAGAAATCGTTTTTCTAGTCCTGACCTAAATCTGTCAAGACAAGAAATCACCAGATATAAACAAATTCAAATTGGGCTCCATATGTTGTCGTGGATTCCATATGTTGTATTTTTTCATGAAATCTTATGGAGATATTGTTGACGCGAAGTCGTCTCTTATTTAATAATAAATGGATATTCATGAGTATTATAAAGTAGCTGAACGTATTTAAGACGGAGCTGTTCGATAATCATGAATATCTTGCCAGGGTTTTTTATTTACTAAGGACAATCGTGGGTGTAAGTAGTCATAGATCCTACTCCTATTTATATGTTAAATTATTCACAAAATGGTTGCATGTCACTTAAAAGAGAGTGAGGTTTCGGGAGAATGATACGAGCATTCTATATATACCCCGAAGTATATATATATATATATAAACAATGGCTTAAATTAAACTGGAGGTCATGTTACATTGCACATTATGGGTTTGTTTTATTTTTATTATGTTTACGCTTTATTGGCTTCCAGCACTTTCAGTGCTTTGATTTTACACAAAGCATGTACTTTTCATCTCAAAATTTAATGGCAATTGATTACTGTATTGTAAAGCATGATATCATGTCAATATAAACTACAGGAATATTGTATTCAAATACATGTATGCATCATATGTGTGCAACAATTTGACAGTTTTTATACATTATACAAAATATTAACTTGAGAGGAAGAGACAGTATCATTTGAAATTCACAGTAGCGGTAATAGTACAGTGTGGCGGCCGTGAAAAGTCTCCCCGTAAATATAGTCAGTAATGTTATCATTTAAAAAAAACATAACCGATCTCGTGCAATGATGATAAAGTAAATCAGGGCTATCCGATCAGCCTTTTTAGGGGTTGTCCCGGTTAGCTCAGTTGGTTGCGTCGTCGGAATTGCTCGACAAGTATGGATACAAAAACATAACAACACAAAGAGTAAGTAGCCAAAGACAGTGTCAAGCAAAAGGGAAGTACTAGATGACCATAACAGAATATCTGGAGTTTGATCAGCAAGAACATCAATACAAGACACCGATCGAGCTCCCACTGCACTGAAGGGTTCGATTACCACAAGGGGTAATATCATTCAAAATTATCAACTACGCTGAAACCACACTCACAGACCGGGTTTACTTTCATCTCATTAAAACATTTATTGTTGCGCTAATATATACTCAACAAAAATAAAAAGTATCCACTTTCCTATCTAATTTTGTAAAATTTGAAAACGAAAACTTAGAATTCTGTATGTGGACAACTTTGCATTTCTGTTATCATTGCAAAGAGAAAAAGTGTTCTTGAAAATCTGCAGCCACAACTTAGTTATCTTTCCCTTTGTTGTAATGAGGGTTCCAGGAAAGTCATTGATTCTTTGAAGTATTCACATTAATTTGAATTAAATCAATCTTTCCACCTCTTGTGATAAATAAAATCACAAAACATTCATCAATAAAACAAGTAGTCCTCGAAAAACTACGCTAGAAAGTCCAACCATTTCCAATTACCTCCCTTTAAATTGAATATGTAGTGTTTTGTAATCCTTTATTAATTGTTATTCGACTGGCCGTTGCTTAGGTCTTGGTGTGGAAGATTATGTTTATGAACAATTGAAATTAAAAACAACTGAGATTAACCAATTAAACACCATTCAAAGTGTACCTGATTAAATGAAAATATGTTAATAAGAATATAAGCATAAAAAGTTGATACTTTTTATTTTTGTTCAATATATAATACTTCCATTCTATATCGGATGTATTTAGTTAATTTTATGTGCATCTAAACTGTTTATTTGTCTATGATAATGCACTGTAAAATTCTTTCGTCGGATATTTTTTTAAGTTTTCAATTCACTTAATTAAATGCTATATATAACACTGGTAAACAGCAGGCTGTTGCAAACGTGAAAATAATTTTCAACCCTCGGTGCAAAGTATAAGTTTCAAATGACCATTCCTATGCTGGAAGCAATACAATACGTCTTCACAGATTTCCTCTTAAAATTCTGTTTGGTTTTGTTACGCCCAAGTTTGATACTGGGTTGTGCTCAACTTTGGTCTAGACGTCGTTCACAGAAATTTACATTCCATTACGGTATAAACAAAAGATGTCAAAATTTCTAATCAATTTTACAAATGTTAAAAAGACGTTTTTTCGTTAAAAACAGAGCAGAGAAGATCGACATCTCATGGTTGATTGGTCATCGGGATGAAAACTCAGTCAACCGTTTTAATGATTCATAAAATTAGTTTGAAGCCTAGTCATGACTTATGGTAACCACATACGACATGTAACGCAATATTATAAGTCATAAAATCCAAGATTTATATCCTAGAATAGCTAATACACCGCTCCTTACATGCTGCCATCAAAGACAACTGCATTTAATATCAAATATCAAATCCTTCACACACAGACAGAAAATAACTATAATAACTAAAACTGAGAAAAGAGAGAGAGAGAGAGAGAGAGAGAGAGAGAGAGAGAGAGAGAGAGCGAGAGAGAGAGAGAGCGAGAGAGCGAGAGAGGGAGAGAGAGAGAGTCAAGGAAGAAAGAAAGACAATTTTGAACAAGAACCCTCACAACAAATGTAACCTACATTTTTCATTAAATAAATTTAAAAAGGGAAATCGAGAAGGGGCTGCGATGCAACATACTCGTGGTATTACCTGTGAACAAAATTCACAATTACTTCAAAAATCTGTTCTCACAAATTGAGTGCTCAATCAATACAAATATTTATACAATGTGCATTTCCTTCATTTAGTATTTTATGGTGCTTAAATGAACTGAGTGAGAATGAAAATGATTCAAGGATAGAGAGCAAGTGGGAAAATGCAATGTTTATTAATTTCCCAAAGCAACTTTTTTATTAACCATTTTTTGGAATGGATGGGCATTTTGATTATCACAATAATTTATACATAAGGTGTCGTGCTAAATTCTAAACATGAAACGTAAACAACTTGTCACTTTGCTTACATTTTGGTACAATTGAAGATACAGTTTATTGTCGAAAAGAAAAACTCCTAGGTATCACTATATTTAACAAATTTCTGACTACCCGAAAAGTTAACAAAAGAAATAAGTTACATGATGCGTATGTTTTTTCATCTATTTTTCAATTAGTAGGAGATGTATGCTTCTCTTAAGCAGCCTCCTTGCAAAGACCAGAAATACGTGTAGAAGAGTATATTGACATCACACAAACAAGAAAAAAAAACAGAACAGGACGTAACTTTTTTAAGCAAATAGATGATAAGAGAACTTTGAAAGCCACCGAACACGATAAATATGAAACTATCGCAGGCTCGGTTTGATTGAGCATGTTCATGGGCAGTAATGAATGCATATAACTGCCCACGCCGTCTAGCCCCATATTTAGTTACATGTAACTGGAAGTTATTGCAATTAAAATTATTATCAATGACGCAAATATAGACAAAATAAAAGAACTGTCATAAGAGCAATCGGTTGGACTATCAGTCAATGATGAGCTAGGTACGTTCTTGGGTTGCTGCCTTTTCGTGATGTATGCACATTTCTTTTGTCTTCATATATTTGGCGTTTTGCTAATTCCACAACAGTGACATAGCACTCGCAAACGCTGGGTTTGGTCTACGGAAACCACCTATCAACGCAGCAAAAGTAAACGAGCAATGATAATCATATCCGGAATTGTATACAGGTACGTTCAAGTTTACCAATTATAATGCCGTAGAATATCTCGAAAATTGTTAGTTGTATACAGGGTTTCAACGAACGTGACCGGCTTTTATTCTCAATTAATAAATTCACCTACATACCAAGAAAAGCATGATAAAGCTGCCAATGTCTTAGATGTGTTAGATGTGGTTAATGTTCATTGTACTTCTATATAATGTCTATCAATTACTGAACAGTCCTGAGCTAAATTTTGACAAATCAGTACATTTAAGGATGAGTTGTGAGTTTGTATCTACGTTTGTTACGCTAAAACAACTTTGAATTCAAATATATTTACTGTAAGTTGACTGTTTAAAAATAATACATCTCATTTAGTTTCTTTACAGGTTTTATTGTATTATAAATTTTGATATTCGAAGATGTGTTTTATTTTCGTTTTCTTCTCATATTTGACCAGACACCTTTAAATTACAGCTCGCATTTTTGTGGTTAAATAACATTGTTTAAGTAGTATTCTTACAATAATTTATTCACCTTCATAACATGTTTAATTACAAAAAGACAGTAGGCATAATCAAGTATTTGCAATATTACTGTAAATGTAATGACTTGTAATTAATCAGCAAACGTCAGTTTTACGTTTCCATGAATGTCTTTATTCATTTGTTTTTTACAAATAGTTTGGTTATACCTATTAAGAAATTTGTAATACGTAAGTGAAGACGCATGTTATATGCCAATTAAAACTGAATAATGTATTTATCAGTTTGGTGACAAGGCAAAAATGATAAGTGATCACAATGTCCAGTACGCGTAAAAGCTCATAGCACAGTTATCAGTTTTAAGTACGCGTAATGAGGTGACACTTGTGCTTTTTCAAAGAACTCATGAATGCCTTTAAGACAAAATATTATTAATATCTAAACAAATAAATATTTTGTATATCCCCCAAAAAGTTGTTAAAATGATTGTTAAAGTCACGTTTTAAGGACATGGTATGCATATTAGGAATTGCAATTTCCAGAAGACAAAGCCTGACAACACAGCAAGCCAAAAAGAAGAGAAGAAACCACCAACATCTTGTGTTTGACATGACTTTTTGCTTTTTGTGCGAATTTATTTCGAAACAAGCAAAGAAACTGGAGCAGTTTGTTTTATAGTAACCATTTCTCGGGTTTATTAATTTTTATTATTTTCGCCCCATGAAATCTTGATTTATAAGTTGGAAGCTGCATTCTCAAATACGTGAACGACATACTGCGTACAATTGAATAATTGAAACGTGTACCTTATCTAAACACTACATAACGTGAACATCTCATAGGATCGGAATTCAAAGAAACATTAAATGACGAAGAAATACGTTACTTACACGAATGCACCTTTTTAAACGTAATTACAGTTATACATTATCTGCACTTTAAAATTCATGTAGTCGCAATACATGAAAAAAAAAATCACGAATGTTCAGAATAGGCCAGAAATTGATAAATAAACTATGCGTTAGTTTAAGTCATGTCGTTGTCACGGAAGTATGCCCCTCGCGAAGTAAATACTCATTTTAAAATTCGTGTGTCCAACAAATTGTAAACTACCTTTGATAGAGAAAAACAGCGAGCTTTTCCGATCTGTTAAAACTGCAAATCCTTCTGAAGTAGTTCTGTTCTTAGAGTAAGCTATGATTGTGTTCTAGCAAAAACATTTCATCATATAATAATAATAATAATAATAATAATAATAATAATAATAATAATAATAATAATGATGATGATGATATAGCACTTAACAAATGTTAAATTAGATGGCAGGCTCTTATTACAAAAATGAGAAATTCATTTTTGTTGTATCTAGATTTAACGTACAATAACCTATTTCTCCAACTACAACAGTTTTCCATCTACAGGTCTACATGAAGAAGTCTGTAATTAAATGTGGCTTCTTTTTACTATTTTTTGATTTTATAACAGTAATCTAGTTTGGTGGCTGTTACATGTCAATCATTGGTTACATTCAAAACTGTTATCAGTAATATTACAAGGAAATGACTTCTACGAAAACTATTCTTTCCCTCTCCAACTACACCAGTTTTGCATCTCTACTGGTCGTAGTGAATATGTCTGTACTTGGCTACTCTTAACATTTTCCGTCTTGAAAGCCTTCATCATTTTTGAGATTAAACCAAACATTCACTGTGTTCTTATTTGTTAGGAAAATGATCTTTAAAAAGTCACCTATTCGCCAAAAAAATCTAATCCGCAATCACTTCTAATATTTCCAGTATTTAACGTTTGAATTGTTTCAATAAATGGCTAAAAATAAAGTTATGCGGTATCCAAAATCTAAGAAAATCTGACAATTATAAAACCACAGTGAAATCATATCTTCTTTCTCGCCAGTTGATTGAAATTAAACAAAGAAGGTAGTAGCACACATAAACTTCGTATCTTTGAATCATGTCGCTTCAAAGCCAGAGAGCACAAACATACCATTACTAAATGTAAAAAAAATCGAAAACATCATGCTCAACATCAGTAGTACCCAGGTAATTTGAAAGGTTGTTAGAAGTCCAAAGCGATAAAACATTGGACACTACTAAAACAGCGTCAGCGAGTTATTGTATGTGTATCCCATAAGTATTTCAAAAGCCTTGGTGTAAAATAAAACCATTATTTTTGTGATTTCCTGACAAAAAGCAATATAATGTATTCGCTTGCACGTTACAATTTAATTTTTTTTAATTTGCCGCGTTTACTAGGTATTGGCCACAAGGAGCATTAACGATTTCGGTAATAGCTGAGCGCGATGTAAAAACTCTATTAATTAAGTCCCACGTCCGGAAAGTACAAACAAGCATGTATTCACGTGTTTTGAAGAAGAACTGAGAAATATCATGTACTTTAAACATAGTTTATTCGAATCAGAAACCAGACGACTAACAACGTTTTTTTCTTGACTTAGTATAAAAACGGCAGTAACTCATGTAATCACTGTCTTAATCAGCTTCTATGAGAAACACTTCTACAGCTAAGGCTTCTCTCCGCACCTTTTACGATAATGATACCTTTTGATGAATTTGCATTTTATTTACAACAACATGAAGGTGTGGAAAGGAAGCCGTAAAACGTCCTGCTGTCGCCCAGTCTCCGTGTTAAACCGTTCCTTACTTCTTAGTACATTAATTGATTTAAAGACTGGTAATCATTTGTTCATTCTTAAAAATTATATATCTCGAACAGATAAAAATCTATAAATTGTGTTAAAGTTTATGTAACTGAAGTACCGGTATTTAAAGTTAAATTAAAATATACATCAGCCTACATCAACTTACTTTCTCTTGGGGTTTCTATTTAGGTTGTGTAACCAAGGTATCCGCGTATTAAGAATGTGTCAGCGGACAGCACATTCCATCATTCTCTGGAAACTAAAGAGTGACCAACGGAAACTCATTTGTGAATTCTTTTAAGTGAAAATCTTCTTCATACCTAGTGCATCAACAGATCAAAATAAGTCATAAAACCCTTGTAAATAATATATTCACGTTTTATATCGACTTTGTAAAGGTGCTTTGTTTCAAAATTTTATCGTGACGGGCAATGCGCGATCGGGACTTAAGGAGCAGTATATGAAATTTATGAATTAAAAATGATAAATGAGGAATATTTAACAAAAACTCTAATATTATTAACGAGTTATGTCAAGGAAACTATCCCAATGCATTATATTCATTCTGATGCCTAGGGTCAAGCTTTGTTGCCATATTGACAAAGTATACACATATCATCACGTGTACGTCATTGACAACTAAACAGACATGTCACAGGCAAATAAAATTAACTATGGACAATTTTTTTTTCAAAGTTGATATCATTATGTTCCCAGGTTATCGCGAAATCAAAAACAGCATTATCACCTATTTTATAGAATGATGAAAATATTACAGCCTTTAACAATATCTTGAAATATTGAATATCTTCAACAACATAAAAATAATACTGATAAAAACAGTGTAAAAACAGATATTGTAATTGAAAATTTATTCGGACTTACCAGGAGAGGTTTTAGAGTAGGTTCTTTAAACGTTCAAGGAATTTTAACGAAACTTGATGAAATCAAAATAATGTTAATAGATGATCCTCTTAACATCATAGGTCTGTGTGAAAGTTTCTTATCAAATAATATTTGTAACGATGAGCTTCGAATTAATGGATATAAAATAGAACGAAAAGATAGGTCTTTTAGACATGGCGGTGGTTTAATAGTATATATAAAGGATAATGTACAGTATCGCCGCAGACTAGATCTTGAAAGTATGAGTTTAGAATCCATAGTTATTGAAGTATGTTTGCCTAAATGTAAATCGTTTATTGTTAACTTTGTATACAGACCACCAAGTTCCTTGCAAAATTGGATAGATTTGTTTGATCAAAATTTCAATAAGTTATTTGAAAACTTTCAGGAAATATATTGTCTTGGTGATTTTAACTTTAATCTTGTTTCGAATTATGGTAATATCAATCGTAACTGGTCATCTACTATCTCTTGTTTAGGATTATCTCAAGTAGTTAAGAACCATACCAGGGTAACTAAGAAAAGCTGCTCATTGATTGATCATATCTATACGACCCACCCTGAAAATATTATTGAAGTTTCTGTGCCCAAAATAAGTTTAAGTGATCATTATCCGGTATGTTTTACCAGAAAAATCAATAAACATCAAAAGGTCTATGAAGATAAACATAAAACTATAAAATACAGATCATTTACTAAATTCAATGAAAAGCTTTTTGTTAACGACATTTTACATTCTGACATAGAATCAATAATATCGATAACCCAACCAACACTTGCGCTACAAGTTCTTTATAATATATTAGAGTATTCGCTTAACAAACATGCTCCTATTAAAATTAAACGTATAAAACGGATACACCAACCTGAATGGTATAATGAAGAAATAAAAAATGCTAGGAAAATAAGGGATAAGTGCCATCATCAAGGCGACTGGTTAAACTATGCAATATGGCGAAATAAAGTAACACAGCTTATTTCTAAAGCTAAAATAAACTATTATTCCCATGCGGTTCAAAACAAAACAGACTCAAAGGTATTATGGAAACATATTAAAGCAGTTTCTTATGGCGAAGACAGGACGCCATATTCATTGCCAACTAGATTATTGTATAAAGGTGAATTGCTTACAGATACAAACCATATTGCTAATGCTTTAAATCATCATTTTATCAACATTGCTTCAAATGTGAAACTCACTCAAACAGACTTCAACGCGTTTAATGATCTTGGGTTATTTTTAAACCAAAAACTAGGGTTTAAAACATTTTCATTAAATTTTATTACGCCATTTGAAGTTAAGAAATTGATTGATGGATTAAATACTAAAAAATCTGTCGGACCTGATGGCATAGGACCTTACATTCTCAAGCTTTGCTGTGATTACATTACACCTACAATTGCAGATATAATAAACAATAGCATTAGCAAAGGAGAATATCCTGACCAACTTAAAGAAGCTTATGTTCTCCCATTCTTTAAGAAGGGTCTAACAGATGATCCAAACAACTACCGTCCTATATCCATATTAAATACTATATCCAAAATTTTTGAAAGACACGTTGCTAACCAAATGCATGACTATTTTAGAAAAACGAACATTTTACATAAAACCCAATCTGGCTTTCGGAAATCCTACTCCTGTCAAACTGCTCTTACATATTTAATAGATAATTGGTTATCAGCTATTGACAAAGGGAATCTAGTAGGTAGCGTTTTTCTTGATTTAAGCAAAGCGTTTGACATGGTCGATCATAAAATCCTTTTACATAAATTAAAGCTTTACCACTTTGACAGAAAATCAATAGATTGGTTCTCTTCTTATTTGCAAAATAGAAAACAATTTATTAAAGTAAACAACATACAGTCCGATAAACTTTGCATCAAGACTGGTGTCCCTCAAGGCTCTATCCTTGGGCCCCTTCTTTTCTTAATCTACATCAATGATCTTCCAATGACACTAGAATCATGTAACGTTGACATGTATGCTGACGATTCTACTTTGCACACATCCTCTTCTAACATAAATGAAATACAATCACGACTTCAAAATGACATTGATAATATAGACAAGTGGTGTAAAAATAACAATATGTCACTAAACCCATTAAAGTCAACTTGCATGCTACTGGGAACGAAAAACAGGTTAAAGAGCTCAGACTCTCTAGTAATTACTTTAAATCAAACTCAGCTTGAGAATGTACATTATCAAAATATTTTAGGCATTAATGTTGATGATTCAATAAAATGGCAAGTGCAGATAGATAAAATTTGCAGTAAATTAAATTCAAAGCTATATCTGTTTAATAGAATATCAAAGTACCTTACATTTGAAACAAAGAAAATTTACTATAATGCGTATGTACTACCGATTCTTGATTATGGAGTTATCTCGTGGGGACAATGTTCAAAAACCAACAAAGATCGGATTAATAGCTTCCAAAGACGTTTTGCCAAATTAGTGCTCGGTAAATCAGATTCATCAACTAATACAGAACTTTTTAGTGAACTGAAGTGGTTATCATTTAATGACCGTATCAAATATCACACAGCCTCTCTTGTTTATAAAACCCTCCACGACTTAGCCCCACAATATTTACACGATCTCATAGAAATTACACAAAATACTTCCTACAATCTTCGGTCTAACTCAATGCAATGTCTTGTCCATCCAAAGCTGAACACAGACTTTATGAAAAAGACATTTAGTTACTCTGGTATGATTATCTGGAATGAAATTCCTTTTTCCATTAAAAATTCATTCTCCCTGAATTTATTCAAAAAATCATACAAACATCATTTATTGACAATAAATCCTTAAAATGTATCTAGATATATACACAAACTGGTAACTGCTCAATGACTTGTCGTTGCTTTTTTTTTTTTCTACTCTTGAGTATGTGTAATGTATTACATTATAATGTTTTGCCTTCTCAAAATATTGCCCAATTAACATATTTGATTTTGTATTGTTCATCTTTATTTATTTTTTTTCTTCATTTTAATTTTGTGTGTATGTGTGTAGTTATAATATTTTTGATGGCCTCTTGAAAATAAGATTTGTATTATTGTTGTTTTACTTTGTACAAAACTTAAGAGTTACCATCTATAAATAAAGAATTTATTATTATTATTATTATTATTATAAATATCTTGACAATCTGCTTAATATATATAATAACTATTTTCCATCATTTGTTCCTAACGAACTCCTGACAAATAGAGTAAACACTTCATTAAAGTAAGCAAACTTCATTAATTGAAATCGATCGATTGAAAATGGTTTATTTACTTCTAATATATATATATATATATATATATATATATATATATATATATATATATATATATATATATATATATATATATATATATATATATATATATATATATATATATATATATATATATATATATAAACAAAGACATAATTTAAAATTTAATATTGTACATTTCGAATTTTAGAAGCCCAGTATACAATATCTTGCATTGTTTATATTTGACATATTATTCGCTTTTCAAGAGATGAAACAGTTTGAGAGATTTCAATAAACACAATCATTTCAGAGAAAACACGTTTGAAACTGGTGTATCGGCACCACAAATTAAAAAAACAACAAAAAAACAAATTTGCAAGTTATAAATAATCGCGGATACCAATATATACAAAATCCGAGTTTACGTAATAATGATCTTTCCACGTCCTTTAATTTGTTACCAAAAAAGTTACTGCATTTTAAAGGCCCAATAAACTTGTCAAACAGCATATTTTTTATTAACCTAAACATTTTAGATTTCACCTGTATGCATAATAACACAAAAAATAAACCTTACAATAAGAAAAGGGTATTTATCTTATTGATTTGCAGCATGTTTTGCGGATCGTTTATCTTGTTTACAAAACAAACAGCGAATCTTTCCGAGCTGATTTTCGGCAACTCTCGGCAGGCGACGGTCGCTAATTATGCAGAAGTGCATAAATTGATGACGTATTCCCCACTAAAAGCCGTTACCGGGATGGGTCGTATAACATTTACATCTTTCTTTGTTTACCTTGTAATGAAGTTAAAACTTAAAGAATCTCTATTTTTCCTCGTCTTTTTCTTTCCATGTTTGCATGATTTTGTGTTTACAACTTTTATGTGAATGACGTCACCGAGTTCTGCGTTCTTACGGCCCACACACGGAAAAAACCGATAACTTTTCGTCGAGTAATTGTAAACATTGGTTAGTAATTTTGTGGGCTACAAAAATACTGTGACGTTTTAATTCGGACCGGGTCTCAATGACTGGGGATTGTTTGAGAACATAAATATTTGGTCATTTATACTTTTTTTTGATAAGGGTCAACGTGGTTAATTAATTTTCACAATGAAAAAAAAAACGTTTTGACAAGTTTATTGGGCCTTGAATAACTGTAAAAATAATATTTTTTGCAATATACAATGATCAGTTTCAAAATAAACGACACAAACAATTAACGAAAGTGAGAATCGGTTACCGCCTTGGAACGAGTTTAAACCAGGGGTTCTATGGTGCTCCAGCCCCACACTTTTACCAACATGTTCTCATGTAAACACACAAGCAAGTACAAGTTATCTTGTAGATGTAACTCCAGCACACCCATCAACTCGACAATGTTGTATGCAAAAGCACACAAACAATTATAGAACTTAAGAAGCTAACAGCGTTGTCAAGCAAAAGGGCGGTTACTCAGTGACCTTACCGAGACTAGGGCCCCTGGAATCAAAGCAAGAACAAGATGACAGGAGTAAAAGAAACAGATCGAGCTTTTAGGTTCTTTAAGAAGTTTTCCTTATAAACCTTTATATACTCTTAAACCCCTGCCACCAAAGAGGCAGAATGGTCAACTGTTGATGGGTTAATCACCAGGCCTGGCGAGCACTGTAGAATATCATGTTTGTAATCGGTCTTTTTGAATTTGTATATGGTTTTGACGAATAACGTGGAGAATAAGCATTGATTTTTATTTTCTTTAGTTTAAAAATTAAGTCTCCATAAAAACTGGCTGTGAATAATCTTGTTGCAATAGTGATTTTAAACTGTACCTGTACTTATGAATTAAATCTGGATGTCGGCGATAAACTTCCAAAAAAAAATTCTTTAATTTTTGGTACCGACAACCCTATTTTAAAAGTTTTTTTTTCTGTTTTGCAAAGATAACGTTTATTGAAATATTGAACAGTGTTACAAGCTTCAGAAAAGCAAGCAAGCTTTGAGATGTAAACCCCGTAAGATGTTGCACGAGGAACATCGCCGTCTTAAAACGGAAAATTAACAATATATTTTAGTAGTGACATAACCATTTTCAATCGAAAGATTTAGATCAAGAAAGTTTGCTTGCTTCTCTGAAGTGTTTGCTTTATTAAGCTTGAGTTAATTAGGATATTTTTAATTAACCAAAGAGGAAAATGGTTATTATCTATATTTAACAAATCATCAAGGTACCTAGAGTTGTTAAAGGCTGTTATAATGTCATCTTGATGTTCGGTTGAAAGAATTAAGATAAAGTCTCCTTCGTAACAGTATACAACAAATTTATAACTATTAATACCCATACGGATTTCTATTACTTGTTTTTAAATAGAGTTACCTACTCTAACGAAATATTATCCAGTAAAAAAAGGAGAGCAACTCGATCAGGTCTAGTCTCGTTCTTAAAGGCTAATTACTTGTAAATAGTCCAGCGGATGTTCCTACTCGGGCTAGTCAGACAATGGCTGACACTAAATAGTCCCAATGTTTTTGCCTTTTGGGGGCATTAAATGGCTAGTATGGTCTGAAAGGAACATGTTAGGAAAATGAGATGCTTTTACTGACACACTGATAGCAAATTTATGTTTGGAAATGCAGTATATGAAAAAAGGCCCTGGTTTTAGGACGGCATATGTAAAACAGTTTGAAGTTCACACAGAAGTGAAAAAAAACAGACCACCGGTTTCAAGGTGTCAAATCTCTGTTAATTGAAACACGACCCCTACTTTTCTTGCTGGAAATGGACAGTAGAAACAATTAGCTTTAAAAGCATGTAAGTTAGCCCTTATTAAAATGGTACCAGCTATGATTGCCAGCCTTTTGAAACATGTCATGTTTACTTTAGTTTATAAAGGGAAGTCTATTTACAGGTCTTACACCTAAATAGCGTTTCGATGAAAATCGGAAATCCCGTTCCGCGACGGAGCAATGCGAAAAGGGTCTATTTGACCTGTTTCTCAATACCGTTGTATTACGTGTTTTTATCACTACCACATAATCTCCGAATTTCAGAACGAGGCATAATATGCTGGGCCGCGTTATAGCACATTAGATTATAATGCAATGCCGAGAAATTTGACAAGTTTTACTGAATTACTCGGCTCTTAAAATAATTGAAAACGATCATATTGCCGTCGCTGATCTTCCTGGAGATACTGTTTATTTGAAACTGTTTGTTTATTGGGATGTTTTCAATCCGTACCGAAGCATAAAATTATATAGCCTCTAGGTATGAATGAAGTGACATGAAATAACAGGATGTTTATTCAAACCAGACAACTGCAATATGCTGAATCTTGCCAACAAGAGTTGACCACATATTAAGTCTATCAGGTGCACGTTCACTGCCTAACAGTTTTCTTAAAGAATAAACCTGAAGTGGGGAAAAGAAACGGACAAAGCAGCGTATTTCGATTTTATTTTTAAAAAATCCTGGAAACACTCACACTCGATTATTGCCGTAGATTAAACATAAGCCTTTCATTAGTTAAATTTCTTGCTTTTGATAGTTAGGCAAACTTCATGAGTACAAGAAATAGACTGAGGCTCTAAAAGTCCGCCACTTTTTGTATTCTCTTTTATTTTTTAGCCACAAACAAAACGATCGAGTTACATTTTGCTATTAAGGCCTGACTAGATATACCCAATCAGGATCGATCGATAGTAAATTATATATATTAAATGAAAGATGGTAAAAAGCAAAATAATTTTCGTATAGTTCATAAGCCTTAATTATTTTAGATTCTACTTGGTTTCTTGTGTTCCTGAAATGAGTGCTTGTTCTTATCTAATAAACAGGATTATTTTGCATAATAAATAAAAAAATTTCGTGAAAACTCCATGTGTGATGATTGATTTACACCAAAAAAACATTTTGGGTCCAAATACTAAATTTTAAAGAAATTGTGTCAAGAGTACAGAATAAAACCCATAGAATTCACTATAAATTAAGCGAGTCAGCATAGGGCGCCTCGTTCTGAAATAGCGATTCGAAAAAAAATCGGAAAACCCGTTTCGCGACGGAGCAATGCGAAAAGGGTCTATTGGTTAACCTGTCGAATCTCACTTAAGCTTCAAGGTAGAATAAAGAAATCCCGGACAATACGACGATTTCAGGGTCGGATTATAATTAGTTTTTTTTATAAAGTTCGTCTTAAATGTTAAAGCCCTACTTCAAATAATTCACCATCCTTTCGTTTACATTTTTTACCTTGCAAATACGTGTGCCTTATTCTATCGGTAGCAACGTCGGGGCCTGACGTGCACGTCTAGAAGCGGTTTAAGAGGAGTTTTGGGTTTCCAATGCAGAAGTTTATGTGAATATCTTGTAAAATATTAAAATCGTAAACATTTCAATGTTTTATTTATATGTATCATTTTGTATTATATTATAAAGTATAAACGATTTCATACCTTAAATCAGCCAATAAGCCATCTTCGTTGTAAGATAACCATTATCTATGCGTTGGTTTTTTGCTCCCTTTTTGTTTGTTTGTTTAGTGTGCGTGCGTGCGTGCGTGCGTGTGCGAGCGTATGCGAGCGTGTGCTTGCGAGCGAGCGAAGAAACGTGTGTATTTCTGTGTGATTTTACATTCGTTATTATTATTATTATTATTATTATTATTATTATTATTATTATTATTATTATTATTATTCCTAACCTCTCCTTCCCTCCACAACACGTGACAACAAAAAATCATGAACCTGAAAACAGGACACTTATTATCTTTGTTATGCTTCCTTTTCAGCAACAACAATTTGCTTTCTTATTGTTCAGGTATGCACTTGCGATAATGAAGATATAAAAGATACGGTCTGTCCTTTTCTGTTCTAATCGTAAATACAAACAAGAAGCTGTACAAAGTTTGGCAGGTTTGTTTGAAAAGCAGTCTCTTTATTCTTTGATTAATATTTTAGGCCTTGTTCCATTTATCACAGCAGCTCACTTTTTTAATGTGCTTATTATGCTAAATTAAACAGAATTATGTTTCACATCATTGCTTAAACTAACATTTATCTAATTCGTTTTAGTTTTACAGTATTGTCCTTTTATAATTCATATTAGGATTTATTATCAATACCTCTCTTTAAAAACCCATTAGCAACAAGGTGAAGAAGCGCTGATCAAGAGAAAGGTCACAGTATGCATATATGAAATTGATTTTGTGACATAATAATGATTTAAAACAACATAAAAAGTCAATGAGATTTTCGCCTTAAAACATTATTTAGCAAAGTCTGCAAAAATGGCATAAAACCCCACCCGGGTTTTCCGTTTATCGTTGAATCAGCGGGTCCTAACCTTTTCCAAGCTGTAATTGAATTACCAAACTTAAGTGAATTTCACACAGCTACCGGTAACGTTTTTTATTATACTTAAAACGGTTTGCTGTCAGAACAGTCTTGTCATTCTAGTCGTTTTACTTTATGTCTGTTAAATAAGGAGTGAATTTAAATGATTTCGATATAATTACATAATATTGTCAAATAATGTGTCATTAACGATTCTTTATAGAGTTGACAGATGGTTTGATAGAGTCAAATTCGATTTCCAACACAGTAAATATTTGAATAAATCAAATATATGTTTACTTGTAAATCTTAAAATATCATCAATTGGTGGTATCAATAGGTTTTACTGATCGCATATTAACATATCAGAAGGCAAACTAGGGTCTACATTAAAACACGATTTAGGTATTATTCGCTAGAGATTAAAGTTTCAATCAAATGATACGTATTCTTCAATTAATTATTTTCTTGTGAAGCTTTTCGAATTTGCATCGAGGCGTTTCCTTACGTTCTATTAAGTCGATTATTCCAACAATTTACTGTGCTTTCAATCTCAAATTTCTAAATAATCCTTTTTATTTGTTTTCGTTTTTATTTTATAAATGCAAGTAAAATGCAAAGTGTATTCTTATATATAATCTGCATAACTTCTATTCAATTAATACTTAATAAACTGCATAATTAATGCCATTTTTTGCATGATAACTTGTATTAGGAACAATAGCGGCAATTAAGATCCGGAATCACCGTAATATACCTAAAAAAAACCAGTGTAGGTATTTTAATTAGTTAATATTAAAATTTATAGATTTCTTGGGTTTATCCGCGAATTTCAAATGGAAGACTCAGCTGTGCGAAACCTGGTCCAAAGCATGGACTTTTGCATCATTAGTGTCTACATGCACATCTCTAGATCTCGGTAAACAAACAGTCTCATTACAGTCGTTGTTTACATTCAGATATTCACGTAATTGGTTATAAATATAAATGATTACCATAAAGTTTCTCGGGCTTACCTGACAGTGCTTTTTAATAACCTTCGTGTCCAAGTGTCCTGATTGTGAGTACTATAAATGATCCGCCTTGTCATATCTAAGAGAGAGAGAGCCAATGTTGTGGTGAGGTGTCTTTTTTGCCCAATCATATTTGAGCGAGTTTTTGTGCGGGTAGAATGGGGGCCTTAAGCCGCCTAGTCATATTTGAGCACGAGTGTTTTATCAGGGGTGGTAGGGCTATATTTCCGCCTAGGTGAGCAAGAGCTTAATTCACTTAATTGGTCATAAAAATATATGAGGCACGCCACGGGAAAAGGTACCTTCGGTCATTTTTTGTGTCATTTTTGTTGTTCCTATATTTAGAAAGAACTTTCAAATTTCTATTATTTTCTTATAACAAAACAGTGATTTTGTTACACATTTTGACAATAGAATGGTATTTTTACCGCGAATTGCATAATAATTAATTTCTTCTGCTCAACTTAACGACGTCGTTTCAAGCATGACGTCATCTACACGAAGGTACCTTTTCCCGTGGCGTGCCTAAATTATGATTATCATAAAGTTTCTCGGGTGTACCTGGCAGTGCTTTTTTATAACGTTCGTGCCCAAGAGTCCTGATTTTGAGTACTGTGATCCGCCTATATCTAAGCGAGAGAGCCGTTGTTGTGGGAGCTGTTTTTCCGCCTAGGTGAGCACGAGCTTATGTCTGGGTGGTGGCCTTTTAACCGTCTTTCTTTAGCGAGAGAGCTTTTCTCGGACTGGGGGCTTTTCGCCGCTAGTCATGTTTAATGATTTTAAAAGAGAAGACCAAAATTGCACCCAACCCAAAATTATCTCTTTTTTCCGGATAAACGTACATATAAACACACAATCATTTTCTATGGTATCAACTTTCAGATATTGATGTTATGCGGCGTGACCATACCTTTTTTGTCACAAAACGTACGTCAAAATGTGGACGATACGCCTTAAAACGCCTATATACGTGCGTTTTGCGGTATGCCAGGACGTTTTGCGGTCACAGCGCCCCTCTACTACACACTAGAGGAACGCACACGACAAAAATAATTGTGCCACTCTTTTCCCAGGTCGACAAAACTATACAATACCTCCAATTTACTGAATGAACAAATTTTAATAACTTTTTCGACACTTAAAAACGATAAAAATGCCGTTAAACAGAAACCCACAAAATGTCATGATAATGAAAATAAACTCACGCGTATTTTTTGCTTCATTTGATCTTGTTTGTCAAAGAATTGAATATCAAATGGAATACCGTTTTATATTTATTGTTTTATGATAGTAGGACTCGCTCAAAAGCATTCCGTATATGTTTCAACAAAGCGCCAAAAAATCAACAACACCACATGCTACAGAATATAAGGAACGCTAAAACTTCCACCGGTGAATTAAATTTTTTATTTATCACTTTTAACTTGCATCCACACGAATATTAAGTATCGAAAATATGATTGAAACCGTCCCCATTGCCGTCGAGTGTGAAGTTTGTTCATGTAGGTCTTTCCATAACAATATTTGTGTAAACATATTAAACACATTTTAGGATTACTGTTCATCAAAAACTGATCAAGGTCACTGCGTTCAGTGTAACTGAAATGGAAAATCATAGTTACACTATTCATTGCTAATTGAAAATATACATACTAAGTAATTTTTGGCACGCTTACATAAAACCACATTTCAAATTACTACTTCAAGAATAAATAATGAGAATGCGAAAACCACAAGCTTTATATCGAGATTATGAAAACCTCAATAAATTTCACAGGTGATTAACAATTAAAAGAGGTAAGGAAAGTTCGATTTGAAAATTTAAGTCAACTACACCATTTGAACTTATGCAGATTTTAGTATGCACTGAGGTGTTCGTTTAAATTCAAGTCCGAATAAGCGGCATTGGAAATACTTTGTATTTGCCAAACCAAAAGTTACTGGATGTGGACTCGAGTGTTTTTATACAAAAACATGTTTGTGACAAACGTTACATATCTATAGACTGTGTTAATGTTAATTAGTTAACAAATGAAATATGACCATCAATGTTAAAACCCCGAAGAGAGGCATGTAGTAATCGCATCGTCCATACGTACGTCTATCCGTCCTTCAGTCAGTCCTTTACGGTGACGCTGATCTTGAAGGTCAAGGTCAAACTTTGGCTTCCAAACTTACAGACCTGCTCCATTACTCTTGAACCCTTGAAGAATGTTGAAATTACTTGGTATGAATGGCATGATGAGCAGACCGTATAGTCACCCGGACTTCTTCAAGGTCTTTGCCACATTTTTTGTATCAGACCCTAAATCGTGTCTTCTTCATAAATCCTGAACGGCTTGAAGAGTTTTGACATAACTTGGTAGAAATGTTCCGTATACTGTCAGGATGGTCTGAACATACGTTGACATCCTTTTAAGTCAAACGGGGCGTCCAAAGTCCTAGATTTCTCTTTTCGAACTGGTCTCTCGTTGTCAGTTACAGTTTTCTACTTCTGCGAACTGTTTATGCCATCTATAAACACAAATCGAAGGTTTATATGATGCTTCGTTCATTAAATGTACAGTTTGCACTAGAGTGTGACCCACATTAACGCATGTTGTTTTTTATATAAAAAATGAAACGATCAATGAAACAGTCGAGAGAAATGTTATTCATTTGTCATCGTCTGGAATCTGTAAGTTTCCATTTTGTATGAAAAAATAACAACACATATTTTCCCATTTCAGGATTGAATCGATATTTGATGTATTCATTTAGGTATGGAAAATAGTTGGGTTGGTTAAAGTGTGTGAAGCCCGAGCTTTATGAATGGCTGTTGGAATAGCCACGTTGACGACAAAGTGAATGAAAACACGCTTATCACATTGTGCACAGTCCAATAAATTGTAAGCGGCATTTTCAATTTTTCAAATTTGATTCGTCAGATGAATCAGACGTCATCGTAGAAGATGAAGTTTGAGTGTAAATATTTAAAAATATACGAGCCGCGCAATTTGAAAACATGTCTTCGGTGATATTTTAAAATTGTATATGTATTTTTGAATATATAACTAACAATCTCTTTCTTTTTCTTTTTTACCAATAGGTGATACTGTAACATATGTTCACAATAACTATAATACTGTTTACTGCTAAATTCATAAGCAATGTCGTCTGTTAAAATTGTGAAGTCATTTCAAGGAATGACGTAAATTTAACAAAGACATGTTTTCGCATTGCCCGCCTCACCTGGAAATGATTACCAACTAAAATCCGTCCAAAAGCGAATACATTCTCCGCAAAGTTGACGTTGTATACTCGGATAACAAAATCCTACAGGCTGATACCTTTCTGTGTTTAAAAGTAAAAACCTCTCCGTTTCTACTTTAAGTTGACGTTGTGTTTTGTCACATAACTGTTTCTTACAAAGATCTTATGCCTTCTTTATAAAAGTGCAAAAAGTGACAAGCGAGATTTTATGTATGGCGTGAGAACGAACATTCAAAACATATGTTTAGTGGTTGCGTGGTCGAAGAAAACAAATGCAATAGAATAAAATATTCTGTTTGTGGTTAATATTTTTGCTTCCCAATTTTTTTTCTTGGATTTTTTGTTGATGCGAAATTACGTACATATTTGCATAAATGTCGTCAAATATGCCTTTGTATTTTAAGACCTTACGACAACCCATTATTGTTTTGATCTTAAAGTATTTTCGAAATAAAAAAAATGTATGTTTTGCATCCTTTTGTAGTTCTATTATAGTAATGAGACGAATGCAGGAAAGTTTAGAAAAACGAACTACAACATTGGAATATCTTTGGGCGACAGAGCGAAATATCGAAACATTTATTCATTATGATTTTGCTAAAGTGGCATGGCAGTAAAGAGGATGGCGTTTGTTCAAAAACACTTAAGTAGACATTAAAACCACAATTCTTCACCCGGTTGCAAATTCAAGTAACTCATACAGCGTTGGCAATTTTCAATTTTTATTGCACATTGTAAATTCATGTTTCGTTTTCATTTAAAATAAATAATAAATAATTTACAAATAAATATAGAAATAAATAATGAACAAAACTCAACCTAACCGATAATTTGAACATGTGCAGTAAAACGTATCCAAATATCAGTGGTTATAGTACAGAAAATAACTGGCATGTTAAGAAACTGTTTTTTTTCTCAATATTTTTACTGAAGTATTTTTTTCATATCAAAATATTAATAAACATTCTTCATTGATTGTAATGAATTTTCTCTTCCATTTCGTTTTCCTAATAAATGAATTCATAATTATTATTATTATCTTTTATGGTGTCATCTGGCCAATTCGACTGCCTATAACAAGAGTTTCTATAACAGGGCTGAAGGTTATAAAGCTGAGATTGGAAACCAGTCTAAAATCTCAAGCATCTGATTGGCTGAAATGGCGACTGGTCGCCATTTCAGCCAATCAGATGCTTGAGATTTGAGACTGGTTTCCATGCTCAGCTTTATAACCTTGGGCACAGAACTATCACACATCTAAATTATTGAGCCCTAATTTCAAAACAAAAGACCAGTAGTTAATTGTAAGACATTGACAACAAATCTGTGGTAGCTAAAAGATTTTGAATTGTCTGTAAGCATTTGCCATGAACACATGAATATTGGTAAATAACCGTGAAAGCATTATGGCCTTTTCTAGTTATTCGATGTGTTTTGCTAATAATGAGTCCCAGGTAAATACTTACAAACATAAGTTATATTTTATTTAACTTACAAACAATAATAATTGCCCAAGATTATAAAACTGAGAATGAAAATCAGTCTCAAAACTCAAGCATCTGATTGGCTGAAATCAGATGCTTGAGATTTGAGACTGGTTTCTCAGCCAATGTTATAAAACTCGCCATTCTAGTCATTCATTAACAATTAGTATGATGAATGCAAATACATCTGAACAAAGTCTAGCCAGCTAAACGGCGGTTCCGTGCCACATAAAAACCTGCCTTCATTGTCACTGGTCCCTTTACAGGTTTAAAGCTACCACTTAGCTCTGATAAAGTTCTAAAGTTTGGTTTCTGGTGTGGTAGGGAGTATTGCATTTTCAGTACATATCATGCACAGTACATTTCGTGAACAGAAATCGTTTAAACAATACTTTTAACAACATATCTTATGAATACCATCCTCGAAAAGAGGCTTTTATGTCAGTACCTCAAGTTAACTATACCTCTCACTAACAATATTGTTCATGGATTTAACATTTTAAAAACAGACAAACAGAGTCTAACATTGCAATTACTTGGTCGTGTTCTGTGATTTCTATACGTCATAATGGTCCAAATAAACACTAAAGTAAAAAAGTAAGAACGAAACGAAATGAAATCCCAAATTAACGTCATACTGTCAAAATGACAAGAATGAATGTTTGCTACGTGGAGAAAAGTGACCACATTTATAAGAATTTCATAAGATGTGTATCTTTATGTCTAGGTATCAGGTGCAATGTGCAATACCAATCAGTCGATCCTGTTTTATATTCCATTATTACCTGCAATTTCTTTATAAAAAAGCGTTAAGAGTGCGATATTTTGAACATTCCTACTTCAGGTATACCCACAAACAGATGCATGTCAGTAATTTTTTTTTCGCTTTTTTTTCCTTTTAGAAATCAGTCATTTGTAGTTCAATTATGTTTATATTACTACAGTTAAAAGTTGAAATGTTTGAATCGATAAAGATTTGGTATCACGTAAAATGTTGCACCTTTTCAAATATTTAAATTTCACTATCACACCTGCTTTGTTCATGCATACATATGTTAGTTTTTACTTTCACGATAAAAGTCAAATTCATTTGTACCTATTGCACAAGAATTTAAATATTCAAATCACTGTTTTCGCTTAACCACATTTGCACTGTTCCACAACCAGATCTTGGTACTCGCTAAACTGATACTTCCCCTCCTCGTCATAATGCAAGATAGTGAATGGACTGAGTTTCGTAGCGACACAGCAAGGTGCCGGGACTTTCTTTGGATGTTTTAAATGTAACAATGCTTTAATGCCTGTGAATGTGTTCCACATTTTGTGTCTGTACGGACAATCTCCCGCACAGTAATACCCTTTATATTCATGAGGTGCAATAATCCAATCGTCCCATCCAATGTCTGCAAATGAGATTTTAATTGGATATCTACAGCATTTGGTCTCTCCGTCGCCTCTTTTGCAGTCTCCTCGCCGTCGTGTGTGTCTTTTTACCCGTTTTAGAATGGCCTTTTCATGAGCGTATATGTCTACACTCGGAGAGGTGTCAGAGGAATTGTTGCCGTTGGAAAATGAGTTGTCACTTTTGATCACAGTTTTGTATATTTCAAGTACTTCATTTATGTCTTGAACATCGGCAGCTAATTCTATACCTAAATTAGTTGATTTATTGTTTATCCAATCTTGTACGGCATTTTTAATTTCAAACTGTAAGAATGTAGGCTGTGTCAAGTCTAACAGAAAGGAATCCAACAATTTTCTTCTGTAATCATCCGAACTTTTTATTGAAAGAATTTGGTAAGCATTCACGCGTATTATTTTTTCTACTGAAAGTTTATCTTTCAGACTTTCAGGTCTAGCATTTAAAACACTTAATCTTAATTTTGCAGAACTAACTTGTAGTTCCTTTGTATGATCATTTTCTGGGTGACTAAGTTTTGTCTGAAAATGTACCCTGATGACATTATCAGCAAGCCATTGTTCCCTCTTTACTGTGTCTGGCATACCACCTGGAGAAAAAAAGTCAATTGAATTAAAAATACAGTGATATAGAACATAATCAAATCAGATTATAATCAAAGGAAGTGTATGATTATACAGTTCACACAGACATTGTGAAGATAACTTAAGTTTACAAACTAATTACCTGGTTCAACCAACTATCTGGAAATGATTTCATTTTCACAGCCGATTATGAAAAGTTTTAGCTGAGTATTAAGATAATGATGCATTAAGCCAAATAAAACAAATTCTAATCGACAGTATTGTATAGTGATCAACTGCTTTTGATTCATCTGATATACCACCTAATAAATGTAGCTAGTTTACCACTAATACATTAAAATTTTATTAATAAATAGTTTGTACTGAAAAAAGTTCAAAGTCTTCCCGAATATAACCTTTCAAACAAATATGTGTGAGCTTAACTGAACCCAGTTTATTACATAATCTATAAATTCAAAATGTATCATTAATGTTTACTGTAGTAAATAACGTAAATAATGATACGCGTTTTGCTCCATTTCTTCACCATAATGTTTCTGTTTATTTATTCATAAATTTTTAATATGTAGTTTATAGTTAATAAAGAATACTTTTTAGAAGTAAATGATTCTCTTTTCTCTTAAGATTTCCACATATTAGCACTGATAGTTTCATGTATGACATTAAACCAAGCTTGCCAAGGTGATCAGCACATACTCTTCTCTTCCTCTTCTTGATATATACTTTGTTGTAAAATTGGTATACGTGTGTGTTTTTTGAGAATAAACAAATATCTCTATGAAGAATTCAGACAATGTAAGATCTTAAATTCTTATAGAAAGCTAATTCCCGTTATTAAAACAAACAGAAGAGGTGAATTTATCGAAGGTGTGGCAACTGCACATCTAAAGTTGAATTCTCTCTTATGTCTAAATAAACAAAATGCTATTTACAGCTGGTATATTTATAAGTGTGCTGAATGATAGGAGGAATTAGACAAGATACAAGTATTTCAAATATTCCAATCCTGTCTTGATTATCGCCATAAAACATCAAATGAAGTGGCAATGAGCATTCCAAACACAGGGCGAGGGTCAAGGCTTATTTGACAACGGAAAAGGCAATAACTTTCACTTTCACGGAAATGAAAAATATAGCTTAAGATGGCATTGTGTCAAAACATGAAGTCAAATTTCGATGTTTATAGGTCATTTATTGCTAATAAAATGATAATTTAGGAAAGAAGGAATAAAATATGTAAACGGTTTATATGTAAACGCCCATTTTCGGCTCGGTATTTCATGAATTCCTAAGGATGTCACCAAAATGTGCCAATTTCAGATCAGACAATATCTAAGATCAGAGTGCTAAAAACATAGATATTCAGTTACGCGGCAATATGTTTAGGGAGTTCCTTAAAACTTTTACCAGCATGTGCTAAACTTTAGCACATTATTTAGTGAATTCCAGAAATATTAACTGCCTCAGGGAGAAGTATTCTACGCACATTTCCATAGTTCACACTTCTAGCAATTACTTGATTGAATGTGATACCTCTCATTCGATTTTTGCAGACAACAGTTGGGGGTTAAACTGATACTTATTCTTCAATAATATTTTTCATTGTAAATCTATGAAAATCTTTTATCAAACAATATTCAGATTATAATATGTAAGGTTTATTAAAACAATTTATAATATATTCGTTTTCATATCAATTTAAAATTAATAGTTGTTTCAACATGAGCAGCTACTCAAGTATTTGACCTATAATGGCTCAGGTTTGTCCAACAGTAAAGCCTTCCAGGATTTGGTAAACTGTAAGATCAGGCACGTGCAAGTAAACAACTGCGTCTGCACATTTCTCGATTTTCAACGGGGTTCAAGATCATAAAACTAAGATTTGAGATCAGTCTCAAATGTCAAGGATCTGATTGGCTGAAATGTAGACTGATCTCAAATCTTAGCAGTCGCCATTTCAGCCAATCAGATCCTTGAGATTTGAGACTGATCTCCGGATTTAGTTTTATGATCTTGGGCACAGGACCTAAGAACACGTTCTTGAATTGGAGAATTTGCAAGAAGAGCGCGGGTTCTCAATTCTCAGTCATTTTACCTTCGGCCCAATATGTTCTAAATAGAAAGCTTGCTCGAGCAGTCTCGAGTGTTCAATATCAAAGTTCGAAGGTTAGTCTGAATGCATTTCTTTTAAATGTAACGGACGTTTTGGATTTGTTTTTCAATATCCACTTATTGTTAATAGCCTATTGCTCAAGCGTATAACGATAAACTTGTCACAAATTTTGAGGGCATTCCGTACCTTTAACTTAAATAATTTTCAATGGACAATTTATTTATTTTGACATCAGATATTTATATTAAACAAATCCTCACAAAGCATGCACGCAACTGGAATGCGAATAAATTTGCAATAAAATCAGTAACAAATATTTAACGAAAAAGCGATGTTAGTATTTAAATCTATGACTTAACAAAGTTATTATTTTTAAAGAGAATAGTCAGAAATAAATCGGTTTTTAGGTCGTTGAAATATCGCAGAAAATTGGTTTTAACATATTATTTGAGCTCATTACAATGACCAGGGTTGAAGGTTATAAAACTGAGATTGGAAACCAGTCTCAAATCTCAAGCATCTGATTGGCTGAAATCGCGACTGGTCGCCATTTCAGCCAATCAGATGCTTGAGATTTGAGACTGGTTTCCTTTCTCAGTTTTATAACCTTGGGCACAGGGACCATTTGCATGCACTAAGGGTTTTCAATTAAGGGCGTGCTGAATATCTGTCGAGTTGCGAATCGTTGAGATACATTGTGTCGAAACAATTATTTGTCTAATCACCTATGTAGAATGCGGGGAAGTGAGAAAATCATATGTAAAAGCTGGTGGAATCCAGGAAACAAAGTTCGGTTCTACAAAGCTTGCCTAAAATAATGCAAATAAACAAACACTAAATACTTATGCGAGATCAAAGACAATGACGAATCGTATACCGACTGGATGGTATATAATATAGTCAACATGTAGTTAATACGTTTCAAATACCGCCGGTTATCAAGGTTCTATAAAACGCCTACACAATTTAGCCATTAGTTTATATTTAACTGGTGTTAAATTGTGCATATCGTCCTCGGTTATGTATTACTTAAAGAACATGTATCATCAATATTTTATTTTTTTGTAAATTTTAAAACTGCGGTAGCGTAATTAACGCATGCATTTGACAAGCATGTTGCAAAAGGCCCGCATACAAGAAAACATGAAAAGGTTTGTAACTTAGTTCACAAAAGAATTAACAATATACTTCAATAACATCAAAACATGATAATACAGTTATTGTGAACAACAAAGTCATATATAAAGAGATCATCGTGTGTGTTTAACATACCACAAACATGACGAATGTGACGAACAGTTAATATCGCGCTTTCATTAGTGAAATTATGACTTCGCCTGCTGAAAATATAATTGCCCTTCAACCTGGGTGTTTTGCAGGGCTGTATCTGCTGGATAGCTGACGATTTTGGCCAGGCTGTTCTTGGTCATCCCTTGTCGCAAATGTTTCATTATTACAAGTTGAAGATTTTGTATAAACATGGAACGTTTTGAGTTGACGAATCCTTATTGCTTGATGGGTTGAAACTGAAGTATGATTTAAGAATGCATTTAATGGTTGCTAGCGATATTCTTCAACTATATCTCTCATTGAGTACCCGCCCCTTTGGCTTTGCAATGTTATTAGCTTCATTTGTTTTATATGTTTGTGTGCTTTTGCATGCAACATTGTTGAGCCGATGGGTGGGTAGGATTTATTTCACCAAGACAACTTGTACTTGTTGTGTGATACGAGAACCTGCTAGGGCAAGTGTGAGGTTGGTGCAGCCTAGAACCTGGTTTAAACCCCCCAGTGGCAAATTATTTTGCCACTGACCGTTCCAAGGCGGTAACCCCAAGGGTTCTCATTTTCGTTAATTGTTTGCGATGTCGTATTTGAATTGGACATACTTATAAACACATGCTCTCTTTTCCTCTTTTCTTTTACGCTGCGTGGGGAGGCTGTGTTTTGTGAGTGTGGCGATTCCTGATATGCATATTTCACTTTTTTTATAAATATCATTTGTGTACTTTTAGCAAAGAATTGTTGTCATTTAATTGATATTGTATAACAATCTAACGTAAAAGCAACATTAATGCTTATTACGTGGTAGGAAATAGAGTGATGGAAATAATTTAGGGTCTTAAAAAAGTGGGCCGTTTGAAAATTGTTTACCTACTTCTGTACACTACACAAAACACTACATTTAAAAAACTCTTCACATATTGTCAGAATATAAGCATAACTTAAGATCCAAAAAACGACATTGTTATTCGGAAATATTGCAGTGTCATGCATTATAATTTGTATTACAATTTAAAGCAGTTGTTTCAACAAAAAGATTTTCGGCAATTAAGAAAAAAATCTGAAAGAAATAATCTGACTGCATAAGAGCGATTTCTTCGAATCAGGCACTAAACGTACACATTTGCGTTATATTTATCAAGAAATTCTCGTTAATATTCTTCAACTCGTGCATTGCATTGCTTAGATTGATGAATTTCGTTAGAGACATGTTTGTTGTTGATCAAAATAAACAAAGGACAGGTGAAATTAAGGGTGTCGCATAACACACCGCCTTTAACATTGAGGAGAGCGATGTTCGCGTGCCATGATAAAAGTATAACACATACAGACCATAAAGCTGTAAATACCTCGCCTAGTTTACTTTGATATGGGTTTTGATCCTTTTATGAAAAGTGAGTTTTAAATTTACATTTAACAAACGTTTACGATCATTTTAAATCTGAATGAATGATCTACCTTTCAAATTATATTTGTGATTTCAAGAGTTACTTTATTCATTAAGTGAAAACAGTCGTTATAGCAGTGTGAGCCAAATTGATACCAAACATGGCATATTATGATGTGGTTTTAACAGTTTTGATCTTTTCAAAAATCCACCAACCTCCTCGCATTAGCTTTCTTTTTTATGTATTCGTTTATGGTCGTCTACCTCAAATTTATCTGAATTTGCTTTATAACCATGTTAAACATATGTCTTTAATCATATTTATTGCCATTTTTGTCGGAAAAAAAGACTTGATTATTAACTCGAATAGATAAAACGAGATTCAAAGCCGCCAAACACGCGACGTACGAAAATATTCCAGGATCGGTTTGAGCCTCTTCATGAGCTCCTCTGGAAATGTACATTAACTGCACGTGCCGTATAGCCCCGGTTGAGAGCAATTCAATATAAACACAAGTATAACCACTTAGCTTGTCATCATCTGATAGGTGAAACGATAAGTATTCGTATATTATATTAAGTCAATGTTTTTAAGTCTATTTAAATTACGGGAATATTATTTATTTAAACAACTTTATGGTATTCCAGTGGGTACAACCTAAATTTTACAAAATTGCCGCTGAACTAATAAGTGTTTAAAGCAGACCCCGTGTCAATCACTTACACTTTATGTAGTAAAACCATCCATATTGTTTCCAAAAGGGTTCGCAAAGTGAATACATGGATTAGTGGTACATCTTTTAACTAATTCTGTTTTAGTCTTTACCGGATAAGAGACTACTCAGAAAAGTATGACGTATTTAAAGGCAATGTTAATTTCTCAACGGAATTCGTAAAAATCAACTGTAAACTCAAAAGGAAAAGTTACCAACATATTCTACTGCGCTCTGCGTGGTTGGTGATTAACCCATCTTTAGATGATCGTTATGCTTACTTCTTTGTTTGCACGACGGTGGCAGGGATGTAAGAGTTTATGAAGGTTTATTGGGAAATCTTGAAAAACAATCTGTTTCTTTTATAACTTTCATCGTGTTCTTGCTGATTTGACTTCAGGAGCCCTAGACTCAGTAAGGTAATTGGCTATTTTTTTTTTTGACTTGACAATTCTATTAGCTTCATATGTTTTATTTGTTCGTATGCCTTTGCATGCATGATTGTCAAGATAAGAGACAGGTCTCAAATATCAAATTGATTATTTAGTGCCTCCAGTCGGTTTTCTAATTCTTGTTTTGGTGGTTGTGGCATAAAATAATGTTTGTCGTGAAATGTTTTGTATTATGCTTTGCTTAGAAATTAATAACTTATTTAAGAAAACAGCTGTTTTCAGTAATCAGTTAAAATAAACACATAAAAATTCTTATGTAAACTTAACGGTATAACGCAAATGATTCTTAAGGGGCCGTCACACTATGATGTTTTGGTCAACGTTCTCTGAACGTTTCAATCGTTCATTTTTTGAGCGTTCTAGAATGAGGATGACAGATCTGGCGTGTTATTAACGTTTAGTCTAACGCACCACTTGCGTGTGCCTAACACTATAGAAGCGTGTAATAGCGACCAATTAAGAAAACCTTGAAAACATAAGCATGTTCTCACGTGCAACTGGCGCGCGGAGAACGATTGGTCAACGTTAGACGAGCGTGCTGAGGAATGGACGCTCAATTGACGCCAAAAGGACGTTCGTTTAACTTTAGTCACACGCTGTGTGCGCTAGGGAACCGTTCAGCGGTCGTTGACAGGTCGTCAGGGAGTCGTTAACAGCAAAACAAACGATTTGTAACATCCGAGTAACGCTTGAGTAACGACTGACTGACGATAGCTGAACGCTTGCAACGCTCGGCGAACGTTAGTAAAACGTTCTAAGAACGTTCTGAAACGTTCTTCAGCGTTTAAAATTATACGTTGAAGAACGTTGGTCTCAGAAAAAAATTTTGTGCATGTTCAAAAGTTTTTTTCCGGACCAGCGTTTTCCTCCGATTCCCGGCGATCACCAACGTTCACCGACGTTCACTAGCGTTCACACAACTTCTGGCGCTATCCCAGAGACAATTGACGACTAACAACGTTTCCTCACACTTCGTAGTACGCTGGCCAGAACGTCATGGTGTGACGGCCCCATATAGGAAGATGTTTGACGGAAATAAAAATATACTTTTTCCAACTTTTAAGCACTTTTAATGTGTTTTTTAAGATTTACTACTAAAATAATAATAATAATAATAATAAAAATAGTGGAGGTGGTGGTGGTAGTTGTTGTTGTTTTTGTTGATGATGATGATGGTGATGATGATGATGATGATGATGATGATGATGATGATGATAATAAGGATGATGGTGGTGATGATGATGATGATGATGATGATGATGATGATGATGATGATGATGATGATGATGATGATGATGATGATGATGATGGTCATGGTGATGATGATGATGATGATGATGATGATGATGATGATGATCATGGTGATGATGATCATGATGATGATTATGATGATAATGATGATGTTAGTCCCAGCCTCGAAAGTGAGAACAGTAAGTTAGTCATCGACCATGATATTGTAGATTAGGAGAAACACATAGGATGATGTTATTGCCGATATAATAATCAGCCTCGTTAGTGGCTATCAATTAAACCGTGTAACATGCATGACTAACGGCATTCTGTTCATTAAACAAATGTTTCCGAAGGATTTCAACAAACGTTATTGGTAGAGTATCTGTAGATATCAGATAACATGACGGCCTTATCTTATGCTTAACAGCAACCCGAAACAAGTGACATGCCGTGCGCCATTTACATAGGGCATCTTAAATCAACATCAGAATACACATTACAGAGATATGGTGATAAGTTTTTGTTTCATTTTCATGTCATTAATTCAATGTTTAAGTAGCTTATCTTACAGTATTATCAGATCGCGTGGCTAGAAATTTAAGGATTTTTGTAAAATGTCTATTTCGCTGTTTTCAAAAAATATCCAAGAGCAAATGATTTGTATTTGTTTCTGTACATGAAGCTCAAATTTAAACATGATGTATAATGTTCGTTTTTTCGCTACAGTTATGAAAAAAACAAATCTTTCGCGTTTGTTAGCTTCGACAATTTAAGTTCAAGAACTCACAAGCGTCGATTTTTATGGAACACTCTTGACGAGAATAAAGGTAAGTTATGTTTTATTAACAACATATTACCATGATGATAAGACAAAATTAATGATTGAAGTTCCTAGATGTGGTAATGAAAGAAGGAAGGTGTTAACCAACGTAAAACTACTGCTCTGAGTAACAGATCTGCTTCATACAATATTGTGAAATTTCAACATGTGCAATCCGTTTTGGTGAACTTTACTTCTATGTAAAGTTTGCTTTTTTGTTCTAACATTTATTCATAAACAATTAAAAACTTATTAATACTTTACTTTATGGAAAAGGCTTATATATCCCATTTGCGACAAGTGTCGATCCTCACAGGCCGATCTAGATCTATGCTACTCGCTTTATATTTATTGGGTTATTTCTGAGTGTAGATTTAGATAAGGCTGCACGCACGTGCATGCTGATCGACATCTACACTGGTCACACGTGGAATACAAGATTAATTAAAAAGAGTAAAAGGATCATACGCTATTCCTGCAAGTCAGGCTGATTTTATTTAATGTTTTATGTCTTATCCATGACATATTGACATTTTCTTATGGGGTTACAATGTAAATGCCTTGTACTATAAAATGATACTTCTGTGCAAGTTTATTAGCAGATCAAGAGAGAGATTTCACAATAAATTGATATATAATACGACAGACGCCGGTGTGGTATTCTATAAAAAAGGCATGCACTTTGGCATTCGTCTTTCACTAACAAGCAGTAGCCTTGCTAGAATTTTAATTTATCCTATCATGAAATCGTTAAGCTGCTAAATAACAATAGCAGGGGAAATATGAGAACCTGAAAAAATGCGAATGATGCAACTGTAGAAGTAATAACAAAGAAAGAATTTTGTTTACAGTAATCATATGCAGACATTTAATCGCAGGAGCGCGGTTTTAGCGTGGCATCAATGCAGCCCGATGCTCTTTGTGTAATACTTTGTTTGAAAGAAAACTCGTACTTTTTACTCATTTAATTTCATTTGATCATCTGGCCAATCAGACCCATCCATTTCATTGCCTTTTGGTTGTAAACTATCAAAGCAGATCTTATGAGAAGCAACTAGCTTCATTGCCGAATTAACCAAATAAATAATTAAGTTTGTTTCTTTTTTCAGATTGTGTAAATAAAGAATAAATGAATCCGACAATACGATTTTAAAACACGAAGAAACAAGAGGCTATCTGTATATTTAACAACTTATATAATATATGCAGAAGTTTCAAGCCCGATATCAGCTGTTATTTCATAAGCAAAATACATTTCCAGATTGCTCCTGATAAAACGTAATTTCTGAGCTGACATATTGATGCCTCGGGAGCTAATTATGAATAACTGACAGACAAAAATTTTATGCGCATCTTGTTGTGAGTCAGTGCAGAAAGAACATGTTGTTATTAAGGTACCAATCTGTCCTTGTTCCACAAAATATATTTTACCTTTCTAATCTAAATTCAATTTTACGGATTCTATTTAACTTGCTTATTACCAACGACGGATCCTTCCCACCACAACACAGATGGATTATATGGGCATTGAGTAAAACAGTCTATCAAAACGTTTCTACTGTATGAAATCATACCGAAGTTAGGACTTACTTAGCTCTAATGGAACCGATAGTTTATATTAACGCGTAACCACCACAACACACATACCATAATAACAAAGGCTTTCATTTTTTTTCGATTTACGGCTCTCTCGTTTTTTCGAGTAAGAATTGCACAAGCTTTCGAAAGAAAAATATCCAACTTTCATAATAGACATTGTTCGCTGAATCCATTTCGATTCGAGGATTTGAAAACGCCTTGATGCCAGTGTAATAGGAACCAATGGTTTTATTATCGGTTTTCATACCAACCTTACTAATATTTAATTTTCTGGAAAATACTGATGGTTATGAAAATCAAGCTATGATAATAAATTTATAAAGAACTATTGATAGAAGAAACAATATCTGATGCAAATCCATTATTTATGAAACCAGAAAAAGTTATTCAAGAGATATTGTTTGTTTACGATAAATAAATGAACTAGAGCTGCATTATGACGTAAGTTTTGCAAACCATTTTATTACTGATAACGTGTTACATAATTACAAATACATATTCAAAGTGTACAAAAAAAGAGAAATGATATGAAGCAAAACCTATTTCCGACAACCCAAAGGAATGTAATTGCTGCGAGGCACTTTGAAAGGCATGCGCCACACGACATGATGGTTTAAGTAGAATGCAACATTTTATTTTTTGACACCTTTCCTCTTAAAACACCTTAAATGATTACATTAAAGCATGTCGGGCGATAATTATCAAACATCATAAATTTCATGACGACGTTAAGTAGGTATCCAAAAGAAAAACTCAAGGAAGGGAACAAACAATTAATTGAGTGTAAACACAAAGGGTTGAGGAGATTTTAGCAAAAAGTCAGTGACACATGTCAAACATTTGTTAACCATTTTTAGGTAATTAAGAGATTGATGGTAATAGAAGGTGGTCAATGTCTAACAAGGGTGCAATATTGCTGGGAACAAGAAATGCTGCTGTGAGTAATAATGTCGAACAATGTTAAAATGATTGGTTATCGTATATACAAAGTTCAGCTATGTGTGAAACAGAGAAAGGTGATATGACAACTTTAGCTTAAAACAAAAAATAATATTGGACTGGTTCGTTTGTTTCTCATGAGAGAGAGAGGGAGAGAGAGAAATATGGAGAGAGAGAGAGAGCGAGAGCGAGAAAGAGAAGAAACATACAGATAGGCAGACAGACATACAGACAGACAGACAAGGTAACCACACAGATAGATTATATGGGCATTGAGTAAAACAGTCTATAAAAACGCTTCTGCTGTATGAAATCATACCGAAGTAAGGACTTACTTAGCTCTCATGGAACCGATAGTTTATATTAACGCGTTACTGAGGATGTTGTCGATTGTGAGCATTTTGATAGTCGTTAGATATCTATGTTAACTAAATTTGCTTGGTATAAGAATTTGAAGTCATATGAATATTTCGTCACTTCGAAAGTATTTCAATGAAATTCTATTTTTAATATGACGATGATTCATTAGTAACGCTGTTCTGATTAGATTGTGATAACTTGATTTTTATTTCGTCCTTGTTTTATGCAAATCAGTATCTCACATTCCTATGATATGTACATCGGTTGCAAAAAATAATTAAAGACCAAAATAGTGATAACTTTACTGAGGTTTTAGCGTTAACTTAAATCATAAGCAGGCATTTGAGACGTAACAGAAAACAATTTAAAACAACAAAAACAACATTTAAATAATACTTGATAATACCTTGATAATGCAGAGAATAAAATGTGTTGGAGGTAACAGTGTCTTCATCCATGCCATCCTGGTCCGCCTCCTTTCTCTCAAATGCTTCTTTCTCTTCAATGTATTTTCTGTATTGTTTTATCATTTTTCGTTTTTCTTCAATATCTTGAGCAAAATGAGAAACATTCGGTGGACGGTCATATCCCAGTCTGTTTAAAATGTCCAATTTAAATAGTTCAATTTTATCCGTGATCAGTTTTGAATTCTCTAGTTCTTTTTCAGCAGAAGGTTTGCTGGACACACGTTCAATCGAATCACAGAAAATAAAAACCAAAGCAAAACACTTAGTTAATATTTGCAAAATGTGTATTCTTTTCATATCTTGCAATATAAATAAAGTATTCAAAGTTAAATAGTTCATCTGTATTCCTATCATTTATCGAAGAAATAACTTTGTGACGAGTCGAATTAACATCAGGCATATTTATACTATTAACCCCGCCACAATGTTAACATATATTAATGTCCAAGAAAACTCCATCAGTCGATCTTGCACATTACTATCTAACCCCCAGGGTGTCAACCGAGGGCGTGTTTTAATCTTCAGCAATAGAAAATTTACTGGACAGCGATCGAGTAAAATTAAAGCCGAAGCGCACTATGTACGAAAACTGTCTTACTATTTAAGTAAAGGTTTCGCTTGTACAACGTGATTATATGTATGTATCTACTACTGAACGCCCATCTGTCAATAAAAGTGATAGCACACTTCTCATTGGTACTATCCCCCTTACGTCAGTTCATTGAGAGAGTCAGTTTCTCATACTGTAGTATTTCATTCAAGTATCTATCTTCAATATCTACTAACAGATCGCGATTAACCCTCATACAAACTACATGAAATGCACAGTTCTGATTTTATTTAAGCTTTTGACCGGCGAAAAAATGCCTTGTTTTAATATATAATCTGTAAATGAAAACGGTTTCGATGTATGTAAATATAAATTACATTATCTATTTCATTACAATTGATTTCAACGCGATATCTATTTTCAGAAATAGGTGAATAGGCATGTTATAATGTGAAAAGCTGAAAGCGTTTTCTTAAATGACAGTAAATATTTTGACTGAGATATCTCTGTATTTGTTTAGCTACAACAGTTTAATATTACATCTGGGCCGGGTTTTTCATTTTACGTCTCTAATGTTAAATTATAAAATTATACCTATCGCTGTACTCAATGAAACAAATTAAACTGTTATCGGTGAAAAAAACATTTATCACAAAAGCAGATATAATTCAAAAAGTATTGATAACCTTAGTTATTAATTTAATGTCAAATACAGACTATATTTACTTGCGAAAGGACTTAAGATTTAGAAGTGAAAATGCTTATTCACGATAAATACTCCACTTGATATTTCAAAAGCTAATTAATGAATAAAGATGGATGGGACTCAAAACTGCTATACTCGTGATGTGTACCTTTAAATAAGTCGACCTGGAACCCGCTGGCTTTCTTAAGTGATAAAATCCTGACTTTACTCATATGGCCGACATGGAATCTGGTATAGGAGGAACATAATTATTCAAGTGAGTTAGCAAGTATTCTAGGTAAAGGAAATCAGTATTTTTTTTTAATTTCGACATCTTGGGGTAGTTGAGCACATATATTCTGGGCACGATGACTTTCAAAATTCATCTATTTTAATATCAGGGTACTGTTACTTGTGCCGTGCGGCGACTATCAAAATACACCTATTTTTCTTCAAAATAAGTAGTGTTGTTATCAAGTTCGACCTTTTCTGGTCGTTGAGCACCTAGATTAGCTTCAAAGTATTGTTTAACCGCCCTTAGATTATCCTTCCTTCTTTAAAATAATAACCTTTGGCATCTTCCATTTGATAACAATAATTAATTCTTTCAGATCTCCTGTCGAAGTTATTGTTCTGGTTAGTTACGCCCATTTTTCTCGTTTATGGCAAAACCATTCTTTGAACTGTTCTCGAAATAATACTCTCTAAAGCATGTAATGGCGTTTATATCGAAATACTTAATTGAGAGTTATAAAACCACCATCTTACGAAGAAAATCGAACCTGCTATGGTATCATATTTATATACATCTTTTTAGTTGCTTTTACCAGGGGCAAGATGATGTGTTCAGTAATTTCCATATCCAGTGCTGCCCATAAACAGGCTGAATTAAACCCACCCTGCACTATTTTCATTTTGGTCCAGTTCGTCACCTACTATGTTAAATACAACCAAACTGTTCTTTGACCCATAAAGCTTTTAGAACTGATTCACTTAATGAGCTGCAGAGTAAGCACTTAAAAAGTGCTCATTTGGTCTAAATGTAAGGAGGAATTTAAAAGCATTGAACATACTATTGTTTCACGGCAGGAGTTGAGGAGCAATGGAATTGTTCCACGGCAGTGGCGAGGTGTTGAGATGCTCTGGCATTATTGCACGGCGAATTAAACAGTTTGAGATACTCCGACATTGTTCTACGTTTAAAGTAGTTTGAGCTCTTCTGGCAATTAACACAACTCTTATAGATATCTGTGTTAGTTGGTGTAGATTAACACGCCTCTAATGAATAGCATGTATTAATTGTTAAAGTGGTGTATATGTCACATTTAATGTGGTTTAAATCCAGGCCATTTATCTGTATAATTTTTTAGATGCGTGTTCGAAAGGAATATAATATACAGTTTCTAACATAAAACGCCTTCAAACTGATATATCAACATATTTTCAATCTAGAACAAAGGGAGGTAGTAAAAACAAAATCAAACTTAACCAGTTCCAGCAGTTATCTATCGGTAGTAGTAGTAGTAGTAGAAGTAGCAGTAGCAGTAGTAGCAGTAGTAGTAGTAGTAGTAGTAGTAGTGGTAGTGGTAGTGGTAGTAGTAGTAGTGGTAGTGGTAGTGGTAGTGGTAGTAGTAGTGGTACATAGAAAAAATATGTTCCATATTTAAATAAGACTGACATTAAAATCGGAGGATGTTATTCCACGTAGATATGATTCAACCTCAAGCTCGATGCCATTTACCAGGTATTTCAAATTGGCTTGTCTAGAACCTTAATGTCAATGCGACAGGATCATGCATTTTTCAGTACTGTACAACTAATTGTTTGATTTTGGTACATGTAAATGCTGCTACACATTTAAATCACGTGTTATTTGTTTCATTCATGACCTTCAAATAATTTTAAAACAGTCTGGTAGTCACGCTATGCTTTCACGTTTGACTTCTATTTTTATTATATGTCTTTGAAGTTGTGAGCCTTGCACTCGGCGTGTTCTAAGACAACACATTGACTTGAAATCATCAAAGACATTTACTGTAAAAAAGGAATAGATTGCATTGCACTTCCAAATAAAATGAAATATGCATATCAGGAATGGCCACGTCCAGCAGACACAGATTCCCCACACAGTCAAAACGTAGAGCGGAAAAGAGAGAATGGTATTACAATAATCAGTTTCAAAATGGACGCCACAGTTAAGTACGAACCCGAGGGGTTACCACCTTGGAACTGTCAGTGGCAAAACAAATTGACACTGGGAGTTTAAACCAGGTTCTAGGGTGCACCAACCTCACACTTGCCCCAACAGGTTCTCGTATCACAAAACAAGTACAAGTTGTCTAGGTGAAATAACTCATTGTAGGTTCCATGTCCACCGCCATATGCACACCATCGTTTGGGATGGTCAAATTTGTACTGTTTATTGGAGTAGATATTGAATTGCGCTCAACCCGGGGCTAGGTGGCGTGGGCAGTAATATGCATTCCCATTACTGTCCATGAACAGGCTCAATCAAACCGAGCCTGCAATATTTTCATATTTGTCTTGTTCGATGGCTTTCAAAGTTTCCTTTTCATCTATTTCAATATCACAGTAGCGTTGTTTGTGCCGTGTGGCGGCTGTAAAAAGTCTCCCCGTTGAGCACGATACTTATGTACTATGTTAATAGTACTTCTAAAATTACTTTTGTTTAAATATTTCGGCCAGCTTTGAGATGGGTGGTTTCAATTTCCCAGCCAATATAGATTTGGAAATTGTTCAATCACCCCCAAGGATATACATCCTGCTTTTTAAATTTTGGAGTTATCTGTGATATGCAGGATTTATATTCTAAGATCCCCTGTCAAATTTCTATTCTGTTTAGTTCCGCCCATTGTTTTCTCGTTTAGGGCAAACCCATTCTTTTATCTGGGGACCATACGCAGCTGAACATGGAATGGTCTTAATCTGAAAATACCGCATTGAAGGTTCCATGTCCACCGCCATATGCACACCATCGTTTGGGATGGTCAAAATTGTACTGTTTATTGGTGTAAATATTGAATTGCGCTCAACCCGGGGCAAGGCGGCGTGGGCAGTAATATGCATTCCCATTACTGTCCATGAACAGGCTCGATCAAACCGAGCCTGCAATATTTTCATATTTGTCTTGTTCGATGGCTTTCAAAGTTCCCTTTTCATCTATTCCAACCCACCCATCAGCTCAACAATGTTGCATGCAAAAGCACACAAACATATAAAACATAAGAAGCTAGTAGTATTGCAAAGCCAAAGGGCGGGTACTCGATGATCTTACCGAGACCAGAGCACCTGGAGTAAAATCAGCAAGAACACGATGACAGGGATAAAAGAAACAAATCGAGCTTCTAGGTTCTTTTTAGAAAAGATTTCCCCATAAACCTTCATAAACTCTTAAACCTCTGCCACCGTTGTGCAACTAAAGAGGTAAGCACAATGATCAACTGTCGATGGATTAATCACCAGGCCTACAGAGCGCTGTAAAATATCATGTTGGTAACCTTTCTTTAAAATTTACAGATGGTTTTTACGAATAACTGGGAGAAATTAACATTGCCTTTTATCTTCTTAAGTTTATAAATTAAATCTCCATAAAAACTGGCTGTGAAATACCTTGTTGCAATAGTGAATTTAAACTGCACCTGTATTCATGAATTAGATCTGGGTATCGGCGATAAAACTTGCAAAAGGTTTTCCTTAACTTGTGATACCGATTACTTTGTTTTAAAAGGTTTTCTGTAATGCAAAGATTACGTTCATTGAAATCATTCACATCGTTTCAAGCTCTTGAAAAGCGAACAAGCTGTGAGATATAAACCCCGTAAGATGTTGCACGAGGAACATCACCGTCTAAAAACGGAAAATTTACTATATTAAAATTTAAATCATCTCTTTTATCATATATTTAAGTAGTGACGTAACCATTTCAATGGACAGATTTAGATCAAGAAAGTTTGCTTGCTTTTCTGAAGTGTTCGCTTTATTATGCTGTAGTTCTTTAGAATAAATCTTATTAACCACTGATGGAAAATGGTTATTATCTATATTTAATAAATCATCAAGGTACCTCGAGGTGTTGTTTACAGCTGAAATAATATCATCTTGATGTTCGTTAGAAAGAGATAACATAAAGTCTCTTTCATAACAGTATAAAAACAGATCAGCAACAAGGGTGCACAATTAGTACCCATTGGAATGCCTATTACTTGCTTATAAATAGAGGTACCAAATCTCAAATAAATATTATCCAATAAAAATGTGAGCGCCAGGATAAGGTCTTGACAGGTCCATGAAGTATAATTATCATAAGAACCATCTCTGAAGAATGCCCTATGTTCATTACAAGCGATAAATGTTTTATTTTTTCTAGCAAAAGTGAGACTGGTTAGCTTGTCTCTTATTAAATTATGAGGGAGAGAAGTATACAAAGTAGAAAAATCATATGTAGACACACAGAACGCCTGAAAATTTCTTCAAAACGTCATTTGAATTTTTATAGACCAAAATAAATTTTTGCCAGTAGTTTCAAAAACGTTTTCGCAATACGTAATTACATGTTCTTTTATAGCTGTAAGACAAGATGTTAGGAGCACGGACAATTTTGTTGTTGTACAAAAAACTAGAGTTTGCGATAAATCTTGCTTTGTAAGGTGTTTTGTGCATTTTAGGCAACCAATACATAGTAGGTACTTTGTCTTGTTTCGGCTCAACACTGATTCTAAATTTTGTAATTTGTAGAGTGTGTGCAGTAAAAATATCACTTACAGATGAAGAAGTCAGTGTATAAGCATTAGTGCTATTAAGCTCTTCCGTTTGAACATTTATATAGTGTATACGTCACTCTATAATTACATTATTTGAAGCCTTATCAGCAGGTGTTAAAACAAATCTGTTGTGAAAATCTTGAATACCCTTTTTCAAATGACGAAAGTTAAAACGAGGTCGAGGTGGTAATAAAGCTATGTTTCTTTTATAGAAGGATATACGAGTGTCAATTATTTTGAATATTTGCTTTTTCCAGTTTGAAAGAGCATTAGGCTCAGCATGTTTTCGTTTACACTATTTATTGCAAAAGAGTTTAAAGACTCTGCAATTTCCACACGACAGGTATTAAAGTCGATGTCCAATGGAATTCTATATTTTGGACCTTTTGAAATTAAATTGCGGATTCTAAAGTCTTTGATAACATTTAAATCCCCTCTAACGATGTGACCGGCAGCTTGATAGCAAACTTTTGAATTAGAACAGTCTCATGATATTGGTGTGTTTTCAACAATCTGTAAATCCGAGGTAATTTTGTAAATCAATACTCAATAAAGATATTTAAATCATTTTTTTGTATTATGTCTCTTGTTTAATAGTTATATCATTTTAAAAATAATGGTTGCATAGATACCATAGTTTACCCCAAAAATTGGGCATTTTCATGTTTTTTCGATAATTTAAATAGGAATTTTTGGAAATTCGCTTAAAATCAATACATGATAAGGATATTATCATCATTTTTTTTGTATGGTATATCATTTGTATATTGTTTAACCATATAAAAATAATTGTTGTATAAATACCATAGTAAAACCTCCAAAATTGGGTATTTTCTTTTTGCTTTTTTTCCCGATAATTTTAAAGCAGGATTTTAGGAATTTCGCTCTAAAGTTGCTCTCAAGCAATACACAATAAGGGTAGTTTGATCATTATTTGCAAGTAGAAGTTTTCTATATTGTTCTGTCATTAAAAATAATGTTAGTTCAGATACCATAGTAAATCTATAAAAATTTGTTATTTTTACGCTTTTTCGATATTTTAAGTAGGAAATTGTGGAATTTCGCTATAAATCAATAAACAATTAAGATAAATTGATCAATTTTTGTATGGTATATCATTTTTATTGTTCTATCATTTAAAAAGAAACGTTGCATAAATACCACAGTAAAACCCAAAATTAGCTGTTTTCATGAATTTTCGATAATTTAAGTAGTAATTTCCGGAATTTCTCTATAAATCAATACAGGAAAAAGATAAGTTCATTATTTTTATGTATGGTCCATCATTTTATATTTTTCTATCATTTAAATATAAAAGTCCAATAAAAACCATAGTAATCCCCAATAGTGGTGTTTTCATGATTTTTCGATAATTTATGTAGTAATTTCTGGAATTTCGCTAGTAACCAAGAAAGGATAAAGTAATTTCATTATTTTTGTGTATGATATATCATTTTATATTGTTCTAACATTTTAAAATAAAATTTGCATAAATACCCTAGTAAACCCCAAAAATTGTGTGTTTTCATGATTTTTAAATAAATTATGTAGTAATTTCTGGAATTTCGCTATAACAAATAAAGTATAAAGATAATTTCATAATTTCTGTGTATGGTATATCATTTAATATCATAAAATTTGGAGTGTTCATGATTTTTCAATAATTTATTAAGTAATTTTTGGAATTTCGTAATATTTCTGTGTATGGTAAATCATTTAATATTGTTCTATCATTTAAAAATAAAAGTTGCATAAATACCATAGTAAAACCCCAAAATTTGGAGTTTTCATGATTTTCGATAATTTATGTAGTAATTTCCGAAATTTCGCTAAAACTAATAAAGGATAAAGATAATATCATTATTTTTGTGTATGATATATCATTTTATATTTTTTCTATCATTTAAAAATAAAAGATGCATTAATACCATAGTAAACCCCCAAAATTGGGTGTTTTCATGATTTTTCGATAATTTAAGTAGTAATTTTTTGGAATTTCGCTTTAAATCAAAACTGGATAAAGATTATTTCATTACTTTTGTATGGTATATAATTTTATATTCATATTTTGTTCGTTCTTTTAAAAAGTTACAAATGCTTTTGATTTAAATTTATATCCAAACAAGAAAAAAACGTCGCCACGCGCCGAAAACCAGGTTTTCATTTAATACTTATACTTTTGTAAAGAAAATATCTGATATGAAGAAACTGAACTTCAATTCTTAGCAACAGTGATCTTGATCTTGATCGCAGACTCTGAGCAGAAATACCGAGTTGCGTCTTGGTATCAGCTACCCAAAGAAAGTTTGGTGTCAATAGATCACAGCTTACCGAAGTAATAAGGAGAAACCTAAATTTCTATTTTTAGCAAAAGTGACATAGACCTTTATCACAGACACCAATTGAAAATTGTGTTTCTAATTGGCTTGTTATATTTATAACAAACGATGGGTGTTTCAGTATTCTTGAAATAATTAGGTATTGCCGATTCAACAGTTTTATCTTTAAATATACTTGGAAGGTCAATAAAATCTATACCTTTATTTAAAAATGAAATTTTAAGGAACTGTCTTTGGTGATCAGATTCCAAGTCAATGTGTGGTCTGAGAACATGCAGAGTGTAATACTGAGTAACTTGCTTGCAACTTCATAAAGTTGAAGAGTTCTTATAACAATATCATCGGCTTCCTTATCCACTTTTTGTAAACTTGAAATAGAAAGAGAAGCCAAACGCGACAGCATAGCATGTCTACCAGAATGTTTTAAAATATTTTGAAGGTCATGAATAGAACAATGAACACGTGATCTTCTTTTGGTGTTACCATTAGTCCTTATCCACATAACATAAATAATATTTGTTTGAAATTAAAACGGTTAAATCGGCTGTAACTAAATATTTGAAGAATACTGAAAAACCCATCATTTGAAATAAGTACAACAAGCCAAATACAAACACAATTTTCTAGAACAATAAAATTTACAGATTTACAGATCTTTGAAAATACAGCAAAATTGTGAGATTGTTCAAAATCAAAATATTGTTACCTACATGTTGGTCGTAGCGTTGCTGGGGATCATCTAAATGTTATTTAAAAATAAAGAATCTGTACTCTTATTTCCAAAGGTCCCGAATAGGCCTATAGAATTCCATCTAATATTGACTTTAGTACTGCGGAAATTGCAAAGTCTTTAAACTCGTTTTGCATTAAATGGCGTATATGAGAACATGCTGAGCCTAATGCTCTTTCTTATTTTCTTATTTGAAAATCAAATATTGAAAATAATTGACAACTTATACGTGTATGTTTAGATGAGAACCTATTGGGACAGGTGTTAGGTTGATGCATTCTAGAACCTGGTTTAAACCTCCGGTAGCAAATACTTTTTTGCCACGGACCATTTCAAGGCGGTAACCCCAATGGTTCTCTTTATCGTTAATTAATAATTGTTTGTGGTGTCTAATTTGAAGTTGATTCTCTTTTTCTCTCTACTTTTAAGCTGCGTGGGGAGGTTGTTTTTCTGGTTGTGGCAATTCCTGATATGCATTATTTCATGTTTTCCGTATATCCTTCTATAAAGAAAACATAGCTTTATTACCACCACGACATCTTTTTAACCCTCATCATTTAATAGGGAGAATTCAACACTGTCACAACAGATTTGTTTTTAACAACTGCTGATAAGGCTTAAAAATTATAATAAAAGTGTGACGTATACACTATAATAATATTCTAACTGAAGAGCTGATTAGTAGTAATGCTTACACACTGACTTCTTTATCCGAGAGTGATATTGTTGCTAACCAAATTCTACATACAGCAAAATTTCGAATCAGTTCATAAAGCAAACACTTCAGAAAAGCAAGCAACTTCCATGTTCTAAATCTTTCTAATAAAAATGCTTTCGTCACTACGAAAATAAATGATAAATGATAAAGATCACTTTTTGTTAATATTGTAAATTTTCTATTATTAGACGGTGATTGCTAACGTGCAACATCTTAATGTGTTGATATTTGACAGTGTGTTCGCTTTTCTAGAGCTTGTAACAATGTTAACGATTTCAATGAACGTAACTTTTGAATAAAAGAAAAAAAACTTTTAAAACAGAATTATCGGCACCACAAATTAAGGAAAATCCTTCCCAAGTGTTTTCGCAGATACCCAGATTTAATTCACAAATACATACAGTTTCACTATTGCAACAAGGTATTTTTCGGCCAGTTTTATGGAGATTTAATTCATAAACTAAATGCAATGAAGGCTATATTATTTTTTCCAGGTTATTCGTACAACCCTTCTGTAAATTCAAAAGGAAAAGTAAAACACATGATACTCTACTGCGCTCTGCAAGTCTGGTGATTAACCCATCTACAGTTAATCTTTGTTTACACGACGGTTGCAGGGTTTAAAAAAAAGTGAAATATGCATATCAGGATTGGCCACATTCAGCAGACACAGCCCCCTCCCCACACAGCCAAAAAGTAAAGAGGAATAAGAGCATGGTATTACAATGATCAGTTTCAAAATGGACGCCACAAACTATAAACGAAAGTGAGAACCCGAGGGGTTACCGCCTTGGAACGGTCAGTGGCAAAACAATTTGCCACTGGGGATTAAAACAAGGTTCTAGGGAGCACCAACCTCACACTTGCCCCAACAGGTTCTCAAATCACAAAACAAGTACAAGTCGTCTTGGTGAAATAACTCCAACCCACCCATCGGCTCAACAAAGTTGCATGCAAAAGCACACAAACATATAAAACATAAGAAGCTAATAGCATTGCAAAGCCAAAGGGCGGGTACTCAATGATCTTACCGAGACCAGAGCACCTGGAGTAAAATCAGCAAGAACTCGATGACAGGGATAAAAGAAACAATTCGAGCTTCTAGGTTCTTTTAAGAAAAGATTTCACCATAAACCTTCATAAACTCTAAAATCCCTGCCACCGTCGTGCAACCAAAGAGGTAAGCATAATGATCAACTGTAGATGGGTTAATCACAAAGCCTGCAGAGCGCTGCAGAATAACATGTTGGTAACCTTTCTTTTTTGAATTTACAGATGGTTTTTACGAATAACCATGAGAAATTAACATTGCTTTTTATTTTCTTAAGTATATAAATTAAATCTCCATAAAAAAACTTAAGCGTTTACGAAGGTTTATATAGAAACCAAGACCGCGATATTTTCATATCTTGAGTGTTATGTGGATTTCAGCGTTCCCTTTACATCTATTGAAAAAGAACATAGAAACTAGTTCTGTTTCTTTTATTCCTGACATCGTGTTCTTGCTGATTTGACTCCATGGGCTCTGGTCTCGGTAAGGTCGTTTGCAAGCTTCTTATGATATATATGTTTGTTTGCTCTTGAATGCAACATTGTCGAGTTGAATGGTGGTTTAGAGTTATATCACCAGATAAAACTAGTACTTGTTTTTTTCATGTGAGATCCTGTTGGAGCAAGTGCGCGGTTTGAGCACCCTAGAATTGGTTTAACACCCAGTAGCTGTTTTGCCTATAACCAATTCTGTGCGCTAACCCCTCCGTTTCTCATTTATTCTCGAAACCAGTCTCAAATCTCAAGCATCTGATTGGCTGAAATGGCGACCAGTCGCCATTTCAGCCAATCAGATGCTTGAGATTTGAGACTGGTTTCCATTTTCGTAAATTGTTTGTGGTGTCTACTTTGAAACTGATCATTTTCTAAACCCATCCTCTCTTTTCCTCTCTACTTTAGACAAAGTTCTGTTGGAGTTCAAATAAATTTTATCACGTCTCAACAGGTAGGAATGACGGCACAAAACGCTTCAATTATGATGATAAACAACAATTGAAATACAGGTACAGTTGTCGCCTTGGCAAAAAAAAATATATTGTTTCATCAAAGGCAATCTTCTATATTCATCTAATTCATGATATGTATAAAAAATAGTTGCGAAATCCGATAATCAAATAAATAAGAGTTTGGCATGTTTTATAACTTCATCACCTTTAAGAAACACTATATATTATTCAGGTCATCTTTCATTAACGCGTTTTTTCAAAATGTGTCTATCATTTTAATATATATTTCTACACGTGCCTCTTTGCGTCAGCTTGTTCGGCGAGGTTTTAATCAAGAACTTGTCATTAAAGCGATTTCTCTATTTAGAACTCAAAGGGAATGGTGTGTTGAATCCACACTTCAGGTTGTTAAAATTCCCATTTCAACGCTCGTGCCCTATATGAACAATAAACACTGTGTACTATATTAAACAGCTTAGCAATCAATATTGGATGACAGAATTGAAAGTACATTGGTTAATTCAACCTGCAAAGTTACCTACATGTATCTGCTAGTAGGAGAAGTTTTTGAATCATCATTGTGAGCCGTCTACAGTTGTGATTGCACTTCCATGGATAAAAAAAGAAGTATCAAAATCTCTCTGCAGTATTTCATGTTTGTCGAGTTCGGTGGCTTTCAAAGTTCCATTTTAATCTATTTCACTATCACACTAACGTTGTTAATTCCGTGTGGCGACTGAAAAAATGTCTCCCCGTAAATTCAATCAGTGTTGTCCGTTGATGAACGTTGGGCAAGATTCTTGTGTATGTTAAGATTACTAACTTAATTAATTTTGTTTTAATATTTCGGCTGTTGTAATATGGGTGGTTTCAATATCCCAGCCAATATAGATTTGGATATTGTTCAATCTGCCAAATGATATACTTATTTGATTTTTAATGTTTGCCTTTGGCAATCTATGTGATATGCAGGATTTATATTCTCATATCCCCTTACAAAATTTTAATCTGTTCAGTTCCGCCCATTTTTTTATTTAGGGCATACCCATTTATTTATCTCGGGACCATGCGCCGCTGAACATGGAATGGTATTAATCTGACAATCCCTCATTATATGTTCCATGTTCAACGCCATATGCACACCGTCGTATCGTATGAATCTTATGGTTTACTGGTGTAAAATTTGGGTTGCGCTCAACCCGGGGCTAAGAGGGTCGGGCAGTAATATGAATTTCCATTACTTGCCATTAACAGGCTCAATAAATTCGAGCCTACAATATTTTGATATTTCTCATACTTTCCATGGCTTTCAACGTTACGTTTATCTGTTATTCTGACGGCAAAACGCAGTTCAATCAAACTGGACAAATCAATGTTATTAGTGTTATTTTATTTTAAATATGTTAAGAAATGGGAGACCAGTAAACATTTGCTAAATAAAAAAAATCCTAAAATTAAACTCAAAATATAAACAACACAAAATATCACTTTAAATGCCTACGTGAGTGATATGATAGTGAAAACAATTTTTTTGTGCTTTTTTGTTTATGTGTTTGGATGTTAATAGAACTTTGGGGATTTTTGGTCTAGCTATTTTTCTGTACTTTTCTTTATCTGTCTGTCCATTCGAAATTAGTATTCGCTCATGCTCTTGTCATATAACTACTAATACTCAGATCGGATTAAAGAATACAAAATGAAAAAAAAGTCTCTCCTAGGACAAGTCATAATTAAATTGGATGTATAGTAACATTCGGTTGAAACTGAATAATTTTTCACTGAGGGATTAAACCAGGTTCTAGGGTGATCCAACCTCACACTTTTCCAAATAGATCTTGTATGATAAATACCAGTTGTCTTGGTGAATTAACTTCAACCAATACACTAACTTAATTGGCGTTGCATCCAAAAGCACACCAATATTTAACCAAAAAAAAATAATGACATTAAAGGTGGGAATGCATAGACCTAACCGAGACTAGTCTTTGGGATACATATTGTGCGATATTTGGAAGAAGAAGATTCTCTTTTTGTTTCTAGAGGTTGGTATCCCTCCATTATTCGAACATGTAAACTCGCTGAATATGTTTAAATCCTCTTGTTCACGAATGCAATTTGTGAACCGTTATGTTTTAATTAAATTATTTTAGACACGTTAATATCCACTGCTTTGAAATGAACTGTGATTCACATTTTGAATTTATCGGCGGTTCTTGAAGTCTGGGTTTCATTCTAAGCCCCTGTTGTACTTAAGTAGAACGTTCGGCTTAGATAAAGGCTGCTCGACGAATGCGATCGCAACCCCTTTTCCTGAAAGTGTCTTTTGCTATAAATGTGTTATTTGATTTCGTTTTCCGACTACATTCCTCATTGAATATTCGCAACCGCATTGTTTTGAAATAGGCCTATGGTACTGAGCACATTCGGAGAATCTTAACCTAGTAGTTTAACTCATAAGTTTTAAGTGTATGTCACAATAAATATTACACTGTAATGAGAAATCATTATGTAAGTAGTAAATAATATTTACACTTACGTTGTTTTTAACCTGATTTCCCGTAAATTGGAACTTTCCATGTTAATTTAATATTCGACTGTCAATTTTAGTGCCAGATTCACATAAAACCCAACAAAATCACTTGAATTTATTATAGATTTTATTTCAAAATGTATCCACGCCTAATTGATCTTATCGAAACTTTACAATTATTAAATGCTCCCGACTAGACGCCGAGACAATCAATAATTTAAGTCTGCAAGTTCAACAATCTTGTCAAAGAGTAACAATTTACTATGTCTACAACTTCAATATACAGCACTTTTTAAGTTTTTAAACATGGATTCTATTATGGCAGATTTCTGACACAAGGAAGCTTGATAATGTCTCTTGTTTCGAGTTTAAAAGCGGAAAATAGTGCAGTGAAGCAGATGTAGTTTTGCAGATGTCATGGTAAAAAAAGAAATTAGTTGGCGCGTTGCAAGGCGACATTTATCTACTTGCACTATTTAAATTATTTGATTACCTTTAAGTTACTCTCGAACTGAGGAATGAATCCAGAGCCTTCGAATGTCAAGCAAGTGATTGGTGTTATTTAAATATGATTATTACAACCAAACTTTCAAAAGAACTAAAACCTCGTCAAGACCGTGATATAAGTGAAGATATCACTGTAAAATGTTAGAAACATGTAATATTCACTTCACTTAGAGAGGCTTTTTGAAAGCAGATATGTTTGCGTTAAACAGCAAAGATCAACGTCGTTTCAAACTGTGTCAAAATCACAGAATATTCGCAAGGAAAGCGGCTTGGAAAAGGAGTCTCTTGTTCAGTTATGGTTTTGCATTGTCGTTACGACTCATATGTACTTTTAATTAAGCCTTACCACATAAACACATACTATAATCAAAGCACTGAAAGTACTGATGGGTGGCGTTTTAGAGTGATTGACATAATGTCACATAAATGTGACATCATCTATAGATTTTGTGAGTTTCCTATTGGAGGAGTGTGAAGGAACTTTCGGATGGCAGAGCAAACGTTTGCGTGCCTGGCTTCTGCTTGATCAAGTTTTTATCTACCACGGACATTCGAGAGGATGCTAATATCCAAGACTGAAGTCATATTGTGCCAGAAAAAAAATAAATAATACGTCTACATTTGATTTGAAACTTAATTAATAAGAAAGAAATGAAACAAATGGGGAAATCAAAAATACTTTAACTATGAAATAGTTGCTATTTGCACTATAATTTGAAACAATATTTATTCACCAGAAAGAAATAAAAGATATGCACAAATAAAAGTAATATAACTATATATGGCCATTTATTATAAGCATTTAAAGATGTACAGTTAGCACTTTTACTACATTAAATTACTTTAAAATTGTCTTCATTTTTGTTTATAATCTGTTATAAGTAACCTTCTGTAAGGCAATAGAAAATTAATTCCTAGATTCTCATCCGAATTTTGGGAAAAAATGGGGCGGGTGGGCAGTTTTATTTTTTATTAATTATTCTTGCTGTTTCTAATGACACTTGTGTGGTGAAAAGATAAATAATCATCAAGCCGACTATGAATTGCCAATTCGCACTTAAATGTTACATACTGCGTTTTCGTACTCTACTGATTTGTACTCGTAAATGTAAATTTTGATGCACACATTTTTTCAGAATAAAAAACGTTGGGGCTGAGTGATTTCCGAGGGGCGGGCGGGGAATCTAGGAATTAATTTTCTATTGCCTAATCACCTGTTTATAAAAGTGACAAGATTATCAATTTTCCTAACACTTTCATGCTCACAACTCTTTACAGTTAGCAGGTCATCAAAGAACAATATACCAATTATAATCTCAGTTAGGCCATCATAACTGCTGAGATAATATGTTCTTAATTGGCTGATTTACGACTGTCCTCTCTATACTCAACAAGTTTACAAGTTTATTTCTACACTCAGTACATGAATACATGTAAACATGAGGCAAAAACATACATCATACATATAAACGAGGCTCATAGTTGCGAAAAAAGTAATAGAGGTATCGTGACATACAATGACTAAGTAACAGATTGAAAATACATTATATGAGTAATTTCAGTAAATCAGCGGGAGAATGACCTTAACAATAAACATTTTATTGAACAATTCCCACAGTGTACACAAGTACATAACTGTTACATACATATGTAACTAATTTTTAAATAAGAAAGACAAATTAAAATGATGTTAGTTGTTAAAATTTCTATTTTACAAATAAACAACGTTTGTTAAATTCAATCTTATCATGGTAAGGTAACAGATTGGAAGTACATGTTCATTGTATTAGTAATTTCAATGAAGCAGCGGGATGATGACCTTAACAATAAACATTTTTTACCAATACCCGCTATGTGTTCAAGTACATTAACTATTTTCTTGGGTGCTACATAAGTATGTCAATAATATTTTAATAATGAAAAAAAATAAAAATAAAAAAATAAAAAATAAATAAATAAAAAAAAAATTAGATGATGTCAGTTGTTAAAATTTCTCTTACAAATAAGCAAAGTTTGTTAAATTCATTCTTACAATGTGTATTCATTAAACTATTGTATTTTATTACATTTGGTCTTTCATAATATACTTTTTTAATATACTTTTGTCTTTTTTGTGAAAAATATTGACACTCCATGATGTAATGATATTCATCACCTAAGCAGTTAATGCAATATGGACATTTTCTTTGTTCGTATGGGATATTTCGCCATCTTCCAACTTCAATTGGCAGTTTATGATTACGGCTTCTAAATTTCAAGTACAATTTTTCATTTTTATTTAAGTCATATTTTAAATAATGTTCAAGACCAAAAGTGTTTTTTATTAAACGATAATTTTGTAAACTTCTTGTGTTTTCGGTTGTACTGTGCCAATCGCTAATGAACAAGTCCTTAAGTTTTTGTTTTGTTGTTTCGGTAAGCCATTTTTGATTTGAGAATGCGTGTGTTATCCAAATACCATACAATCCGCATTTAATGAAAATATCTTTTACACAAGAGATCCATGGGTAATGTTTTTGTATGTTTCTAGATAGGCTGTTTTCAGCTTGAAAATATAATGCATAGTAAATTCTACATGATAGCTTTAGAAAATGTGGTTGAACAAGGTTTGCCCAAAAAGAAATTATTCTAGTATGGATATCAATTCTTAAGGGCATAACACCCGTTTCTCCATAAACAACTGCTTTTGGTGTAGAGCTTTTTAAGTGTAAGATGTATTTCAAAAATCTTAGTTGGACACGTTCTAAACTTTCTAAATTACCAAATCCCCAAATTTCACAACCGTATAATAATATTGGCTTAACTAGTTTATTAAATAATTCTATTTGCATATCTATAGGCAAAGATAAATGTTTTGCTTTCTTTATTAAACTATACATTGCTCTATTAGCTTGGTCTGCTATGTGCTTCTTGGCGTTTAAAAAAGATCCCGATCGACTGAATAAGATTCCTAAATATTTGTAATCATTTACTATTTCTAATTCATTTCCATTATAATAAAAACTACAATTTCGGCGTGCTCCACTTGAAAAGATTAATATTTTTGTTTTTGTAGCGTTAACTTGGAGTTTCCAACGTTCACAATATTCATAGTAAACATCTAAAGCATTCTGTAAATCGTTTGGACTTTCACAAATTATAACTGTATCATCTGCATAGAGTAATATAAAAAGTTTTATAAACAAATTTATTTGGTTTATTTCTATGTTTATCCCATCTACTCTTCCATTAGTAAAATAATCTTGTAAATCATTCAAAAATAGTGAAAAGAGCAGGGGAGACAAATTTTCCCCCTGTCTCACTCCGATGTTACTCGCGAAAAAAGATGATATTTGGCCGTTTGATCGTATACATGATTTTATATTCCCGTATAAGTTTTTAATAACATTGAATATCTTACCCTTGATATCATATGACAGTAGTTTCATCCATAATCCGTTTCTCCATATTGTATCGAACGCGGCTTTAAGATCAATAAATGCACAATAAATGGATTTCTTTTTAGATCTTAAAAGCTGGATTAAGGAAGACAGAATAAACATATTGTCAACGGTAGAGTACTTTTTCCTGAATCCAGCTTGACACTCGTTTAATATGTTATTTATTTCGACAAATTTCTGTAAACGAGCATTTAAGATAGCGGTGAAAAATTTACCAAAGCAGCTTAATAACGTAATAGGTCTGTAATTTTCTGCTTCCGACGGGTCACCTTTGTTCTTAAATATAGGATGGATAATACCAATGGTCCATGATTCGGGTATAATACCCGTGTTTAATACAATATTGAAGAGTTTTACGTATATTTCACTCAGAAGTGGTAAAGTATACTTAATGTGTTCATTTAATATTTTATCAAACCCACAGGATTTATTATTCTTAAGATTTTTCACTGTTGCGTTAATCTCATCTATTGTGATTGGTTTATTTAAAATATCATCATCCGAGTTTTCGATATCAGAGTAATAGTTATCGTTCGCGTGACACGGATCAGAATTATAATTGATATTTTTAAAGTGCGCGTATAAATCTTGTAAACTCGCTTCGGTCTGGGTCGATTTCTTACCGTTTAATATTTTCCAGTAACCTTTGGGATCGTTATTTTTCATTTTCTTAAGTTTAATTACATTTTCGGCTTTAAATTGTTTGAATGTTTTTGATAGTGTAGCTTTGTATAATTTACTCTCATTTCTTAGGTTGACTAAATTTTCGTCCGTTTTGCGCAACTTATAGCGATATTTAGCTCTATGGAAACGTTGTCTAGCCGTTTTACAATTATTATTAAACCATTTAAATTTTGTGTTGTACATCTTATTGTTTAATGTTTTGTATTTACTTGAGCATGGGCGCTTCGAACCGAACGTTTTCTCTGCACTAATTTGAAAAAGTCGAGATAAACTAAGGGAGATATTATCAATATCGTTTTGTGAGACACGATCACAGTCTAGAAGATTGTTTATTTTCTCATCGATCGATTGTATAACTGATATATCAATATTCGATTCGAAATTAATTGCTTTAGATGGTTCCCAAAGTTTTATTTCCGGTTCGTTGTTCGCTTGGTGTTCGACGATACACGGTTCTTTTAATTTTAAAGAAAATGAAACCGGCGAATGGCCGTCAGACAACAGGGGACAAAACTCTTCAACGCAAAGGTTTTCGACGTACTGTAATAATCTCGTTGAGCAAACAAAATAATCGATCACGCTCTTATCTTTGAATGTGAATTTACCCTGTAAATCGTGTTTACTTCTGCCGTTAATTATATACAAATTATTTTTCTTTAAAAAATCAATGAATTTGTATCCATAATTATTAACCATTTTATCTTCACTACAACGTTTTAATCTTATTGTATTGCTTTCTACGAGTCTCATTTCCTCAATATATTCATCGTATATTTCGTTCATGTTTAATTCACGAAACAGGTTTGAATCAATTTCAATATAATCTAATAAGTTTTTTGTTCTTGCATTGTAATCACCAAAAAGGCAGATGTGATCGTATTGGTTTGATAAGTTTTCTAACTCCTGATCTATTTCGGAAAAGGCATCTTCTGTAGCATAACAAGAATTTTCTGGAGGAATATAAACTACTCCAATCAAAATATCCTTATACTTTTTAAGACGCTTTGATAAAAAGAACCAGTACACAAGTTTTGAATCACTCTCAATTATTTTTATGTGTTTCAATAAATAAGTTTTGACCGCTATAGCAAGACCACCTGATTTACGCTTAGAAATCGACTTTCTGTGTTTAAAAAATAACGAATATCCGCTAAATTCTATTTCGTCTGTACAATCAGTTTTGGTTTCTTGAAAACCAATAATATCATATCTGCTTATAAAATTATAAAAATCTGGACATTTCTGTTTTGATAATAAGCCACATACATTCAAGGAAAGAAAGTTTAAAGATATATTGTCACTTTTACTGCTGTCAACAATTTTACCTGACACAGGTATTTGTGTTTGAAAACAGACACTTATCCAACTATCCGACATCTGAGACACAACAGATGCTCATTAAATATTGTAAGGAGTGATCTTGTACAGTAGATGCTTAATAATATCAGAGAAACACTTTTGTTGGCGAGGAAGTTTCATAATTTGACATGTTTACTCTGGACAGATTAACAATCGAGCAGCGCCGTCTACCGTCTCATAACCTCTGTGACCTACATATACTGTATAAGTTATTCAAGGGCGTAATTCTCTGGAGGTAAAATGATCGAATTTCACTTTTGGTAACCGCGTTCGACTATATAAGTAGATAGAGACCGAGGTACCATTTTGATCATGTGACCAAAATTCACATGTAAAATCACTGGGTGGCGTAAAATCGCCACCCAAAAATACTGTTATCATGTCTTTCTCTATCAAGGAAGCAATTTTGTTCTTGGTCGATCATATATAATGTTGCGAGCAAAAGAAACGTTATGCCGTAATAAAGGAAAAAGGCAATTCTATTAAAATATTTGTAAATTTTACAAATGTATGCAATCTTACATACCGTTTTAAGGAGTGTCCATCATATCCTAACTGGTCAAAAAATAAAAAGCACAAACACTCTCGGTTTACTATCCATGATTTTCATGAACATGAGGTAGGTAATTCAATTTAAGGTATGAAATCAAAGAACTGAAGGTGCAGAAACCAGCGAAGCGGTTATGCTTATTGCCTTATTCAAAGAAAACACAGTTCCATGATTCTTATATGCAGCGCCGTATATAAGGGTATGTCTCACAAAAAACAACTGTCCGTTAGGCTGAAAATTATGACATTATCTGTAATGCTCCAGTAAAAGCTTATGTAGGAAATTTATAATGTTTTGTTCGGAGTTTGCTTAAGATCAGGAAAGAACAACTGTGCCCAAGATCATAAACCTAAATCTGGAGATCAGTCTCAAAACTTGGTTTTATAATCTTGGACCCAGGTCATTGAACAAGAAGTCTGGTCAATCTGTAGTTGGACCGGGAAAAAATCGAACACAAACGATTCATACAGAATCTTTTTGGAAATATATCATCTTTAAAGGAAATAAAAAGTTCCCATTGAGTCCTATGGTGGAAATGTGATTTTTGGGCTTTTTCTTCGTTTTTTGATAATTTAAGTAGGAATTTCTGGAATTTCCCTGTAAATCAATACTCTATAAAGATAATCAATCATGTTTTTGTATTATGTCTCTTGTTAAATAGTTCTATCATTGAAAAAATTATGGTTGCATAAAAATCAAAGTTAACCCCAAAAATTGGGCATTTTCATGTTTTTTCGATAATTTAAATAGGAATGTTTGGAATATCCCTGTAAATCAATACTCAATAAAGATATTTAAATCATTTTTTTTGGTATTATGTCTCTTGTTTAATAGTTATATCATTTTAAAAATAATGGTTGCATAGATACCATAGTTTACCCCAAAAATTGGGCATTTTCATGTTTTTTCGATAATTTAAATAGGAATTTTTGGAAATTCGCTTAAAATCAATACATGATAAAGATATTATCATCATTTTTTGTATGGTATATCATTTGTATATTGTTTAACCATATAAAAATAATTGTTGTATAAATAGCATAGTAAAACCTCCAAAATTGGGTATTTTCTTTTATCTGTTTTTCCCGATAATTTTAAAGCAGGATTTTAGGAATTTCGCTCTAAAGTTGCTCTCAAGCAATACACAATAAGGGTACTTTGATCATTATTTGCAAGTAGAAGTTTTCTATATTGTTCTGTCATTATAAATAATGTTAGTTCAGATACCATAGTAAATCTATACAAATTTGTTATTTTTACGCTTTTTCGATATTTTAAGTAGGAAATTGTGGAATTTCGCTATAAATCAATAAACAATTAAGATAAATTGATCAATTTTTGTATGGTATATCATTTTTATTGTTCTATCATTTAAAAAGAAACGTTGCATAAATACCACAGTAAAACCCAAAATTAGCTGTTTTCATGAATTTTCGATAATTTAAGTAGTAATTTCTGGAATTTCGCTATAAATCAATACAGGAAAAAGATAAGTTCATTATTTTTATGTATGGTCCATCATTTTATATTTTTCTATCATTTAAATATAAAAGTCCAATAAAAACCATAGTAATCCCCAATAGTTGGTGTTTTCATGATTTTTCGATAATTTATGTAGTAATTTCTGGAATTTCGCTAGTAACCAAGAAAGGATAAAGTAATTTCATTATTTTTGTGTATGATATATCATTTTATATCGTTCTAACATTTTAAAATAAAATTTGCATAAATACCCTAGTAAACCCCAAAAATTGTGTGTTTTCATGATTTTTAAATAAATTATGTAGTAATTTCTGGAATTTCGCTATAACAAATAAAGTATAAAGATAATTTCATAATTTCTGTGTATGGTATATCATTTAATATTGTTCTAACATTTAAAAACAAAAGTTGCATCAATATCATAGTGAAATCCCAAAATTTGGAGTGTTCATGATTTTTCAATAATTTATTTAGTAATTTCTGGAATTTCGTAATATTTCTGTGTATGGTAAATCAGTTAATATTGTTCTATCATTTAAAAATAAAAGTTGCATAAATACCATAGTAAAACCCCAAAATTAAGAGTTTTCATGATTTTCGATAATTTATTTAGTAATTTCCGAAATTTCGCTAAAACCAATAAAGGATAAAGATAATATCATTATTTTTGTGTATGATATATCATTTTATATTTTTTCTATCATTTAAAAATAAAAGATGCATTAATACCATAGTAAACCCCCAAAATTGGTTGTTTTCATGATTTTTCGATAATTTAAGTAGTATTTTTTTTTGGAATTTCGCTTTAAATCAAAACTGGATAAAGATAATTTCATTACTTTTGTATGGTATATAATTTTATATTCATTTTTTGTTCATTCTTTTAAAAAGTTACAAATGCTTTTATTTTAAATTTATATCCAAACAAGAAAAAACGTCGCCACGCGCCGAAAACCAGGTTTTCATTTAATACTTATACTTTTGTAAAGAAAATATCTGATATGAAGAAACTGAACTTCAATTTTTAGCAACAGTGACCTTGATCTTGATCGCAGACTCAGAGCAGAAATACCGAGTTGCGTCTTGGTATCAGCTACCCAAAAAAGTTTGGTGTCAATAGATCACAGCTAACCGAAGTAATAAGGAGAAACCTAAATTTCTATTTTTAGCAAAAGTGACATAGACCTTTATCACAGACACCTGGGTATCAATCCTAAGTAGTGTCTTGATATAAGCTACCCACAAACCAAGTTTGGTGTCAATAGGCCAAAGAAAACTCAAGCTATTGAGCAGAAACTGAATTTCTATTTTTAGCTACATTTACCTTGAGCTTTATCACAGGCGCCTGGGTAGCAATCTCAAGCTGCATCTTGATATTAGATACCAACACTAAGTTCGGCGTAAGTATACCAAAGCAAACTCAAGTTATTGAGGGAAAACTGAATTTTTATTTTTAGCAACAGTGACCTTGACCTTGATCACAGATACCTGTGGCAATCCCAAGCTGCCTTTTGATATCAGCTACTCATATACTAAGTTTGGCATCCAGAGGTAAAAGCAAACTCAAGTTATTGAGGGTAAGCTGAATTTCTATATTTAGCAAGTGACCTTGACCTTTATCACAGACACCTGAGTAGCAATCTCAAGCTGCCTGTTAATATAAGCTACCGACAAACCAAGCTAAGTGTCAACAGGCAATTTGGCATCAACAGATAACATTCACAAAATACTTAACAAAAAATCTTAGTCAAAAAGGGGCATAACTTTGGCAAAACACAGCCAGGGGTTATGAAACTTGACATGATAATTGGTACTGTGATGTCAAACAATTATGTAAAGTTTCAAAGCTATACCTTGAATGGTAACTGAGAAAAAGACAACTTTCACAAAAAACTTAACAAAATTTCTAAGTGAAAAAGGTTCATAACCTTGTGAAAATACAATCAGGGATTATGAAACTTGTCCTGTTAATTGGTATTGAGATGTCAGACAACTATGTTAAGTTTCAAAGTTGTACCGTAAACGGTTACTGAGAAAAACACAACTTTCACAAAAAACTTCACAAAATGTTGACGCCCGCCCGCCCGCCCAACGACATACCCCAATCTAATAACCAGGATTTTTCTAAAGAAAACCTGGTTAAATATGTAAATATGTATAGACATTTACAATATTTAAATTGTTTACCTCCAGTTTTATTAGAAACTTGTGATGCACTATATATCATATTATGAAAAACCATGAATTAAATTAAGAATTCTTTATACACAAATAAGCTCTTAAAAACTTGCATTTGAATATAGAGCGTTACAAGTACAAGTGTGTGTGTGTGGGGGGGGGGGGGGGTAATTCGTTTTAATGCAATATAAGTTCAAATTTACAAATAATATATTATATATTTACGAAGTTTTATTCTGACAAATGAAATACCATTTCATGATTACGAAATAATATTTATTAAAATCAAAATATAATTACTTATTTACTAAACCGAATAGAGTTTCGATCTTTAAACTATGTTAATGATTAACCGCACTGATTGACTGCATGGGGAGACTTTCAGCAGCTTGAACAACGCTCATGTGTATTAATATACTCAACAAAAATAGAAACCTGACACTTTATTTTTGGTGATTCCTGGAATCAGATTTAAAGCTAATTGAATTGTGGTATGTAATAAAAATTGTGCATGTTTTGAACTTAGTTATGCATTTTGATATTTTTGGTGCATGAAACAAGTGATTCAGTGGTTATTTTCTTTTGGATGGTGCAAAAATATATAGATTTTGAATATGCACCTCATACTTATTCAAAGTTACAGTGTCAGGTTTCTTTTTTTGTTGAGTATATTATGTCTAAAACCCAGATCATGGCATATTATCAGTGTAAGCTGGCACTAGGATTATAACTTATACTGTATTTTTATGTGGTAGCATTAATATTTTCAGAAATGAAACATAACAAGAAAACTTTGTTTAAAATGTGGAGCTTTGTTTAAAAATCGATGGTTTCCATGGTAACAATTATAACACTTATGTCTAAGTTAATGAGTCTTAGTTAACTGCAATTGGCCTCATTTGGAACGTATTTCAACATAATTCGTAATACAATAGTTTTATTTATTAGTATATAGACGATTTTCATCATTAGTGGCATATTGAGAACATAAGAGAACTAGGTGGGTGAGGTAATTATAATTGCAAAATACATGTTAGATATAGAAAAATTATAGTTGTTAGTAAATTTAAGCCTTCATCATATTAGAATAACTAAATGGTATAATTGTATAGATAATAACAATGACGATAACAAAAATACACGATTTTAATAAAATACTTACTGATTTTTGTATAAATTTTAATCAAATGTAAAACCCCAATCATGACATTCACAAAACGTCAAGGTTACCCATCAAGCATGTCAAATCAATGAAATTATGATAATGTTATGACTTTTCTTTCAATCAGACAAAACATAAAACATATAAATACATTAAAACACAATTTAAATCTATTTTATATAAAACAGGTAAATGTGAAACAAAACAAAGAACCAAAAATATGGGTGAGTGACCTTGACCTTGGAAAAAGACATTTTCCACCAATGGAACTTTTGGGAACATTTTATTTTTGGACACTAGAATAGTTGTAGATGATGAATTTCTATCTTTCGTTTGTGTTCTAATTTTTTCCAGGTTTGACCTATTTTTGGGGTAGATTGACTAGACTAAAGCTAAGCAGTGCAGACGCTAGTATAACAGTAAACCATAATTTGTGTTAGTAGCCCTGATTTGCTAATAATAGACTATAAGCTTGCTCTAATTTCGGAAGCAGTAATCTTGGGGATTTACCAAAAACTAAAAAAAATCCTAAAACTATGCAACCAACAACAGTCGGTATGTTTTCTGCTTTTTTTTAAATCAAAGCATCAGTATGAGAAATAGCAACGTTTTGAAGAGCAAAAATGAAAGTCAAACAAAAACAAGGTGAAAAGCTTTGTCCAGTTTATTTCTTTTAAATTATTGTGAAAGAGATCGAAGAAAGTGGATAAACTATCCCAGTGTTCATGATGTAAAAAAATGAGAGAACCAGGATGGTAAGTCTTTAAGGACGGATCCAGAGACGGTTCAGAGAGGTTCCTCGAATCCCCTTTTGGGAGCAGCAATATTTAATTTTTGTGGGAATTTGGCCAGAGTGTTGTAAATTATCACGTTTCTACCCTAAGACTTTCCCCAAACGAACCCTCTTTCCGCAAATTTTGCATCCGACTCTTGTCAGGGTGGGTAATCAAACTGCACCTTACCATGCAACTTGTAAACAAATGTCGGCCATTTTGGATGTAATTGGTAAGTTTTTACTGTTACTCATTTTATAAATAACTCTTTAAATAGCGATATATCTATGAACCTGCTACACAATTTTCCGAATCTTTTGGTACCTAGATGGAGTATGAACTCTTAGTGGAACACAAGTTACCTTGGACACAGAAATCGAATCGGCGAGAAATAAGCAAGAATTTTCAGGGTAGGATGATGGATCTGTGAATGAAATAGATAAAAAGGGAACTTTGAAAGCCATCGAACACGATAAATATGAAAGTTTTTCAGGAAGGTTCGATTGAGCCTGTTCATTGACATTAATGGAAAAGCATATTACTGCCCACGCCGCCTAGCCCCGAGTTGAGCACAACTCAATATTTAAACTAATAAACAGTACAATTTTGATCCATCCCAAACGAACGTGTGCATATGGCGGCGGACATGGAACCTTCAATATGGTATTTCCAGATTAATACCATTCCATATTGAGCAGATAAAATAATGGGTTGCCGTAAACGAGAAAACGGTGGGCGGAACTGAACAGAATAGAATGTTAACAGGCGATCTTTAAATATAAATCTTGCATATAACAGACAACGCCAAAGGCAAAATTTAAAAAGCAGGAATTTTATCCTTGGGGGTGATTGAACAATATCCAAATCTATATTGGCAGAGAAATCGAAACCACCCATTTAAAAACTTGCCGAAATATTAAAACAAAGGAAATTTTAGAAGTACTATTAACATAGTATATAATTATCGTGCTCAACGACCTTCAAAGGACGTAATTGATAACAGCACTGATTGAATGTACGGGGGACTTTTTACAACCGCCACACGGCACAAACAACGCTACTGTGATATTGAAATAGATGAAAAGGGAACTTTGTAAGCCATCAAACACGATAAATATGAAAATATTGCAGGCTCAGTTTGATTGAGCCTGTTCATGGACAGTAATGGAAATGCATGTAACTGCAGGAACTATTTAGGAAACAGCGACCATATTCACTATACGGGTGTTGTGTTGTCATGAAAAAAATACTACAGTATGCAAAAAGCCACGTTTTACTGTTTTCCATGCTTTTCATGTATATAATGAATCTCATGCAATGGAAATGAATATTTTGGAGCACTGAAAAAGGGCAAAAGGTTTTAAAGCTCTTTAAATATCGTATTTTGAGGTCATTCTAAGTATCGGGTAATTTAAAAGACCACAGTCAATGTTCTGTGCTTGATATGTTGAACAGAAACCAGTTTGAGCGGACAGATGGTTCTACGGAAAGAAATTTGCTTTGAAGATTTTAGATTTTAATATATAGCAATCAACTAATATGATTTCTACAAATTGCATATGTTAGACCCCTCACTTTGTTCAGATCAGTTTAAAATGATGAAATGAGTTATGAAAGGAGGCCAACCTTAGAAACTTGGTAGGTTAAGACGCCATGACCCATATAAGATAAAATAGATTCAGTAAAAATAAGTACACCCGAAAAGTTTTTTTCAATGCCTGGGGAATTATGATGAGGACAAGTTTAAACACACATTTGTAAGGATGTCATGAATAGGTCAACGCTATATACGATAGTGAAATTTAAAATAAATCTAATAAAACGAAATTAATTGACCTCAATACTTATTCCCTTTTCTTCAATGTGAACATATCTGTCTATACAGACACAATTCCTGTTCATCGCTTTGGAATGATTGAACTGAACTGATGACGGATGGTGTTTTGGGGGATAAACAGTTTCTACGGCAAATCACCTCGATCACTGTAAATTTTAACTAAAATAATTTCAAAATAATAGTAATAATTCACCCAAAAATATTTATAATGAATTTTGTAATATATGAAAAAAAAACTTATGTCGCAGTACATCCATTTATTATATTAAATACATTGGTGAAGAGTCAACATAAGTTTTGATTAAATAATTCAGCTTTGATGTTTATGGCTTAGGGGTTGTATTGCATTGATTTGCACGAAGAGTGACAGACTGAAAGTACTTCCGTGTTCGTTGACCAGTGTCAAATTAATCACGTGATGATGAAGATTTTAAATAACTTTATTTTTAAACAATCAGGAGATTTTTAACCACAGAAGAGGTAAGTTCTGTATAAATGTCCTTTACTCAGTAGCATCAAAAGTGTTGAAAAAATCTATATTAAGTTTCAGCCATGTAAACATGCATTGATAATTTGCCGCGAGGTAGATTGCACGTAACTGTCATAGCATTTAAGATTTCTAATTGTCGAGGTTGTTAAATTAAGGATATAATGTTAATCACACTTCACCTGGTGAATTTATGTAGCTGATATATCTCAGCAGCAAATTGTAGATTTGACTTCTCCATACTGAAAACATTTCATTTAGTTAAAACGGAACAAAACGTAGCTATGATTTCTCCTGGGTATTTTACATACGGATAAAAAACATCATAATTTATGGAAACACAATCGTTGGTTTTCGGTAATAATGCATATCACTAGTTCCCAATATTGATCTGTCATGGCAATTTTTTAAGCTTATACCATAAATAACGTTAAGTGTATCTAACCCGCGAATGTATCGATATATTGTCGATTTTACACATCTTTCTAGTGTATTGTATGGTATACATGTCGGACAGGACTACTGATCTGAATCTCCCCGGTTCGAATCAAAACAAATGCATTTTTTTGCAATTTAATTGTTAGAATTAATTTGTAATAGTTTTACTAAATTTGGTTTGACAATACATTTCAAAGAATGGTTTTTTGTACTTTGTACATAAATATTTTTTATTACATTATCTGTAATCACAAGTACAATTCAAACAGTCGACTTGTCGATTTCATTGGTTGTGTCTGTCTTGCTGCACTAGTTTAAAGAGAAAAGCATTTTGAAAATAAAAATTTAAAAAAAAATGATTGAACCAAGATTCGAACCTATGAATAATAACATCTTTGTACTGAAACACTTTAACTGACTGAGCTAAGCGCGCCTCTTACCTTATATTGTTAAATTACTGGCTATATTTACAAGTAAATCGTAAAGTTTACGGAGTTTAGATACTATAGGGTCAAATGTAACAGTAACGAGTCAATGTTGGTGATTAATAACATAGGTCACTTAAGGTCAAACAAAACAAATCAGATTCATTTTTTAAATATACATTGTATTCTTCAGCGATTGGTGCGAGCTGAAAACAGCATTTAAGAAAAACAAAAATAATTTGGTTTAACTGAAGTCATGTGATGTTTTTTTCAAAGTTAGTTCAAAGACTTATTTACCCATGGGGCCGGGTGTCTATTATAGCCCATGGGTCGGGTGTCTTTTATATTTTGTATTGTGTGTTATATGTATATGTCAATGGAATAAAAGAATAATTACGTAAACACATACCAATACTCATTCAGACCATCTTTAAAAATACTTATAATCTTTGAATAGATTCCTCATGTTCATATTACCGGTAATGTAGAGACCATCTTTTAAAATACTTATAATCTTTGAATAGATTCCACATGTTCATATTAATGTAGAGATCATATTAAATACAGCACAATACAAAACAAGTCACCATTTGAAGCAAACATGTGCTTTGGCTTTGAGACTGGTTTTATAATCTCGAGTTCAGTTGTTGTGATTTTGTAATATGAGATTAATTCAAAATTTCATCTGAGCATTTTCTTAACCAGTTTACTTTTCTTCAGAGAGATGGTGGCCAAACTGCACTCAGTGGTGTTTTCTGTCCTGGTACTAGCAGTTCTTTTACAACATGCTCACAGCCAGTTAGGTTTGTACGTTTTTTTTCTGCATTTTCCCCTTCTTCAGTAAAGTATTGATATCTAAATATTTTTCAGAGATCTAATCTTGGTCAAAAGAAAATCTTGAAATAGGTTTCAAAACTAGACGAAACACTTATTTTATTATGATGATGTACATGTATCAAAGATATATATATATATATATGCTGATTTTGAAGTTGTCTATATTTTCAGCACTTCCATTCGGTTCTGGTTTTCTTATCACCCACATGATCCAGAGGACCCCGCAGTTCCGACGGGGCACGCAAGCCGGAGAAACGTTTAATGTTTTAAAGTGGACATATCTCGGTTATAGGGCATACAAGTTCCTCACGTGATGTTTGATTTCTGGAATATGTTCACTTTACTGCTCAATCCCTAAGGGGGCTTTTCGGAGCGTCGTGTATTTATTGTATGATAAACAACTTGTTATGTTTGCACCACCGACAACATTGTTGATCCTGATGATCGTTACTGGAATACATGTTTTTGTGTTATGCTTTGCAGTTGTCTTCTGTGTAAAATAATATTTCTTTCCTGCTAATTTCACTAATGTTACAGTGTACTTCTCAAGGCTTTGTTGCATAACAAAACTTCCCTCGGCTTCGGAAGTGTATATAAATGCACGTGCTCTCCTGGCTGGAAAATCGACTTCCTCGGATATACTTGAAAGTATTCGCTTGCTTTAAAACATCAACAAGGATAGCTTTTGAAAAAGCTAGTAGACGGCTCGCTTAGCATATTGAATTGAAGTGGATGAGACTATGTTAACGCATTTAAATTTTTGCATGGAAAATGAAATAATTTTTTGTGGCCAAAATACTACTGTACTGTACACAAGCTAAACCGAAATCGAATGTTTTACAATAAAATCTAATGTAATATGCCTTGTGAAAGTGAATGTGTGACATTTAACTGAAGAATGGTAATGACCGAAATATTTTGAAATAAATGAGTTTAAATAGACCTGTTTACACGCATACAAGCCCTACAAAAAAATTAAAATTTAGCAGTTTTACTAAGGAATATAATAATACTAATAATAACAGAAATGTTCAATCTCCTAAACTATTTCGGTTCCTTCTAGATTTATTATAGGCCCAGGCATATCACGAGACTCGGCATCACTTTTCCACATTACAGTAGAAATTCTTCGTTTATAGTTCCATAGACTGTTCAAAATCGATTGATAATCATCACATCGTACACAATGCTATCGGACTGATGTTGTTAAACTGTGGCATACAACCTGAGATCCACATATGATGTCTTCATTTACACCCATAGACCTTTAAAAAAAATTTATTCATACACACACCGAGAAAACAGTAACAGCAATGCAAACATACAACGAAAATTTACAGACATAATATATGTTTTTAACTTAGATACGATTTTATTATTTCAGATTCCAGGAGATATTTAGCTTAAATTTTTAATTTTCTTAAATCTTTTGACGGCACATTTTTAATATAAATTACTGTCGTCGTTAAATATTTATCAGCGGTGCGTCGACTACTGTGTGTGGGTCTAAAACTAGGATCGAAACATTCTAGGGACGAATATCCCATGAAACGTTTGACTGTTTTACCTTGCATGTCTCTATTTCAGTAGAAACGTGACTGTAGTTAACTCTCTCTCTCTCTCTCTCTCTCTCTCTCTCTCTCTCTCTCTCTCTCTCTCTCTCTCTCTCTCTCTCTCTCTCTCTGGCATCTATATCCGTCAGACAAAAAGAGTTAACTACTGTGACTCCTTAGCGAGTTTAAGCTATCTTTCCTTGGGGTTTAAGTATAGGTGGTGTTCCGCGCGTTTACAGGTAAAGTACAGAATTATAAAAAAAATACAATAGATATCAAAATTCTGTCATATTATAAGATGCCTGTTACCTCAACAGGGTTGCTAAAAGCAGTTTGGTGCAACTTAACCTGGTCACTGATTAACTCCCGTACATTATGTTTGAAATAGCTACTATACTGAAATTTGTGAAAATGTGAGTTGAAAACGTTCTTAACAATATTTACCATATCCTGTCCTTTAGTGCGTAGTTTACACATTCTAGTTGCTTTGTTTTAATAAATTATAAGCTGTACCTTTTTTGTTTTTCACAAACAATAAATATCATGTTTTCACGATGAGGGATAAGCCTAGGAAGGAAATGTTTAACTCGATACAGGCAGAAATTTAAACGTCATACATTAGCCAATGAAATGCCTATAGGTTTGGTTTACAACAGTCGTTTATTTACTGATAACGACTGAGTAAGAGTCTAGGGACATGTCTGGTCCGTAATTATCATGGTCGTAATATCCCGAAATCAGAGCGTCTACCAGTCTAAGCGTCTAGATAACCCAGCCCATGGAAACTCCGGGTTTTGCCTAGATGCATTTGAAACAACGACTTTGATTGGCTGCTATTTAATAATCCAATTATAATAAAGGATTGAAAGGGGGTATTCCCATACTGATTTCCTTCATCAATTAAAGAATCTATAGAGAAAGCGAGAACCACGAACTTCCGTTCAAACGGCTTAACTTGGTTTTCTTCGCTATTTCATAGTAAATTCCTACCGTATATCCGGCCGCCCGTGGGCGAGCCGGAATGAATATTTAGGATGTATGTTAGGGTCGGATCCAGAGAAGATTAATTGGGTTCCTAGAACCCACTCTTGGAGCAGCAATATTTAATTTCTATGGGGATTTTCGCCAGACAATTCGAAGACTTAAGACTGCCCCAGATGAATTCCCTTATGGAAATTTTTCATCCAACCCTGTATGTTTTAACAATGAATAAAAGACAAGTCCTTTTTAATACGTAGTGGGCTTTCAAAATAGCGACAAGTGATTTTCAACAGTACAGTATTTCCTGAACATTTCCTACCGGATTACAAAAAATATAATATATGTATTTCTGTGTTTGCAGACAGGCCGGATGACATTTCATAAGTGATCTTTAACATAACAGTCATCTTATTTTAAGATAAATAACAAATCTAGAAATGTCGATAAATGTAAAAATGTTGTTATTGTCTACTCACGTTAATTCAAGTTAATAAGTACGAGAACTGTGAATTTTTGTAACTTTTGTATGAAGACCTATGATTTTAGTCCAGTGCTAATGTACTCTTGTCCGGTGCTAATATACTTTTGTCTGGTGCAGCTGTAAATAAACTGAAGAACGAAGTAAAACCTTCAAATATATTAAATTGGGAGAAAACCGTAACTGAAGCTCAACAATAATATAATGAGACACAAAATAAGACAGTGGTGAGAATGTACGCCATGATCTCGTCCTTAGTCAGTTCAAACAAATTGGATCTTTTCCAGTTTTTATATTTTTTTCTAACTGCGTTCCCCTAAAATTAATAACAGCATCCCCTACCGAATCAAAATTTCAATGTTTTGTATGTATAGTGGTTGTTGGGTTAATTCACCAAGACTACTTGTATTTTGTTCTTGTGAGATCCTGGCGAGGTAAATATTAGCGTGCTGCACCCTAGAACCTGGGGTTTTGACCCTCAGAGGCAATATGCTTACCTGTCAACTGGCTTGTAATATAAATTATACAAAGCACATCCATTTCGAAATGAGGTCATTTAAAATATAAATAAAAACATGTAGAGAATAGTATGACTATGATGTTTATTGAAATCAACCATGTTTAAACTGACTCAAATTTCAAATATAAAAAAGTTACAAGTTAGTCCTTTCAATGAACATAATGGCCACCAACGTTTAGTATTGACCTTCGAGAAATGTAAAATTCACATCACAAACTGGCGTATCTACAGCGCGACTCAGTAAATGTACATCACAAAATGTAAAACGCACATCACGAACTTACATGACTACATCATCGTTTAAGAAGTTAAAGAACATGACAGTTACGGCGTTCCATAGTTTGTATTGAGATGTGAAATATACATTTCATAAATAACCTCGTCCAGAAACCACAGCCTCCCCACACATCCAAGAAATAGCCTGGAAAATATTTTATTGTTTGATAAATTTTAGAATGACACGACAAACAATTCACGAAAATGAGAACACAGAGCGTTGCCGCTTTGGAACAGTCTGTGGTAAAGCATTATGCCACTGTGTGTTTAAGGTATCGCAAACATTGCAAATGGCGAAAACAGGCTAAAATTTCAAAAAATGAATTTTTGGGGAAATACTTATTGCCACCTAGATTTTAGTAAATCAATGTATTTAGCTATGGATGTAGTTAATGTCTGCAAGCTCAGTTTAGTCTAATTCATGTTCTAATTACCAAGCACATACTAAAACAAAAGAAAAACCATTTGCATGAGAACCCTGAAATTCATGAACAATATACCAAAGCAACTCATACCTCAAATAAGTATATGCTGGTCGACAATGTTTAGTGCCAATTCGTCAAAATAATGTTAGGGTTTTCAAGAAATTCAAGGAAATCTTACTTCCTGGTTCAAAGTGAAAGTAGAATGTCCTGTTATTATAATTTCTCTGTAGAAACTTTGTTAATTAGATATTTTTATAAAACATTAAATAGATGCAGATATATTTCTTGCCCAACCGATGTAATGGGTATCTTCGTTTCAATTAGGTTTATCTTCAAATAATCTAATAAAAAAGAAAGAAAGACGCAATTTAAACGTTTTGACTATGTTTGTTAGGTTAAATATTTTAGTATATATTCACTTTTAGTACATATATTCTACATTTGTTTTAGTACATATATTCTACATTTGTTTTAGGCCTATTCTTTTTACTACATTTTGCTATGCATAGTGGTCGGTTAAAAAACTAAACATGTATTGACAGCTTCTGTCGTTTAAACCGAACATAGTTTACTATGACATGTTACTGTAATTTTTTGAAAAGCTAGATCCAACCAGAAATGATCGAAGTGTCTTCAAATAATGGGCCGAAATGCCGGGTTAGGTGCGGAGATGTCATGTTTAAAGTGTAGAAACTAAATTATTGTCGACTCAATTAAATTTTATTAAAGTGTGTGCACTATAGCCCTTACATATTTATTTCAAATGAATCTTCACATAATTATATCTCAATTTTATTTACATTTTTATTCGTTTTCATTATCTTTCTTGAGACAGTAGTTACGATTAGATACGGCGGCAAGGTAGGTTTTAACTAAAACCTGCCTTTGTAATACGGTATAAAAAATAATTCTCCAAATTATTGCAAATAAGTTAACATTTTGGCACCTTACTGCAAGGAAACATTACACATTACAAACATTTGCATTATATTTGCAAATTTCACAGTAAAATTTTGCAAAATTGAATGACAAAAGGCTTTAATGCAGTAATTTAACGTACTTCCGCCGGTTATGCGGCTACCTGTCATCAACAGGAAGAGAGGAGTGACAGAACACAACAAAACATTCTGGCAAAAATGACGACAAGATCAGAAAAAGAAAAGCAAAAGGCTCAGCAAGAAAAGTTCCAAGCTATATTATCAAATTTGTTAAAAGACGATGACAATAAATACTGCGTTGACTGTGATGCCAAAGGTCTATTTGTTTCAGCTTTAAAATTTCTTTTAGTTTTCCATTTACCTAACTTGCTCATTAGTGCTGGTGAACTTGCCATGTTCATTATGCAGTTAACGAAGTATCAAGTATATCATGATTTATTGATAAAAACACTCTTTTTAATATATTTAGGGATCTTATCTGGAGTGCAACCAGTGTAGATTCAGATCGGATGGCACATCTCGGTCAGAAATAACTGAACCATTCAAAAAGCTTAGTGTAACCCTGATCAGAACAGAGTGCCAGTTGATCTAGATTTACATTTTTCACCAATAGGATAGCAGTGATATCACCAAAAGGATATCAGTGATAACCTATGGTGTAAATGGTTAACCAGGTGGGTGAATTTGAATTATTAGACAACATGATTAAGATCATGATCATGACTAAGATTTAATAGTAATTATTCAGTTTTTTGTTTATCAAAAACACTTCCCATGGTTCAAAACACAGTTTATACATAGATAAAATATACCAAACAAGGTTCAGAACGCTTCAACGTTTACAGTGATATCATGTATTTTTGCGCTTTTCTAAGAGACAATCTGATTAGTTCGTTGGTTGTGGATAAAAGCATGTTTAAGTGACTTGTCATTAGATCCTGATAGTGTAGTGGTTTTCAGGTGATGATTTAAATCAGATAGATGAAACAATGATGTCATATTGTTTGTTTAACACAAAATTGTAATTCTGTAGGTCCAAGGTGGGCTTCCTGGAACCTGGGAGTGTTCTTATGTATAAGATGTGCTGGTATACACAGGAATCTTGGAGTCCATATTTCAAAAGTGAAGTCAGTGAACTTGGACACATGGGCACCAGAGCAGATAGCTGTAAGTTTAGTGCTATGAATTGTTTTGCCCATATATTTCTTATTGATTGTAAATACTTTTTTTTCAGAGTTAACCCTTTATAGTGTTGTATCTATAGCGTGATAGCGGGGCGCGGCGCCCCGCCCTTTTTGAAGAGCCAGTGCTCTCCACAAGCCTGGGCGATCGGCGATTTTGCCGGCTACTAAAGCATTCGCCACCGGCTACTTTTTGCAAATATTAGAAAAAAATAATGCAAACTAATTCACAACACTCGCCGATTTAAGGTAAGACCTGTGTAATAGGCACTATTAAGAATCCAACATCTGATTATATTTTCATCAACTGCTTCATACCACTGACTTGTATGCAAAATTTTAATGATTTTCACCGTGTAGTTTTTGAGATTTTTAGCTTTTTTATTTTAAAAAAGTGAGAAAAAACGTGAAAGTATCCAAATTCTTTAATCGGTGACAAAATTTTTTGTTATTGATAAATTCAACCTTAATTTTTTTACAGTTTATCCAAAATATGTTATATTTTACTAAACCAATTTAAGATATAATATATAAATACAAAATTTATCTTAAAATGACATTTTTTGACCAAATAAATTTAAAAAATGCATTATGCCTATTATTTAAGCTCTAGGCTTACAAAAAAAATAGCTTCCAGTGGGATTTGAACCCTGGTCCTCTTGCTTGACAGAAGTCTATGCTAATTTACTACTATGGTTACCTCCCTTGGATACTCTTCTGGATATAGGTATTCATTACACAGGTCTTACCTTAAAACAGCAACAACTTGTCAATATGAATTTCACGAATACAAGGTTTTCTGGTTTCCCAACGTTTAGGCATGACTAACCTCAGTCAGCTGACATGGTATATTTTTAGAGCCACGCGCACTGACCAATCGTATCGCGCGTTAAAAATATTCTGCATAAATATTCTGCACACGTCACGCTCCGGAAACGCACGATCACATTTACGATAGCTAGCAACGCTCATTCGTGTTAAATTAAATTTTAATAACACATAGACTAATACGAACGAAGTATTTCTGACCGTGCAATGATTGACGTATATTTCTGACCGTGCATTTTAATTTACAATGTTTAAGTCGGATGTTAATAATATTTATTACGAGTGATTAATGATATGAACGACGTATATTTTTAATCATGCGAATACCTTGCCCGTAAAATATCCGAGAATTATAACATGTACATTGACTAAAATCATCCAGTTTACAACTGCTATGAACATCTGTTAAACACCTGGTCATTGACCGTTTTGATCTCAAATGTCATCGATGCTTGTGTATTTAACATCGCCGAATTAGCAGTTTGCAACTAATCTATTGCGACAGCCATCACATTTTTTTCGGCAATGTTGATTATACAGCAATGGGATGTTTATTTAACAACTATGGAGTTAAGTGCTTGACAAAGGTATGCAGAAATTTCAAAGGATGAAACGTCTGGCATGTGTTGACGTATTCTGGGCTTACAATTACGGACGTGTCAATTAATGTACAAGTTTCTAAATTTTCGGATGATCTTTTTTAAATAAAAATTCTCGTCTCTAAATATTCGTTCAGCTAGAAAAATATTTTTTCCGTTCGAAGATAAAATACGTAAGGTATATAAATTTAGTCTTTATTTTAAAATAGTAATCATAGTATTCACTTATGCAACAACATATTCTTATATATTGCCAATATATAGATACGTTCACAGTGAGAATGAAAATTAAAATTAAAAAATAAAACCCACCCACCCGCCCCATTTTTTCCCAAAATTAGGATGAGAATCTATGAATTAATTTTCTATGGCCTTAAGGAGATTTATTAGGTATTCTTAAATCCTCACAACACACCAGATTGCACCATTTTGCACCGTGAAATTCAAAATTTTCCAGGGGAGACCCCACCCGTACCCCCCCAGCAGGAGGGGAGACCCCTCCCTCACCTACCCCCTATTCGCCGCTACATGGCTCGTGCACGCGGCAAGCCGCGTGCACCATCACTGACTACTTTGGGACATTCACTGGCTACTTCAAAAGTTGTGGAGAGCACTGAAGAGCGCCCCTCTGTCCTAAATCTCAAACACTCTGCCCTTTTCCCCAGAAACGCCCTTTTGTCTTCAATAATTAATGTCTACCACCTTTGACAATTCTGCCTTTGTTTATTCAATGCCTGTGTTTTCCCAAGTTACCTTGTGTAATTAACAGTAACGCATCGATGCGTGTATACGTACCGTACAGCGACCGTCTGGAATCTAGTCCCAGACAAGTCATTAATCGATATCTGGACAAGTGGCAAATACACAGAAAGACAGTGTCAAAAAACTTGTTAGTCATAAATGGCTGATTAGCCTAATCTACAGCATGTGCCCATGCGGCATATCAAACGTCTCGATCATCCCCCCTTGGAGTCAATTAATTGTCACATCACTTGCTTCTGTACCCCAATAAACTGTCTAGCATATTGGTACAATATTTTTTGTATTAAAACTAGGTTATCTAATAATTTTTAATAACAAAAATAAAGCAAAACATCGTAATTTTATAAAGTAATTCGCTTGTCCCATTATTTTGAATTTGCCGGTATCACTCGTTTTTTAACAAAGTACTCTTTCAAACAAGCGTTCATATTCGGAAAGGAAACTTGTTTACACAAAAATAACTTTATTTCAATGGTTGAAGCCATAGAAAACAGGAACTTTTAAAAAAATATGAAAAATGCTCACTTTCAAAACGAAAATTGTACGACTTTTTGCCAATTTTTCTATTATCTAGTAAGTTGGATTTTGATACCTTGATGTCTTTAAACTGCTCAAATTACATGAAAAACTCAAGGAAACATCTAGTTCTCTTGATAAAATTTCATTTTCATCATGTACAATATAAATTTCATTAGAAATTACAAACGGTGAAAGTGTAATCAATTTCGGACAACAATAATTTCGGATACGTTGTTTTTTTTTTCACAATTATTCTAAAGTTTATTATTTTTGTAAGTAACTTATAAATTTTGACTATCACATAAATTGGCCAAAATCTCACCTACAATATCATCAAGTATCACTAAGTGACAGACAGAACTAAGGATACACTTTCAATTAAAACAAAATTGTACTCTGGCTGTTCTGTTGTCAGAGTTAGTCACATGATAATATATTGATTCAGATATGTTTGAAAAAGCATATTCATCTATTCACCAACACCTACCCCACCCCAAAATGAACAAAAAAACCCACAACAACAGCAACTTAAGTTTAAGTATGCTGAAAAGTGCCCTTTTGCTAGCGAAAACACGTATTTGCCCCTGTCTCTTTTTTGACAGCACCCTGCCCTTTTTTCACAGCACCCTGCCCTTTTAAAATCCTTGATACAACACTACCTTTACTTCTTGGGATATGTTGTTATCCTGTAGGTGGACAGTTAGATCCAGATCAGCTGGCACATCCATGTCATCTGGTCAGGATTTACACTGTCTGCTTTTAGATTCAATTAATCTATTTCTGACCAAAAAGGCAAAGATGTGCATGATCTTGATTTACTCTGATCACATGACATGTATGCATGGCTTAAATAATTTAAAATTGTTGATCCTTTAAATGAAGATCAGTACATGTCAACTTTTGTTATTGTTCTGCTATCACTGACAGAAACTGTTAGCAATTAATTGTAAGTGATACACCTATGTCTGTTTGTTTGAGAAAAGATATTAATATGGAGAACTGGTTCCAAAACAAGACATTTGTTGATAGCTGATTTTATGTAACTCCAGTCAGGCGGCAATATTACTACACAACATGATCACAACTACTAAATAAATGAAGATTGCACAAAAAGTTTGTTGCAGGCTGTAATTATAAGAATTGACTCATTTTTCTGTGTTTCTTGATGTCCAAACTGTCAAAATGTTAACACTTTAATTAAATATAATATATTTTAGATGATGATGGAGATTGGTAACAGTCGAGCACGAGCTGCATATGAAGCTAACCTTCCTGACAACTACAGAAGACCCCAGGCCAATGGGTAATACTTTTGTAACATACATTTAAAGTAAAATCGAGATGTAAAATCATGTAATACACCAGTAGTTATTTATAGTTAACATGCACTACATATTCTTGATTAGTGTTCATATTTTGTATTCATGGTCACTTAATGCTAAAGTTGTTATGTAAAAGTAAATAATTAAACCACCAAGGCCATTACATTACAGGCCATTCACATTGATGTGGGGGTAGCTTCTGGGATGGTTTCTGTTGTTTACTTCTTTAAAATTGTCTATTTTAGGAGCTTTCTTCACAAATCTATAGTCTTTTGCTTTTCTGTTTAGAGAACAATAATCCTTCTTATCCAAAGCTACATTATAGTCTTTTGTGCAATTTTGGTCTAAAATACTCAAACATTAACATCCCACTTTGAGTAAATTTACATCATCATAAACTGTCCTATTTGTTTTTACAGCTGAGCTGGGTTGCACCTACAAGGACAAATCATTTTGTCACAAGTTTTCAGGAAAACAAAATATTGTTATCCAGGGGATTAATGAATATGGCAGTCCTGTGCAAATTTTGACTCATTTAACATATTTAAAGTCAGAATAGTGTTTTTGTGACTCAAACCAGGGGGTCATATTTGTGGCCTATAACCTGTGTCTATATAGATTTAAATCCTGAAAATAAAGAAAATCTGTACAACAGCCATAATAGTACTAGGCAGAATGAAAAAGGCAGAGTCCTCTGGGCCATTTTAGCCAACAAAATAGTTACATAACAACTTAAATTGAGCAGTGGATTTGCTTGGTGGTTTTTTAGTTTATAAATATTGTATTTCAGTGCTCTGGAGAGCTTTATACGAGCAAAGTATGAACAGAAGAAGTACATGGCCAAAGAGTGGAATCCACCTAAACCTTCTATTCCTAAAGAGGTATGCAAAGTAGACATCTATCAGTCTTACCAGTATTTTTTGCTCACTTCTAAAATGGGCAGGACAGTTTACATTCATACATGGTTCATATTAGAAGTTTAATTTATAGTTAACCTTTTACTCAATGGGATATGGCTGTTATCTGACGGGCAACAGTGTAGATCCAATCAACTGGCACTGCTGTGCTGACTGATGTTTAGATGAGAAAAATCAACATGGTTGATGTATTAGTCAGTTATTTTCACTAACATTGACAGATTTTGTAGTACAATCAAAATTCATCGTGTCGAAATTGTCAGTTCCAGATATCCATAGTTTGACTTATCCAAATTGGAATCATAGCAAGATAAATGTAAAATGATATTGATATATCTTGGAAAACATTATTACAAGTTCATGAGCAATTTAACAACCTAATTTGTAAAACTAAGATATGTGCAATGTACTAAATCATTTTTATTCGCCTACATTGACTTGTTTGAATTTAACTAACACAGCAGCATTGTAATTAAGTACCGTATTCCGCTATGTATAACACGCACATTTTTTCCTCCCGAAATAAGCGCGGATCGTGGATGCGCGTTATACATCCGATAAAATTTTTCAGTATTTTTTCTTCACTTCAATTTCGCCATTAAAAAAGGCGCAGTGATCAGCAAGAATGTCAGAATTTGAGTACGAAACGAGCCATCCACACACGAGGATTCTACACGGAATTACAGTAAAACTTCTTGTTGTTATTTAAAGAAACAAACTGTTAAAGTTTAGGTAAGATCTTACATGAAATACATTGATTTTTTTTATAAACTATGTTGTTCAAATTTATACCGGAAGCGGAAGTACATTATAAAACAATCACAAATGCTGTTGTCATCTCGTTCAATAGAGTCTGACAATGTGAAAAATCGAGTTTTATAAAAAAATTGGTTTTATCATTTGCAATATATTCTATGGGTAATTACATGTTAAAAAAAGATCTTTCAATCTGGACTTGTTAAGAAATATTGATAGTTACGTACAAATAACCTCGAGTTTCAAAGGACCTTTTCATAATATTTTTCAAGCCTCTCACCTTGTTTGAAGCACATGCAAACACGCCTATTGTTCAAAGATTATAAATGGAGCTTATTCCTGGCAGGTGTGAAAATATATAAGCTGATGGCATGCAAATGTTGGAATAGGTGGTGACATGTTTGCATTAATTATAATGATTATTTTACTGCCTTAATTGTTTATTATTAAAGATTTTCTTTACATTGTAATATTTTACTTCAGCACCAAATTTAATACTTCAAATCGGCGCCGATTTTACTAATTCCCGCCGAATTTTCTTAAGTTGGCGTCCATTTTATTTTACTATCTTGTTGATTAAAGATTTTCTTTACTTATTAATATTTTATTTTAACACAAATACTTCAGATCGGCGCCAAATTTTCTTACGTTTGCGCCTTTTTTTTTGATGCGTGTTATACATCCGAAATCGGCTTTTCCGCCGATTTTTACCAAAATTATGGGTGCTCGTTATACATCAATGCGTGTTATGCACAACGGAATACGGTATGGCATATTTTTAGGTAGGGGACTAAAGTGTATTGTGTAACATTAACAATGTCTTCTTACAAAAAATATGTGTACTTCTGTTTCCACTACGTTTCATTCAGATTATCTTTTTTTATATATGGTTGGTACAGCTAGTTAAAATAAAATATTAGGAAGCACAGGTCATCACCAGTTTATGAAAGAATAATCTGCCTCAAGTCCTGTCCAGAAGTTAAGTATCACAAATGGTAATGACACAAATGCTTGACACCAATTTTGAATCCTAAACTTGCTGGGGTTTGATTATCAAATAATCAAGTTGAGACCTTACTCAAGGCTTTCTTTTGATATTGCAGTTACAGTTTCAGGTGAGATTCTGCTTCTGTTTATCCCTTTACTAGTAGTATCTTTTAAGGTGATGGTTTCCTTTTGTTGAATTTTGTTTTGTTCTTGAAAATAGCTTGCTCGCAAAATGACCACAAATAATTGCAAACCCAAAATATTTAGTATTCTGGTCCATTATACAAAACAGCAATGGGGTAAAGAATAACTGTTAGATTAGTCCTGCTAGAAGGACTAATATGATATTGAAATCAGTATTGTTGCATGCATTCTGTGTGGGCAATAGATTTAACTCTTTCCTCCATATATATATGTACTTTATTACAAGTGCGAACAGTGTAGATCCAGGTCAGCTGGCACATCTGTGCGGTTTGATCAAGATCTGCAATGTTGGCTTTTTGGTTAGAAAATACCTTATAAATCAAAAAGTGAATATTGTAGATCCTGATCATACAGCAGGGATGTGCCAGCTGATTGGATCTACACTGTTCACACATGCAGTAAAATGTGTATATTATTACTATATATGGAGGAAAGGGTTAAATTATCTGAACTACAGTATCTTCATTGTTGGATATTCCAGATGTAAAAAGTTTTGTGTTACCAATGTTTGCATGAGGTCACAGCTGAAATCACATGTAAGGTTGTAGGTTGTAGATAAGGGTCCAGGATCATAAAACTAAATCTGGAGACCAGTCTCAAATCTCAAGCATCTGATTGACTGAAATGGTGACTGGTCGCCATTTCAGCCAATCAGATGCTTGAGATTTGAGACTGGTTTCCAATCTTAGTTTTATGATCTTGGGCACATATGTGCTGAAGGAATAACATACAGTGATTATTTGCATGAGATCACTGATATAGCAAGCTAGATCACATGAACAGTTGTAAGTAGATCAGTTATTTTGAAGGGTGTACATAGAGAAATATATCAATGAATGAATCAATCAAAGAATTTATCTTCCAACTTTAAGTGAGAACTTAAGGTCCCTACCATGTTGGGTATTTGTTCTTTTCACAGCTACAGTCACATATATGCTACCACTCTAGCACCATAACATATTTGTGTCAAAATATTACATATTGATAATATTCACATGTAAAGTAGATGGAATATTGGATTGGTGAAATGATCACACAAAACGTTATGACCACTTAGCTATTTTATTATTTATTGCCGCTGTGGGTATTGTACAGTCACAATGCTGTGTATGTATTGTACAGTATCTGTATTGTATAGCCATTGTAGGTATGACAGAAACCAAAGGTTTGATACTTCTCTGTTAACCATTTTATGTAAAGAGAAAGTGTTAAAACAAAACCTTTATCATGAAGGTTTAGAATCAGAGGTTACGTAAATAATGAGACCTAAGAATGAACAAGTCTTGATCCAGATCGTTCAGCACATATGTGCCAGCTAATCTGGATCTGCACTGGTTGCAAAACTCATAATATATTATATATATGGAGTAAATGGTTTTAACTGACATGATTTTTCTTTCAGCTGTTGGATGATGAAAAGGACAAGAAGAAAACTAAACCGACTGCAACCACGAAAGTTCATATAGCATCTGTAAGTATAGTGCAGTTGGGGTGACTTTCAGGAAGCTATGGAGGAAATAGTCATCCAATTAGCCAAACCTTTTTTTCCAGGTCTCAAGGTTATAGAAGTGAGAATGGAAACCAGTCTCAAATCTCAAGTTTCTGATTGGCTGAAATGGCGACTGGTCGCCATTTCAGCCTATCAGATGCTTGAGTTTTGAGACTGGTTTCCAAACAAAGTTTTATAACCTCCAGCCCAGGAGAAAGTTTAACCATAAATTTTATAAAGAAAGTTGTAAAGGAAGATTATTGGTAAAACTTCTCTCTCTGACCAATCCCTATTTTCAAAGCAGATTTGATTGATAGTGTTAGCACAGCTATACAGTAACTTTCAGCAGTATAGAATGATATTGGTCACTTGATAGACATGTGACAAACAAATCAAAATAATGTTCATCAACAAAGTTTTACAAATTTAATATTGCCATGTATTCATGTCAAGTATTGAAGACTGGAAAAACATAGAATTTGCCATATCTGCTAAAAGGTGATTCTTGGATATATAAACAGAGTATAATGTCTACCGGTACTTACCTGTAATCAGTTAAACATGTACATGTTGTTGATGTGTAAAATCTCATTAAAAATAATATATTGTTCTTGTTTAGTGCAGCTTTCACATAATCTGGGTATTCTTTTTATTTGAAGACATTTCAACAAGAATCTAATGCTTTACCGTTTTACTGATATCCATGATTTGCATGAACATAATTAGCAAATCCATTTAGCAAATGCACTTGAGGAGGAAGTTATCAAGGCCCAAGGCTGAAGGTTATAAAACTGAGATTGTAAACCAGTCTCAAATCTCAAGGATCAGATTGGCTGAAATGGTGACTGGTAGCATTTCAGCCAATCAGATTTGAGATTTAAGATGGGTTTCCATGCTCAGTTTTGTAACCTTGGGCACAGATATAGGCTGAATAGTTTAAAGCTTTATAACAATGGTATTTGAAAAGTGTATTAGGATTTTTCATACAGGTTTGCTTTAAATGTATTTCATATTCTTGGCTTCAAATATTATTGTAGAAAGATTTCTATAATATCTTTAGAAAATTTAGTACTATTCAGGAAAAATCAATAATAATTTTGAATTCTGGTGAAGCTATTATTCGTGATTTTTTGCAATGGCTAGTATAATGGAAAGGGGAAGTTACTGCTGCAGCGAGATTGCTCAATAATTTGGGTTATCTGTATTTTTCCAGTATGTAAACTGTCAGTATTTTTAATAGTTTTTGCATGTTTATTCTGTCAGTTTGTGTAGATGTGGGTTTTAAAAACAAGATCATTTCTGTTATGTAAAATTCTCTATAATACACACTCCTTGTCAGTGGGTATTTCAAAGCATGATTATTTCTGTTACGTAAAAATTCTCCATTATATGCACTCCTGGTCTGTGAGTATTTTAATACTTCTTTATTTCTGTTACGTAAAAATTCTCCTTTATATGCAATTTTGAAAGTGTGAATACTCAGTAGATTAGGGTTTTCAAGCTTCTATTAACAATATTATAAGGGTGGATTGCAAAGCTATTTTATTATATTCATAAATTAATATGGGGTTGCATCATGTGCAGAGATGTCTTCAGCAATGTGCCATCAATCCTTGAAATGATGTCATCCAGTTGTGGTTGAGCACACAGCATTGCTTATTATGTGTTCCTAAGTCAAAAAACACTATAATATGTAACGGAGTAGCACATTATTTACGAAAAAATTGTATATACATGTAATTTTAAATTCTTTCTAAATATAATAACAACTAAAATACTAGTATTGAAAATACCTCCAAAACATGACATTCTATGTATGATAGAATAGTGTTGTGCTGAAAACTCAATTTTGTCATGATTATATCTGACCAGGCTTAGTGTGGATCGTAAGCTGCATGAAAATATAATGTGATTTCTCTTTACTCCATGGTTACAGCATATATACCAAGTGCCACCATTGTAGATCCATGCAGTTAGATCAGGATCTGCACTAGTTGCTTTTAGATCTGACCAAGAAGCTCATTGTGTAATTACTGATAAGACTGCACAGATGACATGCTTTGCCCAATTTATATGCATTTTAACAGAACAATAGACAATATAAAGATATGGAGGAGGAGAGTGGAGGCCAGAGCTGGGAATTTGTCCTATTTACCGGGCTGATCCATGTCATATGAAAGTACACTGCCCACTGTTCTGTCAAATGCAAGAGAATTGCTCCACAGTAAAATAGTATTTTATATCATGTTGAAGGTACCAAGGGTAAGTTCAGAGCCACAGATATCTACACAGTCCAGTAAACCATCAAATCCAAAACCCGTTCAGAACTCCCAGCCTGCTACGTCATCACATCTCCAGCAACCAACATCACCGCCTCACAAGAGTTCCACCACTGGGGACCTCATTGGTCTAGGTAATTACTCTCTTCTTTCACTACATTTTTTGTTTCAAAATTTATTCGCTTTTTGGGTATCTTATTCCTAATATATTGAGAAAAAGTTGAACTATTATTGTGGAATGTGTTAATGATTAGAAATAAGTGAGGAAGCTGAAAAATACCAATGCAGTGGTTTTAACCCTGTCCTCAATATATACCCCTTTATTGCTTGGTCTAACAGTTTTGATCCAGATCAGACAGCACATCTGTGCCTTCTGATAAGGACCTACAGTGTTTGCTTTTTGATTCATTAGGTTATTTCAGACCAAAAAGCAAGCAGTGCAGATCCTGATTAGATGGCACAGATGTGCCAGCTAATCTGGATCTACACTGGTTGCCCATGTGATTAAGAGTGTAGATATGGAGTAGGGTTAAAATTTTATGTATAGATGTTTGTTTTCATGTATTTTCCTTAAATGTTTAGATTGTGATGACAGTAGTTTTCTGCTGTGATTTTTAGCTCACCTGAGCCATAGGCTCATGGTGAGCTATTGTGACCCGTCTTTGTCCGGCGTCCGGCGTCCGTCGTCCGTCAACAATTTCCTTTAAACAACATCTCCTCTGAAACCACTTGATGGATTTTAACCAAATTTGTCCTGAAGCATCCTGGCACTGATGTCTACAAAAGTTGTTCAAATCATGACCACAGGGTCAAGGTCACTGCTGCTAAAAATAGAAATTCAGTCTTTGCTCAATTACTTGAGTTTGCTTAGGGTTATTGACTCCAAACTTGGTGTATGGGTAGCTTATATCAAAAGGCAGCTTGGGGTTGCTACCCAGGTGTCTGTGATCAAGGTCAAGGTCACTGTTGCTAAAAATAGAAATTCGGTCTTTGCTCAATTACTTGAGTTTGCTTAGGCCTATTGACTCCAAACTTGGTGTATGGGTAGCTTATATCAAAAGGCAGCTTGGGGTCGCTACCCAGATGTCTGTGATCAAGGTCAAGGTCACTGTTGCTAAAAATAGAAATTCAGTTTCTGCTTAATAACTTGAGTTTGCTTTGGCATATTGACTCCAAACTTGGTGTATGGGTAGCTTATATCAAAAGGCAGCTTGGGATTGCTACCCAGGTGTCTGTGATTAAGGTCAAGGTCACTGTTACTAAAAAAAGAAATGCAGTTTCTACTTAATAACTTGAGATTGCTTTCGCCTATTGACTCCAAACTTGGTATATGGATAGCTTATATCTAGAGGCAGCTTGGGGTTGCTACCCAGGTGTCTGTGATTAAGGTCAAGGTCACTGTTACTAAAAATAGAAATTCAGTTTCTACTTAATTACTTGAGATTGCTTTGGCATATTGACTCCAAACTTGGTATATGGATAGCTTAAATTAAGAGGCAACTTGGGAAAGCTACCTACATGTCTGTGATCAAGGTCAAGGTCACTGTTGCTAAAAATAGAAATTCAATTTCCACTTAATAACTTGAGTTTGCTTTGGTTTTTTGACTCCACACTTGGTGTATGAGTAGCTTATATCAAACGGCAGCTTGGGATTGCTACCCAGGTGTCTCTGATCAAGGTTAAGGTCACAGTTGCTAAAAATAGAAATTCAGTTTCCACTTAATAACTTGAGTTTGCTTTGGCATATTGACTTCAAACTTGGTATATGGGTAGCCTATAACAAGAGACAAATTGGGATTGCTACCCACATGTCTGTGATCAAGGTCAAGGTCACTGTTGCTAAAAATAAAAATTCAGTTTCTGGTTAATAACTTGAGTTTCATACTCAGGTGAGCGATTCAGGGCCATCATGGCCCTCTTGTTTGTTTATCTTTGGTTTAAGATGGATTCAGTATTAAATTTTTTAAAGCAAAATAGAATAATATACTAGGGGTGATCGGGAAGTTCGTAGACTGATGCTATAAAATAACAAATATTCTCTATTACCTTGATATCCTATCAATGTACCAAGGTTGTACTATTTTGTATATGTTGTATAAATACTATGAAAATACATTAAACAATAAAAAAGTTACAGCTAAAAACACAACCACAGGAAGGTGAACCCGCAGCACGCCAGCGTTGTACAAATGACGTCATGATAACGTCAGAAATTCGTTCACACTTTTCAACGTTTCTGAATGCATGTCCTATGTCTCTGTAACCATTTAGTGTACGTATCACTGAACCAGTCACTTTTGTATGACGAAACAACAGTTTGTGTGTATATACGAAGCTCGTTCGCGTTCATATCTTTCACCTTTTCTAAAACAGTGCATTTCACCTTTGTCGGGCGATCACATCGCTGATCATCATCTATAGATCATCTTCCTTCTCGAAACCGTCAGTGCCACTTAAAGACAAGCCCTCTACTGCATTTCTGGGTAGTACCGGAACTCTGTAGCTTTTTAAACGTTTCACTTGGTGTCTTCTCCAATCTGACACAAAAGTTTAAGCTGCCCTTAACTCGATGTCGCCCGTTGACGTCATGATTTTGAAATTTTGGTTAATCACAATGCTATGAAAAAATGCTTACAATATTCAAACGGAAACACCAATAAATATCCACATTTATAGATATGACGTTCTAAACATCAAAAGGCAGCAGAAGTTTTCGCAGAGTTATACGTTAAAGAAATTGACTTCAAACAAGATGCTAATCACTTATAAAAATGTAGAAAAATGTCTAAGTTTTGACGTGCTCCTGGTTTGCCGATGCGCGTTGCCATGGACACAGATTATTAAGCGAATAATATCAAATTGATATGTTTTGTAAATGAATGTTTGTAAGAAGATGTTAATTAATATTTATTTAAATTTTCATTGTAATGCGACAAATAATAATTGCTCTATACTAAAAGTCTACGAACTTCCCGGTCACCCCTCGTATTGGCTGTCAGATGAATAAAGTTAAGAAAAAGTCACAACATAATATTGTTAATTTTTAATGTTTAGAAAGGGTTCTTCAAATAATTAGGGATTTTTGTAAATTTATCATGTTTTAAAAAGAATATTCAAATAATTAGTGTTATAACAATCAAAACTGATTGAATTCTTAATGAATTTTTTTCTAGAAGACTTAAGAGAAGGTCTGTGATACAGTTTTGTAACAAGCATGTTTAGGGGACAGAAGTTATGTTGTTAAATTTCATTCTGTGTTTTGTTTATGAGGAAGATCATTTGTCAATCAAAACAAGTGTTGTATTTGAAGATTTACCCATCTGGCCATAAATAGAAAATGTGAATAATTATTAATACAATATTAACAATAGTAACACATACTAGCATTCTTTTATATTTCTGATGTTTTTATAAAGTGTTTGAACAGCCATCAAGTCCTGCTAGTTTTGTCCCTCAAGGTAAGTTCTATCCAGTCCATTTGTCTGGTGACAGTTCAGTATGGCATGGGTCAAATGTGACTGACTATCTGCTACAGTTACCACGGTAACATTTCACAAACAAGGTCCCTATTGGTGAAGGCTTAAGAGCATGGGGCAATTCAACAAAATTTAATGTTGAAGGTTATACGTCTTGTAAGGTCCTCAGTTTGGTGGTGGGTAAATGCATGGAGTTGTCATAATGTTTGTAATGGTTAATCTTGGAGATTTTATGTTAACAAATTGAAAGAAAAGTTCTGTATTTGGTGGTGGTTAAAAGGGGGTTCTATGCATTATATATTTGATTTCTTTTAAACAACACACAATGTTTCATATAATTAAACCGAACATGGAAAAAAACATAGAAAAAAATCAGATAAAGGAGTAGGTTCACAAAGGCCTAATATTGGCCTAAAAATATGTAAAATTTTAAATTTTGTTACATATCTTGAATTTTAATGCCATTGAATACATAAATAGTTATACTTTTCATATCTTAAAATTTTATGTTGATTACTGCTAAAGGAGTTTGACAAGGGGCCATCAAAATTGCTAAAAATGAGAAAAATGTGCAAAAATTCATATTTTTGTCCATTTTCACAGCAGATTTTAGAGGTTTTTGATATGGGCACACTTCTCGACCAAAATCGAATTTTGACCATGAATTCAGCACACAGTTATACAAAGAAAATTCTTTAAATTAGTTTGGTCGAAGCCTGTGCCCAATATGAAAATCACCAAAATATGACGAAAATTTAACAAAAATTGCATTTTAGCAATTATTTTCAAATTTCAGACACATTTGACATACTTAATTTTTTATTTTGGTTTATGGGTTCGTCTTCACTTTTTATCTTTTCAAGAAAACAACCATTATAGATTATAAAAAGCACACTTTCAGTGATGTCAGTGCAATTTGAAAATTTGAGATAATTTTAGGCCAATTTTGAGCCTTCGTAAATCTACCCCTTTATGTTTCTAATTTTAGTTTGATTGATTCTTCTATAAGAAAGATATGTTGTTTATCTGACTCATTTGCATGTTTTTATGTTGTCATTGATATTAATTGGGCAAACCCTGTCTATAATTAGAATACTTAACCATTTTCTTCATATTATTTTGTTGTCATCCTATTGGGAAAAGTGTAGATCAGGATCAACTGGCACATCCAAGTAATCTGATCAGGATCTACACTTTTTGCTACTGATTCATTGGGTTATTTTTGACAAAGAAGCAAACAGTGTAGATCCTGTTCAGACAGCACAGATGTTCCAGCTGATCTGAATCTACACTGTTCGCACATGTGTTAAAGGGTTAATCATTTCCAGTGACAGCTGTAATTTCATCATTAGACTTAATAAGAAAATAATACACTAAGTCACTCTTTTGGGATTTCGCTAATGTAATCATTGAGATTAAGTATTATGTAGCTGGATTTTAAATCCTGTCTTGATTATGGACCTTTCTAATGTTACTCAATAAATTCCTGTAATAAACAATAATTTTACAAAACTTTATGCTTTATTTGTTGCACATGAAAAGAAAGTAAAAAAAATGCATGTAGCAAAAGTTTATGGGCCCAGTCACAGATTACAGTAGTGGGTAAGTTGGAAAGGTTGGAAAGGTCCATTAATTCAAGAAAGCCCAAGCAACATTTACATGTATACAAGTTATTGAAATGCTATTGCCCCTACTATGGAACAAACCTGTAAGGCTACAGGGCCAAGCCATGCAATTCCAATTGTGCTATTGATTGAGCTAGTTAGGACAAGTTTGTTTAACCCTTAAGAATCAAAAAGGAGCAGTGCAGATCCTGATCGGATGGCACAAATGATTACATGTACAGCCATTTGCCATAGAGTTAAGGGTTATGATAATGTCTAAATAAATTCACTTACAAATATTGAAATCGCTAAAGTTGGATCCATTGTTATGTAAGTTGTTGTGAAGCAGATCAGAATGATGAAGAAAATTACCAGTAGTTATATAAGTATCTTGCATGAGTGTGAGGTGAAGATGGAAAAATCTGTCACCGAGGGGGAACCGTTTTGCTGGAACGAGGCTCTGCCGAGTTCCCGCCAAAACAGTTCACCCGAGGTGACAGATTTTTCTATCTTTACCGACTGTCCCATGCAAGATACTTTTTCTTGCATACCTTTTACTGTTCATAACATTTCTGTACATGTAAACAAACTAAATTTTGTTTCCTTACGCTAAAATATTGACGTTAACATAAACCTTATTTTCTAAATGACATATCTAACTTGAATAAATGACATCAGATATTCGAAGACTTGACGTCACTTGTGTAGCACGCGAACGTAATCTTTTCCCTAGGGAAAAGATCAGATTTTCTTTCCCCGGTAAAACACGCGGAAATACTTATCCGGTATGCAAGAAAAAGGGTGTTAGCATTCTGTATACTTATAAATACATTGTCTGCATTGTATAAAAGAGTGAAATGTTTGTATGTTTCAGATGCCCCGACAGTCACTGAGAAAACTTCCAACAGTTTATTAGATGACTTTATGGGCAGCAGTATACCAGCATCGTCTAGTCAACCTGTGTCCCAGCAGAATACTAGCCAGGTACTTGATGGAATAGCAGCTGATGCTACTGGTTGATCTTACAGATGTTCATTTTTAAATATTAAACTGTCTCCTGATTATTTTTTATATTGTTACAGTTGATAAGCGCCATATTTGATAGCCTGACATTTCAAGAAAATTTATGTCTTTCCATTATTAGATAATCAAACAATAGAACCAAAATAACATGACTATCGGGTAACTGGAGTTCAAAACAAACGAAAATTGTATATTGCTGAAAAATTGAAATTTAGGAATATTTTGATTCTAATTATATTTAACCATTTTAATATTCTAGATCTCCAAAGATCTTGGGGTTCTGACATCTCCCCCAGCTCAATTTTTAGGTTCTTTAAAATTTCTAAAGGCACACATGTTTGCTTACCATATCTTGTATTATTTTAATTTTTACAGGTCAGCAATGGAGGTTTAGAAGCCAGTTTGTTTGGAGAGACAAGCAGTACAGAAAAGACTCCAAATGTTTCGACAAAAGATTCAATCATGGCATTATATGGGGGCCAACAATCACAACCACAGTTTGGAGTGCCTGGTATGTGATTAAAATATGTTAATAACAATTTAGAGGCAGTTTTAAGGAGAAGCATGACAGATGTTACAGAATACCCATTGCTTTTTAGATTTAATTGGAATTAAATGCTCAAGATAATGAAACTCAGAAAGAATTCCAGTCAGCAAGTCTGTACAGCTGTTTTGTTGGAAGTCTCCCACTGGTTTCTTGTTTGAAATTTAATTATCTTGGACACAGCTTGTGTGTATGTGTCATTCAGGTCTTGTTGCTTAATAATATTTTAATTCAGGTATATCTAGGATCTTCCAAACTAATTGAGCCAAGTGTTGGACAAAATCCCTCCTGGACAAAATCCATTTTGCTGATTTTTACCTAGGTGGACAAAATCCATTTCATTAATTTTACAGTTTAATTTTTCTATTTAATGTTTAATAAAGTATTAAGTATAGAATTTGAGCAACAAAAGCTATTTTAATTCATCACTAAATATCACTTAATATTTAAAAAAATGTTGAAAGTTTGTAACAATGTTTTGAAATGGGTTCTGTCTACCTTTTCAATATTCAGTGAAATGGATTGTGTCACCTGCAATTTGCAGTTCAAGGGATTTGTCTGCAAGGGGATTTGTCAATACACTGTTAGAGGTTGCATTAACAAACCCTGGATTAATAGTCTGCAGTGTGTACTATTACATTGTAACTCTGAATTTGTTATGTGTAACAAGTGATATTATGAACTCAAAATTCTTAACTATGGATAAAAAATGTACCATGAAAGAATATTGAAGATTATATTAAAGTTTCAGTGCTTTGGTTGTTAAAACAGCAAAATTATTTGGTATGCTCAATCCAGAAGATCAAAATTTTCTTTGTAATTTCACCATTTGTCTTTTACCTTATTTTAATTTTTAATCTTGAAGTTTTTTAATGTAGTGCAGCTGGATCAGATTCAAAATTTCCAGAAGAGGGGTTTGTTTGGGGCAGTCTTAGGTTAGTTCCAAGAAAATTTCCAACTTTGTAGCCAAAATTGCTATGAAAACTAAATGTTTCATCCCAAAACAGAATGTCGGAGCAACCCCACAGAACCCCTTCTGGATTGGCCCCAGTGTAAAATAATTTTCCAAGTACCCTTTGCATTTACTTTTAACCATGTTTTACTGCAAGAACCCAGTTAAATAATTATTAACTTCTACAGAAAGAAATTTCTTCTTCATATAACTTTCTTTCTGTTTTAACCCAAAATTCATTTAACCAACTTTGTTCTCTTTTTTTTGAACAGCTTTTTCATATAGCTGTTCATCAGGCTATGAAGACATGGGTGGTATAATATCACCAACTTACAATACTAACCCCTTTGAAACACCAATGCTGTATGCATATGGTGAACAAGGTATAACATTGGGCAGAGATTTTCTTTGATGATTCACACCAGAGGACCTGTATATATGATTCCTGATCTACTAAAATTTATAACATCAAACAATATTAAAAGCCTTTCTTGAATTTAGTCAATGATTTCCTACAGATGATCTGTCCAAATAGTGAAGAGTACAAAGTCTACCAAGGTCACAAACTGCAGGGGATATTAACTTTTAGTGTGATCACTGTAGAATTGCATATGAAAGTTTGTTTCATTTCCAGATCTAAACTGTTTGCATATGCCATAAAACCTGTATATGGTGTATATATAAACTAAAATGTTAAAAATTGACTCACATATTTATCTCCTGTTCAAGAAACTGTGCAGAAGTAAACCAGGGTCATTGAGTTGCAAGGTTATGGTAATAGTTATAATAGTTAGAAGAAATGTCTCAATTTCTAGTCTTTTTCCTACCTGATCAACTCCTCAAGGTTATAAAACTGAGCATGGAAACCAGTCTCAAATTTCAAGCATCTTATTGGCTGAAATGTCGACCAGTCACCGTTTCAGCCAATCAGATGCTTGAGATTTGAGACTGGTTTCCAGTCTCAGTTTTATAACCTTCAGCCCTGATCAACTCTGTAATCTGACTTCCATGTTACCCTTACATTGAATTTACAGAAGCCAACAACAGACCAAGAGGAGTTCAAGGTCAATGATTTATTAAGGTTGAAATACTAGTATTGGATAAATTAAAGGAATACGTTCGGCTGGTTATAACCTTTGTTTAAATGATAAAATGTATTTTGAATAATACAATTTTCGTAATCAATTGATGACGACGAATACGATAATTATAAAACTTACTTTTAATTACACTGATAATCGTTTTTTCGAGCGTAGCATGAGTGCGGCCATTATTGACATCTCGTTGTCTCGCGAGAGATAAAACAACGAGGCGTGACGTCATTTACACACTTCCGTTTCATAACGAATATACGCAGAGATGAATGCAGGCAAATTTATTTATATGAAAACATTGCTATATGCGGGAAGTTATTGCAAAGGAGCACAAATAGGAAAAAATCACTATATAGTTTTAGTGTATTGAGTGTTTTTACCTTCTTATCTTACATTTTGCTCAAGTAATTGCATCGCTCGCTAGGATTCAAAAGACAATATGTTAAATTAGAATGTGATACGCTCCGATCGCTAATTTGAAATTTTCCTTTTAGTATAAATTAACATTGAGTTTACTATTGTCCCCTCACTTCTCCTCAAATTAAATGTCAAATAAGTTTTTCACACCATTTTAATAAGTCACCCGATCTTCTTCGGAGCAAGCTGGCTAGTGAGATTAACGTATCAGTTAGAGGCAATTAACAATAACACGGGGGTGTTAAAACTTGTACCACTCAGTGTGCAACATTAAATTTTATAATTAGATTTAAGAAAGAAATATACAATTTTACAGTAAATGTTCGTTTTGAAGTATTGAGTTGCACTCAACCCCAAGCTTAGCGGCGTGTGGATCAATATGCATTTCAATTAATACCCATGAACAAGCTTAATCAAACCGGGCCTGAAACATTTTCATATTTGTCAGGGTTGGGTGACTTTCAAAGTTCCCTTGTCATCAACCTAAATTTTCAAAAATACATTAATTCAATTCAGGGCCTTATCCAGGCCATTATGACATACTGGCACCGGTATGCCTTAATGTCTTAACGAACTTATATGGGACGATTGATCTGTCTTTAATCTTGGTCGGAATGGCTTCATATTCAATAAACAGCTCAATGTCCCCCAAGCCATTTGCACTGTTGTGGGAAACACAAACCGTTTACAACCCCAGACAAATATATGACAAGCTCTAAATTCGCGGACATCCGTTTATTCAAATTCGTCGTGTCATAAAGTTATTGTGTCTTCAGGTCGCAAATGAAATATACAGGTCAAAAACGTTACGGTAAAGCAAATTAGCCAATGACGATCGATTTCTCTACTTTTTTCTGGGTAAACTCCGCCTCCCGATTAGTATGCATGTTGGTGTCTTTTGATAGCGCGGACCACCTGAAGTCGAGTAACAATTACGCAAACGATATAATTATTATTTTTGCACCAGGAGACAAACATAACTATGTGAATTTAGTGAAAACAAGTTAGAAGTATTCGACTGTTGAATAATAAATTCATGAAAGATGTATTTTCAGGGATCTATTTATTACATTTTTAAAAAAGTCATTGGTACTTGTTAATACAAAATGAAAAAAGTGGTTAATTTGATCGCTTCAGATGCCGCATACAACAATGATGCTAGATCGCTGAATTCAAACGTTAGTAAACGCATTTTGGTCAAAAAATCTACGAAGTCGCTCAGGAAAAATATCACAAACTTTACACCTATATAATGGCCTCACTACATACTTTTAAACAAGAAAATAGGTTAAAACGTGCTGCAATTTTCGGCAATGAATGGTGGCAAAACAAGCAGTTTCTTTCAGTTTTGGCTAATTCAGTTTCAGAATTTTCAGGCTCAAAATCAAACACTATTTTAAATTTGTTTAATGAATGAAAATTCCATTGTTGAGAATGATAAGAATTGGAAATAAAATGGAAACGATACGAACCGGAAGTGTGTAATTGACGTCATCAGCAGGTGCGCGCATCGAGAAGGAAACAAACATGGCGACGGCCATGGATGCCCGCCGATTTTGCAAATAACGGATCTTTGAATGGAGATAACTTTAACAATATATAACATAAAATAAAGTTCTATACGTCAAAATGATGTATAAGTAACGCTTAATAACATAGTACTGGTGAAATCCAGCCAAACGTATTCCTTTAACTTTTTTTTTAGCTCACCAGAGCCGAAGGCTCTGAGTGAGCTATTGTGATTAGAGGGGGACCAGATGTCCGTCGTCCGTCGTCCGTCGTCCGTCAACATTTTGTTTGTTAACGCGATAGAGGCCACAGTTTTCAACCGATTTTCATCAAACTTGGTCAGAATGTTTGTCTTGGTGGTGTGACGACCCCTATTGAAACTGGGTCATCTTGGGTCAAAAACTAGGTCACTAGGTCAGATTAAAGCAAAAATTTGATAATGCAATAGAGGTAACATTTTTTATCCGATTGTCATCAAATTTGGTATGAATATTGATATTGATGATCTCTACTCAAATTATCAAAATCATGTTCTTGAATTGCCTAGGGGCCCCACCCTGGGGATTTTAATTTTTTTTCTTTTAAATTCTCTTTTTAACCTTTGATTTCCTACAGTTATCAACCAGATTTCGGCACAAATTTTATACCATCTTAAAATTCAATCTTTCCTGAACAATTCATTCACTGGTTGTTCAGTGATAAAATTTGAAACAAAAATTTTAGTAGCAGAGTGAAAATTTCAAGTGTTAAAATTTCAATACTTCTACCTGTCTTCAGCTATATTAAGATGTATTAGGATGCACTATCAAGTTCATTGCTCTTAGACTAGTTGCTGGTCAAATGACCTACTGAACTTTCCTGCTTCAAGATCTGTGTTATGCAATATTAAAAACTTTGTGCTGGAAGTTTTTATAAGGTAAATTTGACATCTTCTATAGATACTGACCACATAAACATTCTTAATACTTTATAGCACTGAACATCAGGCTTTTCTGAATATTTTATTTAAATTCATAAGTAAAACAAAAACAACAACAAATTTGTAGCACATTCTCAAAATATTCAGACTATATTAACCCTTTTGTCCATAGACACAACTTTTTGCTTGGGCGAACAGAATAGATCTAGATCAGCCGGCACATCCGAACCATCTGATCAGGATCTGCACTGTTGGCTTTTTTATTCATTAGGTTATATCTGACTAAAATGGGACCAGTGCAGATCCTGATCAGATGGCATGAATGTGCTAGCTGATCTGGATCTACACTTGTCCCACATGCGTAAAAATGCGTATATAAGGAGGAAAGGGTTATGGTGTGTATCGTGTATGTACAAAAAATGGCAAGTTAATTTGAGGTCTCAGAACTCCAGCATTTGATTTTTATGTCTCCCCCCCTCTGGGGGAGACATATTGTTTTTGCCTTGTCCGTCTGTCCGTCTGTCTGTCTGTCACACTTCGTTTCCGCTCAATAACTCGAGTACCCTTTGACCCAGAGCCTTCAAACTTCATAGGATGATAGCCCTTATTGAGTAGAAGAACCCTATTGATTTTGGGGTCAGTAGGTCAAAGGTCAAGGTCACAGTGACCCGAAGAGTGAAAACCATTTCTGCTCAATAACTTGAGTACCCTTTGACCCAAAGCCTTCAAACTTCATAGGGTGCTAGCCCTTATTGAGTAGAAGAACCCTATTGATTTTGGGGTCAGTAGGTCAAAGGTCAAAGTCGCAGTGACCTGAAGAGTGAAAACCGTTTCCGCTCAATAACTCGAGTACTCTTTGACCCAGAGCCTTCAAACTTCATAGGGTGATAGCCCTTATTGAGTAAAAGAACCCTATTGATTTTGAGGTCAGTAGGTCAAAGGTCAAGGTCACAGTGACCCGAAGAGTGAAAACCGTTTCCGCTCAATAACTCGAGTACCCTTTGACCCAGAGTCTTCAAACTTCATAGGGTGATAGCCCTTATTGAGTAGAAGAACCCTATTGATTTTGGAGTCAGTAGGTCAAAGGTCAAGGTCACAGTGACCTTATGAGTGAAAACAGTTTCCGCTCAATAACTCAAGTACCCTTTGACCGAGAGCCTTCAAACTTCATAGGGTGATAGCCCTTATTGAGTAAAAGAACCCTTTTGATTTTGGGGTCAGTAGGTCAAAGGTCAAGGTCACAGTGACCCGAAGAGTGAAAACCGTTTCCACTCAATAACTCGAGTACTCTTTGACCCAGAGTCTTCAAACTTCATAGGGTGATAGCCCTTATTGAGTAGAAGAACCCTATTGATTTTGGGGTCAGTAGGTCAAAGGTCAAGGTCACACTGACCCAATGGGTGAAAACTGTTTCCGCTCAATAGCTCGAGTACCCTTTGACCCAGAGCCTTCAAACTTCATAGGGTGATAGCCCTTATTGAGTAGAAGAACTCTATTGATTTTGGGGTCAGTAGGTCAAAGGTCACGGTCACAGTGACCCAAAGAGTGTAAAACATTTCTGCTCAATAACTTGAGTACCCTTTGACCCAGGGACTTCAAACTTCATAGGTTGTTAGCAGACTTCCCGAAAGTTGAAAAAAAGTGTCAGACATTCGGTCAGACAAGATGTGAAAATCTGTCTGACCGAAACAAATTCTGTCTGACCGAAACATTTAAAAATAAAATAAGCAAAACACGGTACATGTATTAAGGGTGTTTTAATTTTTCTTTAAAACCATTTTATGTAGCATATAGAGGATATTTGTTTTACCAGTGTAAGACAGAATATATTTCCATTTTTATTTCACTTATAAAATCGTTTGATTCACTGGAGAGCAAAATCACTCCCTACTAAACATGGTCAGTTTTTCAAAATTCAAAAGTTCATCTTGGAAGTCAAAGCATTCACGATCTTTTATCCGTATAAAATCTACAAACCAGTCGGTGTTTTTCGTATTTTTTTCTTTTGCAGCTTTTCTTCATTTGTTACTTTTCTCCTTTTACCGGGAATTGCTCCAGTGAAATATTTTTTAAACGCCATTTTGTGACTCCGAAATTACGAAATGGAAATAGGTGAAAATGGGCGAAATGTAGGAAACGGTAGACTCCTACCCAGTCGCAATCAGTCGTTTTGTGCTGAAGAATGGTCATGCGCAGCGAAACAGTCAAAAGAAACGGCAGTGGTACGAATTGTCATGAAGACGAATACGTAAATTATTGCACTCGGATATCCTCACTCATTTCCCTCGGAACAGTCTCGAATAAAAACAGCGAGTAAAACTGTAATTTAGCGAATAAAATTGGAATATGCAGATCAAATGTTTGCCGGACACTCGGTCCGACAACATAGGAAATCATGTCGGACCGGCCCAAATTTCACCGGACAGGTCCGACGGTCCGGCGACTTTCGGGAAGTCTGTGTTAGCCATTATAGAGTAGAAGAACCCTATTGATTTTGGGGTCAGTAGGTCAAAGATCAAGGTCACAGGGGCCTGAAGAGTGAAAACCGTTTCCACTCAATAACAGGAGTTCTATTTTACCCAGAGCTTTCAAACTTCATACAATGGATGTCCTTATTGAGTAGAGGACTCCTATTGATTTTGGGGTCAGTAGGACAAAGGTCAAGGTCACAGGGTTCATCGTGCAGGGGTCATGGCGCAGGTGGGGGAGACATGCGTTTTTCTCAAAAAACATCTAGTTTTCTAAGACTAGTATCAGTTTTCAGCAGTCCGATGCTTGAGAATTGAGTATGGTCTCTAGTCTCAGTTTTATTGTCTTTGGTCCTGATCTTGACCAAACCAGTCTTTAACTCTTTCCTCCATATATACATATTTTTATGCAATGCCAACAGTGTAGATCCAGATCAGCTTGCTCATTTGTGTAGTCTGTTCAGGATTTGCACTCGTCGCATTTTAGTCAGAATTAACTGAACAAATAAAAAAGCTAACAGTGTAGATTTTGTTCAGACGGTAGGGATATGCTGACTGATCTGGATCTACACGGATTGTCCACGCAAAAAATGTATATATACAGAGGAAAGGATTAAGCATTTTTGTAGGAAAAGGTTTATTATCCCCTGCCGCATAGCAGCTTGGGGATATAGGAATGGTCTTCGTTCGTCGGTACGTCCGTCCATCTAACTGTCCTTCCATGCGTGCACATTTGGTGTCCGGTCCATAACTTTTCAACCCCTAGACGGAATTTCATGAAGTTTTAGGCAAATGTTCTCCCCATCAAGACGACATGCAGAACCCATGTTCCAACATGGCAGGCTCAATGTCTAGGTCACTAGGTCCGATTAAAGCAAAAATTTCGTTAACTCAATAGAGGTCACATTTTTTGTTCGATTGTCATCAAATTTGATATGAATATTAATATTGATGATATCTACTCAAATTACTAAAATCATGTTCTTGAATTGCCCAGGGGCCCTGCCCTGGGGATTTAAAAAAATCTTTTAAATTCTGTTTTTAACCTTTGATTTTCTACAGTTATCAACCAGATTTTGACACAAACTTTATGCCGTCTTAAAATTCAATATTTCCTGAACAATTCATATACTGGTTGTTCAGTGATAAAATTTGAAACAAAAATTTTAGTAGCAGAGTGAAAATTTCATGTGTCAAAATTCCAATATTTCTACCTGTCTTCAGCTTTATTTAGATTCAATCATAAGGTGGCAATATCAGAGTGTATTTATCCTGCTGGTGAATGACCTAATGAACTTTCTTGCTGAGATCTGTGTTATGCAATATTAAGAGCTTTGCTCTGGAGGTTTTTATAAGGTAAATTTTGTTATTTTGTATGGATACAGACCAAGCAAACATTATTTCTTCATAGCACTTTGAATATCTGGGCTTTTCTGAATATTTTATTCACTGTTTGTATGTAAAACAACAACAACAACAAATTATTAGCACATTCTCAAAATGTTAAGACTAAATTTAAGAGAGGTCTTAGCTGTATATTAATTGTTAATTGGAGGTCTCTTAACCCCTGGAATGAATATCATGAACATGATGTGCTGAAATCATTTTCCAACCTGGCTGGCTAAAGGTCAAGGCTGCCTGTGGTGTTTGAGCATATTTCGTGTCCAGTCCATAGCTTTTCAACCCTTTGAAGGAATTTCATGAAACTTTAGTCAAATGTTCTCCCCATGAAGACGATGTGCAGAACTCATGTTCCAACATGGCCGCCCCAATGTCAAGGTCACCAGTGGTGTTTTTTGAAAAGCCTAGAAGGAATTTCTTGAAAGTTGCATGCTTTGTGTCTGGTCTTTAACTTTTTAAGCAAGAAAGAATTTCATGAAACTTAGGTCAAATGTTCTCCCCGTCAAGATGACATGCAGAACCCATGATCCAACATGGCCAGCTCAATGTCAAGGTCACCCGTGGTGTTTAAAGATTTGAACCATGCATTTCGTGTCCAGTTCATATCTTCTGAACCCCTGGAATGAATATCATTACACTTAGGTGAAATGATCAGTTCATGAACCTGATGTGCAGAACACATGTTCCAACCTGGCTGGCTTAAGGTCAAGGATGCCTCTGGTGTTTGAGCAGGCCAATACTCTGAACTTATCTGAACACGACATACCCTTGCACTTGAATTGGCTTCCACCTGCCTGCCCGCTGCCCAGAGCTATTGTTTAATTTGCTCTTAACCATCCATAATCTTTTCCACATTCACATCTGCGGCAGGGGATATTGCTGTCGTTCCGACTGCCTTGTTCTATTAATTTCAAGCAAACTACTGCCTCAAAAGAAAACAGATCATTTGCATTTTTGTAATGGGTTGAAGATTAGAGGCTCCTTGGAATTAAATACAAGAGTGACAGTATGAAATGTTATAATACCCCAGCAAATGAAGTAGAATATTCATCTCATGAAATGTGAAAATATATCTTTGTGTGATGATATAAGGCCCGTTATTATTATACCCCACAAACAAAGTTTTGGGTGTATATAGGAGTCATTATCTGGTTATGTGGTTGGTCTGTGGCACTTACTACGTAAAAAATTTTCAAGATATCAACTTGAAACTTTAAACATATGTTCATGAGTAGATTTGCGCAAACTATTTTATTTCTCATGTGGATCTGTCTATTATTTTTTGGAGGGGAGCTCAATTTAACAAAATCTTGTAGCGCAAACTTCTTCTACAGTTTTCAAGATATTGACTTGAAACTTTAAACATATGTTCGACATGAAGTGTAGATTTGCCCGACATATTTTTCATGTGGATCAGTCCATTATTTTTTGCACGGGACATCATTAAACAAAACCATGTTATGCAAACTTCTACAGTTTTCAAGATATCGACTTGAAACTGAATTCTTATGTTTGTTCTGCAAGAAGTGCACAAGTAAGCTACATATTTTTGTGTGTGGATCAGTCCATTATTTTATAGAAGGGAAGTAGCACAATTCAACAAAACCTTGTGACGCCAATTACTTATACAGTTTTTAAGATATTGACTTGAAACTTTAAACATATTTTTGGCATGAAGTGTAGATGTAAGCGAGATACTTTTATGGATCAGCATGAATTGTACATGTGCAAGACATTTTTTCCTTCTGGATCAGTCCATTATTTTTTTAGTGGAGCACTATTTAACAAAATGTTGTGATGCAAAGTACTGGTACAGTTTTCAAGGTAATTACGTCAAACTTAAAACAAATGTTTGGCTTGAATTGTAGATCTGTTTTACATATTTTTCATGTAGATCAGTCCATTATTTTTTTGTAGGTGAATGATTTAACAAAATCTTGTGATGCAAAGAAATACATTTTCAAGATATTGACTTGAAACTGAAATCATGTGTTTAGCATGAAGTGTCGATTTGGTAGACATATTTTTTATCTGGATCTTGTCCATTAATTTTTAAAGGGGAGCACTATTGAATATTTCATTCATTGTTAGGTAAAAAGATGTGAACATTATTTCTGTATAAATGTACTCTGACAAAGCAGTATTGCGGGGGTATTAATCACCTTCAGTGCTAGCTCTTGTTAATTGTTGCAAAGTCAGCTGTGTATTTGTTAATTTTCTTGATTTTTTTTCTACCTTTCATTTCATGAATCCAAGAATCTGGTGAGCGATAGGGCCTTTGGCCCTCTTGTTACACTTGTGCGAACAGTGTAGATTATGTTCAGCCGGCACATCCGTGCTGTCTGATCAAGATATGCATTGGTCCCATTTTGGTCAGAAATAACCTAATGAATCAAAATGCGAACAGTTTAGATCCTGATCAGACTGCACGGATGTGTCGGCTGATCTGGATCTAAACTTTCGCCCAAGCAATAAAGGTGTATACAGGAAAGGGATAACTAACCTGAAGTGCTAATTAGAATTGCACGTAACTTCCTGTATAGCTGTTAATTACTAATTCTTGTAAACAGGAAAATACGCTGAGATTTATTCTCCTTAATTATAAATAGTTCAAAGAAAAGAGGAGTTAATACAACATTACCTGTACCATAAAAATAATAATGAGATATGATTGTTATATCCCAACTTGTTACACAGTAGGTGCACATCAACACAAGTGATATTTTGTAACGCAAATAAAATCTTTGCCAAGATTCCTTCTTGAACCACAATATAAACGGAGGTTTTTATAATATATTGTGTTTTTATTATTGTGACTAGCTTCACTGTTGTTCATTGTTTTTCTACCAAAGAAAGTACTCCGGGTCGTTCCGCTGGGTGTGGGGGAGAATGGGTTGAGAGGTAGGGTCTGAATATATATCTAGTTTACTCTCAGGATTTGGCATATGCTATTGGCCTAAGGCACAATACCTTAATTCTTGAACAGCTGTCCCAATATTTCGGGTATTGTCTATTTGTATGTATGAATCTGCTATTGTCTAAAAACATGACATGACTTTTATGTGAAATGACTGTTATATGATACTACAAAATAAAACAATTTTAATATTTTGTGACTTCTGTTTAGAGAATGAAAATGCCTTGTTTTGTGCCAATACATCATACATAAAAAAATCACATCATTTACACTATTATTCTGAAAGTGTCCCAAAACATTTGGACACTGAAAATTTCCAATTCAAAAAGTGTTCCAAAATAAAGGGATGCAAAAACTATTTTTTTTTGGTGAAAAATAAGTGTGTCCCAAAATTTAGGGTAATTATGGTATGCATAATAATAGTAATCTCAGTCCTTTGATGCAGAACATCATGAAGAGGAGAGGGTGATTTTTTTTGCCCAAAATACTCCCATTGTTATAGAGAAAACCTCAGCAGCGCCTCAGGTTGAGGCAACTTGCCAGCCTTACATCATATAATATTATGTACTCTGTAGCAGAGAATCTTCCGGCCTTTGACAAAGTCATAAACAATTGATATAGATAACACGTTGTCATTGAACACAGCTCACTACCTGTGATTCTTGTCTTTTACTGTGCCAAAACTGTTCGGATTGCAGTGGTAATTTTCTATATGAATTAGTGATGCTAATTGCAGAAACCACCCTTCACTGGATTTGCGTTGGTGTTAGCATTTTTCGTACAATTTTCGCGAAATGTGGAGTGAAACTAGGATTTTAATATTTTCATTAAAACCTGACATTATTTATGGTTATTAGTAAAAACGATACTTTGTTGCTATGATTTCTTAAAGCAGATAATAAGTTAACACTTTTCTGTACGGAAATGGTTAATATTTTATATGCAACCAGTGTAGATCCAGATCAGCCTGCAAACTCATGCAGTTCAATCAGGATCTAACCTTTTTGCTTTCAGATTTACATGTATTAGATTATTTCTGACCTAGAAGCCATATTATATTGAGTTAAGAATTAATAGTAAATGTGTGAATTGTTTAAGATATTCCAGAAATGTCTATGGAAAGTTTGTCTTATCTTTTTAATAGAAGCAGTGGTATTAACACTGAAACTGGGTCATGTTATTATAATAAAGCCAACATGTGTTTTTTGTAAAAACTCATATGAACATAATTAAATTATATAATCTTTCAAAATTGTTTTGAATGTAGATATAATGGAAGAGGCATGTTATTTTTGAGGTTAATGCTATCTTCTTAACTAAACAATATCAATTCTCTTAGAGAAAAGTGGAAGTGTTTCTTTGAAAATGAGCTTCAAAATACCTGAATGAAGTGGTTGACTAAGTGATGGAGTGTTTAGGGCTTGCATAGCTTTAAATAAGGTGTTTTTACTTTTTTTCGTTTAGGAGAATGATCTACTTTTAATGTTACTAGATGTAAAAGATATTCTAATGTTTTCAAAAGGACTCGAGATTACATTGTTACTTGAGTGAACTTGGAGGCCATTCATTACTGACAGTGAAAGCCTGACAAAAAACATACATTGTGGCCAGGAATGATAAGAAATTCAACTTAAATGAAAACCTAGACAGAAGGAAAAACAATGAAAATGCTATGTTCTTCTCCAACAAGGAAATTAAAGAAGAATACTTGACAGAAAGTTTGAAATCTTGGGATTGAAATGATTGTCTAGATTAGCCGGATAAAGGATAAGAATTAACTAAGAGTTATGTATTCTTTTGATGAGTTTGATCAAACCGAGCCGGAGCTGGAAATGTTGGAATGGGCTGGCATGGTAAGTGTCTGCTGTGATATTGTTTTGACCTTGCAGATATGCATAGTTGAGAAATATTACTGCTTTCATGGCAGTATAAAGTAGTAAATTCTTTTACAAGAACCTGTGCCCAAGATCATAAAACTAAATCTGGAGATCAGTCTCAAATCTCAAGCATCTGATTGGCTGAAATGGCGACCAGTCGCCATTTCAGCCAATCAGATGCTTGAGATTTGAGACTGATCTCAAATCTTAGTTTTATGATCTTGGGCCCTTGATGCATGTACATTTCAGATGCAACAGATTCAGTTTCCAGTTAAGTCTTCTTGAACTGTTTAAATACTAAGTCACAAGTACTATGGTTATAATTGGCAAATTGTCACTTAAAAGATCTAAGAAGATCTTCTTTTTGATAAGATGGTTAGACCATGACTCTCATCAATCAGAAGCCTGGTTATTCCAAGTGAAATTTGTAAAACTGAAAAGAAATTTACTTTAGGTATCTATCATAAAACAGTACTGATGCAATTACCGTTTACTCCTTATAAACAGGTTTTATCACATGTCGAACAGTGTAGATTCCAATTTAGGATCTACCTTGTTCGCTTCATGGTCAGAAATGACTTATTAGATCAAAAAGCTGTGAAATTGTAGATTCTGATCAGACTGCACAACAAACAGGGTTGGTATAGATCTACACTGTTTGCCCAAAGGATACAGCCATATCCCATAGGGGAAAGGGATTTACAATAAATTCCAAATAAATTCATAAAGGATCAGGTCTTTGACCTGTTGTTTAAAATTAGTTGAATAGTATTATTCCCACAAAGATTTCAGCGATTTTCTACACTAGTAGGTATACTTGGCACATGGATGATGTTAATATATAAATCTGGTAAATATATTAACACATTTCCCACATATCTGCTCAGATCACCCACTTAGCTGATTGTTGTGTTTCTATTTTTAGAATCTCTTAAAATGTCTGATGATTAGAATTCGATGAAATCTTAATTGCTATATTAAAACACACATTAAATATCATATTAATACAAGTATTTAACACTAAAGATTTAATTTGCCTTTTGATAGAAAGTGAAAAAAGCAAAATAGTTTCCCTCTGGACATAATGTATCTCGTTTTCCGCCTCAGTAGCATTACAAAGATAGCATCTGTGCTGAAGGTTATAAAACTGAAAATGGAAACCAGTCTCAAATCTCAAGCATCTGATTGGCTGAAATGGTGACTGGTTGCCATTTCAGCCAATCAGATGCTTGAGATTTGAGACTGGTTTCCATTCTCAGTTTTGTAAGCCTGAAGAAGTCAGCTGTTGCTCCTTCAAGGAGATTGTTTAGATGTTTGGCCTGTGTATTTACTTGATATTTATATTTGTATTTACTTAAAGGTCAGCATTGTTTTCTCTACATTAATGGGTTTTCCAGATGAAAAGTTCAGATATAACAACTGTTGAAAGATTCAATAAAGCCTTACCAAGTGTAAGGGGGGTTTTCTTCACAATTATAATGATGATGCTAAAAGCTGATGGCAATAATAATAGTTATAATAACATTAAAGTAAACAATTCTATAATTGGTCCTGCTATAACTGGTTATGGATAAGTTGACAGTCACATGACAAAAAAAGCACTGTTTATATAAACAATTATGATGTTATTGCACATAATTATGCAGTGATTCCAATTGTTGCAAATTCTTGCATTCTGATGCAAGCAAATTTGAAATTTTTCACTTTTGACTCCTTCTCATTCTGAGCTTGAGGTCATTTTGATGCTGGAAAATTTACGATGTACTATATATTATATATCTGCATTTACTTCTATTGCCACAATTCCAGTTATAATGATGGCAACTACAACAAGAAAAAACATATTATCATAATAAACATATTATTACTTCAGTTGCTGCTACTGCTATTACTAATTTCCGCTTCTAATGCTACTTGAAACAGTTTTTAGAAACAAAACACACAAGTCCAGTGTTGAATTTTAGATAGGATTTATTCTATTCTATTTATTCTATTATATGTAGATAAAATATAGTTCTCTCACATGTAGTTCTCTCACACTCTTCGAAAAGTCGAAAGCTTCAATATCTAATAATCTAAACTCAAGAAAACAAAAAGTCTTGATCTCAAATGGCGAAAAAGCCCCGAAAATAAGAGAATTCCCTTTTTATAAGGTGTTCAAATGTAGAACCCCTAATCAACCTAGCTACCGTTAGCGCTAATGTTAACAGCTGTAAGCCCCCGTATACCTTAGCCCATGCTAATAGTAGCCCCTGTATAGCTTAGCCCGTGCTAATAGTAGCATATGTTAGCTTAGCATGTTACCATGCTAATAGTAGCCCCTGTATAGCTTAGCCCGTGCTAATAGTAGCATAAGTTAGCTTAGCCTGTTACCATGCTAAGCGTTAGCAGAGGGTAGCACCCAAATAAGGATGTTAGCTTAACACTATGCTATTAGTGCTAATAGATGATAGCCCCCATATATGGATAGTAGCATCATAAATCAGGAACATTGCCCTGGAATTGACCTCAACCCCCAGTCGTGTACCAAGCTTGTCATCAGATAATGCTACTATAGAGGTAACAATTATGAGAAAACCCAGACACACAGCAACAAATAATAGGAAATTAATTAATGAAATAATTAATGAAAATTAATAGAAATTAAACCTTAAAAACTGTAACACTCCCCTCCCCTAGGCATAATGGTCCCCATTATTGAACCCTGTTAGAAATGTCACACTCTCTCAATGTAGAATGCCTATGCAAATATGAAATTCCTGTAAAAGTTTAACAGAGAACAAGTTATGAAATGAAATGCAAATTACTATAGTGCAGAATATCCCTGACTGAAAAAAACATGCATTAACAGAATGAATAGTCTTCCTTCAGTATGAATCATCTGCAAATATACTATATGAACAGAATGCACAGTCAATACACAAGCAAATAATAATAAAATGAACTATTAAACTTGTATGGTATCAGTAATATAGAATTCACTAAAGTCACTGAAGGGTATATTTCGAGTCCTAATTCTGCACTGTATAAGTAATTCCATGTTCGTGATGTATTCCTAACTCTCTCACTATTGTCATTTCACTCACACTATTAAAAAGTGCCACTTAATTATTTAAACTTTAACCTTAACACAAATAGTGATAAAATAGGAAATATTGGCACATTGTCAGTAATAATTCTTCCAGATTCTGCATTGTTAAATGAAATTTACTTAAAATGTTACCAAATGGTATCTGAAATAATAAACACTACTTCTAAATCCATTTATGAGGAATCACAGTAATCCAAAATTTCGCAAATATGAATTTTGACACAGTATTCCACATATTCGAATTTAACACAATTAAATCCAAAGCAAATGAAAGAACCACTTTTAAATTCAACAAACTGAGGAAACATCCTGATGCACAATTCTTTAATCCAATTCACAAGAACAACACTTAAATTCCAAATCAAATCATGAATAGAAATATTTACAGTGCTTTCAAATTCCAACAACAAGCATTCGGTCAAATGTACATTAACAAACGGAAATATTCCTGTTTGGTTACTCCAACTTCTTTGTAAAACCAAAATTGAAGAATCATCAATTGTGCTGCACAAATTATTCCAACATTTTGAAATAGTTTAATCCAGACCAAGGAATCATATATATAACATTCCTCTAAACAAATTAATTTCCACAATAAACAAAACACAGATCATATCATTTCTAAGTTCACTGTTTGAAACTAAAACTACAAAAGTCTGAGTTTCTTTGTTGCAGCTTCTCCCTTTCTGTCGGTCCCTTTGTTCTCACAGATGCACTGACAGATTTTAAGCAGACCCTAAACCTGCCTAGCAAAGCCAGTACCAGAAAAGTTTATTGTGAACAACCTGTCCATAACTTCTGTGATGTTCAAATTTACAACTGCCATAGTCAATGCTTGAACACATTTATTCTGATAAATTTGACATTTTATTTTCTTAGTTCTATTCTGGACAATCATGTTCACCTTTGAACCAAAAACTGAGGCCTTTTCTTCTATAAACATTATATAAAATGCATTGGGTTCTAAATATTCAGCCTGTACTAAACACCGTTAAATTAATTGACATGTTGACGCATGCTGCAACAACATCTGCCCAGCTCCCTGCTGACCATTATCATGTAATGATGATGACTATTCCCAGTGGTACAATTGAAAGTTCAATATCTTCAGATAATATCAATTTAAACTGCATGTTGTGGTCACAATATTTCCCAGTCTAATCATAAATTACCTTGAAACAAGGTTTCCATGATTTCCTTCATAACCTGAAGGAAGACAATCTGGTGAAATGCCCTATTCTCAGTAAACTGATGTTAAATGCACTGCTTGACGAATGATACAATGTTGCTGCATTTTCGAATAATGAGCTGTATCAAAGTCAAAATATCTGCGAACATCCTGAGACAGGAATGTTTGTCAAGTCGTAGACCATCATTATTTCAACACTTGGAAGCGCAATCGGTGAGTCGCAGCGACATTATTTCCACAGGTTAATAATCCATGGCACAGTCTGACACTCTTCATTTCACCTACCAGGCTACTTCCCATAACCTGGTATCACTTGGTCTTCCTGACCAACCTTGTTAGTTTTGTCAGTTTCCCTAACTGAAAAATAACGACTTAGACATAGAAGTTTCAAGACCCACACATGTTTGTTACTTCCAAATTCTAAATCAATACAATACGCGTTTCTTAGAAAATTAGATCTCTTACTGAAGATAACACAACTTAAAATTCCATGTGAAAATCCATTTTCAATGTTCCAAAAAAAAAATAGCTGAACACCAGGAAAATCAAAATCTTCACACAATGCAAAATCCCGATTTGTCTACATAACACACAGTTGGCAAGGCTGTCCATTTTCGGTCCGAATCGTTAACAAAGTAATCATTTTCCGACAGTTCTGTCTATTTAAATTTGCTCTTTACATTTCCTTCTGAACAAACATTTGAATACACAAGTTCTAGTTTGATGAAAACTGTGAACTCTCTCACGCTCAGGGTTAAATTCTGAGTTTTGGATCCATGTACTCTTCATTATTTTAAAGAAATCGCAACCATTCGTGCCTGCATCCAATGCCGAACAAATAGCAACAAATATCATTAATATTTTGGCCCACATGTTGAAACTCTTACAGATGTCCACAATTTGATGGTTGTTAAAATTCAATCTGACAATAATAGTTACAAATAAATTCCGGAATTCAACACAAAATAAATGTTAAATGGATCTTCCCGACGTGTTAAAGTCTTTATCCCACCGCTGCCACCAGTGAAACAGTTTTTAGAAACAAAACACACAAGTCCAGTGTTGAATTTTAGATAGGATTTATTCTATTCTATTTATTCTATTATATGTAGATAAAATATAGTTCTCTCACATGTAGTTCTCTCACACTCTTCGAAAAGTCGAAAGCTTCAATATCTAATAATCTAAACTCAAGAAAACAAAAAGTCTTGATCTCAAATGGCGAAAAAGCCCCGAAAATAAGAGAATTCCCTTTTTATAAGGTGTTCAAATGTAGAACCCCTAATCAACCTAGCTACCGTTAGCGCTAATGTTAACAGCTGTAAGCCCCCGTATACCTTAGCCCATGCTAATAGTAGCCCCTGTATAGCTTAGCCCGTGCTAATAGTAGCATATGTTAGCTTAGCATGTTACCATGCTAATAGTAGCCCCTGTATAGCTTAGCCCGTGCTAATAGTAGCATAAGTTAGCTTAGCCTGTTACCATGCTAAGCGTTAGCAGAGGGTAGCACCCAAATAAGGATGTTAGCTTAACACTATGCTATTAGTGCTAATAGATGATAGCCCCCATATATGGATAGTAGCATCATAAATCAGGAACATTGCCCTGGAATTGACCTCAACCCCCAGTCGTGTACCAAGCTTGTCATCAGATAATGCTACTATAGAGGTAACAATTATGAGAAAACCCAGACACACAGCAACAAATAATAGGAAATTAATTAATGAAATAATTAATGAAAATTAATAGAAATTAAACCTTAAAAACTGTAACATACTACTGATTCTGCTACTCTTGCTAATATTGCTACTGCTGCAGCTGTTATTGAAATCAAAGCAGTAGCTGTCACTTAGAGTGTTTTTTTTTCTCCCAAATTAGCAAATCTTTGCCATAATCAGCTTCAATAATAATAATAATAATAATAATAATAATAATAATAATAATAATAATAATAATAATATAACTGCTGTGCTACTACTGGTTCAATTGTTGCAACTGCTACAATAGCTCTACCTCTTTATTAATTATAGGGATGTTTATAGAATAATAAATGGCTGCAAAACAGATGAATTAATCTGCATGTTTAGCCTGGTCAAGGGCAAGCCTGTTATAAAGATAATGGAGATAAATGCAGAGTCTTCAGGCTTCACTTGATACGCACCAGGTCAGAGAAGTCAGTTTGTGGTCATATTAAGAGAGTGACAGTTACCTAGAAATTGTATTCATTATTCATTATTTAAATTTTCAGTGCTACTTTTGGACTAAAATCAGTAACTGCTGTAAGTATTTAGTTCCCTTTTCCCATTTTAAAATTCAAAGACATACCATACTGTATTCACAGTATTAATGACTATAATATCACTGATTTTGATTTGTCAAGAGTTGTGTTATTATTATATTAATAACTGTTGTGAGTTACTAATTTTATCAGTGTGAGCTTCAGTCAAGCTGTATGCAATTTATGTTTGAAGTCACCTGTTAATTAAATAAAGGACTGAAAGTCATAATTTTGTGTATTGCATTGCAGTTTATTATTTTTGGGGTTTGTTTGTATTGGAAGAGGTGGCAGAGAGTTGCTTATTATCACAGACAGAACAAAAAAACCCACACTTTTTATAGTCATTTCACTCTCAACCATTGTGAGATTTGTTGAAAAAATAATGTTTCTGCTAGTGCATTTCAGTTTTGTTTTGCCACATTGGCTACCTACTGGCCATCAATGGAACTTTAGAAAATGTTTCTGGTATCTAATGCATTGTAATACATCATGCTCAGCTAAGCGTCATGTAATAATGGTATTATGTTTTGTTATTTTAAAGCGGTGGGAGGGGTATTCTGACATGTCCTCGAACCAGCCATATACTCCTACTGTAGTGGTTTCTGGAAACCAAGCCACATTGATGTGGTCATGTATTGTAGGCATGATGCAAAATTATAATAGTTTCTGGAAAGCGGTCATTAACATTATACATCATACAGAAATTTGAGAGTTATTGATAAGTGCAAGTGACACATGATATAAACTAATTCATTATAGACCTAAGTTAAATACAGATCTACAAAAAGCAGCCACAGATAGGTCTGATACACACAATCACTTGGTCATTTGCATTAAGACAAGTGTATTTAACAAAATTATATTACAAAAAACAAATAAAAATAAACTCCAATGAGGTCTTTGACACAGAAATTAACCTGTCTTTTATCTCATTGCAGTTATAATTCAATTATCAATAGTTTATAAACATATGCATTATAATTGCCCATGTTGTTTACTTTGTGTATCATTTTGTTTGATAACAATCCATGAGCTGATTAGGACCAAGGATATTTACTTAGATTAGGGAATTAAAATAAATCTGCATTATCAAAGATGACAGAAGGAAGGTTGTTTCTGTCAATTCTTTGTCCAAGATCATAGAACTAAATTTGGAGACCAGTCTCAAATATTCAGCATCTTATTGGCTGAAATGGCGACCAGTCACCATTTCATTCAATCATATGCTTGAGATTTGAGACTGGTCTCCAACCTTAGTTTTATGATCTTGGGCCCTTAGATATCTGGGTACCAGGTACTTGCCAATCTTAAACAGCATGCACATGAGGATCGAACAGCTGGAATTTGTTTCTAACATGTGTGCAACCAGTGTAGATTCAGATTAGCTGGAAAATCTGTGCCATCTGATCTGGATCTGCACCTTACTTAATGATCAGATTCATTATGTTATTACTGACCAGGAAGCAAAGAGTGTAGATCCAGATCAGATGGCACATCTTGGCACAGATGTGCATCTGATCTGGATCTACACTGGTTGCCTAAGGGACAAATTCAGATGGAGTATAGGGTAAAGGGATCCAATACTGAGTAAGCTTGCTGGCTTGTATCAAGTTGTCTTAATGGTAGGCTTAGATTATAAATGTCAGACTGGCAACCAGTCTCCCATCTCAAACAGCTGATTGGTTAAAACTGAGCTTTGTCTCAAAAATGACCAATCGCAAGTAAGAGTTTTGAGACTGGTTTTAGTCTCCGGTGAATCATTTTATTGTATCAATTAATAGCTAATGCCAGCGTTAATAAGATTCCTTTATATTGCGTGGTTTCTTACATACAAAGAACAATCAAAATGGGAGAACAGAGTCTCCTTTTTTACTTAAAAAAGTAAATAGATGACAAATTAAGAAATGATAAATCATATGGTATGTTTGGACAGGTGGTTAATAAAATTGTGTCTTTTTATAATTGTATTTTGGTAGTACATCAAAGTGAAATATAAACAGCAACTTGTGGTCTGATTAGAATAGAGTACTGCAGAAGAAAGATTTTCCAAATAAACCAGACTGGAGTCTAAACATAATTATTGCAGTAGGTTAAAGACCAGATTAAAACTTTAGGATATTTTCAAAGCACCATAGTGTTGCTGCTTTAATTGTTCAAACAATAAATTGTTTCTTTAATCTATTTATCAGTGATTTAACAAAATTATTACGGCTAATACTTTTTAATCCAATTTTCTGCTTAAGTGCATTAAATTTTGGGCCTTAATCCTTAAATCTTGGCTTTTTTTCTTCGTTAGTAGGGGCCATTTATAGGCGTCTTCCCCTCAGAAAATTTCTTTGAAATCCTGCAGTTTTCCTACCCAATAAAGTAACTTTACATCAGGATCTGCACTGTTTTCTATTCATTAGGTTATTACTGACCAAAATGCGACCAATGCAGATCCAGTTCAGACAGCATGGATGTGTTGGCTGATCTGGATCTACACTGGTTGCACACACGTAAAAATGCGTATATACGCATGGCTTTTTTTCCTTCTTTAGCTGGGGCCGTTTATGGGCACCTTCCCCTCAGAAAATTTCTTTAAAATCATGCAGTTTTCCTAAAAAGTAATTTTACATCAGGTTTTTTCATTCCCCTTTACAGGAAAAATAATGCTATTTTCCCCAAAATTATAGGGCATGGGCGCCTTCCCCTGGCAGTAAAAAAAACCCTGATACGGAATGAAGGGTTAAATTATTTTGAAGAGTATATTTTGCTTGCTGTGCCAGCCAGTGGCTTTGATATTGAGACCAAGATCATGTTGTGGTTCAAAGAATTTGGCTGTGGTTTGTCAGTAACATATTTCAAGTGTAGAATGATGCAAAACATTGCATCGAATTTCAAAAACCAGTTCAGTTTATGAATTGAGGTGTTTAGGTTGTGATTTAGGATGGTTATTTAATATTTTATACAACCAATGAAAAGAATAAAAAAGTTGAAGTATTTAATTGTTGAACAAATGTATCTGGTAGGTAAATCAGGTGCAGGCACTTGTCTAGCTTCTGAATCACGATGATGATTACGTTCATTTAAAAGGAAGAAAAATGCTGTGGATGACTGGAGGGTGGAAACTTGTGTTTTGTCGGAGATTGGATTTCCTCGATTTGTTTGGAATTTGTTCAAAATTTCGATTTTCTGGGTTCTTAGTTATTGCTTATAATCTACAGAAATGAGTTGTTGATGTATTTGAAGATAGGTCTCAGTAGGTGGAATGCTGATCAGCCATTTGGCTGGATTCAACTGATTGTGTGCTGGTGGTTGATGAGATTATTTACCTCAAAAATTAGAGAAGCATTCCTAGGATGTACTAGTGATATTTGCTGGATGATTTAAATATGGTAAGAATTGAATGGTTTAAATTGAGTCATAAAGTTTTAATAGTTAAAAAACACAAAAACAACTGAAGTTTGTGATAAGGATTTATTTGTAGTTTATTTAAAGCTGGTAAAGATAAAGGAGCCTAGACTGTGAATTTAAGGATAACTATTTTACGGTGCCTGTAGTCATTTTGTTAATCTTTACTCCGTATAATTATATGGGTTTTATCCCGTGTGTGTCCAGTGTAGAACCTGATCTGCTGGCACATCTGTGCCATATGTGCCCAAGGTTATAAAGCTGAGCATGGAAACCAGTCTCAAATCTCAAGCATCTGATTGGCTGAAATGGCGACCAGTCGCCATTTCAGCCAATCAGATGCTTGAGATTTGAGACCGGTTTCCAATCTCAGCTTTATAACCTTCAGTCCTGATCTGGATCTACACTGGCAACTTCTTAGAAATAACCTAATAAAGCGTAAGAAAACTGTGTAGATCCTGTTCAGATGGCACAGATGGGATAACAGCCATATCCCATTAAGTTAAGGGTTAATTTAATTGACTTGTATTTATTTTAGTTATAAAGTTATTTATTGAATTTAGTAACTTTTAAATAGGAAACATTGTCAAATCCTGATCTGTCTGCACAGTCTAATCTGGATCTACACTGGTTACATAACCTGTGCTCAGTACTTAATAGTTTTAAGATCAGGCCCCAAGATAATAAAACTGACAATGGAAACCAGTCTCAAATTTCAAGCATCTGATTGGCTGAAATGGCAACTGGTTGCCATTTCAGCCAACCATATGCTTGAGATTTAAGACTGGTTTCAAATTTCAGTTTTATATTCTCCAGTCGCCATTTCAGCCAATCAGATACTTGAGATTTGAGACTGGTTTCAAATTTCAGTTTTGTATTCTTCAGCAAAGGTTCACATCGTAATTTTGTCCGTTTTTCTATCTTCAGGAGAGAGAGTATGCCAGTGATGATGAAGATACAGAAGGTTAGTTATCATCTGTTTTCAAATCAAATTACTCCATGGGATATGGCTTATATAACATGGGCATTCAGGGCATATCTGAATCAGCCTACACATCCGTTACATGGGAAAACATGATGATCCAGATCAGCGAGCACATCCATGCCATCTGATCAGGATCTACACTGTTTTGTTTGAGATTCATTCATCAGGGTTTTCTTAACAAGAAGTGCAGGGTGTTGATCCTGATAGGTCAGCACAGATTTGCCAGCTAATCTGGATCTACTCTAGTTGCCCATTTGATAAAAGGCGTATGGTTAAATATTTCAAGCCAGAATAATTTACTTAATGCTCTTGGGCATTACACTGTTGTTACATCTGTTGGCATGATAACATTCATACAGGTATTGCACTCTGTCCAAATCTATTTAATTAGACAATCAGAACTACTAATGTGTAATAATTACCTCAGTAATTAGGATAATAATTCATAATAAAATGTATATCAGTGCAGGCAGAGGTATGCTATGGGGGATTGACTCATCCAGTATTTATTTTTGGACAAACAACAATGTAATGTAGTCAGAAGCATTAATACAACCCATCTAAAACCCATTTATAGGTAATTAAGATTCTCTTACAGTGATTTTCAAGTAAGACATTACCACAGCAGCAGCAGCAGTATAATCATCATAGTTGTCAGCAGTTTTCTTGCTTATTTCACATCAAGCAAAATAGATTTACGTTTTGGAGAGAATGAGCTCATAATTATGCTTTATTGTCAGATTTGTCATTAAAAATCATCATCAGCAGCAGCAACAGCAGCAGAAAAGGAGTATCATTAGTATCATCAAAATCATCAGCATCATCATTATCATCATCATCATCATCATTATCATCTTCAGCTCATTATTAGTATCATCATCAGCTAATCCTTACTATCATCATCATCTTCATCATCATCATCATCAGAGCACTTATCAACACCACCACCATCTTCACAAAGTAAACCACAGTTGAAAATGGTCATACGTTTAAAAAGAATAATCGGTCTCTATGTTTGAAGGAATTTCACCTGTCGTGTGGGGTTACATTAGGCCTTTTGTTGCTTCAATGATCTGCCATGTTCAAAGTTAAATATCTCTTTTGCTTAGCTTGTTGTTTTCATGTCTCATACAAGACCTACATGTGTCAATGACAGATATTTTGGTGTCTAATGTTTCGTTATCAGTGGTTATAAAATAGCTATGTGTAGGTGATAAAACAGCGTGATTGTCACATAGAAAACATTGTCAATCTGTGTGTATATGTCATTTAGTGCAAGAAACAAGATTGTCAATGATATCATATAGTGAAAGGGATGGGGAATAGATTACTTTAAATGGTAGATTATAAATATGGATTTAGAACACGAAATTGAAAAACAATTTAATATAACTTTCGACATGAGTTCGATATACTGGATATGGCAAATTTTATTATCAATGAAAATGCTGTGTGATCTAAGTGTTTAATGAATGGAACAATCATGGCTTGAATTTTGACTAATGGGAAAATTAGATCAGTTAAATTGTAACTTACGCTTACTACCAAAATAGGATATTTCACTATATTCACAAATGTTTAGTATATACATAAATAGTTGGAACGGAACCATTTTTTTGTTACTGACAGTTTTTAATAGGATTACAATAGATTAATCAGGTAAATTTTCTTTAGTGCATTTAAGCAAAAAATCAAGTGAACGATCATAAAAGTAAACCATTAGAACATAGTGATTTTGCAATTATTCATGTTTTTTTATATTAAAAAAAATCTTGAAAATAGCATTGTAGATTTTAAAAAGTACATGTTACTTGTATCTGATTATTGTATCATTTTCTTTTGGTACAAGTTGTCATTTATTATTATTAACTCTTTACCTTCTAAATGAATGTTTCTATGAATTCAAACCTTAAATCTATGGGATATGGCTGTTACCACATGGGTGAACAGTGTAGATCCAGATCTGCAAACACATCCATGCTTTCTGATTAAGATCTGCATGATTTGCTTTTTGATTCGTTATATTATGTTCTGAACAGTGTAGAGCCTGATCAGACAGCAAGGATGTGCTGGTGAACTGGATTTACACTGTTTGAATATGCAATAAAATCCATATATATATGGAGTAAAGTGTAAAACTAATTTATTCATTGTTCTTTTTTTTGTCTTTCTATTGAACTATGTAGACCCCTATCAGACTGTGCAGCTGCAGAGGCTGATCTGGGTTTTCAGTGGTCACAAATTTAAAAGATGCTGTTCTTAAAGGGTGTAACTGTGACTTTATTCACACAGCGTTGTATTGTATATTTTCAGAGCTGTACTTCCAGAGGGTTCAGCAAGGTACCCTCGAGCCATTGGACACAATTTTCGTGAAAAATGTCAAAGAAGGAGGTCCTGCACAACAGGCGGGTCTAAATCCCGGGGACCGGATTATCTCAGTGAACGGGGAACCAGTGACTGGAAAATCGTACGGTCAGGTGATCAACCTCATTCAGCAGACTACTAAAGATCTGAGTATATTGGTTGTGCCGAAGGAAGAGGATATATTGCAATTGGTAGGTATTAGATTAGGGGATGTCGGGGAATTACAGCTTCTTGAATCTGCTCCCGGTAAGGAGATTTCCTACTTCTTAATCATTTCCTCCATAGACACTTCTTTATTGCATGGGCAAACAGTGTAGATTCAGATTAGCTGGCACATCCATGCCATCTGATCAGGATCTGCACTGTTTGCTTTTGATTTTTTAGGTTATTTCTGACTAAAATGCAACCAGTACAGATCCTGATCAGACAGCACATATGTGCCAGCTGATCTGAATCTACACTGTTCGCCACGCAATAAAGGTGTGTCTATTGAGGAAAGGGTTAAGAAGTAGGAAATCAATCTGGGAGCACATGCGTAAAAATGTGTGTAATTATATGGAGGAAACAGTTAAGTCTTTATCCCTTGGGATATGACTGTTATCCATGGGTGAACATTGTTGATCCAGATCAGCTGGCACATCAATCAGTTATAAAATAATAAATCAAATAGTAAACTGTTTAGATCCTGATCAGATGGTGTGAATGTGTTGGCTGAACTAGATCTACACATGTGACTGAAGTTGTATCCATGAAGTATAGAGTTATGGGGATGTTTTGCTGAAGTTTAATGACTGCATAGTAAACACTGAAGAGTGATCAAGATGCGTTGTAAACTCTGATCAGAATGCATTTAATTGTTGGCAGACCTGTTTGCAATAATATAATTTTTAGTTCCGTTAGGTTTCAGAAGCATATATCTAGCTCAGGGCTGAAGGTTATAAAACTGAGATTGGAAACCAGTCTTAAATCTCAAGCATCTGATTGGCAGAAATGGCGACTGGTCACCATTTCAGCCAATCAGATGCATGAGATTCGAGACTGGTTTCCAATCTCAGTTTTATAACCTTGGGCACAGCATGCATTGAAATAAGTTCTCTCACTTAGGGTGATCTTGTTTTAACATACCATCATTTTATCAGTTAAATCAGAAAGATGGATAATACATCTAGTGTTCCCACAGCTTATCTGTGATCGCTAGTTGTTTTTCTCCCTGGAACGTCAGATAAGGTTGTCTGACCTATACATACATGTATCCAGTTCACCTTAATCTACATGTATTCAGTAGAGGAGAATACAGTATCGTTATAATAATTTTAGGATATCTTTTAACTCTCTAAATCAAAGAGCGAAGAGTGCAGATTCTGATCAGATGGTACAGATTAAGTGTTTCTATTGAGTAAAGATTTAGTGTTAAATTAGTGCCTTTAATACTATACATAATTATTTCATTCTTAGAAGTTAGTTTCCCAAAAAAGTATATCCTTGTTGCATAAGAGTATCTGACATCATTCATGGGACTTTTATTCATCCAGAAAAACAATTGTGTAGTTGCATTAATAATGGCTTAATCCTTTAACCACCACCGAAAAAAAAACAACATTATTTACATTGTACCTAGGGCATTTAGAGACATGCATGTTAACCAAACTGTTGACTGAAATAGAAAAAAAAAAGATTAAATCAGTCAATAGGATATAATTTACCCTAAACTGATGTCATTTGATGTAGGTTTTGTATATCAGAGGAATTGCTGGATGAAATATGATGACTTAATTTGATGTGTATCTTTTGTACCGATGTAATTGCCCTTGATAAATCAACTTTTTATGAGAATTTAGATTAAATACCAGTCAAGCTATTCCATCAAACCTTTGTTATATCATTCTTATTGTCAGTCACACATAAAAAGGAAAATTTATTAATGTTACGATTTAGAGTTGAAAACCTTATTAAAGGTGTCTGGTTGTGTATCAGAACAAAAATATGAAAAGTTTTCAAATATCAAAATCTATTAAAATATTACCGTAGAAGACCTGTAAAGAAAGTAAATATGATGTAACATTCTTACACAGTCTTGAGTGAATATATTTAAAGCTGCAGTCGTTACAGCATTACTTACGCAGTAAAATTAACTTACAACAGATCCTAACTATCTACAGTGCCCAAGGTTATAAAACTGAGCATGGAAACCAGTCTCAAATCTCAAGCATCTGATTGGCTGAAATGGCGACCAGTCACCATTTCAGCCAATCAGATGCTTGAGATTTGAGACTGGTTTCCAATCTCAGCTTTATAACCTTCAGCCCAGATTAGTCGAAAATTTCAGCAAAATGTGCTCCTGTTCTGTCATTGATAGACATTACACAGCAATACAATTGATAATAACCCTTTCCTCCATAGACACACCTTTATTGTGTGGGCGAACAGTGTAGATCCTGATCAGCCGGCACATTCATGCCGTCTGATCAGGATCTGCACTGTTCGCTTTTTGATTTGTTAGGTTATTTCTGACCAAAATGCGACCAGTGCAGATCCTAATCAGACCACATGGATGTGCCGGCTGATTTGGATCTACACTGGTCACACATGCATAAAATGCTTATTTATAGAGGAAAGAGTTAAAAACATCTAAAACATTGAAGTATTCCACCCTGAACTGCAAATAGGCAGCTTTAAATTGGATGTTCGAAACATTACAAACACACCCACGATTGCCACGCCTGCAGCAGGCTGAATAAAAGATGGTGGGCAGAATTTCCCCACAACCAGCAGTGTTGAACATTATCAACCAACTTATTTAGTGAAACAGTTTATTTACTGATTTATACTGGATCAACACTGGTTGCACATTAGATAATTAGTCTGTCCTTGGATTTAATGGGGTTATCCATCTTCAAAGACTTTTGGATTAGAAGGATGTTGTCAGACACAGAAAGACAGATAAATAATAGGGACCCTGAGTCTTCATTAAAACTTCTTTACAAGCAACCACAAACTTTTCAGTAGTAAAACAAACACAGAAGAAACACTGGAAACAGAACAGACCACTGCTGTGTAGTTAATTAAACAAGCTAAAAATAATTTGTTTATATTTTCACATCTGGTTAACTGGTATTTATAGAGTATTCAGCAAATGTTGGAAGTCAACCAAGATTATGGTACCTGTTAATTTATACAAAAAAGAATACAAAAATGTTCCACATCTACCTGTGTTTCTTAGTAACACATGGCATACCACTTTTAGGATACAGTAAAGTAGAAATACCTATAACCCTTTCCTCCATATATCAGGGCTCTCACTAGACTTGCAGATCAGGGAGAAGTTTTGTCATAATTTTAAATTAATAAATTTATGGAATAATGAAGAAGTTTGCAGTCAACAGCATTCTTCCCTATATAGTCGGTGTAAAATGACTTCTCCCATCAAAGAAGGGAGAAGTCAGGTCACTTTTAGGAGACTTCCTCTCCTTAGTCTCCCTCTACTGAGATCCCCTATATATATGCATTTTTACACATGTGAGACCAGCGTAGATCCAGAATCTGGCACATCTGTGCTGTCTGAACAGGATCTGCACAGTTGGCTTTTTGATTTAATGACAAAAAAGCAAACAGTGCAGAATCCGATCAGATGGCAGGGATGTGCCAGCTGATCTGGGTCTACACTGTTCACCCGTGCAATAAAGGAGTACATGTATATATGGAGGTGAGTTTATATATGTGTTGTTTATATTGAATTGAAAATTTACCAATTAACAAACACAAACTTGCAAATTATACAGCAGCAAAGATTATGCCAAAAATTTATTTGTTATTAATTCTCAGTTCAATAACTATCCACTTCTGGATGTGGACTTTCAGCTATTCATATCTTGGCTGAAAGCAAAAAGGTTTCATTGTCTTCTTTATGTATTATCACTTAAAATCTGTTGCTTTCACACCATGTTACAAACACGTTAAAAAATGTAAACAATAGGGTTTACAACATATCTTAAAGTTTTCTATGTTGTATTTTCTATCCTATGTTGTAAACTAAATTGTTTACATTTTTAGATGGTATATGCCAAATCCTGATTATTGTATTTCCTGACTGAGGTATTTAATTGGTCAAATGGTAAGTCATGCATGATTTCAGTTCACAAGAGTATTAACACCCCACAACCTGGCAAGTAATTAATTCTTTCACAAAAATTCTATATTTTTCAGGCTTACCAGACATCCAGCCAGTCATATGATTCAGAGTTCGGGTCGTCGGGACATTCGGTAAGGGCCTCGTACCCGTATAGCCGTCAGCCATCT